>OX438834.1:2500-602500 GCA_949315975.1 Eudonia truncicolella
AACCTAACCTAACCTAACCTAACCTAACCTAACCTAACCTAACCTAACCTAACCTAACCTAACCTAACCTAACCTAACCTAACCTAACCTAACCTAACCTAACCTAACCTAACCTAACCTAACCTAACCTAACCTAACCTAACCTAACCTAACCTAACCTAACCTAACCTAACCTAACCTAACCTAACCTAACCTAACCTAACCTAACCTAACCTAACCTAACCTAACCTAACCTAACCTAACCTAACCTAACCTAACCTAACCTAACCTAACCTAACCTAACCTAACCTAACCTAACCTAACCTAACCTAACCTAACCTAACCTAACCTAACCTAACCTAACCTAACCTAACCTAACCTAACCTAACCTAACCTAACCTAACCTAACCTAACCTAACCTAACCTAACCTAACCTAACCTAACCTAACCTAACCTAACCTAACCTAACCTAACCTAACCTAACCTAACCTAACCTAACCTAACCTAACCTAACCTAACCTAACCTAACCTAACCTAACCTAACCTAACCTAACCTAACCTAACCTAACCTAACCTAACCTAACCTAACCTAACCTAACCTAACCTAACCTAACCTAACCTAACCTAACCTAACCTAACCTAACCTAACCTAACCTAACCTAACCTAACCTAACCTAACCTAACCTAACCTAACCTAACCTAACCTAACCTAACCTAACCTAACCTAACCTAACCTAACCTAACCTAACCTAACCTAACCTAACCTAACCTAACCTAACCTAACCTAACCTAACCTAACCTAACCTAACCTAACCTAACCTAACCTAACCTAACCTAACCTAACCTAACCTAACCTAACCTAACCTAACCTAACCTAACCTAACCTAACCTAACCTAACCTAACCTAACCTAACCTAACCTAACCTAACCTAACCTAACCTAACCTAACCTAACCTAACCTAACCTAACCTAACCTAACCTAACCTAACCTAACCTAACCTAACCTAACCTAACCTAACCTAACCTAACCTAACCTAACCTAACCTAACCTAACCTAACCTAACCTAACCTAACCTAACCTAACCTAACCTAACCTAACCTAACCTAACCTAACCTAACCTAACCTAACCTAACCTAACCTAACCTAACCTAACCTAACCTAACCTAACCTAACCTAACCTAACCTAACCTAACCTAACCTAACCTAACCTAACCTAACCTAACCTAACCTAACCTAACCTAACCTAACCTAACCTAACCTAACCTAACCTAACCTAACCTAACCTAACCTAACCTAACCTAACCTAACCTAACCTAACCTAACCTAACCTAACCTAACCTAACCTAACCTAACCTAACCTAACCTAACCTAACCTAACCTAACCTAACCTAACCTAACCTAACCTAACCTAACCTAACCTAACCTAACCTAACCTAACCTAACCTAACCTAACCTAACCTAACCTAACCTAACCTAACCTAACCTAACCTAACCTAACCTAACCTAACCTAACCTAACCTAACCTAACCTAACCTAACCTAACCTAACCTAACCTAACCTAACCTAACCTAACCTAACCTAACCTAACCTAACCTAACCTAACCTAACCTAACCTAACCTAACCTAACCTAACCTAACCTAACCTAACCTAACCTAACCTAACCTAACCTAACCTAACCTAACCTAACCTAACCTAACCTAACCTAACCTAACCTAACCTAACCTAACCTAACCTAACCTAACCTAACCTAACCTAACCTAACCTAACCTAACCTAACCTAACCTAACCTAACCTAACCTAACCTAACCTAACCTAACCTAACCTAACCTAACCTAACCTAACCTAACCTAACCTAACCTAACCTAACCTAACCTAACCTAACCTAACCTAACCTAACCTAACCTAACCTAACCTAACCTAACCTAACCTAACCTAACCTAACCTAACCTAACCTAACCTAACCTAACCTAACCTAACCTAACCTAACCTAACCTAACCTAACCTAACCTAACCTAACCTAACCTAACCTAACCTAACCTAACCTAACCTAACCTAACCTAACCTAACCTAACCTAACCTAACCTAACCTAACCTAACCTAACCTAACCTAACCTAACCTAACCTAACCTAACCTAACCTAACCTAACCTAACCTAACCTAACCTAACCTAACCTAACCTAACCTAACCTAACCTAACCTAACCTAACCTAACCTAACCTAACCTAACCTAACCTAACCTAACCTAACCTAACCTAACCTAACCTAACCTAACCTAACCTAACCTAACCTAACCTAACCTAACCTAACCTAACCTAACCTAACCTAACCTAACCTAACCTAACCTAACCTAACCTAACCTAACCTAACCTAACCTAACCTAACCTAACCTAACCTAACCTAACCTAACCTAACCTAACCTAACCTAACCTAACCTAACCTAACCTAACCTAACCTAACCTAACCTAACCTAACCTAACCTAACCTAACCTAACCTAACCTAACCTAACCTAACCTAACCTAACCTAACCTAACCTAACCTAACCTAACCTAACCTAACCTAACCTAACCTAACCTAACCTAACCTAACCTAACCTAACCTAACCTAACCTAACCTAACCTAACCTAACCTAACCTAACCTAACCTAACCTAACCTAACCTAACCTAACCTAACCTAACCTAACCTAACCTAACCTAACCTAACCTAACCTAACCTAACCTAACCTAACCTAACCTAACCTAACCTAACCTAACCTAACCTAACCTAACCTAACCTAACCTAACCTAACCTAACCTAACCTAACCTAACCTAACCTAACCTAACCTAACCTAACCTAACCTAACCTAACCTAACCTAACCTAACCTAACCTAACCTAACCTAACCTAACCTAACCTAACCTAACCTAACCTAACCTAACCTAACCTAACCTAACCTAACCTAACCTAACCTAACCTAACCTAACCTAACCTAACCTAACCTAACCTAACCTAACCTAACCTAACCTAACCTAACCTAACCTAACCTAACCTAACCTAACCTAACCTAACCTAACCTAACCTAACCTAACCTAACCTAACCTAACCTAACCTAACCTAACCTAACCTAACCTAACCTAACCTAACCTAACCTAACCTAACCTAACCTAACCTAACCTAACCTAACCTAACCTAACCTAACCTAACCTAACCTAACCTAACCTAACCTAACCTAACCTAACCTAACCTAACCTAACCTAACCTAACCTAACCTAACCTAACCTAACCTAACCTAACCTAACCTAACCTAACCTAACCTAACCTAACCTAACCTAACCTAACCTAACCTAACCTAACCTAACCTAACCTAACCTAACCTAACCTAACCTAACCTAACCTAACCTAACCTAACCTAACCTAACCTAACCTAACCTAACCTAACCTTTTTTTTTTTTTTTTTTTTTTTTTTTTTTTTTTTTTTTTTTTTTTTTTTTTTATCCCAGAGAAACTCAATTACGAGTACCAGGACCTTGAAGAGGCTCCTGGTTATGTGAGACTCACCCGTCCGCCTTTCCACAACCCACCAACTATACGGAGACGCCATTGTCTCCAGTCGGCTGCCAAGGGAAAAGCCCAAGGCCGGGAAGGGCGAGACGGAGGGGGATACTCACTAAACTCTGGGGGTCCAAACTCCGAAAACGGTGAGGCCGCGGGGCCTATTCCGAGGGAAATTGAACCGCGGGGCTCACCCTGGCCCCCATGTGCCCACGCGTGTCGGTCCAGTCACACGGAGTGTGATTAGGACCGGCACGCGTAGGCAAACGGGGGGTTACGCGTACGCGACAGCGATCACCATCACCCCATACCTCGCAAGGAGTGACGGTTAAGCCCTAGAAGGCTTCGGCAAAAAATAACTCACAGGGCCCAGTCTGAGTCCGTGTGGTCATACTAAAAACTAGACTTATCCTAGACTATTTTTGGGTTTTCTTTTTTAAATTTTTTTGGTATTTATTTATTTTTTATTTTTTATTTTTATTTTCTGTTTTCTGTAAAATCCTAAAGCTAATCTTAACTCTAAAAAATATACACAAAACAAAATAAAACAAACAAAGACCAAAAGACAAACTATTTACAACAACAATCAAAAATATTTACAAGACAAACATAACATTATATACAAGACATATGTACAACCGAGGCACATAGCGCACGACACTGTTCGAGGAGGGGGACTGGACTACGGCGGATTAAGATCCGCGCCCCTCCGTCTCCTCCTCCTTCGCCTCCGTCTGGCCGGAGTGGCGTCGAGGGCGTTCTCACGCTCTCTCTCCGCCTCCTCCTTTGTGCCCATGACGTCGGCCGCGAACTGCGCCACCGCACTCCACGAGTCCTCGCTCTCCAGCATTGCGGCCACAATGTCCGGAAGAGCGAGACTCCCTCTACCCCCGAGCGCCATCTCCACAGTGCGTCGCTGAGAGGCAAAGGCACCACACACCTGGAGAGTGTGCAGCGCCGTGTCCTCCGCAGCTCCGCACTGGTGGCATACGGTGCTCTCCTCCTTTCCTATCCGACACAGATACTTGCCGAAGCAACCGTGTTCGGTCAGTAACTGTGTCAGATGGTAGGATAGTTGCCCAAAGGACCGATCCAGCCACTCCCGCAGCACAGGACGCACTGCCTCGACCGTTCGGTGTCCGGCAATTGGGGACTCCAATTGGTGTTCCCACACCCACACCGCCATCTCTCTACCGCCACGCCGTGCACCCTGGACCTCTTCCAAGGCGAGGCGTTCCCCCCTTTCCCGCATTTCCGTGCGGAGCTCGTAGACTTCGGTGAGCACCTTGGCCTCGAGCTCCCACGGAATCATGCCGGCGAGAGCCGTCGCGGCTGTGAAGGACACGGTCCGATAGCCCCTAATCGCCCTCACCGCAGCCACCCTCTGTGGCCGTCGCAAGAGTGCGACTGTTTTGCGGGAGAGCGAGTCGGACCAGACCGGAGCCCCGTAGAGCGCCATGGAGCGCAGCACTCCAGCATACAGCCGGCGGCAGCTCTCACCAGGACCTCCGACATTCGGCAACACACGCCCTAGCGCCATGCCAGCCTTCACAACGCGAGGCGCCATCTCAGCGAAGTGAGGCTCAAAGGACCAGCGGCTGTCGAGGATGAGGCCCAGATATTTCATCTGGCTTTTCACCTCGACTCGCACGCCATCCACTGTGATCCTCCAGTCACCCGGGGGAGGGCGCATCCGGGGGCCGTGGAACACCATGGCCTCCGTTTTCGATACTGCTACCTCTAACCCCAGCTGTCGGATCCGCGATACGGTCAAAGTGGCAGCCACTGACGCCAATCTGACCACCCTCCGATAGTCACTGCCCCGGGCAGTGACCAGGGTGTCGTCCGCGTAACAGAGTACACTGGTCCTGGGGAGGGGAGTCCCCCGCAGGACCCAGTTGTACCCCAGGTTCCACAAGAGTGGTCCTAAGACCGACCCCTGCGGAACCCCACACGCCATGCGACGGGCACATATTTGCCCAACACCTTTCTGCAGGAACAGGACCCTCCTATCCTGCAGGTAGTCGGCCAGGACTCTCTGGATGTACCACGGTACCCTATGGTACCGGAGAGCCTGGAGGATGCAGTTGAAGGGGAGGGTGTTGAAGGCATTCGCTATATCCAGCGACACTGCCAGCACCCTCTCCCCTCTTCGCACCGCTTCTTCGGTAGTCTTACGTAGGGTAAGTACTGCATCGACCGTTGACCTACCCCGACGGAACCCATACTGAGTATCCTCAAGATTGGGTCCGTCAGCGTCCAAGTGCTCGACGATTCGGGCAGCGAGCACACGCTCAAAGAGCTTGCCCGCCTCGTCGAGCAGGACGATCGGCCGATAGGCCGATGGCAGGTCCGGCGGACGGTCGCCCTTTCTTAGAAGGACCAACCGGCCCTCCTTCCACAGCTTTGGGAACTTGCCCTGCCGTAAGCAACTGTCCATGAGGCCGGTCAGCCTTCCTCCGAGATGGTCCAGCGCGATACCCAACACCTTGCTGTGTACCCCGTCCGGCCCAGGTGCCTTTCTTTTAAGGCGCAGACGGTCCACAGCGACCTCTAACTCTCCCTCGGTGATACCAGGGATGGACGATGGGTCGTATTCCTCCTCACTCTCTGGAAGAGAGAAAGGGACGGCCACGAAACCCTGAGACGGGAACAGGCCATCCACGATATGGTCGAGCAGCACCGGGTCGAACGACTCGGTAGGGGGGGCTGAGTTCCTATACCGGTTTCGGACCACCCGGTAGGGCCTCCCCCAAGGGTCCCGGTCCAGATCTGCCAGAAACTCGTTCCAGGCGGCCGTCTTGCTTCTCAAGATCGCCACCTGGAGCTCCTTCCTTGCCCCCTTGTAGACAGCATAAAGGCTGTCTTCTTCCACCCGCGTGTGGTGCCGCCTGCGCCTGCAGTGCTGGTAGCCAAGCCGCGCCAGTATGCTGGCGGTGCGCAGGTCAGCGATGGCTTGCGACCACCAGTACACCGCCCTCTGGTGGGGTCGGTCCCCAGCTCTGGGCATACATGTGTCGCACACGCGGGTCAGCGACTGCTGGAACTTGACAGCCTGTCTGTCCACGTCCATCTCCGGAGGGGGGGCCGGGAACCACGTTTCGAGCTGCGCCGCCTCGTTGGCCGCCTCGGCATTGAGCTTCGTAAGGGCCCACTTTCTGAAGCGGGCCGTTCTCACCCCATCTGTCGGCCGAAGGGAGTTCAGCGGGACTGGGGCTGGGGAGATCTTGATGGCCACATACTCGTGATCGGAGAGGGTCTCCGTCCCCTCCATGACCCGCCACTCCTCGACGCGTGCTGCGGTAGCAGGGGATGCGAAGGAGACGTCGACTATCGACTCCCCCTGCCACCTCGAGCACGTGGCCACACTACCTCGATTGAGGAGCACTAGCCCCGAGGCCACGACAAATTCCTCCACCTCCGTCCCTCGGTGGTCAGTCGCTGGGCATCCCCAGGTGGTGGACTTGGCGTTCAAGTCACCCGCTAACACGACTTGTAGCGGGGACAAACGCCTCACCACACCGAGGAGCTGGGCCATGAACTGCCGGAACTCCCGCAGGGGACGGTTCGGCGAGAAATATACGGCGACAAGTGCCCGGTCGCCCCAGGATACCGCCACATACCCATTGCCCCTCTCTCTGAGGTGGATGGGGGTAGGGCTTCTGGAGGGGACAGTTACTAGGGCCAGTCCCTGCTTGTCCCCGATCCAGTTCGGCCCGACGGGCACAGAGTGCGGCTCTGACACCAGGGCCGCACCAACCTCCCACTCCGTCATATGCTGCACCAGCAGGTTTTGCGCGGCGACAGAGCGGTTGAGGTTCGCCTGTATTATAAGCTCACTAGGCCGAACTGGCATTGGGTCCCGGTGTTGAGCAGTCCATTTTTTCGACGGCGGCATGTGCAGGGACAACTACCCTCCACAGAGGGGTGGAACCTTTCGTGGGAGGAGGCTTACACAACCTACTCCCCATGTGATGCTTGGCGGGCAGCTTGTGCTCAGTGCAGATGAGGCACTTGGCCACCGTGGCCTCACAAGCTTCCGCCTGGTGTCCCTCTGACCCACAGCGGAAGCACAGTATGCCTCTGTCCACCTTTGAGGGACACGTCGGACGCGTGTGGCCGATGCCCAAGCACCTGAAGCACCTCGTAGGTGAGGGCTCCAGCACGGCCAGGGAGAGCGTGGTCCATCTCACCTTTAGGACTCCCTCTTCGGCTAGCTTTTTCGCTACCGGTATCGGGCATCGAACCAAAACGGACCTGGGGGTCCATCCTTGAGGCTCCCGGATCTGCGCCACCGTGACCTCAGTCGCGGAGCACTCCCCCTTGAGAGCGACTGCCTCCGCGATCCTCTCCCGGGTCATCGTCTCATCGAGCCCGGTGAGCTTAATTTCGGCCCTCTTCATTGGCCTGTTGATGTGGGCGTCTTCGCCGAGGACCTGCCTCAGACGCTCCGCCAGGCCGTCAGCTTTGGGACCACTGGAGGTTCCGGCAATCTCCAGCTTCCTGCCCCCGGAGGCTGTGTTGCGGATCTTTAGGGTCTCCAACCCCAGCTCCGCCAAGTCAATGTTGTCGATCGCCTTTGTCATGACCGACAAGTAAGTTGCCCCCTTGGCTACTCCCTCTTTGCTGAGGGAGATGGTCACGACAGAGGACCGGGGCACCTCCAGCTTGACCGGCGCCTTGGCGGCAGCTGCAGGGGGGGCCTTGGTTGGACCCTCTGGTCCCGCCTGGGCAGATGGGGAAGACTTCTTCTTCCTCCTATTCTTTTTCCCCGCAGTTTTCCAGCCATTGGCTGGCGTCGCGCCCGCAGCGTCAAGCGACGGATCGTGGGCCACGTGGCCAGGAGCGGCATCCCGGACCGGAGGAGCAGCGTCCGGAGCAGACTCAGGGACAGGAGTCCTCTTCGACGGAGCAGCCAGGTAAGTCCTTTGACCATCCTTACTAATTCCTTTCTCTTTTGCAGGTACCACGTGCGGGGCCCAGGAGGGTCCGGCAGCAGCACCATCATCCCGGAAGGGGGCAGCGGCAGTGGCGTAGGAGCGACCGGCGGGAGCAGCGGGAGTGGCGGCAACGACTTGGGGGCGACCAGCACGGGGAGCGGCGGCGGCGGCGGCGGCGGCGGCGGCGGCGGCGGCGGCGGCGGCGGCATCCCTCTTCCGGTCCACGGCAAGAGGGGGCCTAAGCATGGGCTCCGGGCCAAGCCTCTGGTCGATTCCAGCCTTGAAGGCGTTGAGCATGTTCCGAATCGACTCCATCGATTCGGAGTGCTTGGCCTCCATGTCCTTGAGCATCTCGGAGCGCATTTCTGCCCCGAGAGCCCTGACCATATGGTCCACACCTGGTCCTTCCACCACGATGGGGGGAGTCGGGGTCTTCAGCAGGTTGTTGACCCTTCCGGCCTCGTTCAGGCCCTCCTTGACGGCCTTGAGTTCCTCCCTCATCTGAGCCATCTGCGCATCCTGAGACCGGATGCACGCTTTCAGACGGCGGATCTCCTCGTCCTGGGTCATCGTCTTGAGGACGTGCACCATCTTCGCCAGGGTCACGGCCGCACAGTTAATGCGTCCATGGACGGCACCGTTAAGGTTCCCCGACTTCTTGGCGGATGCGAAGATACTTCGCACCGCCGCCTCACCCTCCAACAGCATATCCATCCTGGTCGAGTCCTCCTTATCCGCCAGGGTCTGGAAGCTCTTGCCTTTGTGGCCCCTGATGGCCCGCATGGCCTCACTGGCCGAGCTGTTCGGACTCTTGCGGAAGTTGGTCTCCTCGTCCGCAGTCCGCTCGTAGTCCGACATGGAGCTCGCCTCCTCATACGACCTTTGGCCTTTGGCCTTCCTCGGCAGGGAACGAGCGTCTTCGCCATTGGCGAGCACATCCTCTATGTGCTCGCTTGTGAGGTTTGCGTAGGCCTCGTATTCTTCCTCGTCGCTCTCGACGAGGGCCCGCCTGGCTGAAGCCACTCCTTTGGAGGTACCTGGGCGACCGCCCCCCCCCACTTTGCCCCCCCCACGCTGGGCGGAGCAGACCTTGGTCGGGCGATAATCCCCGGCCTTGATGTCGTCCTCTTCATCCGTCTCGTGGAGCCTTTTGGCCCCCAACGGCACGCTCGAGTCCATCGGCTCCTGACCCGGCTCCGGGGAGGAAGCGGAACTCAAGTCCGGTTGCAGGTGCGCTCCACTGCGCTCACTACAGTCGACAAACTCGTCCGAGAGTATTCCGGAACCTTCCAAAATTACCTCCTCCAGCCCGGAACCAGAGCCGGAACTGGAGTCAGTCTCGTCATCCGACAGCACCGTGACGGGATTAGCCCTCCTGGCCCTTCCCTTGCGGTCAATCTTGCTTTTGGGCATCTTCCGGGAACTAAAAAGTACCGAATTGGTACTCAGCAGAAACCGGAGAAAAAGCGGTTATTTGGTCGCATAAAACCCCCAGATGGTATGGCCGTACCACCGGAAGCCTATGGACAACAATTCGTACCAATCTAAAAATAAATTTAAAAACAATTTTCATACAAACTAGGTTTTCGGTCAAGTTCGAGTCGTTTTTTTTTTTCGACAATTTGAGTTGCCGAGAAAAAAATCGACCAAAATTCGAAATCTTGACCGAACTAAAAACTAAAAATACCTACAACTAGAATATGGAATATATTACAAAAAAGCCCTTGGGAACCCAAGCGGGGTCCCAAAGACAAAGAAACTAAAAAATAATTAAAATTTTTGTCTCTGCATTGCAGACGTTTTGACAACAAAAAACAAAAACAAATGAATAACAAATCAAATACTTAACCTATGAAAACAGAAAAAATATCGAAAAATGCACGGCAAAAGTTCACTATTTATCAAAAGATCAGCAGATTTTTAAAGTCATACCGTCTATTTTTAAATAGCGAAAAACAACTTTCAATTTTACGGAGCAGACGTGCGCACGGGTGCTGTGTTCGGGCGACAGAACGCCACTAACCTAACCTAACCTTTTTTTTTTTTTTTTTTTTTTTTTTTTATCCCAGAGAAACTCAATTACGAGTACCAGGACCTTGAAGAGGCTCCTGGTTATGTGAGACTCACCCGTCCGCCTTTCCACAACCCACCAACTATACGGAGACGCCATTGTCTCCAGTCGGCTGCCAAGGGAAAAGCCCAAGGCCGGGAAGGGCGAGACGGAGGGGGATACTCACTAAACTCTGGGGGTCCAAACTCCGAAAACGGTGAGGCCGCGGGGCCTATTCCGAGGGAAATTGAACCGCGGGGCTCACCCTGGCCCCCATGTGCCCACGCGTGTCGGTCCAGTCACACGGAATGTGATTAGGACCGGCACGCGTAGGCAAACGGGGGGTAACGCGTACGCGACAGCAATCACCACCACCCCATGCCTCGCAAGGAGTGATGGTTAAGCCATAAAGGCTTCGGCACTGGGAAGATTCACAGAGCCCAGTCTGGGCTCGTGTGGTCTTCTTAAAAACTAAACTTATACTAAACTATTTTTGGGTTTACTTTTTATAATTTTTTTGGTTTTTATTTATTTTTTATTTTTTATTTTTTATTTTTATTTTTCTGCTTTCCCGTAAAATCTTAAAGCTAATCTTAACTCTAAAATATACACAAAAACAATACAAACAAAAACCAAACAAGACAAATTATTTACAACATAACAACCAAAATATTTACAAGACAAACATACTTTTTATACAAGACATATTTACACAAATGTACAACTAAAGCACATAGTGCACGACACTGTTCGAGGGGGGGGACTGGACTACGGCGGATTCAAATCCGCACCCCTCCGTCTCCTCCTCCTTCGCCTCCGTCTGGCCGGAGTGGCGTCAAGGGCGTTCTCACGCTCTCTCTCCGCCTCCTCCTTTGTGCCCATGACATCGGCCGCGAACTGTGCCACCGCACTCCACGAGTCCTCGCTCTCCAGCATTGCGGCCACAATGTCCGGAAGAGCGAGACTCCCTCTACTCCCGAGCGCCATCTCCACAGTGCGTCGCTGAGAGGCAAAGGCACCACACACCTGGAGAGTGTGCAGCGCCGTGTCCTCCGCAGCTCCGCACTGATGGCAGACGGCGGTCTCCTCCTTTCCTATCCGACACAGATACTTGCCGAAGCAACCGTGTTCGGTCAGTAACTGCGTCAGATGGAAGGACAACTGTCCGAAGGGCCGATCCAGCCATTCCCGCAGGACAGGACGCACTGCCTCGACTGTTCGGTGTCCGGCAACTGGGGACCCCAGTTGGTGTTCCCACACCCACACCGCCATCTCTCTACCGCCACGCCGTGCACCCTGGACCTCCTCCAAGGCGAGGCGTTCCCCCCTTTCCCGCATTTCCGTGCGGAGCTCGTAGACTTCGGTGAGCACCTTGGCCTCGAGCTCCCACGGAATCATGCCGGCGAGAGCCGTCGCGGCTGTAAAGGACACGGTCCGATAGCCCCTAATCGCCCTCACCGCAGCCACCCTCTGTGGCCGTCGCAAGAGTGCGACTGTTTTGCGGGAGAGCGAGTCGGACCAGACCGGAGCCCCGTAGAGCGCCATGGAGCGCAGCACTCCAGCATACAGCCGGCGGCAGCTCTCACCAGGACCTCCAACATTCGGCAAAACTCGCCCCAACGCCATGCCAGCCTTCACAACGCGAGGCGCCATCTCAGCGAAGTGAGGCTCAAAAGACCAGCGGCTGTCGAGGATGAGGCCCAGATACTTCATCTGGCTTTTCACCTCGACTCGCACGCCGTCCACTGTAATCCTCCAATTACCCGGGGGAGGGCGCATCCGGGGGCCGTGGAACACCATGGCCTCCGTTTTTGATACGGCCACCTCTAACCCCAGCTGTCGGATCCGCGATATGGCCAAAGTGGCAGCCACTGACGCCAATCTGACCACCCTCTGATAGTCCCTGCCCCGGGCAGTGATCAGGGTGTCATCCGCGTAACAGAGTACACTGGTCCTGGGGAGGAGAGTCCCCCGCAGGACCCAGTTGTACCCCAGGTTCCACAAGAGTGGTCCTAAGACCGACCCCTGCGGAACCCCACACGCCATACGACGAGCACATATGCGCCCAACGCCTTTCTGCAGGAATAGGACCTTCCTATCCTGCAGGTAGTCAGCCAGGACTCTCCGGATATACCACGGTACCCTATGGTACCGGAGAGCCTGGAGGATGCAGTTGAAGGGGAGGGTGTTGAAGGCATTCGCTATGTCTAGCGACACTGCCAGCACCCTCTCCCCTCTTCGCACCGCTTCTTCGGTAGACTTACGCAGGGTAAGTATTGCATCGACCGTTGACCTGCCCCGACGGAACCCATACTGAGAATCCTCAAGATTGGGTCCGTCAGCGTCCAGGTGCTCTACGATTCGGGCAGCGAGCACACGCTCGAAGAGCTTGCCCGCCTCGTCAAGCAGGACGATCGGCCGATAGGCCGATGGCAGGTCCGGCGGACGGTCGCCCTTTCTTAGAAGGACTAACCGGCCCTCCTTCCAGAGCTTAGGGAACTTGCCCTGCCGTAGGCAACAGTCCAGGAGGCCGGTTAGCCTTCCTCCGAGATGGTCCAGCGCGATACCAAGCACCTTGCTGTGTACCCCGTCCGGCCCAGGTGCCTTTCTCTTAAGGCGCAGACGGTCCACAGCAACCTCTATCTCTCCCTCGGTGACGCCAGGGATGGAGGATGGGTCATACTCTTCCTCACTCTCCGGAAGAGAGAAAGGGACGGCCGCGAAACCCTGAGACGGGAACAGGCCATCCACGATCCGATCCAGCAGCACGGGGTCGAACGACTCGGTAGGGGGGGCGGAGTTCCTATACCGGTTTCGGACCACCCGGTAGGGCCTCCCCCAGGGGTCCCGGTCCAGATCTGCCAAAAACTCGTTCCAGGCGGCCGTCTTGCTTCTCAAGATCGCCACCTGGAGCTCCTTCCTTGCCCCCTTGTAGACGGCATAAAGGCTGTCTTCTTCCGCCCGCGTGTGGTGCCGCCTGCGCCTGCAGTGCTGGTAGCCAAGCCGCGCCAATATGCTGGCGGCGCGCAGGTCAGCGATGGCTTGCGACCACCAATACACCGCCCTCTGGTGGGGTCTGTCACCAGCTCTGGGCATGCATGTGTCGCACACGCGGGTCAGCGACTGCTGGAACTTGACAGCCTGTCTGTCCACGTCCATCTCCGGGGGGGGGGCCGGGAACCACGTTTCGAGCTGCGCCGCCTCGTTGGCCGCCTCGGCATTGAGCTTCGTAAGGGCCCACTTTCTGAAGTGGGCCGTTCTCACCCCATCTGTCGGCCGAAGGGAGTTCAGCGGGACTGAGGCTGGGGAGATCTTGATGGCCACATACTCGTGGTCGGAGAGGGTCTCCGCTCCCTCCATGACCCGCCATTCCACGACGCGTGCTGCGGTAGCAGGGGATGCGAAGGAGACGTCGACTATCGACTCCCCCTGCCACCTCGAGCACGTGGCCACGCTGCCTCGATTGAGGAGCACTAGCCCCGACGCCACGACGAATTCCTCCACCTCCGTCCCTCGGTGGTCAGTCGCTGGGCATCCCCAGGTGGTGGACTTGGCGTTCAAGTCACCCGCTAACACGACTTGTAGCGGGGACAAACGCCTCACCACACCGAGTAGCTGGGCCATGAACTGCCGGAACTCCCGCAGGGGACGGTTCGGCGAGAAATATACGGCGACAAGTGCCCGGTCGCCCCAGGATACCGCCACATACCCATGGCCCCTCTCTCTGAGGTGGATGGGGGTAGGGCTTCTGGAGGGGACAGTTACTAGGGCCAGTCCCTGCTTGTCCCCGATCCAGTTCGGCCCGACGGGCACAGAGTGCGGCTCTGACACCAGGGCCGCACCAACCTCCCACTCTGTCATATGCTGCACCAGCAGATTTTGCGCGGCGACAGAGCGGTTGAGGTTCGCCTGTATTATTAGTTCGTTAGGCTGAACTGGCATTGGGTCCCGGTGTTGAGCAGTCCATGCTTTCGACGACGGCAGGTGCAGGGTCAACTACCCTCCACAGAGGGGTGGAACCTTTCGTGGGAGGAGGCTTGCACAATCTACTCCCCATGTGATGTTTGGCAGGCAATTTGTGCTCGGTGCAGACGAGACACTTGGCCACCGTGGCTTCACAGGCTTCCGCCTGGTGTCCCTCTGACCCACAGCGGAAGCACAGGATGCCTCTGTCCACCTTCGAGGGACACGTCGGACGCGTGTGGCCGATGCCCAAGCACCTGAAACACCTCGTTGGTGAGGGCTCCAACACGGCCAGGGAGAGTGTGGTCCATCTCACCTTTAGGGCCCCTTCTTCGGCCAGCTTTTTAGCTACCGGTATCGGGCACCGAACCATAACGGATCTGGGGGTCCATCCCTGAGGCTCCCGGATCTGCGCTACTGCGACCTCGTTCACAGAGCACTCCCCCTTGAGAGCGACTGCCTCCGCGATCCTCTCCCGGGTCATCGTCTCGTCGAGCCCGGTGAGCTTGATTTCGGCCCTCTTCATTGGCCTGTTGATATGAGCATCTTCGCCGAGGACCTGCCTCAGACGCTCCGCCAGGCTGTCGGCTTTGGGACCACTGGTGGTTCCGGCAATCTCCAACTTCCTGCCCCCGGAAGCTGTGTTGCGGATCTTCAGGGTCTCCAACCCCAGCTCCGCCAAGTCAATGTTGTCGATCGCCTTTGTCATGACCGACAAGTAAGTTGCTCCCTTGGCTACTCCCTCTTTGCTGAGGGAGATGGTCACAACAGAGGACCGGGGCACCTCTAGTTTGACTGGCGCCTTGGCGGCAGCTGCGGGGGGGGCCTTGGTTGGACCCTCCGGTCCCGCCTGGGCAGATGGGGGAGACTTCTTCGCCCTCCTTCTCTTTTTCCCCGCAGTTTTCCAGTCGTTGGCTGGCGTCGCACCCGCGGCGTCAAGCGACGGATCGTGGGCCACGTGGCCAGGAGCAGCATCCCGGACCGGAGGAGCAGCACCCGGAGCAGACACAGGGGCAGGAGTCCTTTTCGACGGAGCAGCCAGGTAAGTCCTTTGATCCTTATTAACCCCTCTTTCCTTTTCAGGTACCACGTGCGGGGCCCAGGAGGGACCGGCAGCAGCACCATCGTCCCGGGAGGGAGCAGCGGCAGTGGCGTAGGAGCGACCGGCGGGAGCAGCGGGAGTGGCGGCAACGACTTGGGGGCGACCAGCACGGGAAGCGGCATCACCGTAGGAGGAGCGAGCGGCGGGGGGAGCGGCGGCGGCGGCGGCGGCGGCGGCGGCGGCGGCGGCGGCGGCGGCATCCCTCTTCCGGTCCACGGCAAGAGGGGGCCTAAGCATGGGCTCCGGGCCAAACCTCTGGTCGATTCCGGCCTTGAAGGCGTTGAGCATGTTCCGAATCGACTCCATCGATTCGGAGTGCTTGGCCTCCATGTCCCTGAGCATCTCGGAGCGCATTTCTGCCCCGAGAGCCCTGACCATATGGTCCACGCCTGGCCCTTCCACCACGATGGGGGGAGTCGGGGTCTTCAACAGGTTGTTGACCCTTCCTGCCTCGTTCAGGCCCTCCTTGACGGCCCTGAGCTCCTCCTTCATCTGAGCCATCTGCGCATCCTGAGACCGGATGCACGCTTTTAGACGGCGGATCTCCTCGTCCTGGGTCATCGTCTTGAGGACGTGCACCATCTTCGCCAGGGTCACGGCCGCACAGTTGATGCGTCCATGGACGGCACCGTTCAGGTTCCCTGACTTCTTGGCGGATGCGAAGATACTTCGCACCGCCGCCTCACCCTCCAGTAGCATGTCCATCCTGGTCGAATCCTCCTTATCCGCCAGGGTCTGGAAGCCCTTGCCTTTGTGGCCTCTAATGGCCCGCATAGCTTCACTGGCCGAGCTGTTCGGACTCTTGCGGAAGTTGGTCTCCTCGTCCGCAGTCCGCTCGTAGTCCGATGTGAAGCCCACCTCCTCGTACGACCTTTGGCCTTTGGCCTTCCTCGGCAAGGATCTAGCGTCCTCGCCATTGGCGAGCACATCCTCTATGTGCTCGCTTGTGAGGTACGCATAGGCCTCATAGTCCTCCTCGTCGCTCTCGACGAGGGCCCGCTTGGCCGAAGCCACTCCTTTGGAGGTACCTGGGCGACCGCCCCCCCCCACTTTGCCTCCCCCACGCTGGGCAGAGCAGACCTTGGCCGGGCGATAATCCCTGGCCTTGCCGTCGTCCTCTTCATCCGTCTCATGGAGCCTTTTGGCCCCCAACGGCGCGCTCGAGTCCATCGGCTCCGGCTCTGGCTCCGGAGAGGAAGCAGAACTCAAATCCGGCTGCAGGTGCGCTCCACTGCGCTCACTGCAGTCGACAAATTCGTCCGAGACAATTCCATGTCCTTCCAAAATTACCTCCTCCAGCCCGGAACCAGAGCCGGAACTGGAGTCAGTCTCGTCATCCGACAGCACCGTGACGGGATTAGCCCTCCTGGCCCTTCCCTTACGGTCAATCTTGCTTTTGGGCATCTTCCGGGAACTAAAAAGCACCGAATCGGTACTCAATAGAAACCGGAGAAAAAGCGATTATTTGGTCGCATAAAACCCCCAGATGGTATGGCCGTACCACCGGAAGCCTATGGACTACAATTCGTAACGATCTAAAAATATATTTAAAAACAAGTTTCATACAAATCTAAATTTCGGTCAAGTTCGAGTCGTTTTTTTTTTTCGACAATTTGAGTTGCCGAGAAAAAAATCGACCAAAAATCGAATTCTTGACCGAAATGAAAACTAAAAATACCTACAACTAGAATATGGAATATAACACTAAAAAGCCCTTGGGAACCCAAGCGGGGTCCCAAAGACAAAGAAACTAAAAAATAATTAAAATTTTTGTCTCTGCATTGCAGACGTTTTGACAACAAAAAACAAAAACAAATCAATAATAAATCGAATACCTAACCTATGAAAGCAGAAAAAATATCAAAAAATGCACGGCAAAAGTTCACTATTTATCAAAAGATCAGCAGATTTTTAAAGTCATACTGTCTATTTTTAAATAGCGAAAAACAACTTTGGATTTTCCGGAGCAGACGTGCGCACGGGTGCTGTGTTCGGGCGACAGAACGCCACTAACCTAACCTAACCTAACCTAACCTAACCTAACCTAACCTAACCTAACCTAACCTAACCTAACCTAACCTAACCTAACCTAACCTAACCTAACCTAACCTAACCTAACCTAACCTAACCTAACCTAACCTAACCTAACCTAACCTAACCTAACCTAACCTAACCTAACCTAACCTAACCTAACCTAACCTAACCTTTTTTTTTTTTTTTTTTAACGGAGTGAAAGATCTGCAAACAGACGCATCAGCGGGCAATGAGGGGTCCCGCTGGCTGTCCGAGGATGGCCAAGACTCTGTTCCAGGGCCGAAGCCCTAGAAAAAGCGAGCCGTGGCCGACTCGGTAAAAAACACTCCGATGTCCTCTCGTCACCTTGGGACCAGCAAACCGGCGATCATCGCGTCATCCTCATCTGAGGAGGACGCATCGAACGCCGGCATGGTGGGGCCTGACGAGGTCATGGGAACCCTTTCGGACACTTCCACAACCCCGTCGGTGACTGCTCGCCCTGTATACGGGCGAGCCCCTCCTCCGCCCCTGATGGGGGCGGGTGACCGCCCTCGAAAACGATGGGCGGACACACTTGACCCGTCATTTGGTGAGACGGGTCGCCGACGCGCCGGGACATACGGAGCGTCGGCCCTCAGTGGGGACCTGTGCAATGCACGGTCGGAGCCCCCCCTAGGGCTCGGACCGCGCTGGTTCCCCACCGGATGGAGAAGGCGCTGGTATTGCCGCCTTCTCCGCAGGAGGCGTCTGCGGCGGCACGGATTTGCCAGGGGGTCATCCTCCCTGGCCCGTTCCGCCTCCTCCTTCAGCGTCATGACGTCGACGCAGAAGGAGTTGACCGCCTCCCAGGACCCCTCGCTACCGAGCATGGACAGAACCACGGTCGGCAGGGAGAGGTCCGCGCCAATCACAGTGACCAATGCGGAGCGCTGGACACCGAACGCAGAGCACACCGTTAGGGTGTGTTGCGCCGTGTCCTCCGCCGCTCCGCAATGGTGGCACTGTGGGGTCGGCTCTCTTCCGATCCGGTGCAAATAGCGTCCGAACGAACCATGTCCGGACAGTATTTGCACCAGATGGTATGTGAGCGACCCATGGCGCCGCTCCGCCCACGCCTTGAGGACGGGGCGTAGGGCCTCGAGGCTACGCGTTTGCGTAGCTGAGGCCCCTTCGCCCAGGTCCTCGGACCATAGGCGGAACATCTCCTCGCGCGCTCCATCGAGCGCAGCACGCCTCTCTTGGGGGGCCAGTCGATCGCCACTGGCCCTCTCCTCCGCTCGCTGCCGGTACGCTGCAGCGAGCACCTCCGCCACCAGCTCCCACGGGGGCGTCCCCGCGAGAGCGCACGCCACTTTCCGGGACACCGTTCGGTAGCCCCGGATCGCCCGCAGCGCCATTGCGCGCTGGGCCCGCTGAAGGGAGGCGGTCGCGTGTGGGCTAAGACTGTCAGCCCACACCGGCGCCCCATATAGTGCCATAGAGCGGACGATGCCGCCGTAGAGTCGGCGGCACGCCACGCTCGGGCCCCCCACATTGGGCAAGAGACGCCCGAGGGCGTCTGCTGCTCCCAGCAGCCGGGGCTCGAGGAGCTTGAAGTGCTCCTCGAAGCCCCACCGCCCATCGATCACCAGCCCCAGATATTTCATCTGGGGCTTCAGACCGACCCTCTCGCCCTCCACGACGATTGACGCACCCGCTGACGGCCGTCTCCGAGGCCCATGGAACACCATGGCCTCGGTCTTGTGGAGGGCCACCTCCAAGCCCAACGTCCGTATCCGCCGCACGATATGGCTGACGAACACGGACGCCAAACGCTGGACATCCTCCAGCTGCTTCCCCCGGACGGTGACGAGCGTGTCGTCTGCGTAACAGAACGACCGCACCATCGGGGGGAGGCCACACCGCAGGACGTAGTCATAGCCGACGTTCCACAGCAAGGGGCCTAAGACTGACCCCTGTGGAACGCCGCGGGACACCCTGTGACGGCCAAGCTCGCCGTCCCGTCCCACGTACGCTACGTCCCGGTCCCTCAAATAGTCTCCCACTATTCGGCGCAGATATGGAGGCATTTGATGATAGTGAAGCGCCTCCATGATGACGCCGAATGGGAGGCTATTAAAAGCATTGGCGATGTCCAAGGACACCGCCAAAACTACCTCTCGTCTCTCGACGGACTCCTCCACCAAAGCCCGGAGATCGGACAGGGCGTCAATCGTCGACCGCCCCGTCCGGAAGCCGTATTGGGCCTCGGAGAGGTCGGGGCCCGTTCCCCCTCCCAGCTGCTGGACTATTCGGGAAGCGATGATCTTCTCGAAGACCTTCCCGATTTCATCCAGCAGCACAATGGGGCGATATGCCGAGGGGTCATCCGCCGGACGCCCCTCTTTGCGTAGCAGGCATAGCGCCCCCTCCTTCCACACTTTGGGGAACTGTGCGAACTTCAGACTAGCGTCGCACAGTTCCCTGGCCCTGGCCCCTAGATGTTTTAGGGCCAGGTCCAGTACCCGCTTCGGGACGCCGTCAGGTCCCGGTGCCGTCTTACGCCCCTTAAGACGGGCGACGGCGTCCTTCCACTCCTCCTCATCAATAAGAGGAGGAGGATCGTTCCCTCCCTCCTCGTCCGGAGCTGGCGGGGCCATCCGAGGGGGAACAAAACCCTCCTCGGCCGGGGGAAACAGTGCCCCGATGACCGACCCCAGGAGGTCGGGATCCATCGTCTCCGTGAGGGGCGCGCCGCGCGCTCTGAGCTGATTGCGCGCCAGCTTATACGGCCGCCCCCACGGATCCCGATCCAGACCCTGCAACTGCTCTTCTCTGGATACCTCCTTTGAGGAGGCAATCGCAGTCTGCAGGGTCTTCTTCGACTGCCTGTACAGCTCGTACAGGCGGTCTTCCTCCTGACGGTCCCTCATGCGGCGCCGGCGGGCCCTAGTGTAGGCCCGCCTTTGGACACTGCAGTCATCCCTCATGACTGCAATGTCCTGGGACCACCAGTGAACTTCACGGCGGTCCCGCGGAGGCTGCGCCCGAGGCATAGAAGCCTGGCACACCTCCGTTAAAGCGCCGCGGAGACGGCGAGCTGATTCGTCGACGTCCGGACCGGACATCGGACGCGAGAACCAGTCTTCAAATATCGCCGTCTCGTTCGCCAGCTCCGGCTTGAGCCTGCTGAGCGCCCAGCGAGGAGGCCGTCCACCGCTTGTGGGCTGTGGGGGTCTTTGGTGCAGGGTGGAGCTCTCGAATCGGATGTATCGATGATCCGAGAGAGTCTCCACGTCCTGCACTACCCTCCAGCCGCTGATCGTGCGCGCGAGGGCTGGGGTGGCGAACGACACGTCCACCACCGAGCCTCCGTTGTGCCGCACGCACGTGTGGACTGCGCCCCTGTTGAGGAGCGACAGCCCAGCAGCGGCTGCCCACTGCTCCACAGCCTGGCCCCTCTGGTCGGTCGCTGGACAACCCCAGACGACCGACTTGGCGTTCAGGTCTCCAAGGACGAGAACCTGACGCGGGGCCGCCCTCCTGATGGCTACGCCGACGACTCCGAGGAACGCCTCGAAGTCGGCGAGCGGTCTATTTGGGGAAAAGTAGACAGAGACTACTACCATTTCCCCCCAAACGACCGCCGCGTACCCAGCACCCCTCTCATAAATTGAGGGGGGTGTATAACCTGGGGCCGCGCGCACCATCACGGCGACAGAGTCGCAAGTGTCCCCCACCCAGTTGGGCTGGTTGGGGACAAAGTACGGCTCTGACACCGCCGCCACATCCACTGACCACTCCGCCAGGCTCTGGTGTAGCAAATCCTGAGCCCTGGTAGAGTGGTTCAGGTTCACCTGCAGAAAGTTGATATGGGGCCGTCTTAACATTGTTCGACCACCATATCAACCTCCTCGGGCCCCGTTTGGGGCGCCCTCTGTGTGGCGGAGGCGGCCTGGCGAGCTGGACGCGCCGGCAACTTGCCCTTGGCCAGGGGAGGCTTACAACTGCGCCCCCCCATAACGTGGCCTGCCGGTCGCTTGGCAGCGGCACACACGGCACAGTGGGGCTTCGCGCTACAATCGAAGCCCCTGTGCCCCTCCTTACCGCACCGGTGGCAGAGGTTGCTCCGGTCGGTTTTTGAAGGGCAGCTCGCTCTGGCGTGCCCCACCTGCATGCACCGGAAGCACCGGTCGGAACGGGCTTCCAGTGCTCTGACGTTGGCCGCGCTGAACCCTATCAGCAGGCGGCCGGCGTCCACGACCTTCTTCGCAGCGGCGACCGGGCACGACACCACCGTCGAGCCAAAGCCGTCAAGGCCGTAACGGATGGGGCGCACTTTCACGGCGTCCACACCACATCCCCCCTTGGCCGCGATCTTTGCGGCCAAGTGCGCCTCCATCACCGACTCATCCAGACCGCCCACCCTCAATTCTGCGGTTTTGGTGGGCCGGATGACCGTGGCCATGCCCTCAAGGGCCTCCCTCATCTTGCCGGCCAGCTGGTCGGCCTTTTCGGCAGAGGCCTTGCCCGAGATCTCAATGATCTTCGACCCGGCCATGGTGTTTCGGCACCGACGGTTTGGGATATCCATCCCGTCGATGTCGACCGAGTCTCGGGCTTTGGCCAGCGCGTCGGCGTAGGTGACCCCCTTCTCAACCGCTTCGGGAGTGAGGGTCACTACAACTGCCGCCGACTTCGGCGCTACCAGCTTGGTCTTTTGACCGACTTTACGGGCCTTCCTAGCAGGGGCCGTGGCGGGCGGGGCTGAGGTGTTATTAGGCCTCCGCCGCGGCGCCTTCTGTTGCTTGGCCGCCGCCGAGTAGGATTGGCGGGGCGGAGCCTGTTCCGGAGGGGCCGATGTTGTCGCCTTCCTCCTCCTCCTTTGGCGCTTTTTGCGCGACTCCTGGGTCGTCCATTCCGGATCTGCCTCAACCGGGGTAGGCGCTTTGGCAGCACCCCGGGAGGTGGACGGAACGGCCGCAGGAGGCCCAGCTTTTTTCGCCTGTTTTGGCGGGGGATCTGGCTTTTCGGCCGCCACCTTGCCCTTTTTAGCCGGCTCTGCTGGTTTAGCCGGCTTTGGCGGGGGATCTGGCTTATTGGCCGCCACCTTGCCCTTTTTAGCCGGCACTGCTGGTTTAGCCGGCTTGGCTTTCCCCTTGGTAATGGGGGGCGTGGGCGCAGCTGCTGCTTTGCGGTCCGCCGCAAGCGGCGGTCGCATGCTCTTAGCCGGCAGCAGGCGATCCTCCAGACCCTCCAGGCGAGCATTCAGCATGGCCCCGAATGTTCGGGCCAGCCTTGCTTCAAATGCCTGAAGGGCGTCTGGTTCCTCGTAGGCGGCCTTGGTTTTGCCGCGGCCAGTCGTCTCCTGCACGACGATAGTCGGCGAGAGAGGCCTTGGAGGAGGGCAGTCCATCTCCATAGAATCCCCTGCGGGCAGAACCTCAGGGAGAGTGAGGGGAGGGGACATGCACTTTCTGCCATCCTTTAGGTCCCTCACCTCTGCAGACAAAGCTGCGACACTCTTCGTGAGGTCTGCCAGCTGCTGCTGTAACCTCACATTCTCCGCCTTCAGGATGCGGGTGTCCTCCGAGATGTTTTTGGAGGACACCTCGCGGAAACAATCCAAAATGGACTGCGCCGCTTTCTTCAAAGCCTTCTGGAAGGGGCCCTGGAGGTGCGAGGACTTTTTAGCCACCTCCACTATAACCGCACAGTCCGCCTTCACCACCTCCTCGATGTCGAGGGCGGTCTTCAGGTCCGGATCTGTGGGCATAGGGGCCTCATCTTCCGTTCTACTTGTGTAGAACGCAGCTCTGGTCGAGTAAGCGCGGCGCTCCATGTCGGCCACCTCCCGATCCAGCGCGATCTGCTGCTCCTCACGCTTCGCAGCGTTGAGCTCGCGCTTGGCCTGGGCAAGGCCGACATATTCCCCAGTGGTGGGGGGTCTCCCGCGACCACGTTGGGCCGGCTTCTTCGGAGCGTCCTCAGACGAGTCCGAGAGAGCCTCCGACTTTTTGCCCCCCTTAGATGTTTTGGGGGGACGCTTCCTCTTCAGCGAACCAGTGAGCGTGTCGACGCTGATGGAGCTGTCGTCTGACACATCGCTGCACTGGTCGGTTTTCTGCCCTCTTTTGGGATAAGGGGAGGTGCGGGCTAGGCCCTTGCTCCGAGCCGACACTGCCGGCGAGCTGGCACGACTCCCCTTATTCTTCATGAACGAAGACCTTTGACTTGCGACGGAGTCAACGGCCGATTTCATTGAAACCGCCGATGAGTCGGACTCGACGTCGACGTCCCATTCGCTCCTTGCTGCAGACACGCTGCGCGATCGCGCGGCGGTCGGCGATGTACTGCCAGCAGCGCTGGACGACCTGAAGGTGAGCTTCAGCCCGCCCGTCTCTAACTCAACTCCGCCCTTCTCGGGCCTAGCCAGAAGGCCACCATCCACGTCTACGTCCACGTCCTTCCCTTTGGGGTCGGACACTCCACTACTTCCCACGACGGATCTGTAAACAGACTCCGCCGACTTCACCGAAACGTCAGAAAAATTATTTGAACACTTAGACATTGATCCCACGAGTGGAGAGCAAATAAATGTCACCCCGTGCAGTGGCCTCATACACGGGGAACCCTACATACTGTCAAGGGCGGGGGATGTTGACAGGTTTTAACGAGGTTTCTCTCGGGTTTTATAGTGTATCCTTCACGCGGCCGGCCGGTTAAGGCAAGCCCTCGCTCCACCACGGAACCCGCGTACCCCACAACGCCGCGAGTGGGGGTCGTTGCAGAGACCGCAGTGGTTTACGATGATCGGGGGCTGGCGTGGGCCCCCGTTGCACCGCTTTCGCGGTGCTCCCCTTTCCCCCCGTTGCGACCTGATAACCCTTAAGGGGCGGCCGTCTTTGTGTTACTCCTCTCAAAGCTGCTCAGAAGGAGCAGCGAGATGTGCGACCCAAAGTAGGCACGCACATAGGAGTTGCAGGGCCCAGAAGGGGCTCCCGCCTTGCCAGATGTTAGCCGATTGGGCCCAACCTTCTCCGAACGGAGAATGTTGGAACCACTCGTTGCCCAGGATGCACCACGTGGAGGTATCTGACTCGCACCCCAACCTAACCTAACCTAACCTAACCTAACCTAACCTAACCTAACCTAACCTAACCTAACCTAACCTAACCTAACCTAACCTAACCTAACCTAACCTTTTTTTTTTTTTTTTTTTTTTTTTTTTTTTTTTTTTTTTTTTTTTTTTTTTTTTTTTTTTTTTTTTTTTTTTTTTTTTTTTTTTTTTTTTTTTTTTTTTTTTTTTTTTTTTTTTTTTTTTTTTTTTGTTTTCCCGGTGGAAATCTGCTCCGTCAGACCGTCTCACCGAGACAGTCTCGGGAGGTGTGTGGGGATGGGCGATGTTCTGCCCGACCCACTAAAACCACCGGGGGACATTACCGAGGCGCATTGCGGAGGGACCACGGGACCTTAGCCACGAGGGCAATACCATCGCGGGCCTCACTGCGCGTTATGCAACACAACCAAATCCTAGCCTAAACATAAAACAACTATTTTGACCGGCGTGCCTACCCGTTGAGTAGACACGCGGACCCCACAACCCGACTAACGTGCCCACCCGTTGTGTGGGCACGCGGACACGACAAACCTTCGACATGCCCACGTTTGCGTGGGCATGCGGACTCGCCAACCAACAGACACACCCACCGTTGGTGGGTGTGCGGACACAACAACCAGACACACACAACAAACCAAACAGACATGCCCCCTTTTGCGGACATGCGGACACACGACTACCCTAAGGACATACACAACATATAAATATATATATAGACACAAACCACTTGGACCGGGGCTCTTGCATGGTCGCTTTGGGTTAGCAGGACAACTGTCTGTCGTCCCGCTGCCCATCACTTCCATATTCGAGCCCCCGCCCATGTTCCTACACGGAACCCGCTGAGTGGGAACCCTCCACGGTCGATCAGAGCAACCAAACGTCGGTTGCTCATCATTTCTCCCGTATCGGGTCACCAACTCAACACCTACACCTAAAACCGACACGACACAACACGACAACACGACAACAAACCCGACCAGACAACACAACGACTACGACAACGACAAGACAACACAGGAGAACGTAACATTGGACCCCGGGGGCATTTGGGGTGCTATAATCAAATAGCCATGCCAATGCCCCCCCCCTTCTTTCTGGGCCTTCCTAGGCGCTAACATTTAGACACATACTTATACCTATAACTATCCTAATAATTCCTAAGAATTCCTAGTAGCTAACTTATCCTACAAATTCCTAATTACTAATTCCTAGTCTAATCCTACTAACTATTCCTAATCCTACTGTTTGTTTCATCGGGCCGTCGCGACGCATCAGGTCAGAACCTGACTGCGCCCGACGACCCGGCATCACCCTAAGGTGGTTGAAGGTCGGCGTGTCTCCGACGCCGCCTTCCCGTTCTCCTCCTCCTGGCTGGCGCAGCGTTGGCGGACTCTTCCCGGGTGCGTTCGGCCTCCTCCTTGAGGCCCATGCATTCCGCGGCGAAGTCCGCCACCGCTGCCCAGCTACTCTCATCTTCGGCCATTGCCGCCACAACGTCCGGCAACGCCAGCGTGCCTCTAACGCCCAGCGCCAGCTCCAATCTTCGGCGCTGCGATGAGAAGGCGCTGCACTCCTCGAGAGTATGTTGCGCAGTGTCTCTCTCTCCTCCGCAATGGTGACATTCCGGCGTCTCCTCTCTGCCGATTCTATGGAGATACTCACCGAAGCATCCATGTCCGGTGAGTATCTGAGTCATGTGGAAAGACATCGTCCCATGAGGCCTTTCTAACCACTTCTGCAGGACGGGGCGGATCGCTTCGACGGTGCGGGCTCCGGCTTCCGGAAGTGCCATCGCCTCCTCCCACTGCCACACCGCCATGTCATAGGCCTCCCGCCTGGCGCCCTCAATTTCCGCCTGTGCGGGATTCCCTCCTACGGCCCTCTGCTCCATTCGGAACTCGTAAACCTCGGTCAGAACCTTGGCCTCGAGTTCCCATGGGAGCATCCCCGCGATTACCGTAGCCGCCCCGAAGGAGACCGTACGGTAGCCCCTAACGGTCCGGATCGCCACTGTCCTCTGCGGTCTGCGCAGGTAGGCGACGTTCTGCCTAGACAGGGCGTCCGACCAAACCGGGGCTCCGTACAAAGCCATGCTCCGTAGTATGCCGGCGTATAGCCTTCGGCACCCATCTCCCGGTCCGCCAATGTTGGGCAAGAGCCTGGCTAAAGCCATCGCCGCTCCGACCACCCTAGGAGCGAGCTTGGCGAAGTGCGCCTCGAATTTGAACCGGCTGTCCAGGGTGAGCCCCAGGTACTTGAGCGTAGCTCCAACCCTTATGGGGACACCGTCCACCCGAACCTGGGCATTGCTGGGGGGCTTGCCCCGAGGACCATGGAAGAGGATGGCCTCGGTTTTCGGCAGTGCCACCTCCAGTCCCAGCAGCCGGATACGCGTCACCGCAAGTGTAGCGGCCGCAGCCGCCCTCCGTGCCGCTTCCTGGTAGTCACGGCCCCCTGCCGTGACTAGAGTGTCATCTGCATAACAGATGACACTCGTCCTGGGGAGAAGGGTCCCCCTCAGGACCCAGTTATAGCCTATGTTCCAGAGGAGCGGCCCCAGAACCGACCCCTGTGGAACGCCACACACCATATTATGCGAGCAAATTTGAGCGCCCCCTGGCTCTAAGTACAGCACGGACCTGTCCCTCAGGTAGTCCGCAAGCACCTTCCTAATGTACCCTGGCACCCTGTGGTACTTTAGGGCCTCCGATATTGCGCTGAAGGGGAGGGTGTTGAACGCGTTAGCGATGTCCAGGGACACCGCTAGCACCCTCTCCCCTCTGCTGACGGACTCCTCGGTTGCCCTCTTGAGGGCTAGTATGGCGTCAACCGTTGACCTCCCACGTCGGAACCCATACTGCGACTCCTCCAGGTTAGGGCCCTCGCCGTCCAGGTGTTCGGTAATGCGGGACGCAATCACCCTCTCGAACAGTTTGCCCGCCTCGTCGAGCAGGACGATAGGGCGGAAAGCCGATGGGGAGTCGTGTGGTCTCCCTTCCTTTTTGAGGAGGCACAACTTCCCCTCCTTCCATATCCGCGGGAACCTTCCCTGCTGAAAGCAGGCGTCCAGCAGTTCCATCAATTTAGGTCCGATATGGTCAAGGGCAAGGGCCAGAACCCTCCCATGGACTCCATCCGGGCCCGGGGCTTTCTTTTTCAGGCGGAGACGGTCGATGGCCCTCTCCATCTCAACGTCCGTCACCCGTGGGACAGATTGCGGGTCTACTTCCGAGTCACACTCTGGGGCGACAAAAGGCGCCACCTCGACCACCCGGTTGGGAAACAGGGCGTCGACAACTCGGGTCAGGAGCTCCGGCTGGAACGATTCAGTGGGAGGCGCCGAACTTCGCATCCGATTACGGACTGAGCGATACGGGCGCCCCCATGGATCCCTATCCAGATCGGCCAGGAACTCCTCCCACGCCTCCGCCTTCGCCCGTTGGATCGCCACTTTGAGATCCCATCTCGTCTGTGTCAGGCGGCTGTACAGCCCCTCTTCTTCCTCCTGCGGATGTCGTCTTCTGCGGCACCTCTGATACATCCGCCTATCGTGGATGCAGGCGCCGCGGAGGTTCGCTATCTCGTCCGACCACCAATAGACAGCCCGCTGCCTGGGGCGATCTCCAGCCCTGGGCATAGCGGCATCACAAATTCTTGTGAGGGACGCCCGGAAAAGGACCGCCCTCACATCAACTTCCGTTTCGGTCGGTGGTGGTGGAAGCCATCCCTCGATCATGGCCGCCTCATTTGCAGCCTCTTTGTTGAGGTGCGTTAAAGCCCAACGCTTAAAACGCGCTGCGCGAACCCTCCGCTGAGGGGCAGGACTGATGGTTGAGGTGCTGGATATTCCAAAGGACACATATAGATGGTCGCTGAGGGTCTCTTGGTCCAGCACCTTCCAGTCTGTAACACGCGAGGCTATGGAGGGGGACGCGAACGAAACGTCCACGATGGACTCCCCCTGCCATCTCACGCATGTGCTGGTGTCCCCCCTGTTCAGCACAACCAGGCCAGCCTCGACACAGAAGTCCTCCACTGCCTCACCCCTGCTGGTGGTCACAGGACACCCCCAGGACCTTGATTTCGCGTTCAGATCTCCCGCAACTACGATCTGCAGCGGAGCCAGCCTACGAACTACTCCCTGGATTCTGCCGATGTATTCCACAAACTCTCTGCGGGTACGGTTGGGCGAGAAATACAGCCCTACAAGGGCGATATCGCCCCACGTAACCGCCACGTAACCGACTCCTCTCTCCCGCAGAGAGATTGGGGCCGAGATGGAATTGGCCGGGGTCGTAATGACTACTTTTTCATCGGCAGATCCGATCCAGTTCGATCGTAATGGAATGGAGTAGGGCTCTGCTGCGATCGCTACATCTGCGCCGATCTCCGCCATTTGGTGGATCATAAGGTCCTGGGCATTGGCGGCGTGGTTTAAGTTCGCCTGCAAAATAATAACTTTAGGCCGAACTGACATTGGGTCCCGTGGTCATGTCCGCCGTGTCCATAGGCGCATTGCGCTCTGCCGTCGCTGGAGTGGCCCTTGTCCAAGGGGCCATCTTCGGCTTGGTGATCGGGGGCCTACAGGTCCTCCCTCCCAGATAGTGGCTGTGCGGAAGTTTGGCCTCTGCGCACACTACGCAGTGAGGCTTCTCCGCCGTACAGGTTCCGGCTTGATGACCTGGCGCGCTGCATCTGAAGCACAGCGCGTTCCGGTCTACTTTGGAGTCACACGTGTATTTCGTGTGACCCGTTCCATAACATCTGTAGCACCTCACTGGTAGGGTCTCTAGTGCCACCACCTGCGCGTGTGCCCATCCCACTGTAAGGCGACCCTCATCCGCCAGCGTCTTCGCTTGCGCGACCGGGAGCCTGACCAGCACTGAGTTAGATCCCCATGGGCCAACTTTTATTTCCCCAAGAGAAATCTTATCTGGGGTGAGCCCAGTCTTGGCTACAAGCGCCTCCATGACCCGCTCCAGCTTCACCGGGTCGTTGAGTCCAACAAGACGTAGTTCGGCCTTTTTGAATGGCCTACCTACGTCAGCCTCCTCCGCAATCACTTGTCGCAGCCTTGCTGCGAACGCATCAGCCTTGGGCCCACTGGTCGCGCCTGGAATTTCCAGTTTGCGCCCCCCAACTGCCGTGTTCCTCATGCGCACGGACTCCAACCCAAATTCCTGCAGTTGGATGGCGCCAATCGCCTTTTCCATGACGGACGCGTATGTGGCGCCATTGGCCATGGCCTCCGGTTTCAGTGTGATTGTCACAACTGATGACCTTGGTGGCACGAGCTTGACGGCGTTCCTTCCATTTGCTGCAGGGGCAGAACCCTGACCTGCCGTCTTAGTTGGGGCACCTGCTCCCACATTTGTGGCCTTGGCAGCTGCAGCAGCGGCTTTTTTGGTCTTCTTGGAGACCACCTCCCTCCATTCCACAGCCGGTGTGCTGGAGGCCGCAGCCAGAGCAGGGGAGGCCGACCGTGTGGGGGGGGGCGCCGTCCTATTCATTGCCCTTTGGGGCAATGGGGGATTGTCCCACACTGGCACCTGCGCCGGCCTGGCCACAGGTGTCGCGGCATGTGGAGCCTTTGAGGGCCCAGCAGTCGCTCCGGCATAATTGGCCTCGGCTCTCTTCTTCTCGTGAGCCAGCGGCGGCCTCATGGGGGGCTCATACGGGAGCCTCTTCTCCAACTCGTCCATTCTCGAGTTGAGCATACCTCCCAGGGACTTGTACAGGTCGGCCTTGAAGGTCTCTAGTACATCGCCCACTGAGACGGCCACCTCCTTCTGCACATCTGTGCCTTTGCGGGTCACCCGCCGCTCCTCCTTGTTATCTTTGACAGCCTTAATCTCGGCCCGTAGCAGGTCCACTTCATGCCGGAGCCTCTCATTGTCCCGTTTGAGTCTCTTGGATTCCTCAGACAGGGACATATCTTTGAGGGCCTCTACGCACACCAACATAGCCTTGATGCCCTCGTTGATATCTTTACGGACCGTTCCCTTGATATTCCCCGACTTGGCCGCAGCGGTGTACACCTCGAGCAAGCTCTTATGAGCAGTGTCCAGCAGCTCCTCTTTGGACTTCTCCATCATTTCGGCCCTTAAGGCCGCCACGTCCCCGTCCTTCATGAGCTTGCTCGCTGGGCTCTCCTTCTCCCTTACGCTTAGCTTCAGGAAAGCCCCCCTGGCAGACGTCTTTTCTGGGGCGGATGTCTGTACATCCGACTCTCCCTCCTCCGAGGGGTCTCTTGCAGCCCTCTTGGCTGCAGCAAGGCCGATAGACGTCCCAGGTCTCTCCAAACGCCTGTCGACTCTACCACGCTCCGCTACAGCTCCTCTTGCTCTGCCTCTAGCCGTAGAGCTAATCTTTCGACTCGGCCGTTCTGACTCTTCATCATCCTCATCGTCACCGTCCGACATAATGGTAGAGTCTCCGAAGGTGCGCTTACGACAATCCTCCAACATCTTTTTTACCGCAAGTTCCGTATCAACCTCTTCCATCTCCTCAACTTCTACCAATTCGAGGCTGCTTCCGGACTTTTCATGCTCGCTGTCCGACAAATTGGGCTCTCGGCCCTTCTCTCTACTCTTTCGGGGCATCCCCGATGATCAGTTGGGCGAAACGCCCAATTGACCCTTTGGAACCCTTTTGGGTTCCTCACCAATTGTTGTTGGGTCCCTAATAACAACCCTAACAAAAATTGCCTAACCTAAGAAACTAATCGACGAACCTACTCTATCGAAACCCTATGCTTATTTTTTGGGTGTTTGACACCCCCTAACACCCCTAAACTACCCCAGCAACCCTTATCTAAAAATTATTTTTTTCGATATAATTTACGAAAAAATTTTTGTATGAAGAAAAGTTTACCTAAGCGGTAGATTTCTCCATACAAAATTTCGCAAATTTCCTAAAAACTACTATTTTTTGGGTTTACAGGGTCCAAAAACCCTGTTCCCAAAGCCTATTCTAAAAACAAAAAACGTAGGCCGACGCGTTAGCTATCGACCTATTTAACTACAAAAGAATGAAAAACAAAAACCCAAAAACCAATTTTTTAGAAAATAAAAACTAATAAAAACCGGCCGATTTTTGCCAAAATCGACCTTTTTTGAAAAAATTATAACCTAAAAACTATCCCTTATAAAAACCCAAAACCTAGCCTATACTAATTCTAATGAACCCTTATACCCTAGCTAACCCAAAAAACCACAACCCTAATCTAAGAAAATACTGAGGAAATTAACTTTAAAAATTGTAAACAAATGAAAAAACTACAACTATCGATTTCGGTCAAGACCGTGTCGTTTTTTTTTTTCGACAAGTTGTGTTGTCGAGAAAAAAATCCGCCAAAAATCGAAACCTTAACCAAATTAAAAATAAAAAATACCTACAACTAGCTTATGGAAAGAACTACAAAAAACGTCTTGGGAACCCAAGCGGGGTCCCAAAGACTAAAAAACTAAAAAATAAAGAAAAATTTTGCCTAAGAATTTTAGACGTTTGACTAACAAAAAACAAAAACAAATCAAAATCAAATCGAATACCTAACCTACAAAGACAGAAAAAATACCAAAAAACGCGCAACAAAAGTTTACTATTTATCAATAGAACAGCTGATTTTTTAAGTCAAACCGTCTATTTTTAAACAGCGAAAAACAACAATTGGATTTTTGGGACAACGATGTACGTGGGTGCTCTCGGTGGGAGCCGGGACGGCACTAACCTAACCTAACCTAACCTAACCTAACCTAACCTAACCTAACCTAACCTAACCTAACCTAACCTAACCTAACCTAACCTAACCTAACCTAACCTAACCTAACCTAACCTAACCTAACCTAACCTAACCTAACCTAACCTAACCTAACCTAACCTAACCTAACCTAACCTAACCTAACCTAACCTAACCTAACCTAACCTAACCTAACCTAACCTAACCTAACCTAACCTAACCTAACCTAACCTAACCTAACCTAACCTAACCTAACCTAACCTAACCTAACCTAACCTAACCTAACCTAACCTAACCTAACCTAACCTAACCTAACCTAACCTAACCTAACCTAACCTAACCTAACCTAACCTAACCTAACCTAACCTAACCTAACCTAACCTAACCTAACCTAACCTAACCTAACCTAACCTAACCTAACCTAACCTAACCTAACCTAACCTAACCTAACCTAACCTAACCTAACCTAACCTAACCTAACCTAACCTAACCTAACCTAACCTAACCTAACCTAACCTAACCTAACCTAACCTAACCTAACCTAACCTAACCTAACCTAACCTAACCTAACCTAACCTAACCTAACCTAACCTAACCTAACCTAACCTAACCTAACCTAACCTAACCTAACCTAACCTAACCTAACCTAACCTAACCTAACCTAACCTAACCTAACCTAACCTAACCTAACCTAACCTAACCTAACCTAACCTAACCTAACCTAACCCAGTCGCGTGCCGTCCGCCGACCGAACACGCTGCGAAACCATTCGCTCCGCACTTAAAAAATTCAAAAAAGTGGGTTTTTCTTATCCGATTTAACCGTGCGATACATTAAAAGTTGCGTCTCGTTGAGGCCCACCTGCCTCCGATTCAGCACTGACCGAATTTTATCGCGCCGCGGAGTTATTCGTGAAACAAGTGAAAACTACCACGTGTTTTGCTAAAATTACAAGTGTTTTCACTTAATAAATAAGTGGTCTTTTGAGACGCGTGGGATTGAGTGGTGCCAAAAGTTGCGTCTCGGCGGGGCCCACAAGAGGGTTAAAACAGCATCGAAATCCAGCTAAAGACCCCTGAGATATCGGGGTCAGAAGGCGAAAAATTTCATAACCTCGAAACACGAGGTCTCTCTTGCGGGAGCGGCCGGGAGACGAAAACCAACCAGCGGGCAGCAGCACAGTCGGGCGAGTCCAGCGACACCTCGTGCGTCGAAATCGGATCACACTAAGCTAAGATTTTTATGTTTAAAGTTTCTAAATTCGATTCTCACAAGTCTCGATAATTATAAATTCTAGTGATAGTTTTATTTAGTAGTCCTCTGCAAGTCCTTCCTTTTGGCGAAAAAATTTTCAAAATCGCATAAGAGACTTGGGAGTTATCGAATTTAGAAATTTAGGGGTTGAGACCCCCTCCCCCATAACTCACCCTATATAATTTTCTTGATACTGTGTGATATATGTATGTTTAGGTAATTGTTCCAGCTATTTTATGTGATTTTTTCAGAATTTCCTAGCGTGTAGTTTTTCAGTTTTTCAATTTTGAAGTTTTATTTGTGTAATATAAATTTTTTAAGGGTTCCTAGGCTTAAGTCGAGCCTGTAATAGGCTCTAGATACTCCGGGGGTCACAGAGGAGCCCAAACAACACCCTGCTAGCCCCAAAACTACAGATTTTACCATTTGGCGGCCATTTTGGTTTTTTAGGGGTTTTGGGGTCTTCTGTTACCAACGGAATATCTCGGCTGTTATTCGTCGTGGAGAGAAGCGGTTTCGACTGGAGGGCCTAAAAAACCCTCCTCTTGCGTTCCGGTGGGTAGTGGGGGTCGAAGCGGGTAGTGACCATTTTCGTAGAAAGTGGCCAGTACAAGTGATAGCCCAGAGCCTCCCCATCCTAACGCAAAAAACCCCGTCTCTCTACGGTGGATAGTTTAGGAGCACCGATTTTTCAAAGTTTTTGGCGGCCATTTTGTCCGCCATTTTGTATTTGTTTAAAGGGGCATAACTCCTAAACTGCTGGACCGATTTCCCTGAACAAAGGGTTGGAAGCTTTCCCCCGATCTGCTCTACCCTCCTGGTGGAGTGGAAACTATATAGGGTGTAATATTTTTTGATATTTTTTGCAAAATTTTGCAAAAAATTTTTTGTTATTTTGACCGCGCGGGTGAAAAGGGCTGGCGAAGCTGACCTCAATACACCCAAACACCAGGGGTCTACGACTGATAGGACCGGAGTTACAGCCAATTGAAAAACACGGCGGCCATTTTGTCCGCCATTTTGTTTCTGGTCGCAGGGCCATAACTCCTTACCTATTGGGCGTGGAAGACTGGGGTTTCTTCAGTAGTGGATCCCTCCCGTGCGTCTATCACCTCCGCACAAAAATTTTGACGAAGAGCGACCCCACTAGGGGTTTTTAGATAACCATATCGGGCCATGCGGAGAGGTACCCCCTACATAATAAAGAAGGTCCTGACGCTCTGCGAGTAGTATTGCCGGAGTTATAGGGGTAAAACCCCTTATTACCATCGGAACCCTATTTTTTACCATAGGCATAGCTCCGAAAGTATTGGGCGCAGAGACTCGAGACTAGTATCGGGTTGAAGGGCTTCTCAAGGGGAACACTACCCCTATACATAGTATTAAGATTAGACCAGCCATTTCGGCGGCCATTTTGTTTTTTGAGCTTTTAATTATAACTTCTTTGTTTTTGAGTTTTTTGTGTTGTTTCTTTTTCTGTACTAATTATTAAAGTGTTATCGATCATTGCATAACCGCTACATGATCGAAGAAAATTAATTACAGATCGAAAAACTCTCTTTCAGTTTTTAGGGAATAATTATTTTAGTTTTAGTTTTATTGACGCCTGCACCTCTTTTGAGGACAGGCCTAGTATATATAAGCGTCTGTGTATTGACCGACTGTTGACAGCGGACCAAACAGTCATATTGACAATTGTTTTTACTGTGTTTTGTTATTGTTGTGTATACTCTTCTTAGACCAGCCAATATTTATATTGCTATAGACCCAGACTTGACGAGTTTTCTCGTCCACTTTTTCTTACACAATCACATAGGACACCACACAGCACATAACACTAAACGCAATACACAAAAATTTTAATTTTAAACCCATTTTAAATATATTATATACAATTTTAACACTCCCTTTTACAACTTTTACAAATTTCCTATTCTAGTTTAATTCGCACTTGTTATTTTAATTACATCTAAATTGCTAGCATAATGTATAGGACTCCGCCATCTGACACAAGCAGGATGAGCAATATATCCCTTCGCTCTCCTTCAACATCCCCTACCACCGCGCGGACATCAACCCCTAAGAAGAATGCCGCGAACACCACGCTTACTATCAGCTCCTCGGCAAGCCCTACATCTAGCCCAACGACATCCGTGGTTAGAAGGCTCAGCGGCAGGTTTGAGGGAAAAGTGCCCCCAGCCAAACCACTGTCGCAGACCGCCGCAAGAACATACGCGGCCACCACAAAGCAGAGTCAGACGTCCCAGGCCATAAAAGCCAAGACGGCTCCTCCGCCTAAGGTTAGACCACCACCACCAGCGACGTCCGGCAAGAGTGCAGCGGACATCATAACCTCATCCAGCCAACTGCCGGTCTTTGACGGGTTGATTGAGGTCCTGAGGTTCGCAAGCGAGTGCCTGACGGAGACGCGAAATATGAGGTCAGACCTCAAGAAGGCCATAGGAGACAGCATCACGCACGTCAAAACGGCGCTGATCCGCTTGGGGGAACCAAGAGTACCCGTGGAAGAGGCATCGCTCTCGTTGGAGCAAAACGTCACGGCCAAACCCGCTACCGTACCAGTGGAAGACGTCGCAATCCACGTTAAACTCGATGCGATCCTTGAAGAGGTAAGGGCGCAAAGACAGACCACCAACCAGCAGGCACCTGCGCCCAATACAGCAGCGGCACCCTCCCACAGACCTGAAGTGCGCCCCACACTGCATTCCGTGATCGTAACATCGAAGAACGAGGCAGACACGGGAGACGCCGTTCTCGAGAGGATTAGGGAGGCGGTTGATGCAAAGGAGGGATGGGTAACCGTATCCAAAATACGGAAGGCAAAGGGTGGGAAGGTGATCATGTCCTGTGAAACAAAGGAGGAAAGGGAAAAAATTAAGAAGAGACTGGATAGTGCGGGAAGAGACCTCATAGCAGAAAATGCCAAAAACAAGGACCCCCAAATCATCGCCAAGAGCGTCCTCAAGGTGAGAACCGACATTGAGGTGCTCGAGGCCATGAAAAAACAGAACAGGGCAGTTTTTCAGGACCTAAATGAGGAAGAGCAAAAGGTCACAATAAAATATAAAAAGAGGACACGCAATCCGCACACCCACCACATTGTCATGCAGGTTTCCCCGAAGGTGTGGGGAAGATTGACAAGTGCGGGGTACATGCACGTGGACCTGCAAAGGGTTCGGGTGGAGGACCAATCGCCACTGGTGCAGTGCTCCCAATGCCTAGGCTACGGGCACAGCAGGGGATTCTGCAGGGAGAAGGAGCCCACGTGCAGCCACTGTGGTAATGCAGGACATATCGTAATGGACTGCCCCACATGGACTGACGCGGGGGCCCCCCCTTCCTGCAGAAACTGCTGCAGAGCCCAGCTAACGCAGAAAGAGCACAACGCATTTAGTTCCGACTGCCCGATCCGTAAGAAGTGGGACCGGCTAGCACGATCGACGGTCCAATACTGCTAAGGGCACCCCAAGCAATAATACACCCTACCGCGTGATTCAGGCGAATTTGCAAAGAAAAAGGCTTGCAACCGAGGAAGTTCTAATCGAAGCAAGCAAGAGAAAGACTGCCATAGCCTTACTGCAAGAACCTTATGTAGGTGCCGGACCGGGAATGAAGACGCGAGGAGGAACGAGGATCTACCAGAATACCGGTCAGGATACTGTCAAGGCTGCGATCGCCATCTTTGATCCAAACCTTGACGTCATCCAACACCCAGAACTAACCACCAACAACATCGTGGTGGTGGAAGTCAAGACCGAAGCATGGAAGATAACCCTCGTGTCCTTCTATTTTGAGCCGGACCAACAAATCGAACCCTACCTAGAACATATCAAAAAGGTACTTAACATGTCCAGAGGCAGAAAGATCCTTATTGGAGGAGATGCAAACGCCAAAAGCACGTGGTGGGGGAGTACGCAGATAGACAACAGGGGTGTGGAGATGGTAGGAATGCTACACGAGAGCAACCTCCACATTTTAAACGGCGGCAACATACCCACATTTGACACCATCAGAGGAGGTAAAAGATACTCAAGCTACGTAGACATCACGGCATGCACAGAGGACCTGCTGAGCTTCATAGACAGGTGGCGTGTAGTAGAGGATCTGACGAGCTCGGACCACAATGGCATAAGCTTCAGTATAAATCTGAAAAAATCAAAAGGAATAAAGATAGAAAGAACTACGAGAAAATACAAATCTAAAAAAGCAGACTGGCAAAAATTTAAAAATCAATTAAACGAAATTAATATAGAAAATAAAATAAACTTAGAACTAGTAAATAAAATAAATAATAAAATACAGATAGATGAAATAGCAAATAGATATAATAAAGCAATACAAGAGGCATGCAATAAATCCATGCCAATAATAAAAAAGAAAAACATACTTACCTTACCATGGTGGTCCGAAGAGCTGGAGAAGATGAAGAAGCAGGTAGCCACGAAGAAACGCAGGATCCGATGCGCAGCGCAGCGTCGCAGAGCCGTCGTAGTTGAAGAGTACCTGAAACAAAAAAGAGAGTATGAAGCCGCCGTTTCAAATGCCCAGACGAGGTCATGGAAGGAGTTCTGCACACAGCAAGATCGCGAATCTGTATGGGACAGCATTTACAGAGTCATCAAACGCACATCCGCAAGAGAGGAGGATCAGATGTTGGTCAAAAATGGAGCACAGCTGGATGCAGATGGATCCGCAAAACATCTTGCGGCAACATTTTACCCGGAGGACCTTACGGAAGAAGACAATGCAACACACACTGAAACACGCAAAAAAGCAATGATCGCAAATGTGGAGACAAATGTTGACACATTTGACCCCCCATTCACTGGCACTGAATTGCGAATGGCTGTGGATGCATTCAACCCAAAAAAGGCTCCGGGGAGTGATGGACTTACAGCCGATATATGCAAGATAGCTATTCAGAATGATCCCAATCTGTACTTGGGCATTGTGAATAAATGTCTTGAACAAGGATCCTTTCCGAGTGATTGGAAGCGGGCAACGGTAGTGGTGCTCAAGAAGCCGGGCAAGACAGATTACTCGGCCTCCAAATCATACCGCCCGATTGGCCTGCTTCCGGTCCTCGGAAAGATCTATGAAAAGATGATAGTCGGGAGGCTCAAGTATCACCTGTTGCCTAAATTCAGTAGGTACCAATACGGGTTTATGCCCCAACGGAGTACTGAGGATTCACTCTTCGCCCTCGTAGATGATATTAGACTACAGATCAAAAACAAGAAGATAGTGACTTTGGTCTCCCTCGATATCGAGGGAGCTTTTGATAGTGCATGGTGGCCAGCCATCAAAGTAAGACTGAAGGAAGAAGGATGCCCTCTAAATATTAGGAGAGTCTTAGGCGACTACATGTCGGGTAGGAGCGTCGCGATCCGTTACGCGGGGGAGGAAGTCCACAGGGAAACCACGAAGGGATGTGTCCAGGGATCAATCGCTGGACCTATCCTGTGGAACCTACTGTTGGACCCTCTCCTAAAAGAACTAGAGAGTCGCGAAGTTAGGGCGCAGGCATTCGCCGATGACGTTATACTGTCTTTTGTGGGCAACACGTCCCTGGAAATATCCAACCAGGCTAATCCTGTTCTCGCCCGTGTTGAGGAGTGGGGTGTACAAAACAAGCTTAAGTTCGCAGCACACAAGACCAACTGTCTCACGCTCACCAAAAAGCTGAAATACGACACCCCTCGCCTCAACATGGGTGGAACGGTCATAGAACACAAGCCAGAAATAAAGATCCTGGGGCTTACAATTGACAGCCAACTAACTTTCAACTCCCACATCGCAAATGTCTGCAAGAAAGCAGCTGGCTTTTACAAACAGCTCTCCAAAACCGCTAAAGTCAACTGGGGACTTAACCCAGAAATACAGAAAACAATTTACACAGCGGCAGTGGAACCTGTTGTGACATACGCAGCTGGCGTTTGGGCTACGGCCGCGGAGAAGATCTCTGCACGCAAACAGCTGGATATGTTACAGCGGGGCTTTGCACAGAAAATGTGTAAAGCATATCGCACAGTATCACTCAACTCTGCCCTGGTTCTGTCCGGAACGCTCCCACTGGACCTTCGAGTTAAAGAGGCAGCCGCCCTTTACAAGGCCAGAAGGGGGGTCCCCCGGTCAGATCTCCGGGGTAGAGACATAGAAACTCCACATTCATTTTTACACACACCACACCCAGCAGAGCACAAAAACATCGACATCAAACACATCACCGAAGACGCACAGATACACGCACATACACACAACATTTACATCTACACAGACGGCAGTAAGATTGACGGCAGGGTAGGAGCGGCACTATCCCTGTGGGACGGAACTGCTGAAACCAAGGCCGTCAAACTTACTCTGCCGCCATACGCCACAGTATATCAAGCAGAGATACTAGCACTCAACAAAGCCTCGGAGGTTGTGCTGAGTAGAAGGGAAGTTTCCTTTGGAGTGTACAGCGATTCCATGGCAGCTCTGCAAACGGTCGTGAATGTCTCCTCCCTCCACTCCCTTGCGGTCAGCACAAGGCATAATCTTGGACTAGCTTTTAAACAGGGCAAGTCTGTCGACTTGTACTGGATAAAAGCACACGCGGGGCTAGAGGGAAACGAGAGGGCCGACCAGCTTGCCAAGGACGCAGCTCTACACTCCAAGAGAAAACCCGACTACGACAGGTGCCCTGTTTCCTTCGTCAAGCGACTCATCAGAGATGGGACGCTGGACGAATGGAACGAGAGATACCGGACAGGCACAACAGCCGAGGTTACCAAACTATTCTTTCCTGACATCACTGCCGCTTACAAAATCATGCGCCATATCACCCCCACACAACTCACCACACAGGTGTTCACAGGACATGGCGGGTTCTCGGCGTACTTAAATCGCTTTAAGTGCAAGGATAGCCCGTCGTGCGCCTGTGACCCAAATACAGACGAAACTCTCATACACATCCTCTCCGAGTGCCCTATACACACTTTGGAGAGGTACAACATCGAGGCCTACCTGGGCATCCAAGTCTTACCTAAAAATTTTGCAAAAATACTGGCTGGAGACAGTAGAGATAGAATTAAGTTTTTAGAATACTGCATAAAAGTGACAGACGCTGTCAGACTTAGAAATAAGATATAAAAGTAAAAAATGTAATAGGAATAAGATATTATAAGGGCAACATAAATATATTTGAAATATATTTATAGTTCCCTAAAAAGCATTAGTATATAAGTAAGTAATATAAGAATAAGTTTAAAAATGTATGTAAAACGAAAAAGTAAATAAAAAACTGTCTAAGGACCTAGAAAAGGCCACCAACACATAGCCATAGTAAAACAATAGCATAAGATTTAAATTAAACATAGATAATAGTAATGATGTAAAATAATGTTAAGAAAATGTAACAGAATTAAGCAATAATGTAAGAACAAAGAAAGTCCTGAGCCAACAGCTCTATGAAAAACTTATTTTCCCAAACTAGCGTAAGAATAAAAGATGTTAATTATAGTGTATTAAAATAGAATAGGAAACGGGAGTCCCACCCGTAAAAGAGCAAAAGATGATGAATGAATGTTAAGGATGAGGAATAAAAGTGCGAGAGGAATAAAAGCGAGAACTAGTATGAAAGAGATATAGTATATAACAACTCCGATCATGTTGGAGGAGAACTAGAAATAAAAAAAAAAAAAAAAAAAAAAAAAAAAAAAAAAAAAAAAAAAAAAAAAAAACCTAACCTAACCTAACCTAACCTAACCTAACCTAACCTAACCTAACCTAACCTAACCTAACCTAACCTAACCTAACCTAACCTAACCTAACCTAACCTAACCTAACCTAACCTAACCTAACCTAACCTAACCTAACCTAACCTAACCTAACCTAACCTAACCTAACCTAACCTAACCTAACCTAACCTAACCTAACCTAACCTAACCTAACCTAACCTAACCTTTTTTTTTTTTTTTTTTTTTTCCCGGTGGAAATCTGCGTCCAGATCATCCCACGGGGAGCAATAGCTGTCGGCTCGACCCGTTTTCGGGGTATGTGGGGATGGGCGATGTTCTGCCCGACCCACTAAAACCACCGGGGATTCCGTCAGTCTGTTTTGTGGACAGGGCGGTTCCTATTTATTAAATCCGCCAACTGTCCACCAGAGTGCCTTGCAGCACCAACCAAATTAACGCTCTTTTGAGCTCCCTCGACCTAAACATCTACTTCCGCGGCTTCGGGGCAAATCTGCCGTCCTTCTGCCGCGGGCGACTCCATGAAGGAGAAAGGGCCCGCCCTTCAAGGGGTGGATCCTCGTCATTTCCTCCATTGTCCGGCCCGGCATTTCTCATGGAAGAGATTTCCGGTTGGGCAACCGAGGGCGTCTTTGGGCGAGCGAAAGGAAGGGCTATGGGAGATAGCGGTTGGCCAGAAGACCTTGCGCTGGGCTCCACCACTTCCGTCGTCTCTGCCTCCGTCAGTCTCGTTGAGCCCTGTTTGGGCTCTTTCTGCGCAGTCTCTGAACCAGGGGCTCTGCCTTTAGTGGGTGGGGGACTGCACGCCCTACCGCCCATCACATGACCCGCCGGCCTTTGCGCCTCCGCGCACACAATACAATGTGGCTCCTTCAAGCACGTCTCCGCCTTGTGCCCGAGCTTGCTGCACCGGAAACAAATCCCGGTCCGGTCAGCATCCACAGGACACTTAGGCTTGGTGTGACCAACGCCCATGCATTTAAAGCAACGCATTGGGCGGGATTCCATAGCCATCACTCTTGCGACGCTCCAGCGCACTGGGAGCTTGCCAGCTGACACCAGTTTTCTCGCTGCCTCTGCAGGGCAACTAACAATTGTTGTCCCACTGCTGTTGGGACCTATTCGTATGTTGCCCACTTTCAATCGCTCATTGGAGCAACCCGTCAGCCGCGTCACCGCCTCGGCAACGTCCGCCGGTCTGGCGGACTCGATCAGACCGGTTATGCGTACATCAGCGCTCTTCACTGGCCGCCAAATCTTCGCTACATCTAGTAGAGCCTCCTGCATTAGCCCAGCTAGTCTGTCAGCCTTCTCGTCATTTCGGGTACCAGAGACTTCAATTACTCTGGCCCCGGTTGCACCAGTCCGACATCTGACGCCAGACATGATGCCGATATCTTCTAATGGGCCGACTCCATCTTGGGCCCTCTTCAGAACCTGTGTGTATGTGAGCCCCTTCTCCAAGGCCTCAGGCAGTAACTGCATCACTATGGCCGAGGATCGGGGGACACGGATTCTAACCCTCACCCTGTTTTGAGGGGGGGCTGGTCTAGCAGGCGCGGCCTGCTCCGTCGTCGTCTGGGGGCGTGCTGGTACAGCCAACGGGGGTAGCTTCCTGCGCTTTGCTTTCGCCATCCGCTTTCGTCTCCCTTTGCTTGGAACATCTGTCCAAGTCAGAGAAGGAGGCGCAGGGGGATCCAACGCAGTGGAAGGCCGGGGCGTGCCAATGCAAGGAGCAGCGTCAGTCAAATCCGGTAAGGGAGGGGCCCATGCACTCTCCCGGGTTCGACCAACCGGCGTGGAGACCACGCTGAGTGGAGGGAGCGGAGGAAACGCCACTCTTCTCCCATGGGTTGTTCCGGAAGGCAAACGAGCCCTGTCAGGTCTGGTCCTCTCAATTCTATCGAGGCGATTGTTGATCGCTCCGATAGAAGCGTTGATAGAAGTGCTCAGGAAGCGCTTCATTTCGTCCATGGCACCCAACACAGGTGGGTCCTGCACGGTGGTTGGCTGGACATCAGAGTGAGGGATTCTCCCTCTGACGTCTTTGCGCAGGGCAGCTACTTCCGCCTTAAGCGCTTCCACCTCTCTTTGGAGTCGAGCATTGTCGTCCTCTAACTTCTTCGTCTCAGATGTCGTCGTCCTCGAAGTGAGGTTTGACAGCGCCCTCTGGAGTGTAATAGAAGCGTCGTTGAGTGTCCTTTGACAGGTTCCCTTGAGGTTACCTGACTTACGGACAACTCCACGTATCGCCTCCGCACACAAATTCCCAATTGAGTGGATCTCCTCCGCCGAGGGACCACCATAGGAAGACTCCCAGGGTATGACAACCCTGGTAGCCCTCTCAAACTCGTCGTCCGTGGGGCCGCGATCAACTTTAGGGGCTTTCTTAGACCTCCTCTTGGATGTAGGATTATCAGGCAGGTCCATAGGGTCCTCGCCAGCCATCTCCATCTCCCTGATGCGAAGGTTACGCGCCCTTAAGGCTTGGCCCACCGGGCTTGTCCTCTTCTCTTCATCAAGCTCGCGCTCGTATGTCTGAACATTATGCCAGTTGAGCTCGTTCCGCGCGGCTTGGTACCCAATGGAGGTGTCAGCCGTAGGTTCACGGCCTTGTCCTTCAACTTGGCTTCCAGCTTGGTCACTTGCTGACACCGCTGTAACTGCGCGGGCATCAGAAAGGTCCACCACATCCAGGTCGCCTTCCGTCACAGTAACAGGCCGTTTTCGGCTGTCTCTTTTCTTCTTTAATGCGGCTGTCTCCCCTAGAGGGTCAGAACCAACCGCCAAGTCCATGGCGTCGTCAGCCAGATGAACACTTCTCGTGCGCAGTACTTTGCCCCCCCCAGAAACGGTGGGGCGGCCTGAAACCGGCTCCTCGACCTCAGCCGACGAACCGGTCCCAGGGAGGGATTCTCCCGATGAACGGGTACCCTCCTGGGGTAATATAGATTTAGTGCTGCTTTTCATCATGGTTTTTGGTAATTTACGGGTTACCATCCCCCTCCAAGCGATGGCAATTTGAGGGCTGCCCTACCCTATTAGGACAAGGAAGGTCGCCTATGCGCCGTCCATACGCCAAAGGAACCCTATATACTGCCGGGGTCGGGCGGTACCGACAGGTTTTTACAGGTTTTCTCCAGGGTTTTATAGAGTTTTCCTTCTCGCAGTCCCAGACCACCCCGGGTCTTTCCGACGCCGCGTACTCGTAATCGCCGAGGACGAGGTCGTTGCAACGACGAAAAGACTTACGGCTGCAGAAAGCCGGCGAAAACTTCCTAACCTAACCTAACTCTGCGGTCTAACAACCCTTAAGGGGCGACCGTCTTTGTGAAGCGACGTCCAGAGGGGGCGCCGCTCTAAGCTCCTCTCACTGCTCTGAAGGAGCAAGTGAGTTATGCGACCCAAAGTGGGTCACGTATGGGAGTTGCAAGGCCCAGAAGGGACCCTGCCTTTGTTAGATGTTAGCCGGACAGGTCCAACGTCTACAACGAGCCAGGCGGAGACTGTTGGAACTATCCGTTGCCCAGGATGCACCACGGGGAGGTCATCTAACTCGCACCCCAACCTAACCTAACCTAACCTAACCTAACCTAACCTTTTTTTTTTTTTTTTTTTTTTTTTTTTTTTTTTTTTTTTTTTTTTTTTTTTTCCCCGGTGGAAATCTGCTCCATCAGACCGTCTCACCGAGACAGTCTCGGGAGGTGTGTGGGGATGGGCGGTGGTCTGCCCGACCCACTAAAACCACCGGGGGACATCTCCGAAAGCGCAGTGCAGAGGGGCACTCGCGGGACCTCTACCACAAGGGCAATACCTCGCGGGAGCCGTATACTGCGCGCGCGCACATAGCACTACAAATAACCGACAGACAAACAACTAAACACTTTTAGACCGGCGTGTCTACCCTTTATGTAGACACGCGGACCCCACAATCCGACTAACGTGCCCACCCAGTATGTGGCCACGCGGACACAACAATCCTTTGACATGCCCACGTTTGCATGGGCATGCGGACTCGACGACCAGAGCAACATGCCCAACCTTTGTTGAGCATGCGGACACAAAAACCAGAACACCACGACAACCAGACAGACATGCCCACTTTTTGGACATGCGGACACAACAAAACCCTAAGGACCACACAAAGAACCAATTAGGCCGGGACTCTATCGTGGTCACTTTGGATCACAGACGACTATCTGTCATCTCGTTTTCCGTCGTTCCCATGTTCGAGTCCCCGCCCCGGTTCCTACCTACAAAACATACAACAAAAAACCCACTGAGTCGGAACCCTCTATGGTCGATCAGAGCAGCCAAGCGTCGGCTGCTCATCATTTCTTCCATATCGGATCACCGACCCAGCTTTCCTTACAATAGAACCTTGACAACAACGACACCAACGAAAACAACTCGACAACGAAACCCAAGGACAATCAGTCAACACAAAGACACTACAACAACAACACAGGAGAAGGACAACACATAGCTGCGGTCCATCGGACCCCGGGGGCATCTGGGGTGCTATAATTAAATAGCCATGCCGATGCCCCCCCTTCTTTTGGTTCCTTCATACACCAAAACATGTATACCTACAACTATTCCTAAATTCCTAAATTCCTAATAGCTAACTTATTTTCTACAATTCCCTAATTCCTAAATTCCTAACTACGAAGTCTTCGGATCGTCATGGCGCATCAGGTCAGAACCTGACTACGCCAGACGATCCGGCATCACCTTAGGGTGGATGGAGGTCGGCGTACCTCCTACACCGCCTCCTCGTTCTCCTTCTCCTTGCCGGCGCAGCGTTGGCGGACTCTTCCCGGGTGCGTTCGGCCTCCTCCTTGAGGCCCATGCATTCCGCGGCGAAGTCCGCCACCGCTGCCCAGCTCCTCTCGTCCTCAACCATCGCCGCAACTACCTCTGGCAGGGCTAGGGTACCTCTCATTCCCAGTGCCATTTCGAGGGTGCGGCGTTGGGATAGAAAAGCGCTGCACGTCTCCAGTGTGTGCTGCGCCGTATCCATCATTTCGCCACAGTGGTGGCAGACCGGAGTCTCCTCCCTTCCGATCCTGTGCAGATACTTACCGAAACACCCATGTCCGGTAAGTATCTGCGTTAGGTGATACGTCAGCACACCATGTGACCTCTCCAGCCACCTCTGCAACACTGGGCGGATCGCTTCGATTATGCGGGCTCCGGCTTCTGGGGTTATAAGTGCCTCCTCCCACTGCCACACCGCCATCTCGAAAGCTTCCCTCCTCGCCCCTTCTATCTCCGCCTGTGCGGGTCTGTCGCCTCTGGCCCTCCACTCCGCGCGGAGCTCGTAGACCTCGGTTGACACCTTGGCCTCGAGCTCCCACGGAAGCATGCCTGCTACAGCGGTCGCTGCCCCAAACGACACCGTGCGGTAGCCCCGTATGGCTCGGATAGCCGCTGTCCTCTGCGGTCTTCGCAGGAAGGAGACGTTCTTCCTTGACAGGGCGTCCGACCAAACCGGGGCTCCGTATAGGGCCATGCTCTTTAGGATGCCAGCATATAGTCTCCTACAGCTGTCACCCGGACCACCAACATTAGGCAGGAGCCTTGACAGGGCCATCGCCGCTCCAACTACCCTCGGAGCGAGCTTTGCGAAATGCGCTTCAAAACTCCAGCGGCTGTCCAACGTCAGTCCCAGGTACTTTAACTGGGACCCGACCTTGACTGGAACTCCATCCACTCGGACATGGGCATTGCTGGGGGGCCTGCCCCGAGGACCGTGAAAGAGAATGGCCTCAGTTTTTGGCAGTGCCACCTCCAGCCCCAACAACCGAATCCGAGTCACCGTTAACGTTGCAGCCGCCGCCGCCTTTCGGGCTGTATGTTGGTAGTCACGGCCCTTTGCCGTGACTAGAGTGTCATCTGCATAGCAGATGACACTCGTCCCGGGGAGAAGAGTTCCCCTCAGGACCCAATTAAATCCAAGGTTCCACAGGAGCGGCCCCAACACCGACCCCTGCGGAACGCCACACACCATTCTGTGTGCACAGATTTGTGCGCCACCCGGCCCCAAAAACAACACATATCTATCATTGAGGTAGTCCTCAATGACTCTCCTGAGGTACCACGGCACCCTATGGTACCTGAGGGCCTCTTTTATGGCGCTGAAAGGGAGGGTGTTGAATGCATTGGCAATGTCAAGAGACACTGCCAACACCCTTTCCCCTCTCACGACAGCCTCTTCCGTCGCCCTTTTGAGCGAGAGGATAGCGTCTACCGTCGACCTTCCCCTACGGAAGCCGAATTGCGTCTCCTCCAACTCCGGACCCTCCCCACTCAGATGTTCAACGATCCGAGAAGCGATAATTCTCTCGAATAGCTTGCTAACCTCATCAAGCAAGACGACGGGGCGGTACGCTGATGGCGAGTCAGCCGGACGTCCCTCCTTTTTCAGGAGGCACAGCCTCCCCTCCTTCCAAATGTGTGGGAACCTTCCCTGCTGGAGGCAGGCATCCAGCAGTCCCACCAACTCCTCTCCAACGTGATTTAGGGCAAGGGCCAGAACCTTGCCGTGCACGCCATCTGGGCCTGGTGCCTTCTTCTTCCGGTGGAGGCGTTCGATAGCCACTTCCATTTCCCCCTCCGTCACACGTGGGATGGATTGTGTATCCACCTCCCCATCGTGTTCAGGGGCAATGAAGGGCGCCACCTCAAACACTCGGTTCGGGAACAACCCTTCCACGATTCGGGTCAGGAGTTCCGGCTGGAACGACTCGGTGGGGGGCGCCGAACCTCGCATCCTGTTACGTACGGAGCGATACGGGCGTCCCCACGGGTCCCTATCCAAGTCGGCCAGGAACTCCTCCCATGCTGCTCTTTTCGCACGTTGGATTTCGACTTTAAGTTCCCACCTTGCCTGGCTGAGGTGGCCGTACAGCTCCCCCTCTTCCTCCGATGTGTGTCGCCTCCTGCGACACCTTTGATATTGCCACCTTGCATACTTGCAAGCGGCGCGGAGGTTAGCGATTTCGGCCGACCACCAGTAGACCGCTCTTTGTTGCGGACGGTCTCCGACGCGGGGCATGGCGGCGTCACAGATCCGCGTAAGTGACTTCCGAAAACGGATTGCCCTGGTATCTACATCCACGTCAGCAGATGGTGGCGGCCTCCAACCCTCCATCATAGCCGCCTCTACGGCAGCCTCGCGGTTAAGTCGCGTTAAGGCCCACCGCTTAAATTTCGCTGTACGGACTCCTTGCTGGGGGGCAAGGCCAGCAAGTTGGGCGCCGGAGATTTTGAAGACCACATATAGGTGGTCGCTCAAGGTTTCCTGGTCCATTACCCTCCACTCAGTCACCCGCGAGGCTATGGCGGGGGTCGCGAACGAAACGTCCACGATGGATTCCCCCTGCCACCTCACACAGGTGCTAACGGCGCCCCTGTTTAGTAACACCAGGCCAGCCTCCACACAAAAATCCTCCACAGCCTCTCCCCTGGTGGTGGTCTCTGGACATCCCCAGGACCTCGATTTGGCGTTGAGATCTCCCGCCACGACAATTTGCAGCGGAGCCAGCCTACGAATGACGCCCTGGACTCTGCCGATGTATTCTTCAAAATCTCCGCGGGGACGGTTGGGCGAGAAGTATAACCCAACAAGGGCGATATCTCCCCACGTAACCGCCACGTAGCCGATACCCCTCTCCCGCAGAGAGATTGGGGCCAAGTTGGAACTGGCCGGAATTGTTATGACCACCTTCTCATCGGCAGATCCTATCCAGTTCGAGCGCGCTGGAATAAAATAGGGCTCCGCTGCAATAGCCACATCCGCGCCGATCTCCGCCATCTGTTGGATCATGAGGTCCTGGGCGTTGGCGGCGTTATTAAGATTCGCCTGGAGAATAACTTTAGACCGTACTGACATTTGGTCCCGGTGTTATGTCCGTCGTGTCCATTGGCGCATTGCGCTCCGCCGTCGCAGGAGAGGCCCTAGTCCATGGGGCCATCTTCGGTTTGGTGACCGGGGGCCTGCACGTCCTCCCGCCCAGATAGTGTTCGTGTGGGAGTTTGGCCTCGGCGCATACCGCACAGTGGGGCTTTTCCGCCGTGCAAGAGCCCGCTTGGTGCCCTGGGGCACTGCACCGGAAACACAGGGCGTTACGGTCTACCTTTGAGTCGCAGGTATACTTAGTGTGGCCTGCACCGTAACACCTGTAGCACCTTATTGGTAGGTTCTTCAGTGCTACTACCTGCGCGTGCGCCCACCCTATCACCAGGCGACCGTCCTCTACCAGCTTCTTCCCCTCCGCAACTGGGAGTCGAACCAAGATGGAGTTGGAACCCCATGGTCCAACGCGGATTTCCCCCATCGTGATCTTGTTTGGGGAGAGGCCAGTTTTTTCCACCACTGCCGCCATGACTCTTTCCTGGCTGATACAGTCCGACAGGCCCACCAGGCGCAGTTCGGCCTTCTTAAATGGTCTTCCCACCTCCGCCTCCTCCGCAATAACCTCGCGCAGCCTAGCCGCGAGTGCGTCCGCTTTAGGTCCGCTGGTCGCCCCCGGAATTTCCAACTTACGGCCGCCCGCTGCCGTATTCCTCATGCGGACTGCCTCCAGACCAAACTCCTGTAGTTTAATGGCGCCAACCGCCTTCTCCATTACGGAGGCGTACGTGGCGCCATTAGCCTTGGCCTCGGGCTTAAGGGTGATTGTCACCACCGACGATCGCGGCGGCACCAGTTTGACCGCGCTCTCTCCCTTTGCCGCGGGAGCAGAACCCGCGGCTACCGACTTGCTGCCCATCTTAGCCGCTTGGGCAGCCTTCGTTGCGGCCTTCCTGGCCTTCGCCTTTGTACTCTTGGAGAGGTGCTCTTTCCACTCTACCGCCGGAGTGCTGGAGGCCGCAGCCAGGCAAGGGGAGGCCGCTCGTACGAGGGGAGGCTCCTGCCTACTCGAAACCCTTTGGGAAGGTGGGGGGTTCTCCCACACTTGCACGGGGGCCGGCACAGCTACAGGAGGTACAACGCGTGGGACCCTAACAGCCCCAGTCGTCGCGTTAGCGTAGCTGGCTTCCTCCCTCCTTTTTTCATGCGCCAATGGCGGCCTCATGGGGGGCTCGTACGGGAGTCTTTTCTCCATCTCGTCCATACGAGCATTCAACATCCCCCCCAGAGACTTAAACAAGTCGGCCTTGAATGTCTCCAACTTGTCGCCAAGCGAGACGGCCACCTCCCTTTGCACATCCGTGCCTTTTCGGGCCGATCTGCGCTCCTGCTGGTCCTCCTTTACGGCCCGGTTCTCAGTCCGCAGTATCTCCACCTCGTGTCGGAGCCTCTCATTGTCCTTCCGGAGTCTTTTGGACTCCTCCGATATGGACATGTCTCTGAGGGACTCCACACAGACCAGCATAGACTTGATCCCTTCATTAATGTCTCTGCGGACCGTTCCCTTCAGATTCACCGAGATCGCGGTGCAAGTATAAACCTCAATTAGGCTCTTATAGGCCGTCTCTAGGAGCTCCTCTTTCGACTTGTGCATCATTTCGGCCCTCAAGGTTGCCAGATCCCTGCTATTCAAGAGCTTGGAAGCCGGGTTGTCCTTCTCCGCTTCCACTTCCTTCAAAAAAGCCCTTCTGCTAGTGCTAGCCCTCGGAGCAGGAACCTCTTCCTCCGACTCTTCCTCCTCCGAGGGGTCTCTTACAGCCCTTTTGGCTGCTGCCAGGCCAACGCTTGTTCCAGGCTTGCCAACTCTACCAAGCACTACTGATGGCTTCCTGGTCCTGCCTCTAGCTGTAGAGCTGACCTTTCGACTATTTGCCCTAGTGTCGTCTACATCTTCCCCCGAGTCGATGGTAGAGTTGGCGTATGTACGCTTCCTACGCTCTTCGGTTACCTCCATCTGATCAGGCACCGACTCAAACTCAATTTCGGAGCTCTCCGACAATTCGGGCTCTCTGTTCTTATCACTAACCACGACGGGTCTGCACGCAGATTCCGTCGACTTCTTCAAAACGTCAGAAAGTATAATTTTTGGATCCATAAATGTTCCCACGAGAAGAGAGCAACAAAAGTCACCCTGCGCAGTGGCCTCATACGCAGGGAACCCTACCGACTGCCAAGGTCGGGAAGTATTGGCAGGTTTTTACGAGTTTTCTCTCGGGTTTTATAGTGTGTCCTTCACGCGGCCGGCCGGTTAAGGCAAGCCCTCGCTCCACCACGGAACCCGCGTACCCCACAACGCCACAGGTGGGGGTCGTTGCAGAGACCGCAGTGGTTTACGACGATCGGAGGCTGGCGTAGGCCCCCGTTACACCGCGTTGGCGGTGTTCCCCTTCCCCCCCGTTGCGACCTGAGAACCCTTAAGGGGCGGCCGTCTTTGTTGTACTCCTCTCAAAGCCACTCAGAAGGAGCAGCGAGCAGTGCGGCCCAGAGTAGGCACGCACCCAGGAGTTGTCGGTTTGTTAGCCGGTCAGTCTCACGCAAACTCCTCATTGGAGGAGAATGTTGAGGCTGCCCGTTGCCCAGGGTGCACCACGAGGAGGTCAACCGACACACACCCCAACCTAACCTAACCTAACCTAACCTAACCTAACCTAACCTAACCTAACCTAACCTAACCTAACCTAACCTAACCTAACCTAACCTAACCTAACCTAACCTAACCTAACCTAACCTAACCTAACCTAACCTAACCTAACCTAACCTAACCTTTTTTTTTTTTTTTTTTTTTTCGCTGGGAAATCCTCATGGATACCCGGCAGGCGGGGGGGCGCGCTGTCGGGTTATGCCGGACTCTTACCGGCTAAAACCCAGCGGTGTTCCTTCTCACCGTCTTCCGGCGGAGCTGCGGGAACGCTTTCGCACTACTTCCGCTGCTCCGTCGACGGTTGTCCGAACTCGGACCCATCTTGTGGGGCACCCGCCTGTGGCACCACTCACCATTTGATCTGGCGTGCCAGAACACGTGACACGCCAGCCAGCTCGGGGGTCTCCTCTAGCTGGACGGTGGTACCCCCCGGTCCCACCGCCCGGAGACTAGTGTCAAGGGGGAAGGAGGCGCGTATGCGCCAGCCGCCTTTGTCCCGCTCTTTTGCGGCGGATTGGATTCGACAGGGGGTCGTCCTCCCTTATCCGCTCCGCCACCTCCTTTTGCGCCATGACGGTCTCACAAAAGGAGAGTACCGCCTCCCACGCTCTGTCACTGCCAGCCATGGCTCCCACAACACTCGGCAGCGACAGGTCGCCCCCTATCACCGCCACAAGCGTCGCCCGTGGCTCCGCCCACTCAGGGCATTCCGCCAGCGTGTGCTCTGTTGTGTCCTCTGGACACCCACAGGCGTGGCACTCGCCGGTCGGCTCCCGACCCGCCACTCTGCACAGGTACCTGCCAAAGCAACCGTGCCCTGTCAGGACCTGCACAGCGCGGAAGGTGAGGGCCCCGTGTCGGCGATCAACCCATCTTTCCAGGACGGGCCGAATCGCCTCCACCGTCCTCCTGCCGGCAGTCGGCTCCGCCAACCTGTCCTTCCATTTCCGGAGGAGGATCTGGCGGTCGAGTTGCCCCTGCCGCCTAGCCTCCACCGGCTCTGGCTCCCCCTCTTCGGCTCGTACTGTTGCGCTGCGACGCCAGTACGCCGCCGAGAGTAATTCCGCGTCCAGGTCCCACGGTGGGGTCCCGGCCAGGACGCATGCCGCCTCGCACGAGATGGTGCGGTATCCCCTCACCACCCTGATCGCCATGACCCGTTGCGCTTGGCGCAGAAGAGTCCTATTTTGGGCGCTCAGGGTGTCTGCCCAGATCGGAGCCCCGTAGAGGGCCATCGATCGTACAACCCCAGTGTACAACCGGCGGCATGCGACTGTCGGCCCGCCCAGGTTCGGCAGCAGCCAGCTCAGAGCTCCAGCCGCTCGCAACAACCTGGGGGCCAACCGCCGGAAGTGCTCCCGGAAGTTCCAGCGGCTGTCGAGGACGATGCCCAGGTACCGCATCGTCGACTCGACAGCGATGGATACACCACTGACCGTTAGCCGGGATCCTGCGGGAGGGGCACGTCGGGCTCCGTGAAAACACAGAGCCTCCGACTTTTCCAGCGCCACCTCCAGCCCCAGCCGGCGGATTCGGGCCACCACTTGGGCCACTCCGGCCGTCGCCAACAGGGCCGCCTCACGGTACGTGGCACCGCAGGACGTGACGAGGGTATCGTCGGCGTAGCACGTTACGTCGACCCCCCGCAGATTGGCGCCCCGCAGCACCCAGTCGTACCCGATGTTCCACAGGAGCGGCCCAAGGACCGATCCCTGTGGAACACCGCACGTCATGACCCGGCTGCCCCGCCCGTCGCGCGTCGGGTACACCACTTCCCTCTCGCAGAAGTAGTCAAGGAGGAGACGACGCAGATAGTCGGGCACGCGATGATAGCCCATCGCCGCCTCGATACAGCCCCAGGGGAGGGTGTTAAAGGCGTTGGCGATGTCTAACGACACCGCCAAGACGACCTCACCCCGGGACACCGCCTCCTCGGAGAGGTCCCTCACACGCGCAACCGCATCGACCGTCGATCGGCCTCGGCGAAAACCAAACTGCCGGTCGCTAAGCCCCGGCCCGACCTGTTCGAGGTGCTCGACGAGGCGCGCGGAAATAATCCGCTCGAAGAGTTTGCTCACCTCGTCGAGCAACACTATGGGCCGGTATGCTGACGGCGAGTCCGCCGGGCGACCCTCCTTGCGCAGCAGCACAAGCCTGCCGGTCTTCCACTTCTTCGGGAAGCGGCCACTCCGCATGCAGGAGTCGAGGAGCTCGACCACCTCGGGCCCGAGGGCCTCTAAGGCGAGCACCCACACCTTACCGGGAACCCCATCGGGGCCCGGTGCGGTGCTCTTGGCGCGGAGGCGCAGGACCGCGGTCTCCAGCTCCTCTTGGGACACCTCGGGTATCGAGGCGTCCGAGTCCTCCGACGCTGCAGCCACCACTGGCGGAGGCGCCGAGTCAACTCTCTCTGGGAAGAGGGTGGCGATGACGCTTTCCAACATCTCTGGTTGGAGACTTTGGGTCAGCGGAGGGGCCCAGGGGCGCAGCTGACCACGCACCGTCTTGTACGGGCGCCCCCAGGGATCTCTATTCAGAGTCTCCAACCACTCTCCCCACGACCTGGACTTCGCCTCACCTATGGCGATCTGAAGTGAGGTGCATCTCGTCCTGTACACGGCGTAGAGGCGGCTTTCTTCGGCATCCACCCGTCTTCGCCGCCTTCTGTAGTGAGTGTACTGGCGTCTGGCTGCTACGCACGCTTCACGAAGCCGGCGTATATCCGCCGACCACCAGTACACCTGTCTGCGGGGCGGGAGCAGTCTGGCGCGCGACATACCAGCGTCGCACACCTGCCCCATTGACTCGCTCAACCGCTCCGCTCGCCCGTCCACGTCGGACTCCGGGCCCTCCGGCACCATCTGCCAAGCCTGGACGATAGACGCCTCGACGATGACGTCAACGTCCATGGTCTTGAGTGCCCAGCGCGGTCCGTCCCCACGCGGGGGTCGACTCTGTGGAGCTCCAGGGTTAGCGGCGACCTCGAACCGGATATACCGGTGGTCCGATAGAGTCTCCGCCTCCCCGAGCACCCTCCAGTCTCGGACACAGCGCGCAAGACACGGGGTCGCAAACGTGAGGTCCACAATGGATCCCCCGTTATGCCGCACACATGTGTCTGTCGACCCCCGGTTCAGAAGGACCAAGCCCGACGTGGCAGCCCACTCCTCCAACACCTCGCCCCGCGCATCGGTAACCGGAGAACCCCAAGCCGTTGATTTGGCGTTGAAGTCCCCGGCAACCAGCACTGGGATTGGATGACTTTGGCCGACCAGAGCCCCGACCTCAAGCAGGAATTGCTCAAATTCGGCCAGGCTCCGGTTCGGCGAGAAATACCCGCCGACGATCGTCACGCCCATAAGGGTGGCCGCGACGCATCCGCGGCCCCTAATTGTTTTCTCGAAGGGCGGGGAGCTGGCGTCCGTCCGCGCGACAATCGCCACCTCTCGGTCACCAACCCAGTTGTCCCTGGCGGGGACGAGGTAAGGTTCCGCCACCACCGCCACCTGGATCGACCACTCAGCTAGGCTCTGGTACAATAGGTCCTGAGCCCTGGCCGAGTGATTGAGGTTCGCCTGCAGTATAGACATGGCCATTTATTAATCAATGACCATGTCTGCAACCCTCTCGGCGTGTTCCACGTCAGCGGTGGACGGGCAAGCCGGCGGGGGGCGGGCTTTTGAGCGTTTCCCGGCGGGCTTTTTCCTCCTTTTCTTTTTCTTTTTTCCGGCGGACTTGGCGATGGCGGAAGCAGCACAAGCTCCGCCTCCCACTCTGTGGTCCGCCGGCTTCTGTTTTGCCTCACACAGCGGGCAGTGTGGGGCAGCGGCACAGCCAGCCGCCTTGTGGCCCGGTTGACCGCATCGATAGCAAGCATCGCTGCGGTCCACCTCGCAGGTGCACCGGCTGCTAACGTGCCCCGAGTCGAGACACCGGTAGCACCGCAGGGGTCTAGCCTCGAGTAGTCTGACCCGGGCCGACATACACCCCACCAGTAGCCGCCCGCTGGAGGCGATCTTTTTGGCTGCCGCAACAGGGCAGCGCACCCACGCCGTGCCAGGGCTGTCGGCAGAGAAACGGCGGATCTCCCCGCACTTGACCTGCTCGGGGGGGCATTCCCCGGAGTGAGCCACCACGGCCACCACCTCCTCCTGGGACACCGCGTCATCCAGATCGCTGATGCGCAGTTCTGCGCATTTCACGGGCCTGGAGACGCGGACCAGGTCCGCGGGAAGGACCTCCCGCAGTTTGCCCGCCAGCAGGTCCGCCTTCTCACCGCTGTCGGCCCCGGGAATTTCCAGAACCCGGGCCCCCGTTACTGCGGTTCGGAAGCGCAGACCCGTCAGGCCTAAGCCGACCAGGTCGATGTTCCGCTTAGCCCCGGCGAGCACATCCTTATATGTCAGCTCCTTGCCCTCCACCGCGGCACCCTGCTGGATGGTGATGGTCACCGCAGCCGAGCGCGGGGAGCGAAGCCTCGCCGCCGGGTCCTTCTTTTTGGGCGGGGTTGCTGGCTTTTCCAGCGGTGCGCTGCCCATCTTCTTCTTGCCCCGCCTGACAACCGTTGTCCACTCTGACCCGGCCGTCGTCGGGGGCTTCGGAGCGCCAAGTGTCGGCGCTGCCACCTCTGGATTCGCCTTCTTTTTATTCCGGCCGCCTCGCCCGGTCTCACCCCGACTCGCTGACGGCGGAGTAGCGGCGGTACGGACAGGGGTAGGAGCGGGGGACGCAGCCGCAGCCCTCGCCCTGTCGGCGGCCAAAGGTGGCCGGAGGCGTGGCGCAGGAGGTAGCCGCATCTCAAGCCCCTCGATCCTTGCGCTGATCATGGTCCCCACTTCCATCATGATCGAGCGCGTCAGCGAGGCGATGTCGAGGTTGGCTCCGCTCGGCTCCACAGGCTTGGCGAGGCTCGCCCGCATGTCTGCCATCTCCTTTCGGAGTTCGGCGACTTCACTTTGGAGGCGAGCATTGGCCCTTTGGAGCCGAGCCGTCTCCTCCGTAGCGGACCGCACTGCTAGCTCCGCTACCACCTCCCGCAAGTTGGCAGAGGCCTCCTTGAGGTTCTTCTGCATCGTCCCCTTTAGGTTACGGGACTTCGATGCAACCGCCTGAATAAGAAGAACACTATCCTCTGCCTTCTTTTGTAATTCCAGCGCCGTCATTTCGCCACCGTCGTGCGACGCCAATGACGACTCAGAGAGGCGCTGCGACCGGCCCTTTTCGCGCATCTCGCGGGCCATACTCGCCACCTCTTCCTCGTCCTCAAGCGCCATCTCCTCTCTTTGGGCTTTGATGTACGCCGACTTTGCCTGTGCATAGCCGACGTATTCCCCTGTCGTGGGGGGCCGCCCTCTTCCTCTTTTTGAGGTGGGTGTCGGCGCGGGAGCCCGCTTCTCTACCGCCTCTCGAGGCCGTTTCCGCGCATTGCGCCACAGCCTCCCCGCTGCGTCATCACATGACGACACAGTCACCAGGGACATCACGGATGAGTCAGACTCCTCCGCAGTCTCCTGGGACACATCATTCGGCCGCCTCGCGGCTTGAGAGCTTTCGCCCTCAGGACAGTTTTTGCCCCCCCCAGAATACGAGGGGCAGACCGGGCTAGGCCCGGTGAGGGATTCTCCGACATCTGAGATGCCGGTACCCTCCTGGGGTAATTTATCTTTAAACTGACCTTCCATTATTTTGTTGCTGTTCCACAGCTGGTCTCTTTTTTTATGGAGGTGAGCTCCTCCTGCCTCTAGCGGTTGGGTTCCCCCCAACCATACATCCCATCACCGAGTGCTAAGCTTGGGATTTGGGTAATTTTTTAGAGAGGTTTTCTTCCTCGCGGCCCCTACCGGAGTAGCGGCCCTCACCCCTGACCCCACGGGTCGGGGAGCGAGTTGGCCGACGGTGGCCTAAGCCATACTGTCAGTCTCGCGACCGACAGCCCGTCGCCCCCACCCTAAGTAACCCTCATGGGTTTTTCCCCACCCTGGTCCCATCCACTGTGCCCTCTGCTAGTTCAGAGGGACACGCGGAGAGACACAACCCCTGTGCCGCTCTTAGTCTGGCCCCTCTCTCCAAGCCTGTCCGTTATGGGAAGCCCTGTACGGCATAGCCTTGAAGGTCCTTGGGACACGCAAGCCCCCCCACCACGACAAGGTGGCAGCACAATGGGGGGGAACCTAACCTAACCTAACCTAACCTAACCTAACCTAACCTAACCTAACCTAACCTAACCTAACCTAACCTAACCTAACCTAACCTTTTTTTTTTTTTTTTTTTTTTTTTTTTTTTTTTTTTTTTTTTTTTTTTTTTTTTTTTTTTTTTTTTTTTTGTTTTCCCGGTGGAAATCTGCACCCAGACCGTCTCACCGAGACAGTCTCGGGAGGTGTGTGGGGATGGGCGATGTTCTGCCCGACCCACTAAAACCACCGGGGGATATTCTCCGAGGCGCAGTGGAGAGGCTCTCACGGTACCTATACCACGAGGGCAATAACTCGCGGGAGCCCTTTTGCGCGCAGAAGCACAACAAAACACAACGACTTTTCAGACTAGCATGCCCACCCTTTGGTGAACATGCGGACACAACAAACAACACGACCAGCACGCCCCCTTGCGGGCATGCGGACACCACAACCAACTGACACGCCCACGTTTGCGTGGGCATGCGGACCCAACAACCTGAACAACATACCCACCATTGTTGGGCATGCGGACTCGACAACCAGAACAAACACCGTGAACAAACCAGACAGACATGCCCCCTTTCGTGGGCATGCGGACACACACAACAACCATAAGGACAGCACAAACAACCTATTGGACCGGGACTCTTGCGTGGTCGCTTTGGGCCAGCAAGACAACTGTCTGTCATCTCGCTGCCCATCGCTTCCATATTCGAGTCCCCGCCCAGGTTCCTACCAAGACACAAATATATATATAAAAACAAATATGTACAACAATCCCGCTGATTTGGGACCCTCTATGGTCGATCAGAGCAGCCAAGCGTTGGCTGCTCATCACTTCTTCCATATCGGGCCACCGCCTCAGCTTACGAGACAACAAAAACCACGACCACAACGACACTCAACAACAACAAAACAACGACAACCCAAAAACACAACCAGACAACACAAAGACAACAACAAAAAACAACACAGGAGAAGGATGACCACAAAGCGGTCCATCGGACCCCGGGGGGCATCTGGGGTGCTATAATGAAATAGCCATGCCGATGCCCCCCCCTTCTTTATGTTCCTTTCTTACACTAAACTTATTTCCTACCTAATTCCTAAGTTCCTATTAATTCTTAATAGTAATCTTATTTTCTACAATTTCCTAATTCCTAAATTCCTAACTAATGAGTCTTCGGATCGTCATGGCGCATCAGGTCAGAACCTGACTACGCCAGACGATCCGGCATCACCCTAGGGTGGATTGAGGTCGGCGTGTCTACGACGCCGCCTCCCTGTCCTCCTTCTCCTGGCCGGCGCAGCGTTGGCGGACTCTTCCCGGGTGCGTTCAGCCTCCTCCTTGAGGCCCATGCATTCCGCGGCGAAGTCCGCCACCGCTGCCCAGCTGCTCTCGTCCTCGGCCATTGCCGCACAAACTTCTGGCAGAGCCAGAGTGCCTCTTGCACCCAATGCCATCTCTAGTGTGCGGCGCTGCGACATGAAGGCGCTGCACACTTCGAGCGTATGTTGCGCCGAGTCTACTGCCTCTCCACAGTGGTGGCAGGCTGGCGTGTCCTCTCTACCGATGCCGTGCAGATACTTACCAAAGCATCCGTGTCCGGTAAGTATCTGCGTCATGTGATACGTCAACCTTCCGTGAGGCCTGTCCAACCACTTTCGCAATATGGGGCGGATGGCTTGAATGGTGCGGGCTCCGGCTTCTGGGAGTGCCATATCTTCCTCCCATTGCCACACCGCCATATCAAAGGCCTCCCGCCTCGCTCCCTCAACTTCTGCACGTGCAGGGTTTTCTCCACCGGCCCTCCGCTCCTCCCTGAACTCGTAGGCCTCGGTTAGCACCTTGGCCTCGAGTTCCCACGGGAGCATTCCTGCAACTGCAGTAGCCGCCCCAAAGGAAACTGTACGGTAGCCCCTAATGGTTCGGATAGCCGCTGTCCTCTGCGGTCTACGCAGGTAGGCGACGTTCCTCCTAGACAGGGCGTCCGACCAAACCGGGGCTCCGTACATAGCCATACTCCTTAGTATGCCGGCATATAGCCTTCGGCAACTATCTCCCGGTCCACCAATGTTGGGCAGGAGTCTGGCCAGCGCCATCGCCGCTCCGACCACCCTCGGAGCAAGCTTGGCAAAGTGCGCCTCAAAATTAAGTCGGCTGTCCAGAGTGAGCCCCAAATACTTAATATGGGTCCCGACCTTAACGGGGACCCCATCCACTCGGACATGGGCATTACTGGGGGGCCTGCCCCGAGGACCATGGAAGAGGATGGCCTCGGTTTTCGGCAGCGCCACCTCCAACCCCAACAGCCGAATACGCCTCACCGTGAGGGTCGCAGCCGCAGCCGCTCTTCGTGCCGCCTCCTGGTAGTCACGGCCCCTTGCCGTGACCAGAGTGTCATCTGCATAGCAGATGACACTCGTCCTAGGGAGGAGAGTTCCCCTTAGGACCCAGTTGTATCCCAGGTTCCACAGGAGCGGCCCAAGGACCGACCCCTGCGGAACACCACACACCATACTGTGCGCACAGATCCGCGCGCCACCAGGCTCCACAAACAACACGGACCTATCATTGAGATAGTCCATGAGCACTCGCCGGAGGTACCACGGCACCCTATGGAACCTCAAGGCCTCCATTATGGCGCTGAAGGGGAGGGTGTTAAACGCGTTAGCGATGTCCAGGGACACCGCCAACACCCTCTCTCCTCTGCCGACAGCCTCTTCTGTCGCCCTCTTCAGCGACAATATGGCGTCTATCGTCGACCTTCCTTTTCGAAATCCGAACTGCGTACCCTCCACGTCCGGGCCCTCATTGCCCAGATGCTCAACTATGCGGGAAGCAATCACCCTCTCGAACAGCTTACCCGCTTCGTCGAGCAAGACGATGGGGCGAAATGCTGACGGGGAGTCAGACGGCCGCCCTTCCTTTTTCAGAAGGCAAAGCCTCCCCTCCTTCCATATCTTCGGGAACTTTCCTTGCCGAAGGCAGGCGTCCAGCAGCGCCTTCAGTTTCACCCCAACATGGTCGAGGGCCAGAGCCAGGATCCTGCCATGCACCCCATCCGGGCCCGGCGCTTTCTTCCCGAGGCGGAGGCGGTCGATGGCAACCTCCATCTCACCTTCTGTGACCCGCGGGATGGTCTGCGGGTCCACCTCAGCATCGTGCTCGGGGGCGACAAAAGGTGCCACCTCAAACACCCGGTTTGGAAATAGGGCGTCAACAACTCGGGTCAGGAGCTCCGGCTGGAACGACTCGGTGGGAGGCGCCGAACTTCGCATCCGATTACGGACGGAGCGATACGGGCGCCCCCACGGGTCCCTATCCAGATCGGCCAGGAACTCCTCCCATGCCGACGCCTTTGCCCGCTGGACTTCCACCTTGAGGTCCCACCTCGCCTGGCTGAGTCGACCATACAACTCCCCCTCCTCCTCCGGTGTATGTCTTCTTCTACGGCACCTTTGATACTGCCGCCTTGCATATGTGCAGGCGGCGCGGAGATTGGCGATCTCCACCGACCACCAGTAGACGGCCCGCTGCTTTGGACGATCTCCAACTCGGGGCATGGCAGCGTCACAGATCTTCGTCAGCGACTTACGGAACTTGACCGCCCACTGGTCAATGTCTGTGTCAGCCGATGGGGGCGGCAGCCATCCCTCAATCATTGCCGCCTCGTTTGCAGCGCCTCTATCGAGGTGCGTCAATGCCCAGCGTTTGAAACGCACCGTACGAACTCCTTGTTGAGGAGTGAGGCTAGCAATTGTGGTGCCGGATATCCCAAAGGACACATAGAGGTGGTCACTAAGGGTCTCGTTATCCAGCACCTTCCAATTTATCACACGTGAGGCTATGGCGGGGGTAGCGAACGAGACGTCCACGATAGACTCCCCCTGCCACCTCACGCATGTGCTGACAGCACCCCGGTTCAATACAACCAGGCCAGCCTCCACACAAAAATCCTCCACGACCTCCCCCCTGTTGGTGGTCACAGGGCACCCCCAGGACCTCGACTTGGCATTCAGATCTCCCGCCACGACGATTTGCAGCGGAGCCAGCCTACGAACAACTCCCTGGATTCTGCCGATGTATTCTACAAATTCTCTGCGGGAGCGGTTGGGCGAGAAGTATACCCCAACAAGGGCGATTTCCCCCCATGCCACCGCCACATAACCGATCCCCCTCTCCCGCAGAGAGATTGGGGCCAAGATGGAGTTGGCCGGGGTTGTGATGACCACTTTCTCATCGGCAGATCCTATCCAGTTCGATCGTACTGGAATGGAGTAAGGCTCCGCTGCTATCGCTACATCTGCGCCGATCTCTGCCATTTGCTGGACTAGGAGGTCCTGGGCATTGGCGGCGTTATTCAAGTTCGCCTGTAGGATTAGTTTAGGCCGAACTGACATTAGGTCCCTGAGCTATTTCCTCCGTGTCCATCGGCGCACTGCGCTCCGCCGTCCCTGGTGAGGCCCTTGTCCACGGGGCCATCTTCGGCTTAGTGATAGGGGGCCTACATTTCCTCCCTCCCAGGTAGTGCTCGTATGGGAGCTTGGCCTCTCTGCACACTACGCAGTGAGGCTTTTCCGCTACACAGGCTCCGGCTTGGTGGCCCGGGGCACTGCAGCGGAAGCACAACGCGTTGCGGTCCACCTTAGAATCGCAGGTGTACTTCGTGTGCCCCGTACCGTAGCAGCGGTAGCACCTCACCGGGAGGTTCTCCAACGCAATGACCTGTGCGTGCGCCCACCCTATCGCCAGGCGACCCTCTCCTACCAGTTTTTTGGCATCCGCTATTGGTAGCCGGATCAGCACAGAATTTGACCCCCAAGGGCCGACGCGTATTTCCCCTAATGAGACCATGTCCGGGGAACAGCCTGTCTTTGCCACTATTGCTTCCATGATCTTGTCCTTATTGACACAGTCATTTAGGCCCACCAATTTCAGCTCCGCCTTTTTGTACGGTCTTGCAACGTCTGCCTCCTCCGCAATGACCTCCCGGAGCCTAGCCGCGAGCGCATCAGCCTTAGAGCCGCTTGTTGCTCCCTGGATCTCCAGTTTGCGCCCGCCCGCCGCCGTGTTTCGCATGCGCACTGCCTCCAGGCCAATATCCTGTAGGTTGATGGCGCCGACCGCCTTCTCCATGACGGACGCATACGTCACGCCCTTGGCCTTGGCCTCTGGTTTTAGCGTGATGGTCACCGCCGATGACCGCGGTGGCACCAGCTTGACCACTCTACTTCTGTGCGCCGTGGGAGCAGAGCCCTGGGCTGCTGTCTTATTAGGTGCGTTGGCACCCTTACCGGTGGCTTTGGCAGCTGCAACGGCAGCCCTCTTGGCCTTTGCTTTGGCTCCCTTCGACAGGCTCTCCTTCCACCCTATTGCCGGCGTACTAGAGGCTGCAGCCAAGCTAGGAGAGGCTGACCGTACTGGGGGAGGCAAGGGTTTGCTCAAAGCAATTTGGGGCAGCGGGGGATCATCCCACACTTGTACAGGGGCCGACCCGGTGGATCCACCCGCGTTGTCGTGATTGGCCTCAGTTCTTCTTCTTTCATGGGCCAACGGCGGCCTCATGGGGGGCTCGTATGGAAGCCTCTTTTCCATCTCGTCCATACGAGCATTGAGCATTCCCCCCAAAGACTTATAAAGGTCGGCCTTAAAGTTGTCCAGCATGCCGCCAATCGAGACGGCCACCTCCTTTTGCACATCCGTGCCTTTCCGGGTCGATCTGCGCTCCTGCTGGTCCTCCTTTACTGCCCGGTTTTCGGCCCGCAGGAGTTCCACCTCGTGCCGGAGCCTCTCGTTGTCCTTCCGGAGCCTTTTAGACTCCTCCGATATGGACATGTCTCTGAGAGACTCCACACAGACCAGCATCGACTTAATCCCTTCATTTATGTCCCTGCGGACCGTCCCCTTTAGGTTCCCGGAGATTGCGGTGCATGTGTACACCTCAATGAGGCTCTTGTATGCCGTCTCTAGGAGCTCCTCTTTTGATTTGTGCATCATTTCGGCCCTCAGGGTTGCAACATCCCTGCTATTTAGAAGTTTGGCCTCTGGGTCATCCTTCCCTCCCTCATCCTCTTTCAAAAAGGCCCTCCTACTGGTGCCAGCCTTTGGTCGATCAGGGACCTCTTCCTCCGACTCTTCCTCCTCCGAGGGGTCCTCTACAGCCCTTTTGGCTGCCGCCAGGCCAACGCTTGTCCCAAGCTTCTCATTTTTCCTGCCAACTCTACCAAGAACAATTGATGGCTTCCTTGTCCTGCCTCTGGCCGTAGAGCTGACCTTCCTACTATTTCCCCTTCCCGAGTCACCAACATTGTCTTCGTCTTCCCCTGAGTCGATTGTAGAGTTGGCGTAAGTACGCTTCCTACAATCCTCAGCTACGTCCATCGGATCAGGGACCGGTTCAAACTCGACTTCAGAGCTGTCTGATTTGCTCAGCTCTCCGTCCAACTCTCTACCCTTTCGGGACATTCCACGCGTAACCACGGCGGATCTGCGAACAGACCTCGCCGACTTCTCCTTAACTTCAGTATAATATTTAGGATCCATAAGTGTTCCCACGAGAAGAGAGCAAATACATGTCACCCTGCGCAGTGGCCTCATACGCAGGGAACCCTACCGACTGCCAAGGTCGGGAAGTATTGGCAGGTTTTTACGAGTTTTCTCTCGGGTTTTATAGTGTGTCCTTCACGCGGCCGGCCGGCTAAGGCAAGCCCTCGCTCCACCACGGAACCCGCGTACCCCACAACGCCACAGGTGGGGGTCGTTGCAGAGACCGCAGTGGTTTACGACGATCGGAGGCTGGCGTAGGCCCCCGTTACACCGCATTGGCGGTGTTCCCCTTCCCCCCCGTTGCGACCTGAGAACCCTTAAGGGGCGGCCGTCTTTGTTGAACTCCTCTCAAAGCCGCTCAGAAGGAGCAGCGAGCAGTGCGGCCCAAAGTAGGCACGCACCTAGGAGCTGTCGGTTTGTTAGCCGGTCAGTCTCACGCAAACTCCTCATTGGAGGAGAGTGTTGAGGCTGCCCGTTGCCCAGGGTGCACCACGAGGAGGTCAACCGACTCGCACCCTAACCTAACCTAACCTAACCTAACCTAACCTAACCTAACCTAACCTAACCTAACCTAACCTAACCTAACCTAACCTAACCTAACCTAACCTAACCTAACCTAACCTAACCTAACCTAACCTAACCTAACCTAACCTAACCTAACCTAACCTAACCTAACCTAACCTAACCTAACCTAACCTAACCTAACCTAACCTAACCTAACCTAACCTAACCTAACCTAACCTAACCACGAACTGGATAACGGTGACGCTGTCATAGAGAAGATCCGAGAGGCGGTGGACGCCAAGGAGGGATGGGTCACCGTCTCGAGGATTAGGAAAGCGAAGGGGGGCAGAGTCATCGTGAGCTGCGAAACGAGGGAGGAGAGGGATAAGGTCAAGAAGCGGATCGACACCGTTGGGAAGGACCTCAGGATGGAAGATGCCAAAAACAGGGATCCGCTCGTGGTGGCCAAGAATGTCTTGAAAGCCCGAACGGATTCCGAAATCTTGGAAGCCTTCAAAAAACAAAATAAGGATATATTTAAGGATCTTGATGAGGAACAGTCCCAGGTGTCGATCCGCTTTAAGAAGAGAGCGCGAAACCCTCACACCCATCATGTGGTCATAAGAGTCAGCACCAAAATTTGGAACAGGCTAATGGACAAGGGCTATATGCACATCGACCTGCAACGCGTCCAGGTTGAGGACCAGTCACCGCTGGTGCAGTGTTCTCAATGCTTGGGTTATGGACATAGCAGGGGTTTCTGCAAGGAGAGGGAACAGACATGCAGCCACTGTGGGATCGCGGGACATATTTTAATGGACTGCCCCACATGGACGGATGCCGGCGTCCCACCTTCATGCAGAAACTGCTGCAGAGCCCAATTGGCCCAGAGGGACCACAATGCATTCAGCGGGGACTGTCCAATTCGCCGGAAGTGGGACAACATAGCCAGGTCCACAGTAGCATACCAATGCTAAGGGCGTCCCAAAAGGAACGGCTCCATACCACGTGCTCCAGGCCAATCTACAGAGAAAGAAGCTGGCGACAGAAGAGCTTTACATTGAGGCCGGGAAACGCAAAGCGGCCATTGCCCTTCTTCAGGAGCCATACATCCGAGCGGGGCGTAACATGAAAGCTCGTGGAAACGTGCGACTCTTCCAGAGCGCTGGTCCGGGCAACGTCAAGGCGGTCATCGCCGTTTTTGACCCCGACATTGACGTCGTCCAGCACCCCGAATTTACAACCACTAACATAGTGGTTGTAGAGGTAAAGACCAGCGCCTGGAATTTGACGCTCGTTAGTTTTTACTTTGAGCCCGACACGCCCATTGAGCCCTACCTAGCTTCTCTTCACGAGATTGACTCAAAACTGGGCCCCAATAACATCCTGTTGGGAGGAGACTGCAATGCGAAGAGCACGTGGTGGGGAAGCCGCATGAATGACCACAGAGGTGACGATATGGCGGGCACTATCCACGAACTGGGATACTATATCTTGAATAGCGGCAACACACCAACATATGATGTCATACGAGGAGGACGGCGATATACGAGCAGCATTGACGTAACGGTGTGCGCGGAAAACCTATTAACACGTGTCGCGAAATGGCGTGTCGCCGAAGACCTCACCAGCTCGGACCACAACGGCATAACTTTTGACATTAATACACGGAAGTCACGAGGGGTGGGGATCGAGAGAACCACAAGAATTTTTAATACAAAAAAGGCAAATTGGCAAAAATTTATCACAGAATTCAGAAACATTAAAAACAATAAAAATCTATATGTAGACAAAATTAATGAAATAGACAGTAAAATCAAAATAGAATTAGAAGTTAACACATATAATCAGGCTGTAGCACAAGCATGTGGACTCTCGATCCCTACTAAGAAAAAGAAAACAGTACTTACCTTGCCGTGGTGGTCCGAGGAGCTGGCCGGGTTGAAAAGGATGACAACCACCAAAAAACACCGTATCCGCTGCGCCGCGCCGCGTCGAAGAGCTGCCGTAGTCGCCGATTACCTAAAACAAAAAGATGAATATGAGAAAGCCGCCGCTGCCGCACAGACCAAGTCGTGGATGGAGTTCTGCACTAGACAAGAAAGAGAATCCGTCTGGGACGGCATCTACCGAATCCTCAAAAGAACATCTACCAGAGAGGAAGACCTTCCGCTTAAGAAGAATAATGTCCAACTAGATGCAGAGGGCTCCGCAAAACATCTAGCGGAAACATTCTACCCGGAGGACCTGGCCGCAGCAGATAGCGACATAAATAAGCAGATACGCATTAAAGCGGACACGATAAATGAGGGGTCGAGTACTGATGTACTAGACCCACCATTCACAGAAGTAGAGCTCCGAAACGCTGTCTGCTCCTTTAACCCAAAAAAGGCCCCCGGGGAAGATGGACTAACTGCAGACATTTGTAAGAGAGCCATAAGCGAGGACCCGGACTTGTTTCTAGCCCTAACAAACAAGTGCCTTGAGTTGGGCTCCTTTCCAAAATGTTGGAAGAAGGCCACAGTGGTAGTTCTCAGAAAGCCCGGTAAGGAGGACTATACGGCCCCCAAGTCATATAGACCAATCGGCCTTCTACCGGTGCTTGGGAAGATTTTTGAGAAGATGTTGGTGGGCCGGCTTAAGTACCACATCTTACCTAAGCTGAGCCCACACCAGTATGGGTTCATGCCCCAGCGCAGCACGGAGGACTCCCTCTATATCCTCATCAACACCATCAGGGATAATCTTCGTCAAAAGAAGATCGTGACACTAATATCCCTGGACATAGAGGGAGCATTCGATAATGCTTGGTGGCCAGTAATCAGGACCAGATTGGCTGAAGAGGAGTGCCCAATCAACCTCAGGAGAGTGCTGGACAGCTACATGGGTAACAGGGTGGTTAACGTCAGATACGCCGGCAAGGAGGCCAGTAGGATTCCCTCAAAGGGCTGTGTACAGGGATCCATTGCGGGCCCCATTCTGTGGAATTTGTTGCTCGACCCCCTTTTGCACGCCCTGGAGGAGCGGAGGGTACATGTCCAGGCATTTGCAGACGACATTGTCCTTCTTTTTGTCGGCGATACAGCCCAGTCCATACAGGCGCAAGCGAACCCGGTACTCGAACATGTTGCGGCGTGGGGTAGACATAATAAATTAAACTTTGCGGCACATAAGACCCATAGCCTCACTATAACAAAGAAACTTAAATATGACACCCCCCGCCTCAACATGAACGGGACACCGGTCGAAAGTAGGAATGAGATCAAGCTCCTGGGTCTGACAATCGACCATAAGTTGACCTTCAATTCACATATAAAAAACGTCTGTCTGAAGGCCGCCGCCTTTTACAAACATCTTTCCAAGGCGGCGTATGTGAACTGGGGATTGACGCCTGAAGTGGCTAAAACCATATACACCGCAGCGGTGGAACCCGTTGTAACATATGCAGCTGGTGCTTGGGCTCCTGCCGCGGACAAAATCATGACGCGCAAACAGCTGGATACGTTACAGCGGGGATTTGCACAAAAAATGTGCAAAGCATACAGAACAGTTTCACTCACCTCTGCCCTGGTTCTGTCTGGGACGCTTCCCCTCGACCTCCGGATTAAGGAGGCCGCAGCCCTTTATGAAGTGAGGAGGGGGGTGCCCCGGCCCGATCTCCGGGGCAGAGACATAGAGACTCCACATTCTGCGTTACACCTACCACACCCGGCCGAGTATATGCACATTGACATTACACACATCACAGACCAAACGCAAATACACACGAACATGTATGACATTCAGATATACACCGACGGCAGCAAGATAGACGGGAAGGTTGGAGCGGCGCTATCTCTTCGGAGGGGCGCTGCCGAAATTGGAACGTTCAAACTTGCACTGCCGTCGTATAGCACAGTTTTTCAGGCCGAACTGTTAGCACTCCACAAAGCCTCGGAAGTAGTACTCAGAAGGAAGGAAGTTTCTTTTGGAGTTTATAGCGACTCTATGGCAGCCCTGCAAGCCGTCACCGGCGGTAGTTCCCTCCACCCCCTCGCAGTAGGTGTTCGAAGCAATATTAACACAGCATTTAAACAGAGCAAAGTTGTTGCTTTGCACTGGATAAAGGCACATGCGGGGTTGGAAGGGAACGAAAGGGCCGACGTGCTAGCCAAGGAAGCCGCTATAAAGTTGAAGAGAAAGCCTGACTACGACAGGTGCCCTGTATCGTTCGCAAAGCGCCTCATCAGGGATGGGACGCTGGGCGAGTGGAACAAGAGGTACCAGTCTGGTGCTACAGCCGAGGTAACCAAACTCTTCTTTACTGACACCACCGCTGCATACAAGATCACACGTAAATTCACCCACACAAAACACACCACACAAATGCTCACGGGTCACGGTGGGCTCTCCGCGTATTTACACAGGTTTAAGTGTAAGGACAGCCCGTCGTGCGCCTGTGACCCAGACACACATGAAACAATAGTACACATCCTCTCCGAGTGCCCTATACACACTCGTGAGAGGTACAATATTGAGGCGGAATTGGGCACCCGCATCGTCCCTAAAAACTTTGCGGACCTCCTGGCCGCGAAGGAATCCAGGGACACATTCTTAAGATATGGTATAAAACTGATAGAGACGGTTTGTAAAAGAAATAAAAAATAGTAAGCAATAAAGAATAAATGTATAAAAAGATGGAGGGATTTATGCGCATTCATGATGAATGCGCAGTAAATCTTCTCAAGCATACAAAACAAAGATAAAAATGTAAAAGACTAGAATATAAGTTTTACAAACTAAATGTATAAGATATAAGCTAAGAAAATAGAAATAGAGAATGTAATAGCAGTAAGAATAAATAAAAGTTAAGAAAATAGAAATAGAAATAAGAAAGTAGAAATAAGAATAATGTAAAAAAAAAAAAAAAAAAAAAAAACAGAAGCCAATCTGGGGCTCTATAGTATATTCTGTCCCCTGTATCCCCTATTTAGAAATTAAGAAATATAAATAAGAAATGAAGTAGCTAGGATGATGGCAAAGTCCAAAAGAAATAAACGGCAAACCCAGCCGTATAGAATAGAATAAAAGATGATGAATGACAAAGTGGAATAAGAATGAAAGTACGAGAGGCATAAATGCGAGAACTGGAATGAAAGAGAATAAAGTAAACAATGCCTCCCATCCCGTGGGAGTAGAAAACTAGCAGAATAGGAATAAAAAAAAAAAAAAAAAAAAAAAAAAAAAAAAAAACCTAACCTAACCTAACCTAACCTAACCTAACCTAACCTAACCTAACCTAACCTAACCTAACCTAACCTAACCTAACCTAACCTAACCTAACCTAACCTAACCTAACCTAACCTAACCTAACCTAACCTAACCTAACCTAACCTAACCTTTTTTTTTTTTTTTTTTTTTTTTTTTTTTTTTTATCCCAGAGAAACTCAATTACGAGTACCAGGACCTTGAAGAGGCTCCTGGTTATGTGAGACTCACCCGTCCGCCTTTCCACAACCCACCAACTATACGGAGACGCCATTGTCTCCAGTCGGCTGCCAAGGGAAAAGCCCAAGGCCGGGAAGGGCGAGACGGAGGGGGATACTCACTAAACTCTGGGGGTCCAAACTCCGAAAACGGTGAGGCCGCGGGGCCTATTCCGAGGGAAATTGAACCGCGGGGCTCACCCTGGCCCCCATGTGCCCACGCGTGTCGGTCCGGTCACACGGAGTGTGATTAGGACCGGCACGCGTAGGCAAACGGGGGGTAACGCGTACGCGACAGCAATCACCATCACCCCATGCCTCGCAAGGAGTGGTGGTTAAGCCCTAGAAGGCTTCGGCAAAAAGGACTCACAGGGCCCAGTCTGGGTCCGTGTGGTCATACTAAAAACTAGACTATACTTATGCTAAACTTATATTTTTGGGTTTTATTTTTTTATTTTTTTTTTTTGGTATTTATTTATTTTTCTGTCTTTCCATAAATTCCTAAAGCTAATCTTAACTCTAAAAAATATATACAAAAACAAAACAAACAAAAACCAAACAAGACAAATTATTTACAACATAACAACCAAAATATTTACAAGACAAACATACATTATTATACAAGACATATTTACACAAATGTACAACTAAAGCACATAGTGCACGACACTGTTCGAGGGGGGGGACTGGACTACGGCGGATTCAAATCCGCACCCCTCCGTCTCCTCCTCCTTCGCCTCCGTCTGGCCGGAGTGGCGTCGAGGGCGTTCTCGCGCTCTCTCTCCGCCTCCTCCTTTGTGCCCATGACATCGGCCGCGAACTGTGCCACCGCACTCCACGAGTCCTCGCTCTCCAGCATTGCGGCCACAATGTCCGGAAGAGCGAGACTCCCTCTACTCCCGAGCGCCATCTCCACAGTGCGTCGCTGAGAGGCAAAGGCACCACACACCTGGAGAGTGTGCAGCGCCGTGTCCTCCGCAGCTCCGCACTGATGGCAGACGGCGGTCTCCTCCTTTCCTATCCGACACAGATACTTGCCGAAGCAACCGTGTTCGGTCAGTAACTGCGTCAGATGGAAGGACAACTGCCCAAAGGGCCGATCTAGCCACTCCCGCAGCACAGGACGTACCGCCTCGACTGTTCGGTGTCCGGCAACTGGGGACCCCAGTTGGTGTTCCCACACCCACACCGCCATCTCTCTACCGCCACGCCGTGCACCCTGGACCTCTTCCAAGGCGAGGCGTTCCCCCCTTCCCCGCATTTCCGTGCGGAGCTCGTAGACCTCGGTGAGCACCTTGGCCTCGAGCTCCCACGGAATCATGCCGGCGAGAGCCGTCGCGGCTGTGAAGGACACGGTCCGATAGCCCCTAATCGCCCTCACCGCAGCCACCCTCTGTGGCCGTCGCAAGAGTGCGACTGTTTTGCGGGAGAGCGAGTCGGACCAGACCGGAGCCCCGTAGAGCGCCATGGAGCGCAGCACTCCAGCATACAGCCGGCGGCAGCTCTCACCAGGACCTCCGACATTTGGCAAAACACGCCCCAACGCCATGCCAGCCTTCACAACGCGAGGCGCCATCTCAGCGAAGTGAGGTTCAAAAGACCAGCGGCTGTCGAGGATGAGGCCCAGATACTTCATCCGGCTTTTCACCTCGACTCGCACGCCGTCTACTGTGATCCTCCAGTCACCCGGGGGAGGGCGCATCCGGGGGCCGTGGAACACCATGGCCTCCGTTTTCGATACTGCTACCTCTAACCCCAGCTGTCGGATCCGCGATATGGTCAAAGTGGCAGCCACTGACGCCAATCTGACCACCCTCCGATAGTCACTGCCCCGGGCAGTGACCAGGGTGTCGTCCGCGTAACAGAGTACACTGGTCCTGGGGAGGGGAGTCCCCCGCAGGACCCAGTTGTACCCCAGGTTCCACAAGAGTGGTCCTAAGACCGACCCCTGCGGAACCCCACACACCATGCGACGAGCACACACATGCCCAACACCTTTCTGCAAGAATAGGACCTTCCTATCTTGCAGGTAGTCAGCCAGGACTCTCTGGATGTACCATGGTACCCTATGGTACCGGAGAGCCTGGAGGATGCAGTTAAAGGGGAGGGTGTTAAAGGCATTCGCTATGTCTAGCGACACTGCCAGCACCCTCTCCCCTCTTCGCACCGCTTCTTCGGTAGTCTTACGTAGGGTAAGTACTGCATCGACCGTTGACCTACCCCGACGGAACCCATACTGAGTATCCTCAAGATTGGGTCCGTCAGCGTCCAAGTGCTCGACGATTCGGGCAGCGAGCACACGCTCAAAGAGCTTGCCCGCCTCGTCAAGCAGGACGATCGGCCGATAGGCCGATGGCAGGTCCGGCGGACGGTCGCCCTTTCTTAGAAGGACCAACCGGCCCTCCTTCCACAGCTTTGGGAACTTGCCCTGCCGTAAGCAACAGTCCAAGAGGCCGGTCAGCCTTCCTCCGAGATGGTCCAGCGCGATACCAAGCACCTTGCTGTGTACCCCGTCCGGCCCAGGTGCCTTTCTTTTAAGGCGCAGACGGTCCACAGCAACCTCCAACTCTCCCTCGGTGACGCAAGGGATGGACGATGAGTCGTAATCCTCCTCACTCTCTGGAAGAGAGAAAGGGACGGCCACGAAACCCTGAGACGGGAACAGGCCATCCACGATATGGTCGAGCAGCACCGGGTCGAACGACTCAGTTGGGGGGGCGGAGTTCCTGTACCGGTTTCGGACCACTCGGTAGGGCCTCCCCCAGGGGTCCCGGTCCAGATCTGCCAGAAACTCGTTCCAGGCGGCCGTCTTGCTTCTCAAGATCGCCACCTGAAGCTCCTTCCTTGCCCCCTTGTAGACGGCATAAAGGCTGTCTTCTTCCGCCCGCGTGTGGTGCCGCCTACGCCTGCAGTGCTGGTAGCCAAGCCGCGCCAGTATGCTGGCGGTGCGCAGGTCAGCGATGGCTTGCGACCACCAGTACACCGCCCTCTGGTGGGGTCTGTCACCAGCTCTGGGCATGCATGTGTCGCACACGCGGGTCAGCGACTGCTGGAACTTGACAGCCTGTCTGTCCACGTCCATCTCCGGGGGGGGGGCCGGGAACCACGTTTCGAGCTGCGCCGCCTCGTTGGCCGCCTCAACATTCAGCTTCGTGAGGGCCCACTTTCTGAAGCGAGCCGTTCTCACCCCATCCGTCGGCCGAAGGGAGCTCAGCGGGACTGGGGCTGGGGAGATCTTGAAAGCCACATACTCGTGGTCGGAGAGGGTCTCCGCTCCCTCCATGACCCGCCATTCCTGGACGCGTGCTGCGGTAGCAGGGGATGCGAAGGAGACGTCGACTATCGACTCCCCCTGCCACCTCGAGCACGTGGCCACGCTGCCTCGATTGAGGAGCACCAGCCCCGACGCCACGACAAATTCCTCCACCTCCGTCCCTCGGTGGTCAGTCGCTGGGCATCCCCAGGTGGTGGACTTGGCGTTCAAGTCACCCGCTAACACGACTTGTAGCGGGGACAAACGCCTCACCACACCGAGGAGCTGGGCCATGAACTGCCGGAACTCCCGCAGGGGACGGTTCGGCGAAAAATATACGGCGACAAGTGCCCGGTCGCCCCAGGATACCGCCACATACCCATTGCCCCTCTCTCTGAGGTGGATGGGGGTAGGGCTTCTGGAGGGGACAGTTACTAGGGCTAGTCCCTGCTTGTCCCCGATCCAGTTCGGCCCGACAGGCACAGAGTGCGGCTCTGACACCAGGGCCGCACCGACCCCCCACTCTGTCATATGCTGCACCAGCAGGTTTTGCGCGGCGACAGAGCGGTTGAGGTTCGCCTGTATTAAAAGCTCGTTAGGCTGAACTGGCATTGGGTCCCGGTGTTGAGCAGTCCATGCTTTCGACGACGGCAGGTGCGGGGTCAACTACCCTCCACAGAGGGGTGGAACCTTTCGTGGGGGGAGGTCTACATAGCCTACTTCCCATGTGGTGCTTGGCGGGCAGTTTGTGCTCAGTGCAGATGAGGCACTTGGCCACCGTGGCTTCACATGCTTCCGCCTGGTGTCCCTCTGACCCACAGCGGAAGCACAGGATGCCTCTGTCCACCTTCGACGGACATGTCGGACGCGTGTGGCCGATGCCCAAACATCTAAAACACCTCGTAGGTGAGGGCTCCAGCACGGCCAGGGAGAGCGTGGTCCATCTCACCTTTAGGACCCCTTCTTCGGCCAGCTTTTTCGCTACCGGAATCGGGCATCGAACCAGAACGGACCTGGGGGTCCATCCCTGCGGCTCCCGGATCTGCGCCACCGTGACCTCAGTCGCGGAGCACTCCCCCTTGAGAGCGACTGCCTCCGCGATCCTCTCCCGGGTCATCGTCTCATCGAGCCCAGTGAGCTTAATTTCGGCCCTCTTCATTGGCCTGTTGATGTGGGCGTCTTCGCCGAGGACCTGCCTCAGACGCTCCGCCAGGCCGTCGGCTTTGGGACCACTAGAGGTTCCGGCAATCTCCAGCTTCCTGCCCCCGGAGGCTGTGTTGCGGATCTTTAGGGTCTCCAACCCCAGCTCCGCCAAGTCAATGCTGTCGATCGCCTTCGTCATGACCGACAAGTAAGTTGCCCCCTTGGCTACTCCCTCTTTGCTGAGGGAGATGGTCACTACAGAGGACCGGGGCACCTCCAGCTTGACCGGCGCCTTGGCGGCAGCTGCAGGGGGGGCCTTGGTTGGACCCTCTGGTCCCGCCTGGGCAGATGGGGAAGACTTCTTCTTCCTCCTATTCTTTTTCCCCGCAGTTTTCCAGCCATTGGCTGGCGTTGCACCCGCGGCGTCAAGCGACGGATCGTGAGCCACGTGGCCAGGAGCGGCATCCCGGACCGGAGGAGCAGCGTCCGGAGCAGACTCAGGGACAGGAGTCCTCTTCGACGGAGCAGCCAGGTAAGTCCTTTGACCATCCTTACTAATCCCTTTCTCTTTTGCAGGTACCACGTGCGGGGCCCAGGAGGGTCCGGCAGCAGCACCATCATCCCGGAAGGGGGCAGCGGCAGTGGCGTAGGAGCGACCGGCGGGAGCAGCGGGAGTGGCGGCAACGACTTGGGGGCGACCAGTACGGGAAGCGGCATCGACGTAGGAGGAGCGACCGACGGGGGGAGCGGCGGCGGCAGCGGCGGCGGCGGCGGCGGCGGCGGCGGCAGCGGCGGCGGCGTCCCTTTTCCGGTCCACGGCAAGAGGGGGCCTAAGCATGGGCTCCGGACCAAGCCTCTGGTCGATTCCGGCCTTGAAGGCGTTGAGCATGTTCCTAATCGACTCCATCGATTCGGAGTGCTTGGCCGCCATATCCTTGAGCATCTCGGAGCGCATTTCTGCCCCGAGGGCCCTGACCATATGGTCCACATCTGGTCCTTCCACCACGATGGGGGGAGTCGGGGTCTTCAACAAGTTGTTGACCCTTCCGGCCTCATTCAGGCCCTCTTTGACGGCCTTGAGTTCCTCCCTCATCTGAGCCATCTGCGCGTCCTGAGACCGGATGCACGCTTTCAGACGGCGGATCTCTTCGTCCTGGGTCATCGTCTTGAGGACGTGCACCATCTTCGCCAGGGTCACGGCCGCACAGTTTATGCGTCCATGGACGGCACCGTTCAGGTTCCCTGACTTCTTGGCGGATGCGAAGATACTTCGCACCGCCGCCTCACCCTCCAGTAGCATGTCCATCCTGGTCGAATCTTCTTTATCCGCCAGGGTCTGGAAGCCCTTGCCTTTGTGGCCTCTGATGGCCCGCATGGCCTCACTGGCCGAGCTGTTCGGACTCTTGCGGAAGTTGGTCTCCTCGTCCGCAGTCCGCTCGTAGTCCGATGTAGAGCCCTCCTCCTCGTACGACCTTTGGCCTTTGGCCTTCCTCGGCAAGGATCTAGCGTCCTCGCCATTGGCGAGCACATCCTCTATGTGCTCGCTTGTGAGGTACGCATAGGCCTCATAGTCCTCCTCGTCGCTCTCGACGAGGGCTCGCTTGGCCGAAGCTACTCCTTTGGAGGTACCTGGGCGACCGCCCCCCCCCACTTTGCCTCCCCCACGCTGGGCGGAGCAGACCTTGGCCGGGCGATAATCCCTGGCCTTGCAGTCGTCCTCTTCATCCGTCTCGTGGAGCCTTTTGGCCCCCAACGGCACGCTCGAGTCCATCGGCTCATAATCCGGTTCCGGGGAGGAAGCGGAACTCAGGTCCGGTTGCAGGTGCGCTCCACTGCGCTCATTGCAGTCGGCGAATTCGTCCGAGACTATTCCGGAACCTTCCAGAATTATCTCTTCCAGGCCGGAACCGGAGTCGGAACTAGAATCGGTCTCGTCCTCAGACAGCACCGTGACGGGATTAGCCCTCTGGCCCCTTCCCTTGCGGCTAACCTTCTCTTTAGGCATTTCGGGATCTAAAAAGTACCGAATCGGTACTCAGCAGAAACCGTAGAAAAAACGATTATTTGGTCGCATAAAACCCCCAGATGGTATGGCCGTACCACCGGAAGCCTATGGACAACAATTCGTACCAATCTAAAAATAAATTTAAAAACAATTTTCATACAAACTAGGTTTTCGGTCAAGTTCGAGTCGTTTTTTTTTTTCGACAATTTGAGTTGTCGAGAAAAAAATCGACCAAAAATCGAATTCTTGACCGAACTTAAAACTAAAAATATATACAACTAGACTATGGAAAATAATACAAAAAAGCCCTTGGGAACCCAAGCGGGGTCCCAAAGATAGAGAAACTAAAAAATAATTAAGATTTTTGTCTCTGCATTGCAGACGTTTAGAGAACAAAAAACAGAAACAAATCAAAAACAAATCAAATATCTAACCTACGAAAACAGAAAAAATATCAGAAAATGCACGACAAAAGTTCACTATTTATCAACAGATCAGCAGATTTTTAAAATCATACCGACTATTTTTAAACAGCGAAAAACAACTTTCAATTTTCCGGAGCGGACGTGCGCACGGGTGCTGTGTTCGGGCGACAGAACGCCACTAACCTAACCTAACCTAACCTAACCTAACCTAACCTAACCTAACCTAACCTAACCTAACCTAACCTAACCTAACCTAACCTAACCTAACCTAACCTAACCTAACCTAACCTAACCTAACCTAACCTAACCTAACCTAACCTAACCTAACCTAACCTAACCTAACCTAACCTAACCTAACCTAACCTAACCTAACCTAACCTTTTTTTTTTTTTTTTTTTTTTTTTTACCCAGGGAAGGTGTATCACCTACCCGGGCCTTGAAGAGGCCCGTGGTTATGTGGGACTGCCCGTCCGCTTTTCCACACCCACTGACAAGGGGAGAAGCCCCGAGTCAGCTGCCAGGAAGAAATCCCAGCTGGGAGGGCGAAACGGAGGGGATACCGCACTAAACCCTGGGGGTCGCAATCCGATCAGCAGAAGGCTAAAGGTGGCGGTCGCGGGACCTGATCCACGAGGGAAATAACCACGCGAGGGCCACCCTGTCGCCCATGTTCCGACCTGCAGCCCCTGAGATACAATCACTCGAGTTTTCGAGTGATTGCATAACAGTAGCCACGCGCCAGGACATGGGCGAAAACGCGCACGCACACACAAAGTCATCGCACCGTTTCACTGGTGCAATTGGACACACAAAAATTTATTTACACACACATATATATTTATTTATTTACACACTTTATGCGCTGTGCGCCTTGGGCTTGCACAGGACTCTTACTACATACATATTACATATACACTATGACCAATTATATACTATTTACATATACCACCCAGTGGCCAACCATTCACTTCAATCCCTTCGACTTATGTCGGTTAGGGGCTGTCGTGGATGGAAATCCGCCCAATTCGCTTGTGCTTCACCACACACTGAACCACCCATACTCTAACTTAACTGCTACCACCTATCGTTCTATATACACCATATATACACTCCCACCTATTTTCTGGAGATCCAGTGATGTCAAGGACATCATCTGGCTCTACCTCCTACATTCGTCCCTTCCCCTCCTGCTCATTGAGCTAGCGAGAATGGGACACTCTTGACACTGTTTATATTTACATTTACTGTACACACATTATATATTTACAACATTTATTTATAACTACATTTATTTATATACACTAATTTTCCCCTTTCTTTTCAGGTTCTCCAGCAGGGCAAGCAGACAGTCAACTATGGCGGCTGTAGGTCCGCGTATCGCCGCCTGCGCCTCCCCGGTCTCCTTCTCCTCATCAAGGGAGCGTTGATGGCCTCTTCGCGGATGCGTTCGGCCTCCTCTTTGAGGCTCATGCACTCCGCGGAGAATTGCATCGCCGCGTCCCAGGCTTCCTCATTCTCCAGCATCGCCTTTACAAGGTTGGGGAGAGTGAGGTCGTCACCTCTCAAGGCAACCCGCAACCCGCGCCGCTGTGCGGAAAAGGCGCCGCACACTTGCAATGTGTGCTGCGCCGTGTCCACCCCAGCTCCGCACTGGTGGCAGATTGGGCTCTCCTCTCGCCCGATCCTGAACAGATACTCACCGAAACACCCGTGTCCGGTGAGTATCTGCGTCAGGTGGTAGGAGACGCCCCCAAAGGGCCTATCTGTCCATTCCGGTAGTATAGGGCGTATGGCCTCGACGGTGCGGACACCGAATGTGGGGGACTCTAAGAGTTGCTGCCACCTCCACATTGCCGTATCAGACGCCTCCCGCCTTACCGCCTCCAGCTCAGCATGAGCCGGGCGTTCGCCATTCGCCCTCCTCTCCGCCCGGTATTCGTGCACCTCGGTTAGCACCATGGCTTCAAGGTCCCAGGGCACCATTCCCGCAATGGCTGTTGCTGCCTCGAACGATACAGTGCGGTATCCCCTTATCGCCCGAATTGCAACCACTTTTTGTGGCCGTCGCAGCAGTGCAACGTTCCTGGGCGTAAGGGTATCCGACCATATCGGAGCTCCGTATAGAGCCATGCTCCGGAGGATTCCCGCATACAGCCTACGGCAGCTGTCTCCCGGGCCGCCAACGTTAGGGAGCAGGCGGGCTAAGGCCATTCCTGCTTTCACCACCCTTGTGGCTGTCTCTTCAAGGTGAGGTCTGAAAGACCAGCGACTATCCAGAATGAGCCCCAGGTACTTGAGCCGTGATCCAACTCGTACCCGGGCTCCGTCTACATCAATATGGGCATCTCTAGGGGGGCCGCTCCGAGGACCGTGGAACAGAATGGCCTCAGTTTTAGGCAGCGCCACCTCTAGTCCCAACAGCCTGATTCGCGACACGGTCAGAGTGGCAGCGATGGACGCAAGTCGCGCCGCCTCCTGGTAGTCACCGCCCCTTGCGGTGACTAGGGTGTCATCTGCATAACAGATGACACCCGACCTGGGAAGGGAGACCCCTCTCAGGACCCAGTTGTATCCAAGGTTCCACAAGAGTGGCCCAAGGACCGACCCCTGTGGAACCCCGCACACCATCCTATGCGCACGTATCCGCACCCCTGCGGGCTCCAAGAACAGAACGTGTCTGTCCTGTAAATAGTCCATCAGGACTCTGCGCAGGTACCAGGGCACTCGGTGGTACTGCAGCGCCTGTACAATAACACTGAAGGGGAGGGTGTTGAACGCATTGGCTATGTCCAATGAAACCGCCAACACCCTCTCCCCTCTTTGCGCCGCATCGTCGGTGACTTTGCGCAGAGTCAAAACTGCGTCTACCGTCGACCTTCCTCTCCTAAACCCGAACTGGGAGTCTTCCAGGTTAGGCCCCACGGTGTCGAGATGCTCGATGATGCGGGCAGCGAGCAAGCGCTCAAAAAGCTTGCCCGCTTCATCCAGCAGGACGATCGGGCGATAGGCAGAGGGGGAGTCTGACGGACGACCCTCTTTCCTCAGCAGGACTAGCCGGCCCTGTTTCCATATTTTTGGAAACCTTCCTTCCTGAAGGCAGGAATCCAGGAGCTCGACTAGTCTTATTCCCATATGGTCAAGGGCTAGGGACAACACCCTGCCCGGTACACCATCGGGACCTGGGGCCGTTTTCTTCAGGCGGAGGCGGTCGATAACCAACTCCATTTCCTCCTGTGTCACGTGGGGGATGCTCATGGGATCCCTATCCTCACCGTACACAGGGGCACTGAAGGGGACCGCCTCAAACACCCGGTCCGGAAACAGGCCTTCTACAATCCGGGTCAGGAGTTCCGGCTGGAACGATTCCGTGGGGGGCGCCGAGCTACGGAGCCGACTCCTTACGGAGCGGTACGGTCTTCCCCACGGATCTCGGTCCAAGTCGGCCAAGAACTCCTCCCATGCCGCAGTTTTGGCCTGCATTATTTCCACCTTCAGGGCTTTTCTCGCCAGATTCAGCCGGGCAAGGAGGGCCACTTCCTCTTCGGGAGGATGTCTTCTTCGGCGACATCTTTGATAGCATCTGCGTGCGTGTATGGTGTCTTCGCGGAGGGACGCTATGTCCGCCGACCACCAATACACCGCACGCTGCTGAGGACGGTCCCCTGCTCTGGGCATGGAGGCGTCACATACCCTGACGAGCGAGCAACGTAGCCTTACCGCCTTCTCATCTATGCTTAGGTCCGCCGGGGGAGCCGGAAGCCAGCCTTCAACCATGGCCGTCTCTATGGCCGCTTCTTTGTTTAGGCGAGTTAGTGCCCAACGCCTAAACCTTTCGGAACGGACTCCTGTTTGGGCTGAGGGATTGATACGGGGAGGACTGGACACTTTTATCCACACGTATCGATGATCGCTCATGGTCTCCGCATCCACCATGACTCTCCACTCAGTCACACGCGAGGCGATGGCAGGGGTCGCGAACGAAATGTCCACGATGGACTCCCCCTGCCATCTCACGCATGTGCTGACATTCCCCCGATTCAGGAGCACCAGCCCCGCCTCAATGCTAAATTCGTCGACTGTATCACCACGTTGGGTGGTGACGGGAGATCCCCAGGACGTCGACTTAGCATTGAGGTCGCCCGCTACGATGATTTGTAGGGGGGCTAATCGGCGCACGACTCCTTGAAGACCAGCGATGTAGGTTTCGAAGTCGGAGAATCTTCGGCTTGGTGAGAAATAGAGGCCGACGAGGGCCGTGTCCCCTATGGTTACCGCCACGTATCCCGGACCTCTCTCACGGAGGGAGATGGGGGCCGCGCGAGGATGCGCAGGCGTGGTGATTGCCACCGTTCCGCCGACATCGCCTATCCAGTTCGGCCTTGCTGGAACCGTGTATGGTTCTGCCAGGATTGCCACATTTGCCTTCCACTCCGCCATATGCTGCACAAGTAAATCCTGTGCAGTGGCGCAGTGGTTTAAGTTGGCCTGGATTATTGCCAAGTTATTGTGTACTGGCATTTGGAACCGTGGCAGCAATCTCCATAGGCGCACTAGTGGGTGCTACTTCTCTGGGTGGGGCCCTTGTCCAGGGGGCCGCCTTGGCCTTCATCTTAGTGGGGGGAGGGTTGCACCTTCTCCCACCCATGTAGTGTTCTGCACTGAGTTTAGCCGCGCTGCAAACACTGCAGAAGGGCTTTTCGGCTAAGCATGTGCCCGCCTGGTGCCCTGGGCTACTGCACCTAAAGCACATCTGGCTCCTATTAGTTTCGACGGTACAGGCGTACCTCGTGTGACCCGTACCCATGCATTGAAAGCATCTAAGGGGTAACGGGTCCATCACTGTCACCTGTACCGTTGACCAACCCACCGGAATGCGCCCCACTAAAGCCAGAGCCTTAGCAATTGCCACAGGGCACTTCACCATCATGAACCCGGAGCCCCATTGGCCCGGCCGGATTTCGCCGAACGTGACCATGTGCTCCGGGCATCCAGCCACTCGTAGGACCGCCTCCTTGATGCGCTCCTCTTTCATTGCGTCATCAATCCCCGCGAGACGGATGTGCGCCTTTCTAAAAGGCCGTACCACCTCTGCGTCCTCTCCGATGACCAGCCTCATTCTGTCCGCCAGTGCGTCGGCCTTGGCCCCGCTGGTGGACCCTGGGATCTCGAGCTTGCGGCCTCCGGCAGCTGTGTTCCTGACCCGCAGCGAAACCAGGCCGAGGTCCTCCAGTTTGATGGCGTCCATAGCCCTACCCAAAACAGAAGCATAGCTTTCCCCCCTCTCTTGGGCTTCCCTTCGCAATGTCACCACGATGACCGAAGACCTTGGAGTGGTCAACTTGGCGGCCTGTTGCCTCTGGTGAGACTGCGGGGTCGTGCTCTTGGCTGCCGCTTTCTTAGGCGCACTTTTCGACCCGTCGTTCTGAGGGGCGGGAGCTTTCCTCTTCTTCTTTTTCCCCTTTTTGACGACTTCCGACCACTGGTTGGCAGGGGTGCTCGAGGCAGCAGCCAGTCCAGGGGACGGAGAGCGGTCACGAATAGGCGCCCTCTTGGGATTGGTTCTAGCCTGGGGCGGCACATATGGGGCGCTGGACGGACCAGCTTGCGCCTCTAGGGCGTCGGCGTGCGCAGCGAGAGCTCTGCTTCTATCGCTGGCCAGCGGGGGCCTCAGAATTGGTTTGGGAGGGAGTCTACCTTCCATCCCATCCATTCTGTCGTTCAGCATTTGGCCCAGGCTCAGAAACATCTCCCGTCTGAAATTATCCAGCATCGGGGCCAACACGGATTGAAGATCCTGCTGCGGCGGAGTGGCTTTCGCTACTGCTGCAGGCTTCGCTGGGGCAACTTGGAAGACCGGAGAGGGGGCTCTCTTTCGGTGCACCCTTTCGCCATTATCAAAGGCCGAGCGCAGAGCTTGGATCTCCTCTTCCAGGTATTGGATCCTAAAATTCATGCGCTGGTTGTCGGCTCGGAGACGTCTGGCCTCTTCCGATGGCGTCAGCGACTGCAGGGCATCGACAGTGTCCTGTAGGGACCGCGTGGCCACGTTGAGGTCCCCACGAATCGTTCCTTTTAGGTGCGAGGACTTCTTCACTGAGTCGACTATGACCGCGACACTACTGCGGGCCTTTTCCAGTAGGGCCTCCTTACTGGCCTGTGCCTCCGCGTGTCTGGCTCTAGCCGTTTCCTCGTCTTTCTCCATCCTATCTAGGGATGCAGACTGGCTTTGGGATCCACGGTTGGGTTTCCGGAGGTATGCGTTCCGCTCCCTTCCCCGTTCCTCCATCTCCGTTTCCTCCTCTGTCCTTCTCCTTAAATCCCTATTTGCCTCTGCCAATCCGGTGTATATGCCGAGTCTTGGCCTGGTCCCATCCTTTTTGCCCCTTCGGGCCGCAGACATCTTGCTAGGAGGTGGAGACGTCATAATGTCTACAGCTCCGTCCTCGACATTTCCACTTTCATCAAGGGAACACTCGGGCCTTTTCCGCTTTTCAGCCAAACATCTATTAACAGCGTTGGTCAAGGGCTCGTCCAACATCTCCTCACCCGAACATGAATCGAAGTCCGAGGTTTGCACACTTTGGGGCCGTGCCCAGTCATGATTGGGTCCTGCTGACCCTTCACCGCCCTTCGCGGGCCTTCTTCTTGAGCTTCCAGAGGCATCGTCACACCTTGGGGCCTGGTCGACCACCCCAAGGGGACCATCGGTAACCAATTTCACACACGATGGGCCGGGTCCCACCGTGCGCCGGGCGTCAGCCGGAGAGCATGACAAAGAATTCTCTAAGTCGGACATTTTCATATTTACTGCAGCAATTTGCGGGTTGCAATCCCCGGCTTTTTACGTCTCTGCTGACGGCTTTTTACCTCTGTGCTGAGCGGTATTACGGGTGGGCTCCCGGGTTTTAAAGACTTTTCCTTGTCTGGAGCTCTCCTTGGCCGTGCCGGGTCGAAGCCCCCACGCCAAGCACGCCCTATATACCCACGGAGGGCGGGAGGTGTCCGCGGGGTTTTAACGACTTTTCCTTGTCGGCGCCCAGACGGGCTACGGGACTGAGCCCAGACCACCACGTACCCAGCTTATGCCAGGGCTGGGGTCGTTGTGGCGGACGGGACAGAACCCGTGGCACTGTGAGAACATGTACGAGAGCTGGCATAAGCCCCCGATCCACCCCGTGCGTACGGAGACGCTTGAAAGGCACCCAGAAGGGGCGCCGACCTACCCTATTCCCCCCGTGTAACAACGCCCAGAAGGGGCGCCGTCTAAACTCCTCTCAAAGCCGCTCAGAAGGAGCGGCGAGTGTACGGCCCAGAGTGGACACGTACATGGAGGTGCAGGGCCCAGAAGGGGCTCCCGCCTGTGTCGGGTTGTTAGCCGGTCAGCCTCACAGCAAACTCCTCTCGAGGAGGAGGATGTTGAGGCTGCCCGTTGCCCAGGGTGTACCACGAGGAGGTCACCCAACACACACCCCAACCTAACCTAACCTAACCTAACCTAACCTAACCTAACCTAACCTAACCTAACCTAACCTAACCTAACCTAACCTAACCTAACCTAACCTAACCTAACCTAACCTAACCTAACCTAACCTAACCTAACCTAACCTAACCTAACCTAACCTAACCTAACCTAACCTAACCTAACCTAACCTAACCTAACCTAACCTAACCTAACCTAACCTAACCTAACCTAACCTAACCTAACCTAACCTAACCTAACCTAACCTAACCTAACCTTTTTTTTTTTTTTTTTTTTTTTTACGAGCGGAATTTGCATCCAAACCTTCTCGACCGGGCTGTTGCAAGGCCCGGGAGGTGTGTGGGGTTGGTCACATGATGGGCTGTGACCGACCCACTAAACCGCCCGACATCCGTCTACCGCTTTTGCGGAACCCCGAGCACTCAATGGAGCCATTCGCAGTCCGCGCGGTCGCCCCCTAGGGCCCACCACTTTGGCCCGTCGGCCACTGAAGGCGCCATACCTCCCGGATGTGAGAGGGGCGCCTTCTCTCCTGGAGGCTAAGTTGCGGGGAGTGTGGGGAAGATGGTGACCCCCACCCCCGCGTTGGGCTACGATGGGTGCAACAACCCATGCAGCCGCCTCCGACGGCCCGTTCGCCTGCGTCTTGACGCAGCAGATAACGGGTCGTCCTCCCTCGCCCTCTCCGCCTCCTCTTTCCGCGAGATAACAGTCTCACAGAAGGAGGCGAAGGCGTCCCACGACCTTCTGCTGGTGAGAATGGCGTTGGCCACTGTCGCCAGCGTCAGGTCAGGTCCGTTGACAGCGAGCAGCTCCTGACGTTCGCTGCTGAACGCCGGGCACACCTCCAAAGTGTGTAGGGCCGTGTCTGCTGCGGCCCCGCACTGGTGGCATGCCTCAGACTCCTCACGTCCGATCCTCGACAGGTATCTGCCAAAACAGCCGTGCCCTGTCATAACCTGAGAGGTACGGAACGTGAGGGTCCCCTCCTTGCGACCGACCCATTGCTCCAGGACGGGCCGGATCGCTCCGATGGTCCAGTGGCCGGCACTTGGGTTCTCCAAGCGTGCACGCCATCGCTCCATCACTACTTCTTGAGCGTCTTCACGCCACCTAGCTGCCTGCTCGGGCACGACTCGTTCGCCGAGACTACGCAGTTCAGCCCCTTGCTCGTACACCGCAGCAAGTACGCTCGCCTCCAGGTCCCATGGAGGGGTGCCCGCAAGGACACATGCCGCCTCGTATGACACGGTGCGGTAGCCACGAATGGCCCTGATAGCCATGACCCGCTGAGGTCTTCGTAGCAGGGCCTTGTTTTTGGCATTCAGGGCGTCTACCCACACCGGTGCACCATACAGAGCCATCGAGCGTATCACTCCGGTGTACAACCGTCGTGCACTGCCACTCGGCCCGCCAAGATTCGGCAGAAGACTGCCCAACGCCCCCGCAGCTCTAACCAGTTTCGGCGACTGTCGACTGAAGTGCTCGGAGAAACTCCACTTGCTGTCCAAAGTCAAGCCTAGGTAGCGCATGCATGGGTTAATTGCAACCCGGACACCGTCTATACGCAAGTGCGCCTCCGGAGGAGGGCGCCTGCGAGCCCCGTAAAAGAAGAGGGCCTCCGTCTTTTCGAGAGCGACTCGAAGTCCCAACATTTGGATCCTACGAACCAGATGCGTGACCCCAGTTGAGGCCAGCACGGTCGCGTCTGGGAAGGTGTTCGCTCGAGCCGTCACGAGTGTGTCGTCAGCATAGCACACCACTCTTAGTCCCCGCAGCAGGGCGCCTCTCAGCGCCCAGTCGTAGCCGACGTTCCACAGGAGCGGCCCAAGAACCGACCCCTGTGGGACCCCGCACGACACTGCTTGACTGCGCAATTGCCCATCTCTGCCCTGGTATGTTACCGTTCGCCCCCTTAGGTAGTTGTGGAGGATACGCATTAAGTAATGGGGCACCCCGTGGTAGCGGAGCGCCTCCCCTATGCACTCGAACGGCAGGCTATTAAAGGCGTTGGCGATATCGAGTGATACCGCCAGCACGACTTCTCCTTGCGCAACGGCCTCTTGCGAGTGCGCTTTGACGTCTAAAATGGCGTCAATCGTGGAACGACCCTCTCTGAACCCGTACTGGCATGAAGCCAAGTCCGGGCCTACCGAACCTAGATGGTCGTTGATTCGGCGAGCCAGCACGCGTTCGAAAAGCTTACCGGCTTCGTCCAACAGGACGATTGGCCGGTATGCCGAGGGCGAATCCAACGGTCGCCCCTCCTTCCTCAGAAGTACGAGCCTTCCAGTTTTCCATCTGGCAGGGAATATGCCTGAAGACAGAGAGGCGTCTAGAAGCTCCCGGAATCGTTCTTCCAGGACTTCCTCGGCCAACACCCAGGCACGCCCGGGGATGCCATCCGGACCCGGAGCCGTCTTCTTAGCCCGAAGCCTCAGAAAGGCCGCGCCCAACTCACCAGATGTGACTGGCGGGATCTGGGCATCGGCGTGGGGTTCATTCCGAGGCGGGGCCATTCGAGGGGGCTCAAACACGGCTCTCTCCGGGAAGAGGGAGCAGATGATGGACTCCAATAGAGGAGGCTCGAGAGACTCGGTTAGAGGGGGACCTACGTTGCGGAGTTTTCCACGAACGGAACGATACGGTCGCCCCCATGGATCTAGGTTGAGCGTCTCGAGCATTTCTTCCCGGGCTGTGTCTTTGGCCTGGCATATGGCCGCTTGGAGAGCCTTTTTGGCCTCCTTGAGCGCCTCATGCAACACGCCTTCAGCTGCTACATCGCGAAGGCGTCTTCTGCGCTGGCTTGTGTATGCGCGACGCGCAATGATGCAGCTTTCCCTGAGGTCGGCTATCTCGCGATTCCACCAGTATACCTCCTTTTTGGAGGGTCTACGGCGAACCCGGGGCATGGCAGCGTCACAAATCTCCGTCATGGCACCCGCAAACCACTCAGCCTCATCGTCCGGATGAACCGGTTGCGTCGCAGCTGGGGAGAACCAAGCCTGGACGAGTGCCGCCTCGAGCAGGAGTTCGCGGTCCATTTTGCCAATCGCCCACCGCGGATATGGTGAGCTTCGGCGACGTTGGTCGCTACTGCTAAACCTCTGAGAGGGGGAGATGTCAAATCTGATATACAAATGATCAGACAGAGTCTCTACCCCCTCCAGAACAACCCATCCAGACACCCTCGAGGCGATGGTGGGGGAAGCAAAAGAAAGATCCACAATGGATCCGCCATTGAGGCGGACACATGTGTTTGCATTGCCCCGGTTAAGAAGGCAAAGGCCAGATGTTATGGCCCATTCCTCCACCAAATCGCCTCTCTGATTGGAGACAGGACACCCCCACGCCGTTGACTTGGCGTTGTAATCGCCAAGAAAGACGACCGGGGAAGGCGCTGCCCTCCTTACAGCTGCTCCGAGGCCTGTGATGAAGGCCTCGAATTCGATGTACGGCCTGTTGGGGGAGAAGTACACTCCGAACAGAATTACCTCCCCCCATTTGACCGCTACGAATCCCGATCCCCTCTCGTGAAGAGAGAAGTGGGACGTTGTCGCCGAACCCCCCACGATAGCGACGTCACCGTCTACATCCGCCGCCCAGTTGTTACGCGTCGGAATGTAGTAGGGCTCACAGACCACAGCTATGTCAATAGACCACTCCGCCAACGACTGCAAGAAAAGATCTTGTGCGCCAGCGGCGTGGTTTAGATTCGCCTGGAGTATGTGTAACGATGTTGTGCTACACATTACTGGTCCCCATCTCAACATCGCGTGGTGCTTGCTGGGCACTCGTAGGGGGGGAGGCCTTAGTGGCCGCCGTTTTCCTCCTCCTTGGGGGAGAGCAATTCTTGCTTCCCACGATGTGTTCTGCGGGCCGTTTGGCCTCTGCGCAGATGGGACAATTCGGCTTGACCAAGCACGATGCTGCAATATGGCCAGCCTTACCGCAGCGGTAGCACAATCCGCTGCGGTCTATCTGGGCCGTGCACCTTAACTTAGTGTGCCCCTTTTCTAAACAGCGGTAGCACCGAAGTGGCCGCTTCTCTAGAGCCTCCACGCGCGCAGAGCAAAATCCTACGCCAACTCGACCTGCCGCTAGCAGGACTTTAGCAGCGCCTACTGGGCATTGCACGTATAACGTGCCCATGCGACCAGGACCGTCCCTGATCTCCCCCACTCGGACAGAGTCAATAGGGCACTTGCCCGCTTTCGCGACCTCAGCCTGAATGTCCGAGGGCTCGATCCCGTCACCTAAGCCGGTAACGCGCAGATCTACGCGCTTTGTTGGCCGAGTAACTTTGACCACTTCACCGAGAGCGTCCCTCAGCCGTTCAGCAAAGGTGTCAGCCTGCTCCGCAGTCACAGTGCTCGGCAAACTGAGAACGCGAGCACCCGTTAGCGCCTCCCGAAACCGGACATGTTCGATTCCCAAAGCAGTGGGGTCGACACATTCGCGGGCCTTCCGGAAGATGTTGGCATACGTAATGCCGTTCTCCTTGGCTTCCGGCTGCAGGGTAATCACAACCGCAGCTGTGCGAGGCTCCTGCAGGTTGGGCTTCTTTTTGCCAGCCTTACCCTTGGGCTTGGCCTGCGGTTTAGAAGCCGCCTTCTTCTTCCGACGTGCCTTTCGGCCGCCCACCTCAACAGTCCACTCCCCCTCCTCAGGTGTTCGTGAGGTGGAGGGAGCCGGCGCTTTGGAGGCACCGGTTGTACGAGGGGCAGAAGTAGGGGTAGCTTTGGCCACCTTTTTGCCCTTTTTGGACTGTGAGCCCTCTTTCACCGCGTTAGCGGCAGGGGGCTTCGCCTTGCCCGTCTTGGCTGGGAGCGCTGCGACGGGTGCGGATTTGGCAACCGACGCAAACGAAGGCTTCGCCTTGTTTTTAGCGTCAGCCGCAAGCGGCGGACGCAACCTTGGCTCCGGGGGGAGCCTCGCCTCGATGGACTCCAGTCGAGTTGTCAAGAGAAACCCAACCTGGCGCATCACCTCGGCCATGACAGATTGGTCGACCTCTGGCGGAGGGAGGGGCGGCTGTTCAACCCTAGCCTTTTTAGGCTTCGGTTTGGCTACCGTCGGTTCCTTGTGTAGGGCCTTAGGAAGATCCCGGGGCTCTGACACAGTGGGGGTCAGTGGAGCCATTTCCTCCTCGTCTACCTCCGAGTAGGGCGTGGCGACGGGCTTGCATCGCTGCGCATGCAGGGACACGACCGTGGCATTGAGAATGGCCATTTGCTCCTTGAGGATTTCAACCTCGGAGCTCAGGCGACGGTTCTCCGCCCGTAACGCCTCCGTCTCGTCAGACACCGTGTGCACACGCAACCGATTGACGTTAGCCTTATAGGAGGCTGCGATATCCTTCAGGGCCTTGATGTAGGTGCCCTTTAAGTGCTTAGAGGTCGAAGCCACCTTCTCTAGCAGCTGGATGTCCTCAGCCGCCTGCTTCGCTACGATCTCCGCAGTCGTCGCTTGGTCATTGTTGACCCCAACTTCTTCTACCCTCTTGGCCCTCTCAAAGCACTGAGTGCGGTTGAACTCGGCCAGCTCCTGTTCAGCCTGGAGCTCCATCGCCTTACGTTCCGCCTCGGCCAGCCGTTCTTTTGCCGCTGCGAGGCCCACGTATTCGCCAGTTGTGGGTGGTCTACCACGCCCACGGCGAGCTGTCGACGTCTTGGACGCCGAAACTTTCGAAGCCGAACGGATTGAGTCATGGTCCGACTCAGAAGAGGACAAATCCGCCCGGGTTCTTTTGCGACCGCATTCGGTCGTCACCGTTACTACCGAGGAATCGGACATGGCGTCCTCATCCTCGGCCGACAGATAAACTGTCTCCACCTCTTTAGGAGCCGCCTTGGCCCCGCGTTGGCTGCGGCTGCGTGTACGAACGCCAACCTCATCCAATCGCGACAGCGACACACTCAACACCTTGCCCCTCCCGGGCCTTTCCTCCTTGACTCCCGAACCAACAACCTCCTTGCCCGATCTGCTGGGCCTGGTAGTAGAACTACCATCCACCACGGACTCTTTCCGGCTGTCCTTAGCCCCACCACCCACGACGGACCTGTAATCAGGCTCCGCCGACTTCTCCGAAACGTCTGAAAAATTATTTGGCATCTTAAACACTTATCCCACGAGTGGAGAGCAAATAAATGTCACCCTGCGCAGTGGCCTCATACGCAGGGAACCCTAACGACTGCCAAGGTCGGGAAGTATTGGCAGGTTTTTACGAGTTTTCTCTCGGGTTTTATAGTGTGTCCTTCACGCGGCCGGCCGGTTAAGGCAAGCCCTCGCTCCACCACGGAACCCGCGTACCCCACAACGCCGCGAGTGGGGGTCGTTGCAGAGACCGCAGTGGTTTACGACGATCGGGGGCTGGCGTGGGCCCCCGTTGCACCGCTTTCGCGGTGTTCCCCTTTCCCCCCGTTGCGACCTAAGAACCCTTAAGGGGCGGCCGTCTTTGTGATACTCCTCTCAAAGCTGCTCGGAAGGAGCAGCGAGTAGTGCGGCCCAAAGTAGACACGCACATAGGAGTTGCAGGGCCCAGAAGGGGCTCCCGCCTTGCCAGATGTTAGCCGATTGGGCCCAACCTTCTCCGAATGGAGAATGTTGGAACCACTCGTTGCCCAGGATGCACCACGTGGAGGTATCTGACTCGCACCCCAACCTAACCTAACCTAACCTAACCTAACCTAACCTAACCTAACCTAACCTAACCTAACCTAACCTAACCTAACCTAACCTAACCTAACCTTTTTTTTTTTTTTTTTTTTTTTTTTTTTTTTTTTTTTTTTTTTTTTTTTCCCAGGGGAAACTTGCTGACCAAGTTCCCGTAGACTGGGGCGATCTACGGGATATGTGGGGTTGACCTAAAAAACGCGGCCGACCCACTAAAACCCCTGGGGAAACCTCACACCGGTAACGTGGTTAGCGCGGGAGCTGTCCGAAGATATTGTGCCGCGCTTTCCACCGGCTACGCTGTTAGCGTCCCTCAACTGACCTATGTGCCCCAGGTCAGCGAGGCCCCCCGGACGTGGGGGGGCCGGTCTTCGGTGTGGGTTTCACTGCGGCTTTGAACCGCCCGTCTGGTGCGCGTGGTCTGTCCCACGCAGGAGTGGTGGACCCGCTCGGGCCTTCGCCCGGGTCCTCCGCCTCTACCACCCTACCGCCTTCCGACCCTGTGTCTCTCGAGAGAGAGACATTGGGGTGGTCGGTCGTAGGGACTTTAGGAGACGGGAGTGGCTCCTCCACCGTCTCCATCACCTCCTCTTCTCCCACCTGACGGGGGACAGTCGCGGCAGCCCTGATTACCAGGCCTAGGGCCCTGGTGGCGGGGGGACTGCAACCCCTGCCGCCCATCACATGCCCATGGGGCTTGCCAGCGTCGGCACAGACGTCACACCGAGGCACTTTGGCTGTGCACTCAACCATCTTGTGCCCAGCCCGACCACAGCGGAAACAGAATCCACTGCGGTCGGTTTGCGCCGGGCATCTTGGCCTGGCATGGCCCACACCCATGCAACGGAAGCACCGAAGCGGGCGGGGCTCAAGGGCCACCACCGAGGCAAAGCTCCAGCCCAGGAACAATTTGCCGACGGAGACCAGCGACTTCGCCGCTCGCATGGGGCAACGCACGATCGCCGAACCAGCATAGTTGGGGCCCCGTCTTATGGCCCCTACCTTCACGCTCTCTATGGAGCACCCCGACTTAAGCGCCACTGCCGCGGCGACTTTCTCGGACGTGGCATACTCGTCGAATCCAGAGATGCGCAGCTCTGCGCTCTTCTCTGGACGAACGATCGTTGCCACGTCCCCCAACTCCTGCTCAAGCCTTATGGCGAGCTTGTCGGCCTTCGCGCCGCTCTCTGCCCCCGGGACCTCGAACAAACGAGCACCCGTGGCAGACATCCTAGTCCGTAAGCCCTCCTCGATGCCGAGTTCGGTGAGCGGAATAGCCTGTATGGCCCTCGCAATCACCTGGCTGTAGGTCACCCCGTTTGAAATGGCCTCCGGCCTCAGCTGCAGCACGACGGCAGCAGATGTGGGCGGTTTCAGCCTCCCTCCTCCTCCGCGTCTCCTCTTCCTTCGGCTTGGCGTCGCTCGCGGCACCTGCGGTGCAGAGCGGTCACGCATCGTCGCAGGGCGAGCTGCCGGAGTCCGTGGTGGGAGAGGTCCCACTGGAGGGGCGCCTGTCGATACGGGCACTCCCTGTCCCTTCTTCTTCCTAACCTAACCTAACCTAACCTAACCTAACCTAACCTAACCTAACCTAACCTTTTTTTTTTTTTTTTTTTTTTTACGCTGGGAAATCCTCATGGATACCCGGCAGGCGGGGGGGCGCTGTCGGGTTATGCCGGACTCTTACCGGCTAAAACCCAGCGGTGTTCCTCCTCACCGTCTTCCGGCGGAGCTGCGGGAACGCTTTCGCACTACTTCCGCTGCCCCGTCGACGGCCGTCCGAACTCAGACCCATCTTGTGGGGCGCCCGCCTGTGGCGCCACTCACCATTTGATCTGGCGTGCCAGAACACGTGACACGCCAGCCAGCTCGGGGGTCTCCTCTAGTTGGACGGTGGTACCCCCCGGTTCCACCGCCCGGAGACTATTGTCAAGGGGGAAGGAGGCGCGCATGCGCCAGCCGCCTTTGTCCCGCTCTTCTGCGGCGGATGGGGTTCGACAGGGGGTCGTCTTCCCTCATCCGCTCCGCCACCTCCTTTTGCGCCATGACGGTCTCACAAAATTGGAGTACCGCCTCCCACGCTCTGTCACTGCCAACCATGGCTTCCACAACACTCGGCAGTGACAGGTCGCCCCCTATTACCGCCACAAGCATCGCCCGCGGCTCCGCCCACTCAGGGCATTCCGCCAGCGTGTGCTCCGTTGTGTCCTCTGGACACCCACAGGCGTGGCACTCGCCGGTCGGTTCCCGACCCGCCACTCTGCACAGGTACCTGCCGAAGCATCCGTGCCCCGTCAGGACCTGCACAGCGCGGAAGGTGAGAGCCCCGTGTCGGCGATCAACCCATCTTTCCAGGACGGGCCGAATCGCCTCCACCGTTCTCCTGCCGGCGGTCGGCTCCGCCAGCCTATCATTCCATTTCTGGAGGAGGATCTGGCGATCGAGTTGCCCTTGCCGCCCAGCCTCCACCGGCTCTGGCTCCGCCTCTTCGGCTCGCGCTGCTGCGCTGCGACGCCAGTACGCCGCCGAGAGCAATTCCGCGTCCAGGTCCCACGGTGGTGTACCGGCCAGGACGCACGCCGCCTCGCACGAGATGGTGCGGTATCCTCTCACCACCCTGATCGCCATGACCCGTTGCGCTTGGCGCAGGAGAGTCTTATTTTGGGCGCTCAGGGTGCCTGCCCAAATCGGGGACCCGTAGAGGGCCATCGATCGCACAACCCCAGTGTACAACCGGCGGCATGCGACTGTCGGCCCGCCCAGGTTCGGCAGCAGCCAGCTCAGAGCTCCAGCCGCTCGCAACAACCTGGGGGCCAACCGCCGGAAGTGCTCCCGGAAGTTCCAGCGGCTGTCGAGGATGATGCCCAGGTACCGCATCGTCGACTCGACAGCAATGGAGACGCCGCTGACCGTCAGCCGGGATCCTGCGGGAGGGGCGCGTCGGGCTCCGTGAAAACATAGAGCCTCCGACTTTTCCAGCGCCACCTCCAGCCCCAGCCGGCGAATTCGGGCCACCACTTGGGCCACTCCGGCCGTCGCCAACAGGGCCGCCTCACGGTACGTGGCGCCGCAGGACGTGACGAGGGTGTCGTCGGCGTAGCACGTTACGTCGACCCCCCGCAGATTGGCGCCCCGCAGCACCCAGTCGTACCCGATGTTCCACAGGAACGGCCCAAGGACCGATCCCTGTGGAACACCGCACGTCATAACCCGGCTGCCCCGCCCGTCGCGCGTCGGGTACACCACTTCCCTCTCGGAGAAGTAGTCGAGGAGGAGACGACGCAGGTATTCGGGCACGCGGTGATAGCCCAGCGCCGCCTCGATACATCCCCAGGGGAGGGTGTTAAAGGCGTTGGCGATGTCTAACGACACCGCCAAGACGACCTCTCCCCGGGACACCGCCTCCTCAGAGAGGTCCCTCACACGCGCAACTGCGTCGACTGTTGATCGGCCTCGGCGAAAGCCAAACTGCCGGTCGCTAAGCCCCGGCCCGACCTGTTCGAGGTGCTCGACGAGGCGTGCGGAAATAATCCGCTCGAAGATCTTGCTCACCTCGTCGAGCAACACTATGGGCCGGTATGCCGACGGCGAGTCCGCCGGGCGACCCTCTTTGCGGAGCAGCACAAGCCTGCCGATTTTCCACTTCTTCGGAAAGCGGCCACTCCGCACGCACGAGTCGAGGAGCTTGACCACCTCGGGCCCGAGGGCCTCTAAGGCGAGCACCCACACCTTACCGGGAACCCCATCGGGGCCCGGTGCAGTGCTCTTGGCGCGGAGTCGCAGGACCGCGGTCTCCAGCTCCTCTTGGGACACCTCGGGTATCGAGGCGTCCAAGTCCTCCAACGCTGCAGCCGCCACTGGCGGAGGCGTCGAGTCGACTCTCTCTGGGAAGAGGGTGGCAATGACGCTCTCCAACATCTCTGGTTGGAGACTTTGGGTCAGCGGAGGGGCCCAGGGGCGCAGCTGACCACGCACCGTCTTGTACGGGCGCCCCCAGGGATCTCTATTCAAAGTCTCCAACCACTCTCCCCACGACTCGGACTTTGCCTCACCTATGGCGATCTGCAGTGAGGTGCATCTCGCCCTGTACGCGGCGTAGAGGCGGCTCTCCTCGGCATCCACCCGTCTTCGCCGCCTTCTGTAGCGAGTGTACTGGCGTCTGGCTGCTACGCACGCTTCACGAAGCCGGCGTATATCCGCCGACCACCAGTACACCTGTCTGCGGGGCGGGAGCAGTCTGGCGCGCGACATACCGGCGTCGCACACCTGCCCCATCGACTCGCTCAACCGCTCCGCTCGCCTGTCCACGTCGGAATCCGGACCCTCCGGGGCCATCTGCCAAGCCTGGACGATGGACGCCTCGACGATGACGTCAACGTCCATGGTCTTGAGTGCCCAGCGCGGTCCGTCCCCACGCGGGGGTCGACTCTGTGGGGCTCCAGGGTTAGCGGCGACCTCGAACCGAATATATCGGTGGTCCGATAGCGTCTCCGCCTCCCCGAGCACTCTCCAGTTTCGGACACGGCGCGCAAGACACGGGGTTGCAAACGTAAGGTCCACAATGGATCCCCCGTTATGCCGCACACACGTGTCTGTCGACCCCCGGTTCAGAAGAACCAAGCCCGACGTGGCAGCCCACTCCTCCAACACCTCGCCCCGCACATCGGTAACCGGAGAACCCCAAGCCGTTGATTTGGCGTTGAAGTCCCCGGCGACCAGCACTGGGATTGGATGACTCTGGCCGACCAGAGCACCGACCCCAAGCAGGAACTGCTCGAATTCGGCCAGGCTCCGGTTCGGCGAAAAGTACCCGCCGACGATCGTCACGCCCATAAGGGTGGCCGCGACGCATCCGTGGCCCCTAATCGTTTTGTCGAAGGGCGGGGAGCCGGCGGCCGTCTGCGCGACAATCGCCACCTCCTGGTCACCAACCCAGTTGTCCCTGGCGGGGACGAGGTAGGGCTCCGCCACCACCGCCACCTGGATCGACCACTCAGCCAGGCTCTGGTACAATAGGTCCTGAGCCCTGGCCGAGTGATTGAGGTTCGCCTGCAGGAAGGACATGGCCATTTATTGATCCACGACCATGTCTGCAACCCTCTCGGCGCGTTCCACCTCAGCGGTGGACGGGCGAGCCGGCGGGGGGCGGGCTTTGGAGCGTTTCCCGGCGGGCTTTTTCCTCCTTTTCTTTTTTCCGGCGGACTTGGCGGTGGCGGAAGCGGCACATGCTCCGCCTCCCACTCTGTGGTCCGCCGGTTTCTGCTTTGCCTCACACAGCGGGCAGTGTGGGGCAGCGGCACAGCCAGCCGCCTTGTGGCCCGGTTGACCGCAGCGGTAGCAGGCATCGCTGCGGTCCACCTCGCAGGTGCACCGACTACTCACGTGCCCCGAGTCTAGGCACCGGTAGCACCGCAGGGGTCTAGCCTCGAGTAATCTGACCCGGGCCGACATACACCCCACCAGTAGCCGCCCGCTGGAGGCGATCTTTTTCGCTGCCGCTACAGGGCAGCGCACCCACGCCGTGCCGGGACTGTCGGCAGAGAAGCGGCGGATCTCCCCGCACTTGACCTGCTCGGGGGGGCATTCCCCGGAGTGAGCCACCACGGCCGCCACCTCCTCCTGGGACACTGCGTCATCCAGATCGCTGATGCGCAGTTCTGCGCATTTCACGGGTCTGGAGACACGGACTAGGTCCGCGGGAAGGACCTCCCGCAGTTTGCCCGCCAGCAGGTCCGCCTTGTCACCGCTGTCGGCCCCGGGAATTTCCAGAACCCGGGCCCCCGTTACCGCGGTTCGGAAGCGTAGACCCGTCAGGCCTAAGCCGACCAGGTCGATCTTCTGCTTAGCCCCGGCGAGCACATCCTTGTAGGAGAGCTCCTTGCCCTCCACCGCGGCACCCGGCTGGATGGTGATGGTCACCGCAGCCGAGCGCGGGGAGCGAAGCCTCGCCGCCGGGTCCTTCTTTCTGGGCGGGGGTGCCGGCTTGTCCAGCTTGTCCAACGGCGCACTGCCCTTCTTCTTTTTGCCCCGCTTGACAACCGTTGTCCACTCTGACCCGGCCGTCGTCGGGGGCTTCGGAGCGTCAGATGTCGGCGCTGCCACCACTGGATTTTTATTCCGGCCGCCTCGCCCGGCCTCACCCCGGCTCGCTGGCGGCAGAGCAGCGGCGGTACGGACAGGGGTAGGAGCGGGGGACGCAGCCGCAGCCCTCGCCCTGTCGGCGGCCAAAGGTGGCCGGAGGCGTGGCGCAGGAGGTAGCCGCATCTCAAGCCCCTCGATCCTTGCGCTGATCATGGTCCCCACTTCCATCATGATCGAGCGCGTCAGCGAGGCAATGTCGAGGTTGGCTCCGCTCGGCTCCACAGGCTTGGCGAGGCTCGCCCGCATGTCTGCCATCTCCTTTCGGAGTTCGGCGACTTCACTCTGGAGGCGAGCATTGGCCCTTTGGAGCCGAGCCGTCTCCTCCGTAGCGGACCGCACTGCTAGCTCCGCTACCACCTCCCGCAAGTTGGCAGAGGCCTCCTTGAGGTTCTTCTGCATCGTCCCCTTTAAATTACGGGACTTTGATGCAACCGCCTGGATGAGAAGGACGCTGTCTTCTGCCTTCTTTTGTAGCTCCAACGCCGTCATTCCGCCGTCGTCGTGCGACGCCAATGACGACTCAGAAAGGCGCTGCGACCGGCCCTTTTCGCGCAGTTCGCGGGCCAAACTCGCCACCTCTCCCTCGTCCTCAAGCGCCATCTCTTCTCTTTGGGCTTTGATGTACGCCGACTTTGCCTGTGCATAGCCGACGTATTCCCCTGTCGTAGGGGGCCGCCCTCTCCCTCTTTTTGAGGTGGTTGTCGGCGCGGGAGCCCGCTTCTCTACCGCCTCTCGAGGCCGTTTCCGCGCATTGCGCCACAGCCTCCCCGCTGCGTCGTCACATGACGACACAGTCACCAGGGACATCACGGATGAGTCAGACTCCTCCGCAGTCTCCCGGGACACATCATTCGGCCGCCTCGCGGCTTGAGAGCTTTCGCCCTCAGGACAGTTTTTGCCCCCCCCAGAATACGAGGGGCAGACCGGGCTAGGCCCGGTGAGGGATTCTCCGACATCAGAGATGCCGGTACCCTCCTGGGGTAATATATCTTGAAACTGACCTTTATCCATTTTTGCTGTTCCACAGCTGGTCTCTTTTTTTATGGAGGTGAGCTCCTCCTGCCTCTAGCGGTTGGGTTCCCCCCAACCATACATCCCATCACCGAGTGCCAAGCTTGGGATTTGGGTAATTTTTTAGAGAGGTTTTCTTCCTCGCGGCCCCTACCGGAGTAGCGGCCCTCACCCCTGACCCCACGGGTCGGGGAGCGAGTTGGCCGACGGTGGCCTAAGCCATACTGTCAGTCTCGCGACCGACAGCCCGTCGCCCCCACCCTAAGTAACCCTCATGGGTTTTTTCCCACCCTGGTCCCATCCACTGTGCCCTCTGCTAGTTCAGAGGGACACGCGGAGAGACACAACCCCTGTGCCGCTCTTAGTCTGGCCCCTCTCTCCAAGCCTGTCCGTTATGGGAAGCCCTGTACGGCATAGCCTTGAAGGTCCTTGGGACACGCAAGCCCCCCCACCACGACAAGGTGGCAGCACAATGGGGGGGAACCTAACCTAACCTAACCTAACCTAACCTAACCTAACCTAACCTAACCTAACCTAACCTAACCTAACCTAACCTAACCTAACCTTTTTTTTTTTTTTTTTTTTTTTTTTTTTTTTTTTTTTTTTTTTTTTTTTTTTTTTTTTTACCCGGTGGAAATCTGCTTCCAGATCATCCCGCGGGGAGCAATGGCTATCGGCTCGACCCGCTTTCGGGGTATGTGGGGATGGGCGATGTTATGCCCGACCCACTAAAACCACCGGGGATTCAGTCAGCCTGTTTTGTGGGCAGGTCGGCTCCTTAAGAATTTAGTCCGACAACTGCCCACCAGTGTGCATTGCAGCACCAACCAAATCACGCCCTCTTCGGGCAACCTCGACCAACGCGTCTACTTCCGCGGCTTAGGGGCAAATCTGCCGTCCTTTTGCCGCGGGCGACTCCATGAAGGAGATCGGGCGCGCCCCTCAGGGCGGACCTCCTCTCCTGGCGGTTCACCAATCCCGGTGTCTCTCATTTGAGAGGTGGCCGGTTGTGGCTCCGCTGGGGGCTCAATGCGGAGTGCAGAGGGAGCCGGAAACGTCAACACCAGTCCTAAGGGCTGACTAGACTTGGCCACCTCCGCCATCTCCGCCTCTGTTGTAGGCCCTTCTTTGGGCGCCGTCTGGGCAGTCTTGTTGCCAGAACCTTTGGCTCTGGTGGTAGGGGGACTGCAGGCCCTACCTCCCATCACATGGCCATTTGGCCGCTTCGCTTCTGCGCACACCGCACAGAAAGGCTCCCTGACGGAGCAGTCAGTTGCTTTGTGCCCTATTTGGCCGCACCGGTAGCAAACACCAGTTCGGTCAACTGACGAGGGACACATGGGTCTGGTATGGCCCACGCCCATGCACCGAAAACAGCGCAATGGGCGGGGCTCCAATGCTTCCACCCGAGCCACGCTCCAGCAGACCAGAAGTTTTCCGGCTGACACCAGCTTCTTGGCTGCCGCTGCAGGGCAGTTAGCGATCGTGGCCCCTACACGATTGGGGCCTATTTTCACTTTGCCCACCTTTACCTGTTGCGGGGAGCAACCCGCAGCCCTAGCGATCGCCGCAGAAATGTCCTGCTGGGTAGTGGCCTCATTCAGACCAGCGATGCGCACGTCAGCGCTCTTCACTGGTCGAGTGATGGTCGCTATGTCGCTGATGGACTCTTCCAGCAGCTCCGCAAGGACATCCACCTTCTTCACGGTGTCGACTCCGCCAGACACCTCCATCAGCCTGGCACCAGTGGCTGACGCCCGAATTCGGACGCCGGACATTATGCCGATCTCCTCAAGGTTTATGTCCTCAAACGCCCTGAGGAGAGCCTTCTGGTACGTTACCCCCTTCTCGATCGCATCGGGACGCAACTGGATCACAATAGCGTGCGAGCGGGGGGTACGGATCCGGATCCGCACTCTCTTTTTGAGAGGCTGCCTTGGCGCTTGTGGCGCCTGGCCTGTCGTCGGTTGGGGGCGAGCTGATGAAGCCCCCGCAGGCGGCTCTTGGCGCTTGCCACGCTTCGAGCGTTTGCCCCTCTTCGTAACATCGGCCCAAGCGTCAGTCTGAGGCATTGGAACCGATGCCTGACTGGTCGACGGTCGGGGCGGATTGATGCGAGGGGAACCATCTATTTCCTCGATAATGGGCTCAGTCATTGGCACCCGTTGGACGCGGCTCACCGGCGTGGAATCCACGTTGGTTGTGGGAAGAGGAGGAAACTCCACTCTTCTACCACGAGCCGGCACCGCTCGCGAGCGCGCCTGGGTTCTCTGAGAACCGGGCCTATCCAGCTCATCAAGGCGGGTGTTAATCGCCCCGATGGAGGTATTCAGGGAGCGTCTTAGCTCTTCGAACGCGCTCGTCATCAGTTGGTCCCTAGAGTTGGTGGACGGGACCTCAGTGGTGGAGCACCTCCTGCCGACAGTTTTGCGGAGGGCGTCAACTTCCGCCCTCAACACAGCCATCTCCTTCTGCAGCCGATCATTGTCGGCCTGCAACTTATGAGTCTCAGACGTAACGGTCCGCGACGTCAGGTTACACATGACTCGTTGCATCGTCATGGCCGCATTATTCAGCGTCCCTTTTAGAGTCCCCTTGATGTTGGAAGACTTGCGTGACACCTCTCTGATGGCTTCTGCACAGAGTAAGCCAACTTGGTGGCACTCCTCCGCAGAAGGACCACCCAACGAATAGTCCCAGGGGACCTTGACCCGCGTGGCCTTCTCAATCTCCTCCTCAGAAGGTCCCTCACGTACCGGAGGCTTATCTTTTCGAGCCGTTCTCGGTGGCAAGGACAAAGATACTGGGGAGGGGGAGCCCGGGGGCAACTCATCGCCAGCCATCTCCATGTCCCTTTGTCTTCTCCTCTCACGGAGTGCTGCGCCAACCGGACTGGTCCGCATCTCCTCCTCACACTGACGCTCAAAGGCAGTCAGGTTCTCCCAATTGAGCTCACAATGAGCTGCCGCGAAAGCAATCGAGGTTCCGGTCACCGGAACACGGCCCTGCGGGGAAGTCACTGTCTTCGGCCTTGATGCCGAGGACACAAAAGAGCCACACTCGGACTGATCGTCGTCCGAGTCCACTGCAGTTGTTCGCGATCTCTTGCGAGAATCGCCCACCGCATCCTGCAATACGACTGACCCTACCTCCGACCCAGGATCAGCCACAAAGTCCACAATGTCATCAGCGGCAGTAACGCCACGATCATCTCTACAGCGCAGTTCTTTGCCCCCCCCAGAAACGGTGGGGCGGCCTGAGATCAATTCTCCGGCATTGGCCGGCAAACTGATCTCAGGGAGGGATTCTCCCGATGAACGGGTACCCTCCTGGGGTAATTCTTTTTGAGATCTGCTTTCCATAAGATTTTTGGTAATTTGCGGGTTACCATCCCCCTCCAAGCGATGGCAATTTGAGGGCTGCCCTTCCCTATTAGGACAAAGAGGGTCGCCTATGCGCCGTCCACACGCCAAAGGAACCCTATATACTGCCGGGGTCGGGCGGTACCGACAGGTTTTTACAGGTGTTCTCCTGGGTTTTATAGAGTTTTCCTTCTCGCGGTCCCAGACCACCCCGGGCCTTTCCAACGCCGCGTACTCGTAATCGCCGAGGACGAGGTCGTTGCAACGACGAAAAGACTTACGGCTGCAGAAAGCCGGCGAAAACTTCCTAACCTAACCTATCTCTGCGGTCTAATAACCCTTAAGGGGCGACCGTCTTTATGAAGCGACGTCCAGAGGGGACGCCGCTCAAAGCTCCTCTCACTGCTCAGAAGGAGCAAGTGAGTTATGCGACCCAGAGTGGGTCACGTATGGGAGTTGCAAGGCCCAAAAGGGACCCCGCCTATGTTAGATGTTAGCCGGACAGGTCCAACGTCTACAACGAGCCAGGAACCTAACCTAACCTAACCTAACCTAACCTAACCTAACCTAACCTAACCTAACCTAACCTAACCTAACCTAACCTAACCTAACCTAACCTAACCTAACCTAACCTAACCTAACCTAACCTAACCTAACCTAACCTAACCTTTTTTTTTTTTTTTTTTTTTTTTTTTTTTTTTTTTTTTGACGGAGTGGAAATCTGCTAACAGACGCATCAGCGGGCAAAAGGGGTCCCGCTGTCCCGCTGGCTGTACGAGGCTCTTGCTAAGACTCTGTTCCAGGGCCGAAGCCCTAGAGAAAGCGAGTATAGGCCGACTCGGTAAAACCACTCCGATGTCCTCTCGTCACCTTGGAACCAGCAAACCAGCGATCATCGCGTCGTCCTCATCTGAGGAAGACGCATCGAACGCCGGAATGCCGGAGCCTGACGAGGTCATGGGAACCCTTTCGGACACTTCCACAACCCCGTCGGTTTGCTCGCCCAAATGGGCGAGCCCCTCTCCCGCCCCTGGTGGGGGGCGGGTGACCACCCTCGAAAACGATGGGCGGACACACCTGACCCGTCCTTACAGACGGGTCGCCGACGCGCCGGGACATACGGAGCGTCGGCCCTCAGTGGGGACCCGTGCAATGCACGGTCAAAGCCCCCCCTAGAGCTCGGACCGCGCTGGTTCCCCACAGGAGGCGTCTGCGGCGGCACGGATCTGCCAGAGGGCCATGCCCCCCGGCCCGCTCCGCGCCCTCCGCTGACCACCTCCCCAGGACCCCTCGCCACCGAGCATGGACAGAACCACGGTCGGCAGAGAGAGGTCCGCGCCAATCACAGCGACCAATGCGGAGCGCAGGACATCGAACGCAGAGCACACCACTAGGGCGCGCAGTGCCGCGTCCCCCGCCGCCCCGCAACGGTGGCACCGCGGGGTCAGCCCTCTCCCGATCCGGTGCAAACAGCGTCCGAACAAACCATGTCCAGACAGTATCCGCATCAGATGGTACGCGAGCGACCCATGGCGCCGCTCCGCCCATGCCCGGAGGACGGGACGCAAGGCCTCCAAACCACGCATTCGCGCAGCCGAGACCCCTTGCCCAGACCCCCAAACTATAGGCGGAACGCCTCCTCTCGTGCTCCCTCAAGAGCAGAGCGCCTCCCTTGGGGGCCAGGCGACCGCCGCCGGCCCCCTTCTCCGCTCTCTGTCGCTGCTTTCGCTGGTAGACGAAAAGACACAACAAATCGCGAAGCCCGCCTGCCCTTCTTTGGTGACCCGGACCCCGACTCAGCTTCCGACTCCGACCACGAATCTGACCCGACTCGGACTCCGACCCTCACATACACTTCCCAACCCTCGACACTCGGCACTCGATGCTCGACACTCGACGCTCGACGTTCGATACCCGAAGTCGTGTCCTACAACAAAAACCCACAAAGACGGCGCTCAGAAGGAGCGCCGCCGAGACTCCTCTCAAAGCTGCTCAGAAGGTGCAGCGAGTTGAGCGGCCCAGAGTAGGCACGCACATAGGAGAGGTAGGGCCCCCAAAGGGGGCTCCTGCCTTGCCAGATGTTAGCCGACTGGGTCCAACTTTCTCCAACGGAGGCCGTTGGAACCACTCGTTGCCCAGGATGCACCACGTGGAGGTATCTGACTCGCACCCCTAACCTAACCTAACCTAACCTAACCTAACCTAACCTAACCTAACCTAACCTAACCTAACCTAACCTAACCTAACCTAACCTAACCTAACCTAACCTTTTTTTTTTTTTTTTTTTTTTTTTTTGACGGAGTGGAAATCTGCTAACAGACGCATCAGCGGGCAAAAGGGGTCCCGCTGTCCCGCTGGCTGTACGAGGCTCTTGCTAAGACTCTGTTCCAGGGCCGAAGCCCTAGAGAAAGCGAGTATAGGCCGACTCGGTAAAACCACTCCGATGTCCTCTCGTCACCTTGGAACCAGCAAACCAGCGATCATCGCGTCGTCCTCATCTGAGGAAGACGCATCGAACGCCGGAATGCCGGAGCCTGACGAGGTCATGGGAACCCTTTCGGACACTTCCACAACCCCGTCGGTTTGCTCGCCCAAATGGGCGAGCCCCTCTCCCGCCCCTGGTGGGGGGCGGGTGACCACCCTCGAAAACGATGGGCGGACACACCTGACCCGTCCTTACAGACGGGTCGCCGACGCGCCGGGACATACGGAGCGTCGGCCCTCAGTGGGGACCCGTGCAATGCACGGTCAAAGCCCCCCCTAGAGCTCGGACCGCGCTGGTTCCCCACAGGAGGCGTCTGCGGCGGCACGGATCTGCCAGAGGGCCATGCCCCTCGGCCCGCTCCGCGCCCTCCGCTGACCACCTCCCCAGGACCCCTCGCCACCGAGCATGGACAGAACCACGGTCGGCAGAGAGAGGTCCGCGCCAATCACAGCGACCAATGCGGAGCGCAGGACATCGAACGCAGAGCACACCACTAGGGCGCGCAGTGCCGCGTCCCCCGCCGCCCCGCAACGGTGGCACCGCGGGGTCAGCCCTCTCCCGATCCGGTGCAAACAGCGTCCGAACAAACCATGTCCAGACAGTATCCGCATCAGATGGTACGCGAGCGACCCATGGCGCCGCTCCGCCCATGCCCGGAGGACGGGACGCAAGGCCTCCAAACCACGCATTCGCGCAGCCGAGACCCCTTGCCCAGACCCCCAAACTATAGGCGGAACGCCTCCTCTCGTGCTCCCTCAAGAGCAGAGCGCCTCCCTTGGGGGCCAGGCGACCGCCGCCGGCCCCCTTCTCCGCTCTCTGTCGCTGCTTTCGCTGGTAGACGAAAAGACACAACAAATCGCGAAGCCCGCCTGCCCTTCTTTGGTGACCCGGACCCCGACTCAGCTTCCGACTCCGACCACGAATCTGACCCGACTCGGACTCCGACCCTCACATACACTTCCCAACCCTCGACACTCGGCACTCGATGCTCGACACTCGACGCTCGACGTTCGATACCCGAAGTCGTGTCCTACAACAAAAACCCACAAAGACGGCGCTCAGAAGGAGCGCCGCCGAGACTCCTCTCAAAGCTGCTCAGAAGGTGCAGCGAGTTGAGCGGCCCAGAGTAGGCACGCACATAGGAGAGGCAGGGCCCCCAAAGGGGGCTCCTGCCTTGCCAGATGTTAGCCGACTGGGTCCAACTTTCTCCAACGGAGGCCGTTGGAACCACTCGTTGCCCAGGATGCACCACGTGGAGGTATCTGACTCGCACCCCAACCTAACCTTTTTTTTTTTTTTTTTTTTTTTTTTTTTTTTTTTTTTTTTTTTTTTTTTACCCTGGGAAATCTGCTCTCAGACCGTCTCTACCGGGCTGTTGCAAGCGCCGGGAGGTGTGTGGGGATGGGCGATGGTCTGCCCGACCCACTAAAACCCAGGGACATCCGTCTGCCGCATTAGCGAAACCACGAGAACTTGGAAGCCATTCGCGGTCCGCGCGGCGGCCCGTTGGGGCCCTCCAACTAGGCCTTTCGGCCCCTGAAAGCGCCATACCTCCCGGATGTGAGAGGGGCACTTTCCACCTTGAGGCTATGGCGCGGGGTGTGTGGGGAAGATGGTGGCCCCCACCCCCGCGCTGGGCTACGATGGGTGCAACAGCCCATGCAGCCGCCTCCGACGACCCGTTCGTCTGCGTCGCGATGCGACTGACAGCGGGTCATCCTCTCTCGCCCTCTCCGCCTCTTCTTTCCGCGAGATGACATCCTCGCAGAAGGAGGCGAAGGCGTCCCACGACCTTCTGCTCGTGACCATGGCGTTGGCCACGGCCGTTAGCGTCAGGTCGGGTCCGATGACGGCGAGTAGCGCCTGGCGCTCGCTGTTGAACGCCGGACAGAATGCCAGCGTGTGGGTAGCCGAGTCGGCCCCTGCGCCGCACTCGTGGCACTCCATAGTAGGCTCCCGACCGATCTTGTGCAGGTATCCACCGAAACAACCGTGTCCGGTGAGGACCTGCGTGATGCGGAAGGAGAGCCCACCCTCCTTGCGATCAACCCATCGTTCCAAGACGGGCCGAATCGCTCCGATGGTCAAGTGGCCGGCAGATGGATGCTCCAGGCGTTGTCGCCATTGTCGCAGAGCCATCCTTTGGGCGCGCTCCCGCCATCGGGACACCTGTTCAGGCACAGCTCTGCCGCCCAGGCTGCGTACCTCAGCACTCTGCTCGTAGACAGAGGCCAGCACTACTGCGTCCAGCTCCCAAGGGGGAGTCCCTGCCAGTACGCAGGCCGCCTCAAAGGACACGGTGCGGTAACCGTGTATCACCCTTAATGCCATAGCCCTTTGGGGCCTCCTGAGAAGGATTTTGTTTTGGGCATTAAGGGCGTCCACCCACACCGGTGCCCCGTACAACGCCATAGAGCGTACGACGCCAGTGTAAAGCCGGCGCGCGCTGGAACTGGGGCCGCCAAGGTTTGGCAGCAAGTTTCCTAGCGCGTGAGCTGTTTTCACCAGCTTTGGAGACTGACGCCGGAAATGCTCGCAAAAGCTCCATTTTGCATCTAGATACAGCCCGAGATATTTAATACACGGGCTGATCTCGATCCGCACACCATTGATGCGAAGATGGGCATCTTGAGACGGCTTTCTGCGGGGACCGTAAAAATAAAGCGCCTCGGTCTTTTCCAGCGCGACTTTTAGACCCAGCAGTTGGATTCGCTGGATCATGTGCGATACTCCGACATTTGCGAGAGTAGCCGCCTCCAAAAACTCCTTGGCCCTGGCAGTCACGAGAGTGTCATCCGCGTAACAAACCACCCGGAGTCCGCGCAGCATGGCACCTCTCAAGGCCCAATCATAACCGATGTTCCACAGGAGCGGACCCAGAACCGACCCCTGTGGAACTCCGCACGACACTGCTCTGTTGCGCATTCTGCCATCTTGGTCCAGGTACACAACCGATCTATTCCGCAGGTAATTTTCAATTATCCGCCGCAGATAGCCAGGTACGCCATGGTATTTTAACGCCTCCCCGATACACTCAAAGGGGAGACTGTTAAATGCATTGGCGATGTCGAGCGACACCGCCAATACAACTTCTCCCTGTGCAACAGCCTCCTGTGTGTGAGCCTTGACATCGAGAATAGCGTCGATAGTCGACCGCGCCTCCCGGAACCCATACTGGCAAGGCGCCAGGTCAGGACCCACGTTGTTCAGATGGCTGTTTATCCGAAAGGCCAGGACGCGCTCGAAAAGCTTCCCGGCCTCGTCCAGAAGAACGATAGGCCGGTAGGCTGATGGTGAATTGAGTGGTCTACCCTCTTTCCTGAGAAGTACGAGGCGTCCTGTTTTCCACCTTGCGGGAAATTCGCCCGTTGTGAGGCATGCGTCTAGGAGGGCTCTGAAACGCTCCTCTATCACCTCCTCGGTCAGCACCCAGACCTTACCGAGAATCCCATCTGGCCCTGGAGCCGTGTTTTTGGCCTTGAGCCGCAGGAAGGCCGCACCCAACTCGCCGGTGGTTATCGGCGGCACATGAGTGTCTTCCCCGTATGATGTTGCCGGGGCCATCCGCGGAGGCACAAATTCAGCTCTCTCTGGGAAGAGGGCACAGACTATGGAGTCGAGCAGCGCCGGCTCGAGAGACTCAGTCAGAGGGGGGCCTATGTTGCGCAGTTTACCCCGAACTGAGCGGTACGGGCGCCCCCAAGGATCCCGATTGAGACTCTCGAGCATCTCCTCCCTTGCTTGGTCTTTGGCCTGGCATATGGCGACCTTTAAAGCCTCCTTGGCCTCCTTGTACGCGGTATGCAGTGCCGCATCGTCAGACACGTTTCGCCTACGCCGCCTAAGGTGGTTTGTGTAGGCTCTGCGCGCAACAATGCAATCTTCGCGCAAAGAAGCCACCTCCTGCGACCACCAATAGACCTCACGCTTGCGAGGACGCCGCCTGACACGAGGCATAGCCGCGTCACAGACTTCCGTCATGGACTCGGCGAACCAGTTCGCTCCTTCATCCGCCTGTACCGACTGAGTGGGAGGGCGGGCAAACCACAACTGAGCGATGGCCGCCTCTATAGCCAGCTCCCGATCCAGCTTAGTGATCGCCCACCTCGGGAACGGCGATGGACCCGTGTTACGCGGTCGGCCAAAGTTAACACCATTTGAGGGGGCGAGGTCGAATCTGATGTACAAATGATCCGACAATGTCTCAACCCCCTCGACAACCGTCCATCCGGACACACGACGAGCGACGACAGGGGAAGCGAAGGACAGGTCCACAATGGACCCGCCCTGCTGCCGTACGCACGTATTTGTGCTGCCCTGGTTTAGGAGGAGCAGGCCGGATGTTATGGCCCACTCTTCCACAGCTTCACCACGTTGATCTGTGGCCGGGGAGCCCCAGGTCGTCGACTTGGCGTTGAAGTCGCCGAGGACGATTACTGGCAGGGGCGAGGCACGGTGAACCGCAGCGCCCAATTGGCCAATAAACGCCTCGAACTCCGCCACGGTCTTATTTGGGGAGAAATATACCCCAATCAGGGCAAATCCTCCCCACTTGACGACGACAAAACCGGCTCCCCGTTCGACAAAGACGAACGGAGGAGCCGTGTCCGACGAACCTCCTACGATTGCCACAACTTTTGTGGAGTCCGCAACCCAATTGCTGCGGTCAGGCACGTAATACGGCTCTGCCGCTACCGCTATACCTATCGACCACGCTGCCATTGATTGCACAAAGAGGTCTTGTGCGCCAGCAGCGTGGTTTAGGTTCGCTTGGAGAAGGCTTAGTGGGGCCGTGCTACACATTGCCTATCTCCATAGCATCAGCTTGAGGCGTCTGCTGTGCGCCTCCTTGGGTACTAGCGGCCGGTGTTTTGGCCGCTGTCCTTTTCCGCCTCGGGAACTGGCACCGTTTACTGCCGATGATGTGTGACGCGGGCCGCTTCGCCTCCGCGCACATCGGGCAGTGTGGTGCCAAGGAGCACGATGCCGCTATATGGCCTGCTTTACCGCAGCGATAGCAGATATCGCTACGGTCTATCATGGCCGTGCATCGGGCTTTGGTATGTCCCCTTTCGAGGCAGCGGTAACATTTAAGCGGCCGCGCCTCCAGAGCCTCCACATGGGCAATGCTCCAACCAACGTGAATACGTTTCTCCTTCAGCAGGACTTTGGCCGCAGCAACTGGGCATGACACATAAATCGTGTACATACCCCCAGCGCCACGGCGCATTTGCCCGACCCTAACATGCTCAGGCGAGCATGATCCCACCTTTGCCACCTGTGCAACGACTTGCGCTGGAGTGATGGTGTCATCCAGGTCGAATATGCGCAGGTCTGCGCATTTCACCGGCCTGGAGACTCTGGCATCATTACCCAGAGCGTTCCTAATTTGGAGGGCCAGTTGGTCGGCTTGCTCCTCCGTGGCCGTGCTCGGAAGGTTGAGGATCCGAGCACCCGTGATCGCCGCTCTGAACCGTACGCCCTCGATCCCCAGGTCGGCAGGATTCACGGACTCCTTCGCCTTGAGGAGGACGTTGGCGTATGTCAGACCTCGCTCTTGCGCCTCCGGCTGCAGTGTTATCACCACTGCCGGCGAGCGAGGAGCCCTCAGCTTGGGCTTGGGCTTTTGTTTGGCCTGCGGTTTGGCCTGCGGTTTCGCCTGCTGTTTAGCCTTGGCCGCCTTCTTCCTGCGGGCCTTTCGGCCGTTGGTAACCGGGGTCCATTCTCCCTCTGCCGAGGTGGACGGGACAGGTGCCGCAGGAGTTTTAGTGGCCCGTGGGGTATTACCCTTTTTGGGTTTACCAGGAGACGGGGCCACCACCACCTTGCCCTTTTCCTTGGGCGCTGACGTCGGCACGCTTTTAGCGACCGACGCAAAGGTCGATTTGGCCTTGTTCTTAGCGTCAGCCGCAAGCGGCGGACGCATACGAGGCTCTGGAGGAAGCCTAGCGGCGAGGGAGTCGAGCCTGGTGTTCACCATCAGGCCCACTTGCCGCATCACCTCTGCCATCATTGCCTGATCCATCTCCGGCTGGGGCGGTGGTTCTACCCTAGCTTTAGGCTTGGCCTTCGGCTTCGACTTTGCCTGCGGTTCCTTTCGCTGCGCCACAGGGGCGTCCAGCGCTTTGGGGGCTGCAGGCGCAACCGAAGGTACGGCATCGGTCATCTCCCCATCCCACGTATCGGAAGTGGGTGTTACCACAGGGGACAACCTCTTCTGGTGGTAATGCTCCACAGTGGCGCGTAGAGTCGCCATTTCCTCCCTGAGGCTGGCCACCTCCGTACTAAGACGGAGGTTCTCAGCCTTCAGGGCTTCGGTTTCTTGCGAGACCGTTCGATGTCGCAGGAGTCCTATGTTTTCCTTATAGGACTGGGCAATCGCCTTAAGGGACCTAACATAGGTACCCTTGAGATGTCCGGACGTGTTGGCCACATGAAGCAGCATTTTTATATCGTCTTCCACCTCTCGGACGACAACCTCTGCGCAGGCCTCCTCGTCTTTATCCAAGCCACCCATTAGGACAGCTTTGGATGCCCTTGTGACACGCCTCTCATGCACCATTTCGGCGTACTCCTTTTCGGCCTGAAGTTCCAAGGCCCTCCGCTCGGCTTCGATGTGCCGTTCTTTGGCAGCAGCGAGACCTACATACTCTCCGGTGGTTGGCGGTCTGCCACGCCCCCGGCGAGCTGTCGACATCTTGGACGAAGAGCGGACCGAGTCTTGGTCAGACTCCGAAGAAGTCAGATCCGCTCGCGTCCTTGTCCTTTTACGACCTCCTTCGGTCGTAACGGTGGCCACCGAAGAGTCAGACAAGTTGTCCTCCTCCCCAGCCGACAGAAACACCGTTTCTTCCACCTTCATGGTGTTGCCTTCACCACGACGACGGTTGCTCCGGCTCCGAGTTCGAGCCACGTCGAGTCTGGTCAACGACACCGACAACACCTTGCCCATTCCGCTGTCCTTTTGGGACAAGCCACCTCTGCCCGATCTACTGGGCCTCGTCTTCGCACCCTTGTCCTTCCCGGACTTAGCGCTCAAGGCGCCACACCCATCTACGTCCCCGACAGACTCATTCCGGCCGTCTTCAGCCCCACCACTAACCACGACGGACCTGGAATCAGGCTCCGCCGACTTCTCCGAAACGTCAAGAAAATTAATTGAACACTTAGACATTAATCCCACGAGTGGAGAACAAATACAAGTCACCCCGTGCAGTGGCCTCATACACGGGGAACCCTACATACTGTCAAGGGCGGGGAATGTTGACAGGTTTTTACGAGTTTTCTCTCGGGTTTTATAGTGTGTCCTTCACGCGGCCGGCCGGTTAAGGCAAGCCCTCGCTCCACCACGGAACCCGCGTACCCCACAACGCCGCGAGTGGGGGTCGTTGCAGAGACCGCAGTGGTTTACGATGATCGGGGGCTGGCGTGGGCCCCCGTTGCACCGCTTTCGCGGTGTTCCCCTTTCCCCCCGTTGCGACCTAAGAACCCTTAAGGGGCGGCCGTCTTTGTGATACTCCTCTCAAAGCTGCTCGGAAGGAGCAGCGAGCAGTGCGGCCCAAAGTAGGCACGCACATAGGAGTTGCAGGGCCCAGAAGGGGCTCCCGCCTTGCCAGATGTTAGCCGATTGGGCCCAACCTTCTCCGAACGGAGAATGTTGGAACCACTCGTTGCCCAGGATGCACCACGTGGAGGTATCTGACTCGCACCCCCCCCAACCTAACCTAACCTAACCTAACCTAACCTAACCTAACCTAACCTAACCTAACCTAACCTAACCTAACCTAACCTAACCTAACCTAACCTTTTTTTTTTTTTTTTTTTTTTTTTTTTTTTTTTTTTTTTTTTTTTTTTTTTTTTTTTTCCCGGTGGAAATCTGCTCCGATCAGACCGTCTCACCGAGACAGTCTCGGGAGGTGTGTGGGGATGGGCGATGTTCTGCCCGACCCACTAAAACCACCGGGGGACATTACCGAGGCGCACTGCGGAGGGACCACGGGACCTTAGCCACGAGGGCAATACCATCGCGGGCCTCACTGCGCGTTAGAACACAACAAATACCTAGCCTAAACATATTACAACTATTTTGACCGGCGTGCCTACCCGTTGTGTAGACACGCGGACCCCACAACCCGACTAACGTGCCCACCCGTTGAGTGGACACGCGGACACAAACACCCTTAGACATGCCCACGTTTGCGTGGGCATGCGGACTCACCGACCCAAAAGACATACCCACCGTTGGTGGGTATGCGGACACAACAACCCAGACACACACAACAACCAGACAGACATGCCCCCTTTTGTGGACATGCGGACACACGACTACCCTAAGGACATACACAACATATAAATATATACACACACAAACCACTTGGACCGGGGCTCTTGCATGGTCGCTTTGGGCTAGCAGGACAACTGTCTGTCGTCCCGCTGCCCATCACTTCCATATTCGAGCCCCCGCCCATGTTCCTTCACAGAACCCGCTGAGTGGGAACCCTCCACGGTCGATCAGAGCAACCAAGCGTCGGTTGCTCATCATTTCTCCCGTATCGGGTCACCAACTCAACACCTAAACCTAAGACCGACACGACACAACACGACGACACGACAACAAACCCGACCAGACAACACAACGACAACGACAACGACAAGACAACACAGGAGAACGTACATTGGACCCCGGGGGCATTTGGGGTGCTATAATCAAATAGCCATGCCAATGCCCCCCCCCTTCTTTCTGGGCCTTCCTAGGCGCTAACATTTAACACATACTTATACCTATAACTATCCTAATAATTCCTAAGAATTCCTAGTAGCTAACTTATCCTACAAATTCCTAATTACTAATTCCTAATTTAATCCTACTAACTATTCCTAATCCTACTGTTTGTTTCATCGGGCCGTCGCGACGCATCAGGTCAGAACCTGACTGCGCCCGACGACCAACCTAACCTAACCTTTTTTTTTTTTTTTTTTTTTTTTTTTTTTTCTTTATACTGAAGGAAATGCGTTACGCATACCCGGGGCATGGGGACACCCCGGGTTATGTGGGACTCTTCCCCTAACTCCCGCCCCCCCATCCAGGCCCTGCGGCCTCGACGGGGATTCGAGAGGAAGGGGACCTACCCACTAAAACCTCCAGTACATCCTCTCGCTCGACGGGCGGCTCGGGATTGTGGTCTACACGGCTACCGAGTGCCGCTCGGCGGTTTACCATCAGGGAGAGGAGGCGCCCGAGGATGTCTGGGCGTCTCCTTAAACTCTCTTGCACTGCCGTGCAATGCGGGCTCGAGGTCCCCACCTCTAACCCACTGGCTAGTGCTAGGGCGGTACGTGGCGCACGAATCTACGCCTCCGACCGCCCGGCCTTCTTCTTCGGAGTAGGTCCGCGTTCACGTCGGTCTCGCGTACTCGCTCCGCTGCCTCTTTAAGACTCATGACCTCCTCGGCGAAGGAGGCCACAGCCGTCCATGACCTCTCATTTGTCAGCATAACCCTGACTACGCCTGGCAAAGAGAGGTCCCCTCCAATGATCCCAGTCAGGGTGTGACGCTGGGGAGAGAAGGCGCCGCACACTTGTAAGGTGTGCTCCACCGTATCCTCCATGGCGCCACACTCGTGGCAGGATGCCGTCTGCTCCCTTTTAGCCACACGGTACAGATACCGACCGAAACAACCATGTCCGGTCAGTACCTGCACCAGGCGAAACGTTAGGGCCCCGTGTTTGCGCCCGCACCATTGCCGCAGCACCGGCCTGATTGCGTCAATGGTCCTGGCCCCGTATACTGGAGACTCCAGGTTTGACGCCCACTGCCGCATTAGGGATTCACGGGCATCCCTCATCGCCTCACTTGACTCTTCTGGAGCTGGGGCCTGTCCCCGCTCCCTAGCCTCACACCTCAGGCGGTAGGAGGTCGCCAGGAGTCCCGCCTCAAGCTCCCATGGGGCAGCTCCAGCAAGCGCGCAAGCCGCTGCCCAGGACAGAGTCCTGTATCCTCTAATGGCTCTTACCACCATGACCCTTTGCGCTTGGCGCAGCAGGGATCGATTTGTGGCAGTAAGAGCCCCGGCCCAGATGGGCGCACCGTACAATGCCATGCTGGCAACGACACGGGCATAGAGCATGCGACATGACGAGCTGGGACCTCCCAGATTCGGGAGGAGTTGAGCCAAAGCCGATGCAGCAGCGACCAATCGTGGGGAGAGCTGTTTGAAGTGCTCTTCAAAGTTCCACTTCGGGTCAAGGGTGAGGCCAAGGTACTTCAGGGTACCTCCAACGCGAATCCTGTTTCCGCCCACTAGAACATACGCCCCCCCTGAAGGGCGCCCTCTACGACCATAAAAGGCAATGGCCCTGGTTTTGTCCAGGGCCACCTTTAGACCCAAAAGCTTAATGCGGTCCACCACCAGCGAAGCCAGCACCGAGACGTTCCTGGCCGCGTCTTTGTACTCCGGACCCCATCCCATCACCAAGGTGTCGTCCGCGTAACAGAGTACCTCGGATCGAGGCAAAATGGTTCCACGGAGGACCCAGTCGAACCCGAGGTTCCAAAGTAGGGGTCCCAAAACTGAGCCCTGTGGAACCCCGGCCTCCATTCGATGGGCCCGCATCTGGCCCTCGGCGTCCACGTAAAGCACGTCCCGGTCGCGCAGGTATACGCCAATGATGGCCCTTAAATAGGGCGGCACATGATGGGCTCTGAGAGCCTCCTCAATAACGGCATAGGGGAGGGTGCCGAACGCATTCGCAATATCTAGCGAAACGGCTACCATTACCTCCCCCCGCCCAGTCGCATCGTCCGACTGCCTCCTCAGCTCCGATATGGCGTCTAGTGTGGAGCGCCCCTTTCGGAAACCGTACTGCCGGGACGAGAAGTTCGGCCCCACTCCCTCTAGGTGCTGGGTAATGCGCGCAGCAATTACCCTTTCCAGGAGCTTAGCCGCCTCGTTCAGCAGCACGATTGGGCGATATGCCGACGGCTGGTCCGGGGGACGGCCCTCCTTCCGGAGGAGACACAAGCGCCCGTCACGCCAAATCTTGGGGAACTCCCCATTTCTCAGGCACGCAGTAAAAATGTGCCTGAGCCTCTCTCCCAAGTGATCCGAAGCCGCAAGGAGAACTCGTCCAGGGACCCCGTCCGGTCCTGGAGCCTTCCTCTTTCCGCGGAGGCGATCCAGAGCCGTCTCCATCTCCTCCTCGGAGACCTCCGGTACTTCCTCGGGTATGACCACAGGGTCCACTGTCGGAGGGATCATAGAGGGCGGGAAGAAGGGTTCTTGGGCAGGGAATAACCCCTCCACCACTCGTCTCAACAGATCAGGTGCCATCTTATCCGTGGGGGGAGCCTGATGCCTCATCTTACTGCGCACCATTAAATAGGGCCTCCCCCATGGATCCCTGTCCAGGTCGGCGATGAACTCCTCCCTGGCCTTTTCCTTAGCGACATGGATAGCCCTCCTAAACGACTTGCGGGCCTCTCTGAGCGACCTGAAGAGAGTGCTCTCTTCCGCAAGCGTGTGTCGGCGCCTACGGCAACGGACGTATGCTCGTCGGGCTTGGTTGGTTATGGTACGGAGGTTCGCTATCTCAACCTTTTTTTTTTTTTTTTTTTTTTTTTTTTAACGGAGTGAAAGATCTGCAAACAGACGCATCAGCGGGCAATGAGGGGTCCCGCTGGCTGTCCGAGGATGGCCAAGACTCTGTTCCAGGGCCGAAGCCCTAGAAAAAGCGAGCCGTGGCCGACTCGGTAAAAAACACTCCGATGTCCTCTCGTCACCTTGGGACCAGCAAACCGGCGATCATCGCGTCGTCCTCATCTGAGGAGGACGCATCGAACGCCGGCATGGTGGGGCCTGACGAGGTCATGGGAACCCTTTCGGACACTTCCACAACCCCGTCGGTGACTGCTCGCCCTGTATACGGGCGAGCCCCTCCTCCGCCCCTGATGGGGGCGGGTGACCGCCCTCGAAAACGATGGGCGGACACACTTGACCCGTCATTTGGTGAGACGGGTCGCCGACGCGCCGGGACATACGGAGCGTCGGCCCTCAGTGGGGACCTGTGCAATGCACGGTCGGAGCCCCCCCTAGGGCTCGGACCGCGCTGGTTCCCCACCGGATGGAGAAGGCGCTGGTATTGCCGCCTTCTCCGCAGGAGGCGTCTGCGGCGGCACGGATTTGCCAGGGGGTCATCCTCCCTGGCCCGTTCCGCCTCCTCCTTCAGCGTCATGACGTCGACGCAGAAGGAGTTGACCGCCTCCCAGGACCCCTCGCTACCGAGCATGGACAGAACCACGGTCGGCAGGGAGAGGTCCGCGCCAATCACAGTGACCAATGCGGAGCGCTGGACACCGAACGCAGAGCACACCGTTAGGGTGTGTTGCGCCGTGTCCTCCGCCGCTCCGCAATGGTGGCACTGTGGGGTCGGCTCTCTTCCGATCCGGTGCAAATAGCGTCCGAACGAACCATGTCCGGACAGTATTTGCACCAGATGGTATGTGAGCGACCCATGGCGCCGCTCCGCCCACGCCTTGAGGACGGGGCGTAGGGCCTCGAGGCTACGCGTTTGCGTAGCTGAGGCCCCTTCGCCCAGGTCCTCGGACCATAGGCGGAACATCTCCTCGCGCGCTCCATCGAGCGCAGCACGCCTCTCTTGGGGGGCCAGTCGATCGCCACTGGCCCTCTCCTCCGCTCGCTGCCGGTACGCTGCAGCGAGCACCTCCGCCACCAGCTCCCACGGGGGCGTCCCCGCGAGAGCGCACGCCACTTTCCGGGACACCGTTCGGTAGCCCCGGATCGCCCGCAGCGCCATTGCGCGCTGGGCCCGCTGGAGAGAGGCGGTCGCGTGTGGGCTTAGACAGTCAGCCCACACCGGCGCCCCATACAGTGCCATAGAGCGGACGATGCCGCCGTAGAGTCGGCGGCACGCCACGCTCGGGCCCCCCACGTTGGGCAAGAGACGCCCGAGGGCGTCTGCTGCTCCCAGCAGCCGGGGCTCGAGGACCTTGAAGTGCTCCTCGAAACCCCACCGCCCATCGATCACCAGCCCCAGATACTTCATCTGGGGCTTCAGACCGACCCTCTCGCCCTCCACAACGATCGACGCGCCCGCTGACGGCCGTCTCCGAGGCCCATGGAACACCATGGCCTCGGTCTTGTGGAGGGCTACCTCCAAGCCCAACGTCCGTATCCGCCGCACGATATGGCTGACGAACACGGACGCCAGGCGCTGGACATCCTCCAGCCGCGTCCCCCGGACGGTGACGAGCGTGTCGTCTGCGTAGCAGAACGACCGCACCATCGGGGGGAGGCCACACCGGAGGACGTAGTCGTAACCGACGTTCCACAACAGGGGGCCGAGGACCGACCCCTGTGGAACGCCGCGGGACACCCTGTGACGGCCTAGCTCGCCGCCACGTCCCACGTACGCTACGTCCCGGTCCCTCAAATAGTCTCCCACTATTCGGCGCAGATATGGAGGCATTTGATGGAACCGAAGCGCCTCCATGATGACGCCGAAGGGGAGACTATTGAAGGCGTTGCGGATGTCCAGCGACACCGCCAACACCATCTCCCGCCTCTCAACGGACTCCTCCACTAGGGTCCGGAGACCGGACAGGGCATCGATCGTCGACCGCCCCGTCCGAAAGCCGTATTGGGCCTCGGAGAGGTCGGGGCCCGTTCCCCCTCCCAGCTGCTGGACTATTCGGGAAGCGATGATCTTCTCGAAGACCTTCCCGATTTCGTCCAACAGCACAATGGGGCGATATGCCGAGGGGTCATCCGCCGGACGCCCCTCCTTCGCAATAAGGCACAAAAGCCCCTCCTTCCATACTTTGGGGAACTGTGCGAACTTCAAACTAGCGTCGCACAGTTCCCTGGCCCTGGCCCCTAGATGTTTTAGGGCCAGGTCCAGTACCCGCTTCGGGACGCCGTCAGGTCCCGGTGCCGTCTTCCGCCCCTTAAGACGGGCGACGGCGTCCTTCCATTCCTCCTCATCAATAAGAGGAGGAGGATCACTCCCTCCCTCCTCATCCGGAGCTGGCGGGGCCATCCGAGGGGGAACAAAACCCTCCTCGGCCGGGGGAAACAGTCCCCCGATGACCGACCCCAGGAGGTCGGGATCCATCGTCTCTGTGGTGGGCGTGCCGCGTGCTTTCAGCTGGTTGCGCGCCAGCTTATACGGCCGCCCCCACGGATCCCGATCCAGACCCTGCAACTGCTCTTCTCTGGATACCTCCTTTGAGGAGGCAATCGCAGTCTGCAGGGTCCTCTTCGACTGCCTGTACAGCTCGTACAGGCGGTCTTCCTCCTGAGGGTCCCTCACGCGGCGCCGGCGGGCCCTAGTGTAGGCCCGCCTTTGGACACTGCAGTCATCCCTCATGACTGCAATGTCCTGGGACCACCAGTGAACTTCACGGCGGTTCCGCGGAGGCTGCGCCCGAGGCATAGAAGCCTGGCACACCTCCTTTAAAGCGCCGCGGAGACGGCGAGCTGATTCGTCGACGTCCGGACCGGACATCGGACGCGAGAACCAGTCTTCAAAGATCGCCGTCTCGTTCGCCAGCTCCGGCTTGAGCCTGCTGAGCGCCCAGCGAGGAGGCCGTTCACAGCTTGTGGGCTGTGGGGGCCTTTGGTGCAGGGTGGAGCTCTCGAATCGGATGTATCGATGGTCCGAGAGAGTCTCCACGTCCTGCACTACCCTCCAGCCGCTGATCGTGCGTGCGAGGGCTGGGGTGGCGAATGACACGTCCACCACCGAGCCTCCGTTGTGTCGCACGCACGTGTGGACTGCGCCCCTGTTGAGGAGCGACAGCCCAGCAGCGGCTGCCCACTGCTCCACAGCCTGGCCCCTCTGGTCGGTCGCTGGACAACCCCAGACGACCGACTTGGCGTTCAGGTCTCCAAGGACGAGAACCTGACGCGGGACCGCCCTCCTGATGGCTACGCCGACGACTCCGAGGAACGCCTCGAAGTCGGCGAGCGGTCTGTTTGGGGAAAAGTAGACAGACACTACTATCATTTCCCCCCAAACGACCGCCGCGTACCCAGCACCCCGCTCATAAATTGAGGGGGGTGTATAACCTGGGGCCGCGCGCACCATCACGGCGACAGAGTCGCACGTGTCCCCCACCCAGTTGGGCTGGTTGGGGATGAAGTACGGCTCTGACACCGCCGCCACATCCACTGACCACTCCGCCAGGCTCTGGTGTAGCAAATCCTGAGCCCTGGTAGAGTGGTTCAGGTTCACCTGAAGAAAGCTGATATGGGGCCGTCTTAACATTGCTCGACCACCATATCAACTTCCTCGGGCCCCGTTTGGGGCGCCCTCTGTGTGGCGGGGGCGGCCTGGCGAGCTGGACGCGCCGGCAATTTGCCCTTGGCCAGGGGAGGCTTACAGCTGCGCCCCCCCATAACGTGGCCTGCCGGTCGCTTGGCAGCGGCACACACGGCACAGTGGGGCTTCGCGCTACAATCGAAGCCCCTGTGCCCCTCCTTACCGCACCGGTAGCAAAGGTTGCTCCGGTCGGTTTTTGAAGGGCAGCTCGCTCTGGCGTGCCCCACCTGCATGCACCGGAAGCACCGGTCGGAACGGGCTTCCAGTGCTCTGACGTTGGCCGCGCTGAACCCTATCAGCAGGCGGCCGCCGTTCACAACCTTCTTTGCGGCGGCCACTGGGCACGACACCACTGTCGAGCCAAAGCCGTCAGGGCCGTAGCGGATGGGGCGCACCTTTACGGCATCCACGCCACATCCACCCTTGGCCGCGATCTTTGCGGCCAAGTGCGCCTCCATCACCGACTCATCCAGACCGCCCACCCTCAGTTCTGCGGTTTTGGTGGGCCGGATGACAGTGGCCATGCCCTCAAGGGCCTCTCTCATTTTGCCGGCCAGCTGGTCGGCCTTCTCAGCTGAGGCCTCGCCCGAGATCTCAATGATCTTTGACCCGGTCATGGTGTTTCGGCACCGACGGTTTGGGATATCCATCCCGTCGATGTCGACCGAGTCTCGGGCTTTGGCCAGCGCGTCGGCGTAGGTGACCCCCTTCTCAACCGCTTCGGGAGTAAGGGTCACCACAACTGCCGCCGACTTCGGCGCAACCAGCTTGGTCTTTTGACCGGCCTTACGGGCCTTCTTAGCAGGAGCAGTGGCGGATGGGGCTGAGGTGTTATTTGGCCTCCGCTGAGGCGCCTTCTGCTGCTTGGCCGCCGCCGAGTAAGATTGGCGGGGCGGAGCCTGCTCCGGAGGGGCCGATGTTGTTGCCTTCCTCCTCCTCCTTTGGCGCTTTTTGCGCGACTCCTGGGTCGTCCATTCCGGATCTGCCTCAACCGGGGGAGGCGCTTTGGCAGCACCCCGGGAGGTGGATGGAACGACCGCAGGAGGTCCAGCTTTCTTCGCCTGTTTTGGCGGGGGATCAGGCTTTTTGGCCGCCACCTTGCCCTTTTTAGCCGGCACTGCTGGTATGGCCGGCTTGGCTTTCCCCTTGGTAATGGGGGGCGCGGGCGCTGCTGCTGCAGCTGCTTTTTTGCGGTCCGCCGCGAGCGGCGGTCGCAGGCTCTTGGCCGGCAGCAAGCGATCCTCCAAACCCTCCAGGCGAGCATTCAGCATGGCCCCGAATGTTCGGGCCAGCCTAGCTTCAAATGCCTGGAGGGCGTCCGGCTCCTCGTAGGCGGCCTTATTTTTGCCGTGGCAAGTCGCCTCCTGTACAATGACAGTCGGCGAGAGAGGCCTTGGAGGAGGACAGTCCATCTCCATTGTATCTGGTGAGGGCAGAACCTCGGGGAGAATGGGGGGAGGAGAGATAACCTTTCTTCCACCCTTAAGGTCCCTCACCTCTGCAGACAGAGCTGCTACACACTTTGTGAGGTCTGCCAGTTGCTCCTGCAGCCTCACATTCTCCGCTTTAAGTATGCGGGTGTCCTCCGAGATGTTTTTTGAGGACACCTCGCGGAAACTATCCATGATGGACTGCGCCGCTTTCTTCAACGCCTTCTGGAAGGGGCCCTGGAGGTGCGAGGACTTTTTCGCTACCTCCACTATAACCGCACAGTCCGCCTTCACCACCTCCTCGATGTCGAGGGTGGTCTTCAGGTCCGGATCTGTGGGTGTAGGGGCCTCACCTTCCGATCTACTTGCGTAGAACGCCGCCCTAGTCTCGTAGGCGCGGCGCTCCATTACCGCCACCTCCCGGTCGAGCGCGACCTGCTGCTCCTCGCGGATTGCAGCGGTATGCTCGCGCTTGGCCCGGGCGAGACCAACGTATTCTCCTGTGGTGGGGGGTCTCCCACGACCACGTTGAGCTGGCTTCTTGGGACCGTCCTCAGACGAGTCCGAGAGAGCCTCCGACTTTTTGCCCCCCTTAGATGTTTTGGGGGGACGCTTCCTCTTCAACGAGCCAGTGAGAGTGTCGACGCTGATGGTGCTGTCATCTGACACATCACTGCACTGGTCGTTTTTCTGACCTCGTTTGGGATAAGGGGAGGTGCGGGCTAGGCCCTTGCTGCGAGCCGACACTGCCGGCGAGCTGGCACGACTCCCCTTTTTCTTCATAAAAGAAGATCCAGGATTTGCGACGGAGTCAACGGCCGATTTCATAGAAACCGCCGATGAGTCGGACTCGACGTCGACATCCCACTCCCTTCCTGCTGCAGACACGCTGCGCGAACGCGCGGCGGTTGGCGATGAACTGCCAGCAGCCCTGGACGAACTGAAGGTTAGTTTCAGCCCGCCCGTCTCCGTTTCAACTCCGCCCTTCTCGGGCCTAGCCAGAAGGCTAACGTCCACGTCCTTCCCTTTGGGGTCGGACCCACCACAAGTAACCACGACGGATCTGGTACCAGACTCCGCCGACTTCTGCGAAACGTCTTTTGAAAATTTATTGAGCAACTTTGACATTAATCCCACGAGTGGAGAGCATATAAAAGTCACCCCGTGCAGTGGCCTCATACACGGGGAACCCTACATACTGTCAAGGGCGGGGGATGTTGACAGGTTTTAACGAGGTTTCTCTCGGGTTTTATAGTGTGTCCTTCACGCGGCCGGCCGGTTAAGGCAAGCCCTCGCTCCACCACGGAACCCGCGTACCCCACAACGCCGCGAGTGGGGGTCGTTGCAGAGACCGCGGTGGTTTACGATGATCAGGGGCTGGCGTGGGCCCCCGTTGCACCGCTTTCGCGGTGCTCCCCTTTCCCCCCGTTGCGACCTGATAACCCTTAAGGGGCGGCCGTCTTTGTGATACTCCTCTCAAAGCTGCTCAGAAGGAGCAGCGAGCTGTGCGGCCCAAAGTAGGCACGCACATAGGAGTTGCAGGGCCCAGAAGGGGCTCCCGCCTTGCCAGATGTTAGCCGATTGGGCCCAACCTTCTCCGAACGGAGAATGTTGGAACCACTCGTTGCCCAGGATGCACCACGTGGAGGTATCTGACTCGCACCCCAACCTAACCTAACCTTTTTTTTTTTTTTTTTTTTTTTTTTTTTTTTTTTTTTTTTTTACGCTGGGAAATCCTCATGGATACCCGGCAGGCGGGGGGGCGCTGTCGGGTTATGCCGGACTCTTACCGGCTAAAACCCAGCGGTGTTCCTCCTCACCGTCTTCCGGCGGAGCTGCGGGAACGCTTTCGCACTACTTCCGCTGCCCCGTCGACGGCCGTCCGAACTCAGACCCATCTTGTGGGGCGCCCGCCTGTGGCGCCACTCACCATTTGATCTGGCGTGCCAGAACACGTGACACGCCAGCCAGCTCGGGGGTCTCCTCTAGTTGGACGGTGGTACCCCCCGGTTCCACCGCCCGGAGACTATTGTCAAGGGGGAAGGAGGCGCGCATGCGCCAGCCGCCTTTGTCCCGCTCTTCTGCGGCGGATGGGGTTCGACAGGGGGTCGTCTTCCCTCATCCGCTCCGCCACCTCCTTTTGCGCCATGACGGTCTCACAAAATTGGAGTACCGCCTCCCACGCTCTGTCACTGCCAACCATGGCTTCCACAACACTCGGCAGTGACAGGTCGCCCCCTATTACCGCCACAAGCATCGCCCGCGGCTCCGCCCACTCAGGGCATTCCGCCAGCGTGTGCTCCGTTGTGTCCTCTGGACACCCACAGGCGTGGCACTCGCCGGTCGGTTCCCGACCCGCCACTCTGCACAGGTACCTGCCGAAGCATCCGTGCCCCGTCAGGACCTGCACAGCGCGGAAGGTGAGAGCCCCGTGTCGGCGATCAACCCATCTTTCCAGGACGGGCCGAATCGCCTCCACCGTTCTCCTGCCGGCGGTCGGCTCCGCCAGCCTATCATTCCATTTCTGGAGGAGGATCTGGCGATCGAGTTGCCCTTGCCGCCCAGCCTCCACCGGCTCTGGCTCCGCCTCTTCGGCTCGCGCTGCTGCGCTGCGACGCCAGTACGCCGCCGAGAGCAATTCCGCGTCCAGGTCCCACGGTGGTGTACCGGCCAGGACGCACGCCGCCTCGCACGAGATGGTGCGGTATCCTCTCACCACCCTGATCGCCATGACCCGTTGCGCTTGGCGCAGGAGAGTCTTATTTTGGGCGCTCAGGGTGCCTGCCCAAATCGGGGACCCGTAGAGGGCCATCGATCGCACAACCCCAGTGTACAACCGGCGGCATGCGACTGTCGGCCCGCCCAGGTTCGGCAGCAGCCAGCTCAGAGCTCCAGCCGCTCGCAACAACCTGGGGGCCAACCGCCGGAAGTGCTCCCGGAAGTTCCAGCGGCTGTCGAGGATGATGCCCAGGTACCGCATCGTCGACTCGACAGCAATGGAGACGCCGCTGACCGTCAGCCGGGATCCTGCGGGAGGGGCGCGTCGGGCTCCGTGAAAACATAGAGCCTCCGACTTTTCCAGCGCCACCTCCAGCCCCAGCCGGCGAATTCGGGCCACCACTTGGGCCACTCCGGCCGTCGCCAACAGGGCCGCCTCACGGTACGTGGCGCCGCAGGACGTGACGAGGGTGTCGTCGGCGTAGCACGTTACGTCGACCCCCCGCAGATTGGCGCCCCGCAGCACCCAGTCGTACCCGATGTTCCACAGGAACGGCCCAAGGACCGATCCCTGTGGAACACCGCACGTCATAACCCGGCTGCCCCGCCCGTCGCGCGTCGGGTACACCACTTCCCTCTCGGAGAAGTAGTCGAGGAGGAGACGACGCAGGTATTCGGGCACGCGGTGATAGCCCAGCGCCGCCTCGATACATCCCCAGGGGAGGGTGTTAAAGGCGTTGGCGATGTCTAACGACACCGCCAAGACGACCTCTCCCCGGGACACCGCCTCCTCAGAGAGGTCCCTCACACGCGCAACTGCGTCGACTGTTGATCGGCCTCGGCGAAAGCCAAACTGCCGGTCGCTAAGCCCCGGCCCGACCTGTTCGAGGTGCTCGACGAGGCGTGCGGAAATAATCCGCTCGAAGATCTTGCTCACCTCGTCGAGCAACACTATGGGCCGGTATGCCGACGGCGAGTCCGCCGGGCGACCCTCTTTGCGGAGCAGCACAAGCCTGCCGATTTTCCACTTCTTCGGAAAGCGGCCACTCCGCACGCACGAGTCGAGGAGCTTGACCACCTCGGGCCCGAGGGCCTCTAAGGCGAGCACCCACACCTTACCGGGAACCCCATCGGGGCCCGGTGCAGTGCTCTTGGCGCGGAGTCGCAGGACCGCGGTCTCCAGCTCCTCTTGGGACACCTCGGGTATCGAGGCGTCCAAGTCCTCCAACGCTGCAGCCGCCACTGGCGGAGGCGTCGAGTCGACTCTCTCTGGGAAGAGGGTGGCAATGACGCTCTCCAACATCTCTGGTTGGAGACTTTGGGTCAGCGGAGGGGCCCAGGGGCGCAGCTGACCACGCACCGTCTTGTACGGGCGCCCCCAGGGATCTCTATTCAAAGTCTCCAACCACTCTCCCCACGACTCGGACTTTGCCTCACCTATGGCGATCTGCAGTGAGGTGCATCTCGCCCTGTACGCGGCGTAGAGGCGGCTCTCCTCGGCATCCACCCGTCTTCGCCGCCTTCTGTAGCGAGTGTACTGGCGTCTGGCTGCTACGCACGCTTCACGAAGCCGGCGTATATCCGCCGACCACCAGTACACCTGTCTGCGGGGCGGGAGCAGTCTGGCGCGCGACATACCGGCGTCGCACACCTGCCCCATCGACTCGCTCAACCGCTCCGCTCGCCTGTCCACGTCGGAATCCGGACCCTCCGGGGCCATCTGCCAAGCCTGGACGATGGACGCCTCGACGATGACGTCAACGTCCATGGTCTTGAGTGCCCAGCGCGGTCCGTCCCCACGCGGGGGTCGACTCTGTGGGGCTCCAGGGTTAGCGGCGACCTCGAACCGAATATATCGGTGGTCCGATAGCGTCTCCGCCTCCCCGAGCACTCTCCAGTTTCGGACACGGCGCGCAAGACACGGGGTTGCAAACGTAAGGTCCACAATGGATCCCCCGTTATGCCGCACACACGTGTCTGTCGACCCCCGGTTCAGAAGAACCAAGCCCGACGTGGCAGCCCACTCCTCCAACACCTCGCCCCGCACATCGGTAACCGGAGAACCCCAAGCCGTTGATTTGGCGTTGAAGTCCCCGGCGACCAGCACTGGGATTGGATGACTCTGGCCGACCAGAGCACCGACCCCAAGCAGGAACTGCTCGAATTCGGCCAGGCTCCGGTTCGGCGAAAAGTACCCGCCGACGATCGTCACGCCCATAAGGGTGGCCGCGACGCATCCGTGGCCCCTAATCGTTTTGTCGAAGGGCGGGGAGCCGGCGGCCGTCTGCGCGACAATCGCCACCTCCTGGTCACCAACCCAGTTGTCCCTGGCGGGGACGAGGTAGGGCTCCGCCACCACCGCCACCTGGATCGACCACTCAGCCAGGCTCTGGTACAATAGGTCCTGAGCCCTGGCCGAGTGATTGAGGTTCGCCTGCAGGAAGGACATGGCCATTTATTGATCCACGACCATGTCTGCAACCCTCTCGGCGCGTTCCACCTCAGCGGTGGACGGGCGAGCCGGCGGGGGGCGGGCTTTGGAGCGTTTCCCGGCGGGCTTTTTCCTCCTTTTCTTTTTTCCGGCGGACTTGGCGGTGGCGGAAGCGGCACATGCTCCGCCTCCCACTCTGTGGTCCGCCGGTTTCTGCTTTGCCTCACACAGCGGGCAGTGTGGGGCAGCGGCACAGCCAGCCGCCTTGTGGCCCGGTTGACCGCAGCGGTAGCAGGCATCGCTGCGGTCCACCTCGCAGGTGCACCGACTACTCACGTGCCCCGAGTCTAGGCACCGGTAGCACCGCAGGGGTCTAGCCTCGAGTAATCTGACCCGGGCCGACATACACCCCACCAGTAGCCGCCCGCTGGAGGCGATCTTTTTCGCTGCCGCTACAGGGCAGCGCACCCACGCCGTGCCGGGACTGTCGGCAGAGAAGCGGCGGATCTCCCCGCACTTGACCTGCTCGGGGGGGCATTCCCCGGAGTGAGCCACCACGGCCGCCACCTCCTCCTGGGACACTGCGTCATCCAGATCGCTGATGCGCAGTTCTGCGCATTTCACGGGTCTGGAGACACGGACTAGGTCCGCGGGAAGGACCTCCCGCAGTTTGCCCGCCAGCAGGTCCGCCTTGTCACCGCTGTCGGCCCCGGGAATTTCCAGAACCCGGGCCCCCGTTACCGCGGTTCGGAAGCGTAGACCCGTCAGGCCTAAGCCGACCAGGTCGATCTTCTGCTTAGCCCCGGCGAGCACATCCTTGTAGGAGAGCTCCTTGCCCTCCACCGCGGCACCCGGCTGGATGGTGATGGTCACCGCAGCCGAGCGCGGGGAGCGAAGCCTCGCCGCCGGGTCCTTCTTTCTGGGCGGGGGTGCCGGCTTGTCCAGCTTGTCCAACGGCGCACTGCCCTTCTTCTTTTTGCCCCGCTTGACAACCGTTGTCCACTCTGACCCGGCCGTCGTCGGGGGCTTCGGAGCGTCAGATGTCGGCGCTGCCACCACTGGATTTTTATTCCGGCCGCCTCGCCCGGCCTCACCCCGGCTCGCTGGCGGCAGAGCAGCGGCGGTACGGACAGGGGTAGGAGCGGGGGACGCAGCCGCAGCCCTCGCCCTGTCGGCGGCCAAAGGTGGCCGGAGGCGTGGCGCAGGAGGTAGCCGCATCTCAAGCCCCTCGATCCTTGCGCTGATCATGGTCCCCACTTCCATCATGATCGAGCGCGTCAGCGAGGCAATGTCGAGGTTGGCTCCGCTCGGCTCCACAGGCTTGGCGAGGCTCGCCCGCATGTCTGCCATCTCCTTTCGGAGTTCGGCGACTTCACTCTGGAGGCGAGCATTGGCCCTTTGGAGCCGAGCCGTCTCCTCCGTAGCGGACCGCACTGCTAGCTCCGCTACCACCTCCCGCAAGTTGGCAGAGGCCTCCTTGAGGTTCTTCTGCATCGTCCCCTTTAAATTACGGGACTTTGATGCAACCGCCTGGATGAGAAGGACGCTGTCTTCTGCCTTCTTTTGTAGCTCCAACGCCGTCATTCCGCCGTCGTCGTGCGACGCCAATGACGACTCAGAAAGGCGCTGCGACCGGCCCTTTTCGCGCAGTTCGCGGGCCAAACTCGCCACCTCTCCCTCGTCCTCAAGCGCCATCTCTTCTCTTTGGGCTTTGATGTACGCCGACTTTGCCTGTGCATAGCCGACGTATTCCCCTGTCGTAGGGGGCCGCCCTCTCCCTCTTTTTGAGGTGGTTGTCGGCGCGGGAGCCCGCTTCTCTACCGCCTCTCGAGGCCGTTTCCGCGCATTGCGCCACAGCCTCCCCGCTGCGTCGTCACATGACGACACAGTCACCAGGGACATCACGGATGAGTCAGACTCCTCCGCAGTCTCCCGGGACACATCATTCGGCCGCCTCGCGGCTTGAGAGCTTTCGCCCTCAGGACAGTTTTTGCCCCCCCCAGAATACGAGGGGCAGACCGGGCTAGGCCCGGTGAGGGATTCTCCGACATCAGAGATGCCGGTACCCTCCTGGGGTAATATATCTTGAAACTGACCTTTATCCATTTTTGCTGTTCCACAGCTGGTCTCTTTTTTTATGGAGGTGAGCTCCTCCTGCCTCTAGCGGTTGGGTTCCCCCCAACCATACATCCCATCACCGAGTGCCAAGCTTGGGATTTGGGTAATTTTTTAGAGAGGTTTTCTTCCTCGCGGCCCCTACCGGAGTAGCGGCCCTCACCCCTGACCCCACGGGTCGGGGAGCGAGTTGGCCGACGGTGGCCTAAGCCATACTGTCAGTCTCGCGACCGACAGCCCGTCGCCCCCACCCTAAGTAACCCTCATGGGTTTTTTCCCACCCTGGTCCCATCCACTGTGCCCTCTGCTAGTTCAGAGGGACACGCGGAGAGACACAACCCCTGTGCCGCTCTTAGTCTGGCCCCTCTCTCCAAGCCTGTCCGTTATGGGAAGCCCTGTACGGCATAGCCTTGAAGGTCCTTGGGACACGCAAGCCCCCCCACCACGACAAGGTGGCAGCACAATGGGGGGGAACCTAACCTAACCTAACCTAACCTAACCTAACCTAACCTTTTTTTTTTTTTTTTTTTTTTTTTTATCCCGGGGGAAACTTGCGTCCAAGTCATCCCGCGGGGAGCAATGTGCTCAACCCGCTTTCGGGGTATGTGGGGTTGGGCGATGGTCTGCCCGACCCACTAAAACCCCCGGGTGAATCTCAACAGGCCGACGTTCAGGCTGAGCGGAACCCATTTACTGACTTAGACCGCTACAGCCTATCGGAGACGCGATGGCGTTCCACTTGTTTTGTAGCCCTTGTGGGCTTTATTACATGACATCGTGGGAGCGCTACGCTCCTTCATCATTGGCGATAAGCGCCAGGACAACCGGTCTTGCCGGCTGGTCCTCTATCTCCTCCGTCACGGGCATCCCGGTATCTCTCATACGAGAGGCATTGGGGAGGTCGGCAACGGGAGATGTGGCAAGAGATGCCGGCTCGCGACCCATACCTAGGTACACCTCCGGCATCTCAAACTCCTCCTCTATGGCCTCTTCAGGCCCCCTCTCTACGGTCGGATTACCTAGGGGCGGGTTAACTCGTCCCCGGGTCGCCGGAGGGCCGCAGCTCCTGCTTCCCATCGTGTGCGCTGCCGGTCTTTTGTGAGAGAGACAGATGGCGCACCTTGGCTCTCTGGAGCATTCCTTCTTTTTGTGCCCTTCGCGGCCGCAGCGGTAACATAGACTACTGCGGTCCGTTAGTGATGGGCACTTTTCCCTCACATGTCCTATGCCCAAGCACCTGAAGCAGCGCATTGGGCGGGGCGCTAATGCCACCACTTTGGCAAAACACCACCCGATCTTGAACCGCCCGGCTTTGGCCAGTACCCCAGCGGCAGCCATTGGACACCTGACCAATGTAGACCCGTCGCCACTGAGAGCATTACGGATCGCCCCAACATTTACACTGCCTTCAGGGCAGCCCCCTTTGGTAGCAATAGCTGCGACCAGATCTTCACTCACGACATGGCTATCGAGACCCGAGATACGGAGTTCTGCACTCTTCTCGGGCCTGTCAATGACAGCGATGTCGGATATCACCCGCACGAGCCTTTCGGCAAGTAGGTCTGCCTTGGCCGCTGAGTCGGGTCCTGGCACCTCTAGGAGCTTTGCTCCAGTGGCCGCTACACGGAATTTCAGGCCATCTGTGATTCCGAGCTCCTCTAGATTTATGGCCTCCTTGGCCCGCTGTATGGCCTGGGCGTAGGTGGTCCCCCTTTCGGCCGCCTCTGGCCGGATCTTAATAACAATGGCCGCCGTCTTTGGGGGGACCAATCTAACCATCTTCTTTCCGACTGGTGGTCGTGGAACCGTCCTGTTAGAGGGGCGGGATGCCGGTTGCGATGAACGCTGCACAGCATCAGCCTTTTGGGTCAAACCAGGCGCCGGTTGCTGGACAAGACCCGTAGTCACAGCGGTCGTTGCCGAGGCCTTTCCTCTTCTCCTTTTCTTTCTGCCGACTGCCGGTGACCACTCATTTCCATCAGGAACCCGACTAGGTCCCGGCATGGGTGGAGGGGCAATGGCGTCAGCAGCACCAGCTGTAGCGGCCGCATATGTGCGAGCCGCCGCTCTCTTCTTAGGTGCAGCGGAGTTCGCCGCCTTGCGTCTGTCCGCAGCGAGCGTTGGACGCGTCCTCGCAGGGAGGGCTGGAAGTCGCTCCTCAAGGCCATCAAGCCTCGAGTTGAGGGCTCCCAGTGAAGTAGAGACAGAGCGCCTGATTTCATCAAGCGCCCTCTCCACTCCACTATTGTCAGTCGAGGGTGGGGGCAAGAGGTGCCGATCAGGCGACCTCCTTACCTCGGAGACAGACTGCCGAAGAGCATCGAGCTCCTTCTGCATCCGCTCCATGTCCGTCCTGAGCTTTTTATTCTCAGCGCTAATGCGCTCGTTTTCCTCCGTTACCGTCCTAGAAGAGAGGTTAGACAGGCACCTCATAAGGACGGCAGAGGCTCTATTCAACCGCCCCTGGTGAGAGCCTTTGAGGTTCCCGGAAGTCCGAGATACCTCACGCACCGCCTCGACACACAGCAGTCCAATCTCCTTGATTGACTCTGTGGTCTGTCCCCTGTCGTCATCTGCCGGGTCCCACTCAATTTTAGAGGCCAGCGCGCGCTCCATGTCCTCTTTGGCCTTCTTTAGCTGCTCCGCTAGCGTGACCCTGGGAGAGAGGGACTCCCTTGCCCTTCTTTCAAGGAAGTCGTTTCGAGAGCGCTCAATCGCCTCCTCTCCGACTTCAGCTCTGAACCGCTCTCCGTCTTTCCTCCAGCCTTCCCGTATGGCAGCACGGTGAGCCTCCTCTTCTTCCGCTTCCTCAATGAGCATGCGGTCCACTTCCTCCTCATAGGAGTGGAGTTCCTGCTGTCGCAACTCATCTTGCACAGACTTCAGGCCAACAGAGATGCCGGATTTACCCCTAGCACCGCGACCCCGACTTGCTGAGGAAACCTTCTGCGCAGAAGAAACCGCAGGCTCGTCCTCATCATCGTCAGAGTCGACAACGCGATCAGGGTATGGTCTCTTACGACCCACCGTAGCCCCATTCAACTCGCCATCCGAGTCACTTTGGGGGTCCAACTCCGAGACCGCGGAAGTAGCCACCGCAGGTCTTTGTTCCCTCTCCTTGCTAGGGGTAGCCTTCGCGGACTGAACCGCCGCATACCCCACGTCACAAACTCGTTTGTCCTCCTCGGACACCTCAACAACGAGCTCTCGCTCCTTCCCCTTGCCGAATCCACCTTCAGAAACCGGCACCTCCAACACCCTACTGCGCAGAACTTTGCCCCCCCCAGATACAAGGGGCATGCCCGGGGCCAACGAACCGGACGACTTAGCGCCTGGCTTGTTAGTCCCGGGGAGGGGTTCTCCCGCCTCCCGGCGGGTACCCTCCTGGGGTAATATGATTTTAGGTCTGCTGTCCATAGTGTGTTTTGGCAATTTGCGGGTTGCCATACCCCCCCTCACAGTGGCACTTTAGGGGCTGCCCTTCCCCGTTGGACCAAGAAGTCACCCACGCGTCGTCCACACGCCGAGGGCGCCCTATATACTGTCGGGGGCGGGAGGTACCGACAGGTTTTTAGCCGGTGTTCTCCGGGGTGTTATTGAGTTTTCCTTCTCTTGGCCGTTTGGCCTCCGGTCTGCCCAATCGCAGCGTACCCACGGCGCCAACGGTGGGGTCGTTGCCGCAAAAGGGCAGATAACGGCTTCGGGGCTGGCGTACACCCCGGTTGCACCGCTCTCACCGGTGCCCCCTTCCCCCCCGTGCGACCTGAGAACCTTTAAGAGGCGGCCGTCTTTTGTGGTACGACGCCCAGAAGGGACGCCGTCAGTAACTCCTCTCACTGTTCTGACGGAAAAGTGAGTTATGTGACCCAGAGTGGGCCACATATGGGAGCTGCAAGGCCCAGAAGGGACCCCGCCTAGTCAGATGTCAGCCGGCTGGGTCCAAGCGTCTACTACACGCCAGAGCGGGAGACTGTTGGAACCAGCCGTTGCCCAGGGTGCACCAACGTGGAGGTCATCTGACTCGCACCCCAACCTAACCTAACCTAACCTAACCTAACCTTTTTTTTTTTTTTTTTTTTTTTTTTAACCCGGGGGAAACTTGCGTCCAAGTCATCCCGCGGGGAGCAGTGTGCCTGGCTCAACCCGCTGTCGGGGTATGTGGGGTTGGACGATGGTCTGCCCGACCCACTAAAACCCCCGGGAAATCAGTCGTCCTGATATGTGGACTGGGCGGTACCTGATGAGTTATTCAAACCGCCCAGGCCTCAGAGTGCGTTGCAGCATCCGCCCGACTAATTTCGCCCTCTTTGGGCTCCCTCGACCAGCCTTGCGGCTACTTCTTCCGCGGCATAGGGGCAAATCTGCCGTCCTTCTGCCGCGGGCGGCTCCATGCGGGAGATCGGGCACGCCCCTCTGGGCAGTCCTCCTCTCCCTGCTGGTCGCCACGCTCGGTGCCTCTCCGTTGAGAGGTGTCCGAGTTGGCGTCCGTAGGGGACTCAGGGCGAGGGGCGGTGAAAGCCGGGAAGGTCAGCGCCAAACCCGACGACTGCCTCGGCTGTATCACCTCCGCCATTTCCGCTTCCGGCGTGGGCCCTTGTGCGGGCACCCTCTCGGCGGTCCTGTTGCCAGGGTCTTTGGCCCTGGTGGTAGGGGGACAGCAAGCCCTACCACCCATCACGTGGCCGTGAGGCAGTTTCGCTCCCGCGCACACCGCACAATTGGGTTGCTTGGAGCAGCCCTCCGCCTTATGGCCTGGTGCGCCACACCGGTAACACATACCAGTTCGGTCTACGACCGACGGACACCTAGGCCTGGTATGGCCCACGCCCATGCACCGAAAACAACGCAATGGGCGGGGCCCCAGGGCAGACATTGTGGCGATGCTCCAGCACACCGGGAGCTTCTCCGCCACCACCAGTTTCCTGGCCACCGCAACAGGGCAGCTCACAATTGTAGCCCCAACGCTGTTGGGGCTGATGCGAACTTTGCCCACCTTCAGCTTTTCAGCTGGGCATCCCGCGAGCTTGGCCATCGCCTCCGCGACATCCTCCGGCCTGGCAGCCTCGTTGAGGCCCGAGACACGTATGTCAGCCCTCTTTTCCGGCCGTGTGACTGTTGCATAGTCAAGGACTGCCGAATATAGGACCTCCGCAAGATGGTCGGCCTTTTCCCCGCTCTTGTCGCCAGGAACCTCCAAGATTCTGGCCCCAGTTGCAGATGTACGGCATCTGACTCCAGTCATAATGCCGATATCTTCTAACTGGGCCACCTCTCCTTGTGCCCTTTGCAGAACCCTCGCATATGTGTACCCCGACTCTATGGCCTCAGGGCGCAACTGCACCACTACGGCTGAAGATCGGGGGACACGGATCCTCACTTTCCTCTTTTGAGGAAGAGGTCTGGCAGACGGGGCCAGATCTGTCGTCAGATGGGGGCGAGCTGGTGGAGCCCCCTCGGGCGGCCCTTGGCGCTTGCCTCGTCTCTTTCTTCTTCCTCCACGCACCACATCGGTCCAGGTCTCAGGAAGAGGCTCTGGAGGAACCGACCGACTGGTAGACGGTCGGGGTGGAGTAACGCGGAGGGCGCCATCAGTCATCTCCAAGTGAGGATCAGCCACAGACGCCGTTGAGCGGCGTACTGACGCGGTATCCACGCCATGCGAGGGAAGAGGAGAGCACTCAACTCTTCTGGCACGAGCCGGCACCGCCCGTCGGCGAGCCTGGGCCTGGTCAGGTCCGGGTCTTTCTAAGCCATCCAGTCGGGCGTGGATCGCCCCGACGGAGGCACTCCAGGAGCGTTTCAGCTCCTCGATGGCGCTCATTAGCAGCTCATCCCGAGAGTCAGTGGGTGGGATCGCTGCACACGGAGAGGATCTCCTGCCGACATTTTTGCGAAGAGCGTCAACTTCCGCTCTCAACGCAGCCACTTCTTTATGCAGCCGATCATTATCGGCCTGCAGTTTGTCAGTCTCAGCCGTGGTTGTCCTGGACGTCAAATTGGACAACACACGCTGTATCGTCATTGAGGCATCATTCAGGGTCTTATGACAAGAACCTGATATGTTGCCTGACTTGTGAGACACATCTCGAATTGCCTTAGTGCAGAGGATGCCAACTTGGTGGACATCAACTGCGGAGGGACCACCAAAGGACGACTCCCAGGGAATATTCAACCGGGTCGCCTGCTCGATTTCCGCCTTAGTTGGGCCAACAATGTGGTCCAAGTTAAGTGGCACATATCGTCGTTGGGTTTCGGGTTGTGAAGAGCCAGGAGACATCTCCATGCCCGCCATCTCCATTTCCCTTAACCTCGAGTTGCGCTCGCGCAGGGCCTTGCCTACCGGGCTAGAACGGGCTTCCTCTTCGCACTGTAAGTCGAAGGCGTTGAGGTTCTGCCAGTTCAGCTCCCTCTGAGATGCCGCAAGACCGACAGAGGTCCTTGCCGTCATACCGCGGCCGCGTCGCGAGGTCGAAATCTTCGACGCCGAAGACACGACAGAGCCAGCCTCAGACATATCGTCGTCGGAGTCAACTGCCGTTCGCGATCTCTTGCGAGTATCGCCCGCCGCCTTCTGCAATACGACTGACCTTTCGTCCGAGTCCGAATGGTCAGCCGCCAAGTCACCCACTTCCACAATCACTCTGCGTAGATCCTTGCCCCCCCCAGAGACGGTGGGGCGGCCTGAAACCGATCCGCCGGGCTTAGCCGGCGAAACGGTCTCAGAGAGGGATTCTCCCGTTGAACGGGTACCCTCCTGGGGTAGTTGCTGCTTAGGTCTACTCATCATGAATTAGTAATTTTAGGGTTACAATCCCCTGGTTGGGGCTGTCCAAAAAGGTCACCCCGGGTAAAGCCCCCATACCCGGGGAACCCTATATACTACGGAGGACGGGCGGTGTCCGTAGGTTTTTACCGGTTTTCTCCGGGGTTTGATGGGTTTTCCTTCCCGCGGCCGTTTGGCCTCCGGTCTGCCCAATCGCAGCGTACCCACGGCGCCAACGGTGGGGTCGTTGCCGCAAAAGGGCAGATAACGGCTTCGGGGTTGGCGTACACCCCGGTTGCACCGCTCTCACCGGTGCCCCCTTTCCCCCCGTGCGACCTGAGAACCTTTAAGAGGCGGCCGTCTTTTTGGTACGACGCCCAGAAGGGACGCCGTCAAAACTCCTCTCACTGCTCAGAAGGAGCAAGCGAGTTATGCGGCCCAGAGTGGGCCACGTATGGGAGTTGCAAGGTCCAGAAGGGACCCCGCCTAGTCAGATGTCAGCCGGCTGGGTCCAAGCGTCTACTACACGCCAGAGCGGGAGACTGTTGGAACCAGCCGTTGCCCAGGGTGCACCAACGTGGAGGTCATCTGACTCGCACCCCAACCTAACCTAACCTAACCTAACCTTTTTTTTTTTTTTTTTTTTTTTTTTTTTTTTTTTTTTTTTTTTTTTTGACGGAGTGGAAATCTGCTAACAGACGCATCAGCGGGCAAAGAGGGGTCCCGCTGTCCCGCTGGCTGTACGAGGCTCTTGCTAAGACTCTGTTCCAGGGCCGAAGCCCTATAGAAAGCGAGTATAGGCCGACTCGGTAAAACCACTCCGATGTCCTCTCGTCACCTTGGAACCAGCAAACCAGCGATCATCGCGTCGTCCTCATCTGAGGAGGACGCATCGAACGCCGGCATGCCGGAGCCTGACGAGGTCATGGGAACCCTTTCGGACACTTCCACAACCCCGTCGGTTTGCTCGCCCTGTAGATGGGCGAGCCCCTCTCCCGCCCCTGGAGGGGGCGGGTGACCACCCTCGAAAACGATGCTGACCCGTCCTTACAGACGGGTCGCCGACGCGCCGGGACATACGGAGCGTCGGCCCTCAGTGGGGACCCGTGCAATGCACGGTCAAAGCCCCCCCTAGAGCTCGGACCGCGCTGGTTCCCCACAGGAGGCGTTTGCGGCGGCACGGATCTGCCAGAGGGCCATGCCCCCCGGCCCGCTCCGCGCCCTCCGCTGACCACCTCCCCAGGACCCCTCGCCACCAAGCATGGACAGAACCACGGTCGGCAGAGAGAGGTCCGCGCCAATCACAGCGACCAATGCGGAGCGCAGGACATCGAACGCAGAGCACACCACTAGGGCGCGCTGTGCCGCGTCCCCCGCCGCCCCGCAACGGTGGCACCGCGGGGTCAGCCCTCTCCCGATCCGGTGCAAACAGCGTCTGAACAAACCATGTCCAGACAGTATCCGCATCAGATGGTACGCGAGCGACCCATGGCGCCGCTCCGCCCATGCCCGGAGGACGGGACGCAAGGCCTCCAGACCACGCATTCGCGCAGCCGAGACCCCTTGCCCAGACCCCCAAACTATAGGCGGAACATCTCCTCTCGTGCTCCCTCAAGAGCAGAGCGCCTCCCTTGGGGGCCAGGCGACCGCCGCCGGCCCCCTTCTCCGCTCGCTGCCGCTGCTTTCGCTGGTAGACGAAAAGACACAACAAATCGCGAAGCCCGCCTGCCCTTCTTTGGTGACCCGGACCCCGACTCAGCTTCCGACTCCGACCACGAATCTGACCCGACTCGGACTCCGACCCTCACAAACACTTCCCAACCCTCGACACTCGGCACTCGATGCTCGACACTCGACGCTCGACGTTCGATACCCGAAGTCGTGTCCTACAACAAAAAACCCACAAAGACGGCCGCCGAGACTCCTCTCAAAGCTGCTCAGAAGATGCAGCGAGTTGAGCGGCCCAGAGTAGGCCGCACATAGGAGAGGCAGGGCCCCCAAAGGGGGCTCCTGCCTTGCCAGATGTTAGCCGACTGGGTCCAACTTTCTCCTACGGAGGCCGTTGGAACCACTCGTTGCCCAGGATGCACCACGTGGAGGTATCTGACTCGCACCCCAACCTAACCTAACCTAACCTAACCTAACCTAACCTTTTTTTTTTTTTTTTTTTTTTTTTTTTTTTTTTTTTTTTTTTTTTTTTTTTTCCCAGGGGAAACTTGCTGACCAAGTTCCCGTAGACTGGGGCGATCTACGGGATATGTGGGGTTGACCTAAAAACGCGGCCGACCCACTAAAACCCCTGGGGAAACCTCACACCGATAACGTGGTTAGCGCGGGAGCTGTCCGAAGATATTGTGCCGCGCTTTCCACCGGCTACGCTGTTAGCGTCCCTCAACTGACCTATGTGCCCCAGGTCAGCGAGGCCCCCCGGACGTGGGGGGGCCGGTCTTCGGTGTGGGTTTCACTGCGGCTTTGAACCGCCCGTCTGGTGCGCGTGGTCTGTCCCACGCAGGAGTGGTGGACCCGCTCGGGCCTTCGCCCGGGTCCTCCGCCTCTACCACCCTACCGCCTTCCGACCCTGTGTCTCTCTCGAGAGAGACATTGGGGTGGTCGGTCGTAAGGACTTTGGGAGACGGGAGTGGCTCCTCCACCGTCTCCATCACCTCCTCTTCTCCCACCTGACGGGGGTCAGTCCCGGCAGTCCTGGTTACCAGGCCCTTGGCCCTGGTGGCGGGGGGACTGCAGCCCCTGCCGCCCATCACATGCCCATGGGGCTTGCCGGCGTCGGCACAAACTTCACAGCGAGGCACTTTAGCTGTGCACTCCACCATCTTGTGCCCAGCTCGACCACAGCGGAAACAAAGTCCACTGCGGTCGGTTTGTGCCGGACATCTTGGCCTGGCATGGCCCACACCCAAGCATCGGAAGCACCGAAGCGGGCGGGGCTCAAGGGCCACCACCGAGGCAGAGCTCCAGCCTAGGAACAGCCTGCCATCGGTTACTAGCGATTTTGCCGCGCGAATGGGGCAACGCAGAATCACCGAACCGGCATAGTTGGGGCCGTCTCTTATCGCCCCCACCCTCACGCTCTCAACAGAGCACCCCGTCTTCAGCGCCACAGCCGCGGCGACTTTCTCGGGCGTGGCATATTCGTCCAATCCAGAGATGCGCAGCTCTGCGCTCTTCTCTGGACGGACGATTGTTGCCACGTCCCCCAACTCCTGCTCAAGCCTAATGGCGAGCTTGTCGGCCTTCGCGCCGCTCTCTGCCCCCGGGACCTCGAACAAACGAGCACCCGTGGCAGACATCCTAGTCCGTAAGCCCTCCTCGATGCCGAGTTCGGTGAGCGGAATAGCCTGTATGGCCCTCGCAATCACCTGGCTGTAGGTCACCCCGTTTGAAATGGCCTCCGGCCTCAGCTGCAGCACGACGGCAGCAGATGTGGGCGGTTTCAGCCTCCCTCCTCCTCCGCGTCTCCTCTTCCTTCGGCTTGGCGTCGCTCGCGGCACCTGCGGTGCAGAGCGGTCACGCATCGTCGCAGGGCGAGCTGCCGGAGTCCGTGGTGGGAGAGGTCCCACTGGAGGGGCGCCTGTCGATGCGGGCACTCCCTGTCCCTTCTTTTTCCTGCCTCGCTTACCCTTGGGCACGTCCACCCACGGCTCGGGCTGGGCCATAGGCGGTAAAGATGCCCTGCTGGGACCCGGCTGGGACGAAGGTACGCGAGGGGTCAGCTCTCCAGCTAGATCGATGGGCAGGTCAACTGGAGTGATTGTCCTGCGCCATCGACGTGGCGACTCCGTTATGGGAGGAAAGTCCTCCAGGCTTGGGCGGCTCTCTGACACAAAACCCGGGCGTGTCTCGTGCGCAGCCAACCTAGCCTCCAGGCCGTCGAGTCTTGTGCCAATGGCACCGACAGAGGCGACCAGGGTTCCCTTCAGCTCGTTACAGATAGCCCGCATCTGCTGTTCCGGCAGTGCTGGGGGAGGAGATCTCGAGCGAGAGCCCCTGACCTCTGCCAGCTCTTTTTTGAGCGCCTGCACCTCGGCGCTCAGTCTCCCCACCTCATCTCGAAGACGAGTATTGGCCATCTCGGTGCAGCGCGTCTCCGCCGAAGCCGACCTGGATGCCAGGTTCGACAGGCACCTGCTCAACGTCTTGGTCGACTCATTGAGCGCCCTCTGCATGCTCCCCTTGAGGTTTCCCGACTTGTGGGACACCTCCGCGATGATGCGAGCACATGCGTCTCCAAGCATCTGCACCTCCAGCGCCGTCATGGGGTCATCGGGTCCAGACTCCCACAACACCTCTTTAGGAGGGTGTACCGCCTCCTTAGCCCCTCTGGCTGCAGACTTCCTAGTGCCCGGAGCGAGGTCCAAGGGGTTTGTCTCGGACTCTTCCTCGGGCAAAGGAAACAGTCGCAGGCTCAACGGCCCAGCTGACTTCCCTTTAGGGACAGGTTTGGGACCACGGCCCTTGATGGTTCCCGTTCCCTCTTTAGCGGCAACTACCTCCACCCCTGCCACCGCTTTGGGAGAGCAGTACTGTCGATAGTACTGCTCTAACAGCTCCTCATACTCGGCCTCCTCTACCGGCAGGACAAGCCGATCCTCCAATTCGGCCCGCTTCTTCCGCGCCTGCTGCTCAGATAGCACCTCGCAGCGATTGCGGGTAGCTCGGCCCCTAGCTCCTGACGAAACCTTGGCTCCGGAAGGCCTCAGCTCCATCTCCGACAGATGTTCGTCGGCATCACAGTCGATGTCCACAGTGTCGTATCGCCGTTTCCGGCCGTCGACAGCTGCGTCCATGCACGTCACCTCCTCGAATTCGTCATCAGAATCCGGCACATCCACCGCCTCCAACACCCTACTGCGCAGAACTTTGCCCCCCCCAGATACGAGGGGCATGCCCGGGGCCAACGAGACGGACGACTTAGCGCCCGACTTGCTAGTCCCGGGGAGGGGTTCTCCCACCTGTTGGTGGGTACCCTCCTGGGGAAATACTTTTTCAGATCTGCTCGTCATTTTTGGGTTGGCAATTTCCGGGTTGCCATTCCCCCCCTCACTATGGCACTTTAGGGGCTGCCCTTCCCCGGACCAAAAACATCACCCACGCGTCGTCCACACGCCGAGGGTGCCCTATATACTACGGAGGACGGGAGGTATCCGTAGGTTTTAAGCCGGTGTTCTCCGGGGTGTTAGTGAGTTTTCCTTCTCTTGGCCATTGGGCCTCCGGTCTGCCCAGTCACCGCGTACCCACGGCGCCAAAGGTGGGGTCGTTGCAGCGAAAGAGCAGATACCGACTTCGGGGCTGGCGTAAACCCCGGTTGCACCGCTCTCACCGGTGCCCCCTTTCCCCCCCATGCGACCTGAGAACCTTTAAGAGGCGGCCGTCTTTTTGGTACGACGCCCAGAAGGGACGCCGTCAGTAACTCCTCTCACTGCTCAGACGGAGAAGTGAGTTACGCAGCCCAAAGTAGGCTACGTATGGGAGCTGCAAGGTCCAGAAGGGACCCCGCCTAGTCAGATGTCAGCCGGCTGGGTCCAAGCGTCTACTACACGCCAGAGCGGGAGACTGTTGGAACCAGCCGTTGCCCAGGGTGCACCAACGTGGAGGTCATCTGACTCGCACCCCAACCTAACCTAACCTAACCTAACCTAACCTAACCTAACCTAACCTAACCTTTTTTTTTTTTTTTTTTTTTTTTTTTTTACCCGGTGGAAATCTGCTTCCAGATCATCCCACGGGGAGCAATGGCTATTGGCTCGACCCGCTTTCGGGGTATGTGGGGATGGGCGATGTTATGCCCGACCCACTAAAACCACCGGGGATTCAGTCAGCCTGTTTTGTGGGCAGGTCGGCTCCTTAAGAATTTAGTCCGACAACTGCCCACCAGTGTGCATTGCAGCACCAACCAAATCACGCCCTCTTCGGGCAACCTCGACCAAGCGTCTACTTCCGCGGCTTAGGGGCAAATCTGCCGTCCTTCTGCCGCGGGCGACTCCATGAAGGAGATCGGGCGCGCCCCTCAGGGCGGACCTCCTCTCCTGGCGGTTCACCAGTCCCGGTGTCTCTCACTTGAGAGGTGGCCGGTTGTGGCTTCGCTGTAGGCTCAATGCGGAGTGCAGAGGGAGCCGGAAACGCCAACACCAGTCCTGAAGACTGACTAGACTTGGCCACCTCCGCCGCCTCCGCCTCTGTTGTAGGCCCTTCTTTGGGCGCCGTCTGGGCAGTCTTGTTGCCAGAACCTTTGGCTCTGGTGGTAGGGGGACTGCAGGCCCTACCGCCCATCACATGGCCATGAGGCCGCTTCGCAGCTGCGCACACCGCACAATGGGGCTCCTTAACAGAGCAGTCCACTGCCTTGTGCCCCATTTGGCCGCACCGGTAGCAAACTCCGGTTCGGTCAACTGATGAGGGACACATGGGTCTGGTATGACCTACGCCCATGCACCGAAAACAGCGCAATGGGCGGGGCTCCAGTGCTTCAATACGAGCCACACTCCAGCAGACCGGAAGTTTCCCGGCTGCCGAAAGCTTTTTGGCTGCCACTGCGGGGCAATTGGCGATCGTGGCCCCTACACGATTGGGGCCCACTTTCACGTTGCCCACCTTCACCTGTTGCAGGGAGCATCCCGTGACCCTAACGATCGCCGCAGCGATGTCCTGCTGAGTAGTGGCCTCATTCAGACCAGAGATGCGCACGTCGGCGCTCATAACTGGTCGAGTGATGGTCACTATGTCGCTGATGGACTCTTGCAACAGCTCTGCAAGGACATCCGCCTTCTTCGCGCTGTCGGCGCCGCCAGACACCTCCATCAGTCTGGCACCAGTGGCTGACGCCCGAATCCGGACGCCCGACATGATGCCGATCTCCTCAAGGTTTATATCCTCAAACGCCCTGAGGAGAGCCTTCTGGTACGTTACCCCCTTCTCGATCGCATCAGCACGCAACTGTATCACAATAGCGTGCGAGCGGGGGGTACGGATGCGGACCCGCACTCTCTTCTTGAGAGGCTGCCTCGGCGCTGTTGGCGCCTGGTCTGTCGTCGGTTGGGGGCGAGCTGGTGAGGCCCCCGCGGGCGGCTCTTGACGCTTGCCACGCTTTGAACGTTTGCCCCTCTTCGCAACATCGGTCCAAGCATCAGTCTGAAGCATTGGAACCGATGCCCGACTGGTCGACTGTCGGGGCGGAGTGATGAGAGGGGCACCGTCTATCTCCTCTATTACGGGTTCAGTCATTGGCACCCGTGTGCGGCGACTCACCGGCGTGGAATCCACGTTGGCCGTGGGAAGAGGAGGAAACTCCACTCTTCTATCACGAGCCGGCACCGCACGCGGGCGCACCTGCGTTCTCTCGGGATTGGGTCTATCCAGCCCATCGAGGCGGGTGTTGATCGCCCCGATGGAGGTATTCAGGGAGCGTCTTAGCTCCTCGAAGGCGCTCATCATCTGTTGGTCCCTAGAGTTGTTGGACGGGACCTCTGTGGTGGAGCACCTCCTGCCGACAGTTTTGCGGAGGGCGTCAACTTCCGCCCTCAGCACAGCCATTTCCTTCTGCAGCCGATCATTGTCGGCTTGCAGTTTATGGGTCTCTGACGTGACTGTTCTTGACGTCAGATTGCACATGACCCGCTGCATCGTCATGGCCGCATTGTTGAGCGTCCCTTTCAAGGTCCCCTTGATATTAGAGGACTTGCGCGACACCTCTCTTATGGCCTCTGCACAGAGTAAGCCAACTTGGTGGCATTCCTCCGCAGAAGGACCACCCAGCGAAGAGTCCCAGGGGACCTTGACCTGCGTAGCCTTCTCAATCTCCTCTTCGGAAGGTCCCTCACGCACTGGAGGCCGATCTTTCTTTGCCGGCCTTGGTGGCAAAGATAACGACACCGGGGATGGGGAGCCCGGGGGCAACTCATCGCCAGCCGTCTCCATGTCCCTTTGCCTTCTTCTCTCACGGAGTGCTGCGCCAGTCGGACTGGTTCTCATCTCCTCTTCACACTGACGCTCAAAAGCAGTCAGGTTCTCCCAATTAAGCTCACAATGAGCTGCCGCGAAAGCGATTGAAGTTCCGCTTACCGGAACACGGCCCTGCGGAGAAGTCGCAGTCTTCTGCCTTGATTCAGAAGACACAAATGAGCCACACTCGGACTGATCGTCGTCCGAGTCCACAATGGCTGTTCGCGATCTCTTGCGAGAATCGCCCACCACATCCTGCAATATGACTGACCCTACTTCCAACCTAGGTTCAGCCACCAAAACTCCGACGTCGTCAGCGGCGGCACCGCCACGATCATTCCTACAGCGCAGTTCCTTGCCCCCCCCAGAAACGGTGGGGCGGCCTGAAATCAATTCCCCGGCGTTGGCCGGCAAACTGATCTCAGGGAGGGATTCTCCCGATAAACGGGTACCCTCCTGGGGTAGTTTGATTTTGGTCCTGCTTTCCATAGTTTAGTTTGGTAATTTGCGGGTTACCATCCCCCTCCAAGCGATGGCAATTTGAGGGCTGCCCTTCCCTATTAGGACAAAGAGGGTCGCCTATGCGCCGTCCACACGCCAAAGGAACCCTATATACTGCCGGGGTCGGGCGGTACCGACAGGTTTTTACAGGTGTTCTCCAGGGTTTTATAGAGTTTTCCTTCTCGCGGTCCCAGACCACCCCGGGTCTTTCCGACGCCGCGTACTCGTAATCGCCAAGGACGAGGTCGTTGCAACGACGAAAAGACTTACGGCTGCAGAAAGCCGGCGAAAACTTCCTAACCTAACCTATCTCTGCGGTCTAATAACCCTTAAGGGGCGACCGTCTTTATAAAGCGACGTCCAGAGGGGGCGCCGCTCAAAGCTCCTCTCACTGCTCAGAAGGAGCGAGTGAGTTATGCGACCCAGAGTGGGTCACGTATGGGAGTTGCAAGGCCCAGAAGGGACCCCGCCTATGTTAGATGTTAGCCGGACAGGTCCAACGTCTACAACGAGCCAGGCGGAGACTGTTGGAACTACCCGTTGCCCAGGATGCACCACGGGGAGGTCATCTAACTTGCACCCCAACCTAACCTAACCTAACCTAACCTAACCTAACCTAACCTAACCTTTTTTTTTTTTTTTTTTTTTTTACCTGGGGAAAATTCCCTTCGGAATCATCCCGCGGGTCGGGGCAACCCGCGGGGGTATGTGGGGTTGACCTAGGATGTTGTTCGGCCGACCCACTAAAAACCCCAGGAAAACAGACACGCCGGTTCGTGGCTGACGCGGAATCTGTTATGATAGTGGTCCGCGCCATCCACCAGCCACGCCCCGTAGGGCGTCCCACTGCTGATTGCTATAAAGCCCCACAATCAACGAGGCCCTTTGGGGCCCTCCTGTGCCGGTTTTATGGCGATGAATCGCCCATCTTTGGACCTGGGTCTGAGCCAGGTCGGAGCTCCGGAACTTTTTCCGGGCTCTTCTGCCTCCCTAGCACCTTCATCCCCGGTACTTCTGGAAACAGAGGCATTGGGGGAGTCAGACGCAGGGCTCGTGTAGCGAGGCGTTGGGACCTCTTCTGCCGTCTCCATTGCCGACTCTTCCGCCAGTGGCGGGTCGTCTTCCCTCGGGGTAGTCTTAGGATCAGGGCGTGGCTCCGGCATCTCCGGACGAGCCCTGACGACAGGGGGACTACATCCCCTGCCACCCATCAAATGGCCGAATGGCCTGCTGGCATCGGCACAAACTGCACAGCGTGGTTGGCGTGTGCAGACCCTCGCCTGGTGACCTTGCTGACCACACCGGAAGCAAAGTCCAGTGCGGTCTGCGGCGGATGGGCACCTCTGCCTCGTATGGCCCACGCCCATGCAGCGGAAACACCGCATTGGGCGGGGCTCAAGGGCAACCACTGAGGCAGTACTCCATCCCAGGAGCAGCTTGCCTGTCACCACCAGCGCTTTGGCCGCTCGTATGGGGCAGCGCACGATGGTGGATCCCGCGTTATCAGGGCCAGCTCTGATCCGGCCCACTCTCACGCTCTCAACAGAGCAGTCACCTTTCGCTGCAACGGCTGCAGCGACGTCGGAGACGGCGATTGCGACGTCTAGCCCTGATACGCGGAGATCCGCGCACTTTTCAGGCCGGACGACCGTGGCCACCTCCGACAACACCTGCTCAAGCCGTTGAGCGAGCAAGTCAGCCTTTTGGCCGCTTCCAGCACCCGGAACCTCAATTAACCGCGCTCCCGTGGCGGCGGTTCGGGATCTCACGCCTTCCCCTATGCCGAGGTCGGCGAGCGAGATCTCCTGCCTGGCTTTCGCGATGGTCTGGGCATACGTCATCCCCATCGCGATCGCTTCGGGACGCAGCTGAACCACGATAGCTGCGGTCTTCGGCTGCCTCAACCCGGCCCTCCTGCGCTTCCTCTTCTTCGGCGCCGCTTGTGCTACCGGATGAATCGGTGGCACAGCTGCGCGACCCAGCACTGGAGCCGAAGGCGGAGTCGTCGTTGGGCGAGTGGAGAGACTCGCCTCAACTGGAAGTGCTTTTCGGCCCTTCTTCCTCCTCGCACCACGGGGCACGTTCGTCAAGGTCCCAGACGGGAGTGGGTCCAGCGGCTGCGCTCGACTAGTGCCCGCTTGGGAAAGCGGGGCTCTAGGAGCCGACGTCTGTTCGCTGATGAGCGACACTCGGGGTAGAGGTGTGGACACCCGTTTGCGCCCAGCCACCCTTGCAGGAGTAGGGAGAGAGGGGAAGTCCCCAAATCTCTCGCTCTCAACCACAGAGGGCGGGCGGACACTCTCCGATGCCACCGATCTTGCCTCTAGGCGGTCCAGCCGTGCACCCATTGCAATAGCCGACGCCTCCATCGTTTCTCTCATGCTGGCAATTGCTGCCAGCAGAGGATCCTCACGTCCGGGTTCGGAAGCGGCGACTTGAGGGCTCTGTGCCCAGCGCGGTGACGCACTGTTCCGGCCAACCTCACTCCTCAGTGAGGCGACCTCTGCCCTCAGGTTCTCCACAATCTCTTGTAGGCGCAAGTTTTGCGCCTCAATCCGTTTGGACTCGTCGTCCAGGGTCCTGGATGCCAGATTGGACAGGCATCGGCGTATCACCGCCACGGCATTGTTTAATGTGCCCTGGCACGTGCCCTTAAGGTGCCCGGACGTCTGGGCCACCTTTTTCACCGCCAGCGCGCATCTCATGCCCACCTCGTGAATTTCGTCGGCCGTTAAAGGGTCCGACGGTTCCGCCACAAATGGAATCTCCATTTCAAGCGCAGCATCGCTGGTCAGCCCAACAAGTCCCCCGAGGGAGTCCACAGAGGCGGGGCGAGGTGACGGGCGTCCATCGGACAACCCCTCCCGCCCATCCCTCGCGACATCCGCGGCGTTCCTGCTCCGCCGACCATCGGCTTGCTTCTCCGTTCGGGTGCCATAGATTTCGGCGGCGACTGCACGCCCTCTCCTCGCCGACGACACCTTGGCCGAGGCCGACGACACCACAGACTCGTTCCCCGACTGATCGTCGGAGTCCAAGTCGGGGTCAAGTGGCCTCTTCCGCCCACCACCAACGCTTCCCATGACTACGGACTCAGAGTCCGAATCCGGGAAGCCCTCCTCCTTCGCCTCCACACGCAGAATAATGCCCCCCCCAGATACGAGGGGCTTGCCCGGGGCCAACGAGACGGACGACTTAGCGCCCGACTTGCTAGTCCCGGGGAGGGGTTCTCCCACCTGTCGGTGGGTACCCTCCTGGGGTAACACGTTTTTATTGCTGCTCTTCATTGTGGTTTATGGCAATTTGCGGGTTGCCATACCCCTCCTCACAGTGGCACTTTAGGGGCTGCCCTTCCCCGCTGGACCAAAAAGATCACCCACGCGCCGTCCACACGCCGAGGGTGCCCTATATACTACGGAGGACGGGAGGTGTCCGTAGGTTTTTAGCCGGTGTTCTCCGGGGTGTTAGTGAGTTTTCCTTCTCTTGGCCATTGGGCCTCCGGTCTGCCAGTCACCGCGTACCCACGGCGCCAGTGGTGGGGTCGTTGCAGCGAAAGAGCAGATACCGACTTCGGGGCTGGCGTAAACCCCGGTTGCACCGCTCTCACCGGTGCCCCCGTCCCCCCCGTGCGACCTGAGAACCTTTAAGAGGCGGCCGTCTTTTTAGTACGACGCCCAGAAGGGACGCCGTCAGAACTCCTCTCACTGCTCAGAAGGAGCAAGCGAGTTATGCGACCCAGAGTGGGCTACGTATGGGAGCTGCAAGGTCCAGAAGGGACCCCGCCTAGTCAGATGTCAGCCGGCTGGGTCCAAGCGTCTACTACACGCCAGAGCGGGAGACTGTTGGAACCAGCCGTTGCCCAGGGTGCACCAACGTGGAGGTCATCTGACTCGCACCCCAACCTTTTTTTTTTTTTTTTTTTTTTTTTTAACCTGGGGAAAATTCCCTACGGAATCATCCCACGGGTCGGGGCTACCCGCGGGGGTATGTGGGGTTGACCTGAGATGTTGTTCGGCCGACCCACTAAAAACCCCAGGAAAACCAGACACGCCGGTTCGTGGCTGACGCGGAATCTGTTGGAATAATGGGCCGCGCCATCCACCGGCCACGCCCCATCGGGCGTCCCACTGCTGACTGCCATTAGAGCCCCACAATCAGCGTGGCCCTTTGGGGCCTTCCTCCGGTTTTTGGGCGATAAAGCGCCCATCCTTGGACCTGGGTCTGAGCCGGGCTAAAGCACCGGAACTCATTCCTGGATCCTTCGCCTCCCTCACGCCTTCATCTCCGGTGCCTCTGGAAGCAGAGGCATTGGGAGGGTAGGGCGCAGGGCTTGCGAAACGAGGCGTTGCGGCCTCCTCTGCCGTCTCCATGGCCGACTCTTCCGCCAGTGGCGGGTCGTCTTCCCTCGGGGTAGTCTCAGGATCAGGGCGTGGCTCCGGCATCTCCGGACGAGCCCTGACGACAGGGGGACTACATCCCCTGCCACCCATCAAATGGCCGAATGGCCTGTTGGCCTCGACGCAGACTGCACAGCGTGGTTGGCGTGTGCATACCCTCGCCTGGTGTCCTAGCTGACCACACCGGAAGCAAAGTCCGGTGCGGTCTATAGCGGATGGGCACCTCTGCCTCGTATGGCCCACGCCCATACAGCGGAAACACCGCATAGGGCGGGGCTCAAGGGCAACCACTGTGGCAGTACTCCACCCCAGGAGCAGCTTGCCTGTCACCACCAGCGCTTTGGCCGCTCGTATGGGGCAGCGCACAATGGTGGATCGCGCATTGTCAGGGCCAGCTCTGATTTGGCCCACCCTCACGCTCTCGACGGAGCAATCCGCTTTCGCAGCAACGGCTGCAGCGACATCGGAGGCGGCGATTGCGATGTCCAGCCCTGATACGCGTAGATCCGCGCACTTTTCAGGCCGGACAACTGTGGCCACCTCCGACAACACCTGCTCGAGCCGTTGAGCGAGCAAGTCGGCCTTTTGGCCGCTTCCAGCACCCGGAACCTCGATAAGCCGCGCTCCCGTTGCGGCAGTTCTTGATCGCACGCCTTCCCCTATACCGAGGTCGGTCAGTGAGATTTCCTCCCTGGCTTTCGCGATGGTCTGGGCATACGTCATCCCCATCGCGATTGCTTCGGGGCGCAGCTGAATCACGATAGCCGCGGTCTTCGGCTGCCTCAACCCGCGCTTCCTGCGCTTCTTCTTCTTCGGCGCCGCCTGCGCTACCGGATGAACCGGTGGCACAGCTGCGCGACCTGGCACTGAAGCCAAAGGCGGAGTCGTCGTTGGTGGGCGAGTGGTAGGACTCGCCACAACAGGAAGTGCCTTTCGGCCTTTCCGCTTCCTCCCGCCACGGGGCACATCCGTCCAGGTCTCAGACGGGGGTGGGTCCAGCGGCTGCGCTCGACTAGTGCCCGCTTGGGAAAGCGGGGCTCTAGGAGCCGACGTCGGTTCGCTGATGAGCGACACTCGGGGTAGAGGGGTAGACACCCGTTTGCGCCCAGCCACCCTTGCAGGAGTAGGGAGAGGGGGGAAGTCCCCAAATCTCTCGCTCTCAACCACAGAGGGCGGGCGGACACTCTCCGATGCCACCGATCTGGCCTCTAGGCGGTCCAGCCGTGCACCCATTGCAATGGCGGACGCCTCCATCATCTCCCTCATGTTGGCGATAGCTGCCAGCAGAGGGTCGTCTCGTCCGGTTTCGGAAGCGGCGACTTGAGGGCTCTGTGCCCAGCGCGGTGACGCACTGTTTCGGCCAACCTCACTCCTCAATGAGGCGACCTCTGCTCTCAAGCCCTCCACTATTTCCTGAAGGCGCAGGTTTTGCGCCTCAATCCGCTTGGACTCGTCGTCCAAAGTCCTAGATGCCAAGTTTGACAGGCATCGGCGGATCACAGCTACGGCATTATTTAAAGTGCCCTGGCACGAGCCTTTCAAGTGCCCAGATGTCTGGGCCACCCTCTTGACAGCCAGCGCGCATCTGATGCCAACCTCCTGAATCTCGTCGGCCGTTAAGGGGTCCGACGGTTCCGCCACAAATGGAATCTCCATTTCCAAAGCCGCCTCACTGGTCAGCCCAACAAGCTCCCCAAAGGAGTCTACAGAGGCGGGGCGAGGTGACGGGTGCCCTTTGGACAACCCCTCTCGCCCATCCCTCGCGACATCCTTGGCGCACCTGCTCCGCTGACTATCGGCTCGCTTTTCCTCTCTTGTGCCGTATGTTCCGGCGGCGACTGAGCGTCCTCTTCTCGCCGACGACACCTTGGCCGAGGCCGACGACACCACAGACTCGTTCCCCGACTGATCGTCAGAGTCTAAGTCAGGGTCAAGTGGCCTCTTCCTAGCACCGCTAACACTCCCCATGATAATGGACTCGGAGTCCGAATCAATGAAGCCCTCCTTCTCCTTCGCCTCCACGCGCAGAATAATGCCCCCCCCAGAAACGAGGGGCTTGCCCGGGGCCGACAGGTCAAACGACTTTGCGCCCAACTTGCTAGTCCCGGGGAGGGGTTCTCCCACCTGTCGGTGGGTACCCTCCTGGGGTAATATCTTTTTATTGCTGCTCATCATTAGTTTTGGGGTGGCAATTTACGGGTTGCCATACCCCCCCTCACAGCGGCACTTTAGGGGCTGCCCTTCCCCGGACCAAAAAGGTCACCCACGCGTCGTCCACACGCCGAGGGCGCCCTATATACTGTCGGGGGCGGGAGGTACCGACAGGTTTTTAGCCGGTGTTCTCCGGGGTGTTATTGAGTTTTCCTTCTCTTGGCCGTTTGGCCTCCGGTCTGTCCAATCGCAGCGTACCCACGGCGCCAACGGTGGGGTCGTTGCCGCAAAAGGACAGATAACGACTTCGGGGTTGGCGTACGCCCCGGTTGCACCGCTCTCACCGGTGCCCCCTTTCCCCCCCGTGCGACCTGAGAACCTTTAAGAGGCGGCCGTCTTTTTGGTACGACGCCCAGAAGGGACGCCGTCAGAACTCCTCTCACTGCTCAGAAGGAGCAAGCGAGTTATGCGACCCAGAGTGGGCCACATATGGGAGCTGCGAGGTCCAGAAGGGACCCCGCCTAGTCAGATGTCAGCCGGCTGGGTCCAAGCGTCTACTACACGCCAGAGCGGGAGACTGTTGGAACCAGCCGTTGCCCAGGGTGCACCAACGTGGAGGTCATCTGACTCGCACCCACTCGCACCCCAACCTAACCTAACCTAACCTAACCTAACCTTTTTTTTTTTTTTTTTTTTTTTTTTTTTTTTCCCAGGGGAAACTTGCTGACCAAGTTCCCGTAGACTGGGGCGATCTACGGGATATGTGGGGTTGACCTAAAAACGCGGCCGACCCACTAAAACCCCTGGGGAAACCTCACACCGATAACGTGGTTAGCGCGGGAGCTGTCCGAAGATATTGTGCCGCGCCTTCCACCGGCTACGCTGTAAGCGTCCCTCAGCTGACCTATGTGCCCCAGGTCAGCGAGGCCCCCCAGACGTGGGGGGGCCGGTCTTCGGTGTGGGTTTCACTGCGGCTTTTGCAAACCGCCCATCTGGTGCGCGTGGTCTTTCCCACGCGGGAGTGGTGGACACGCTCGGGCCTTCGCCCGGGGCCTCCAACTCTACCACCCTATCGCCTTCCGACCCTGTATCTCTCGAGAGAGAGACATTGGGGTGGTCGGTCGTAGGGACCTTAGGAGACGATGGTGGCTCCTCCACCGTCTCCATCACCTCCGTGCGGTCTAGTGGCAGCTCCACTGAGGGCTCCACTTCAGCCGGCATCCTCCTGGCAGTCGTCCCCGTTTGCTCAAGGGGAACAGGGCGGGCCCTGACGGCGGGGGGACTGCAACCCCGGCCTCCCATAATGTGGGCGTGCGGCTTCTTCGCCGTAGCGCATACCGCACACCTTGGCTCTTTCGAGCAGCCCCTCGCTTGGTGACCAGGCAGACCACACCGGAAGCAAAGTCCGGTGCGGTCAACGGCACAAGGGCACCTCTCTCTAGTATGGCCCACGCCCATGCAGCGGTAACACCGCATTGGGCGGGGCTCCAAGGCTGCCACCTGAGCAAGACCCCATCCTAGGACGAATCTGCCAGCTACTACCAGCGCCTTTGCCACGCGCATGGGGCAGCGCACGATAGTGCTTCCCTCGCGATTTGGGCCCGCACGGATGCGTCCCACCCTCACTTCCTCCACTGAGCAACCAGCCCTCGCTGCCAAATCAGCAGCGACGTCGTCCGTGGACAAAGAGTTGTCCAACCCTGATACGCGGATTTCCGCGTATTTTTTGGGTCGGACAATAGTGGCCACGTCCGACAGCACCAGCTCCAGCCTTTTGGCGAGCTGGTCGGCCTTCGCACCGCTCTCCGAGCCTGACACCTCGATGAGCCGCGCCCCAGTGGCAGCCGTCCTCGACCTCACCCCCTCGATACCGAGGTCGGGTAGGGAGATGGCCTGCCTAGCTCTCTTGATGGCGTCAGCATATGTGACACCAATCTCGAGAGCCTCCGGGCGCAGCTTCAATACTACAGCCGCTGTTGTGGGCGGCCTGAGCCGAACCTTTTTCCCTCGCCTGCGCTTGCGCGTTTTTGGTCCAGGCACTTCGCTGGCCGTCGCTTGTGGCGCTGAGCGGACTGGCGGCACAGCAGGGCGGGCCTGCGCTAAAGCCTGGGCGGTGGCAGTCAGTGGGCGACTAGAGGGGGTCGCCGCGTTAGGGACTCTCCCTTTGCCCCTCTTTTTCCGATTCCCACGGGTCACCGTCGTCCATTCGGACACGGGAGGAGGACCCAATGGGGGCGGGACCTGTCTCACCTCCACCTGAGGGAGGGAGAGGCACTCCTCATCGAGGACGGACGAGGATCTCGCGGGCGTGGCCGGCCTCCCACGAAGTGAGAGAGCACGCACAGGCGCCGCTCGACCCATCTCGAGTCCGTCCAGACGGGCGTAGATGGCTGCATTAGATGCCTCCATCGTACGCCTCATTTCCGTCAGGGCCTTTAAAAGGACCTGATCCGCTCCGGCCTTTGTGGCAGGACGCTCCCGGCCGGGACAGCTCAACCCTGTCCCCACCTGGTCAACCGCGGTCCTCAGGGACGCCACCTCACGTCTGAGGGCGTGCACCTCTTCGCGGAGTCGACGATTCGCCTCCTCAACGCGGCGTGACTCGTCCGTAGAGGTCCGCGACGCCAGGTTGGCGAGGCACCTCCGGATGGTCATTGAGGCATTGTTGAGTGTGCGCTGGCAGGTACCTCTGAGGTTCCCGGATTTCCGGGACACCTCCTTCACCGCAAAAGCGCACTTCAGCCCTACCTCGTGGATCTCGTCAGCCGTCATAGGATCCGACGTACTGGCGATGAAAGGGATGTCGACTCGAGTGGCCATCTCCGAGTCCATCTCGTCAAACGCCGCGGAATCCACCGTGGATTGGCCAGGAGTCGGGCGTCCTTTGGACAGCCCCGCTGGCTCAATCACGGCTGGCAATACCACGCCCCTGGCTCGACGGTCGGCAGACAGCCGCTTGTCCAGCTCTGCGAGCTGTTCTTCCTCCCGATCCAACTGCTCCTCATACTCCCGCATTTGGGTGCGGGCGAGGGCAGTTTTGGCCGTCGCAAAACCCGTCGCGATTGTGGCCGTTCTGCCACGTCTCGACGACGAGATCTTCGCAATCGAGGCTGCGGACGCCACGGACTCAACCCCCGAAAGGTCATCGGAGTCCAGGTCCGCGTTACGCAACCTCTTCCTCCTGCTGCCTACGGGTCTCAGGAATACGGAACTACCGTCCGAGTCCGAGCCCCCCGCAGCCTCCACTCCTCTCTCCTCCGTGCGCATTACGTTGCCCCCCCCAGAAACGGTGGGGCAGCCTGAGACCGAAACGGTCTCAGGGAGGGATTCTCCCGCCTCCCGGCGGGTACCCTCCTGGGGTATTCTATTCGTTCTGCGACTTTCCATATTGATTTTGCAATTTGCGGGTTGCGATCCCCCCCTCACGATGGCACTTTAGGGGATGCCCTTCCCCGGACCAAAAAGGTCACCCACGCGTCGTCCACACGCCGAGGGTGCCCTATATACTGTCGGGGGCGGGAGGTACCGACAGGTTTTTAGCCGGTGTTCTCCGGGGTGTTATTGAGTTTTCCTTCTCTTGGCCGTTTGGCCTCCGGTCTGCCCAATCGCAGCGTACCCACGGCGCCAACGGTGGGGTCGTTGCCGCAAAAGGGCAGATAACGACTTCGGGGTTGGCGTACACCCCGGTTGCACCGCTCTCACCGGTGCCCCCTTTCCCCCCGTGCGACCTGAGAACCTTTAAGAGGCGGCCGTCTTTTTGGTACGACGCCCAGAAGGGACGCCGCCAGAACTCCTCTCACTGCTCAGAAGGAGCAAGTGAGTTATGCGACCCAGAGTGGGTCACGTATGGGAGCTGCAAGGTCCAGAAGGGACCCCGCCTAGTCAGATGTCAGCCGGCTAGGTCCAAGCGTCTACTACACGCCAGAGCGGGAGACTGTTGGAACCAGCCGTTGCCCAGGGTGCACCAACATGGAGGTCATCTGACTCGCACCCCAACCTAACCTAACCTAACGTAACTTAACCTTTTTTTTTTTTTTTTTTTTAAGGGGGCATGTGGGGGTCGCCCGTCCGCCTTTCCACACCCACTGATAAGGGGAGAAGCCCCAAGTCAGCTGCCAGGAAGAAGTCCCAGCTGGGAGGGTGAGACGGAGGGGAATACCCACTAAACCTCTGGAGGTCCGCAATCCGAGTAGACCGCGACCGCCACCCTGCGCCCGTGCACCGACCTGCAGCCATCTCCACACACTTATTCCCGCGTTTGCACGGGAAACGTGTGCTTTGACGGCCGCGCGCCAGGGCACGGGCACGTACTGATAACACAGCATTAAACAGAAGTTAAATCTAAGAAAAATCACCCCTGAGATACAGGGCGCAGTGGGACACCTCAAAAAGAGGCCGCAGTGTCCTTGGGGGCTCGCAGCCAAACAAAAATTGCGGCACATGCGGGCGGTTCGGGGTAGAACCCGACACCGGCCTTCACCGCGTCAATCCGGGGTTCTACGGGGGGCAGAGATCCGCACCTCGTCTCCGCCTACGTCTTCGCCTTCGGGAAGGAGCGGCGTCAGCGGCGTCTTCACATCGTCGCTCCGCATCCTCCTTTAGGCCCATCACCGTCGCGCAGAAATGTGCCACCGCGCACCAGTTAGCCTCGCTCTCCAGCATCGCGGACACGATGTCCGGCAGAGCGAGACTCCCACGTTCGCCCATCTCCATTTCCAGAGCCCGTCGCTGCGAGGAAAAGGCACAACACACCTGGAGAGTGTGCTGCACAGTGTCCTCTGCAGCTCCGCACTCATGGCAAACGGAGCTCTCCTCTCTCCCCAACCGACAGAGGTACTTCCCGAAGCACCCATGGTCTGACAACACACTGGTAGGACAGGGCGCCATGGGTACGATTGAGCCACTCCGGGAGTACAGGCCTGATGGCATCGATGGTCCGCGAACCGGCAACTGGGGACTCAAGGTCGCGCTCCCACTGCCATATCGCCATCTCTGTCGCCTTTCTTCGCACCGCCTGGATCTCTTCCAGCGCGGGGCGTTCTCCTCTCGCCAACATCACCGTGCGGAGCTCGTAGACCTCGGTCAAGACCTTGGTCTCGAGCTCCCACGGGATCATCCCGGCTAGGGCCGTCGCTGCCGTCCACGACACCGTCCGGTAGGCTCGTACTGCTCTCACCACTGCTGCTCTCTGCGGTCTCCGCAGGAGGGCGGTGGTTCGGCGGGAGAGCGAGTCCGACCAGACGGGTGCGCCGTAAAGCGCAACCCCGGCGTACAGCTTGCGACAGCTAGAGCCGGGCCCACCAATATTGGGCAAGACACGTCCCAGGGCCATTGCTGCCAATCCAAAATTAAACCCAGATACCGCATCTGGGATTTAACTTCAACCCTCACCCCGTCGACCACAATGTGGTAGTAGTGGGGGGGTTTCTTTCGGGGACCATGGAATATCATGGCCTCCGTTTTGGGGAGAGAGACCTCCATCCCCAGAAGACGGATTCTCGATGTGGTCATGGTGGCGGCCACCGACGCGAGGCGCAGCGTACGCTGGTAGTCACTGCCCCGTGCAGTGACTAGGGTGTCATCCGCATAGCAGATGACACCCACCCTGGGGAGACAAGTCCCCCGCAGGACCCAGTTGTATCCGATGTTCCACAGGAGTGGTCCTAGGACCGACCCCTGCGGAACACCGCACACCATACGCCGAGATGTTATGCGCCCCGCGCCCTTCTCCAGGTACAGGATGAACCTGTCCTGTAGGTAGTCCCTGAGGACACGACGAATATACCAGGACACGCGATGGTACAGCAGTGCCTGGTGGATGCAGTCATAGGGGAGGGTGTTGAAGGCATTCGCGATGTCTAAAGACACCGCCAACACCCGTTCCCCCCTTGCAATCGCTTCTTCGGTAGTACGCTTTAGGGTAAGTACCGCGTCTACAGTGGATCTGCCCCGACGGAACCCGAATTGGGAATCCTCAATATTGGGCCCATCGGCGTCCAGGTGCTCCACGATGCGAGCTGCGAGCAAGCGCTCAAACAGCTTTCCCGCCTCGTCGAGCAGGACGATCGGCCTGTAGGCCGACGGCTCGTCCACCGGGCGTTCGCCTTTTCTCAAGAGCACTAACCGGCCTGCCTTCCACACTTTGGGGAACTTCCCCTGGTGCAGGCAGGAGTTGAGGAGGCCAGTTAGTCTCCCACTCAAATGCGTCAGGGACAAATCCAAAACCTTGCTATAAACGCCGTCCGGCCCAGGTGCCTTTCGTTTAAGGCGGAGGCGGTCGATAGCAAGGTCCATCTCACCATCAGAGATGGGAGGAATAAGGGTCAAATTCGGGGGAGGGGGGGGGGTCTGTTCCGGGGGCTCGAACGGCACTGCCGTGAACACGCGCGTCGGAAACAGACCGGTCACTATCCGGTTGAGGAGTCCCGGCTCGAATGACTCCGTTGGGGGGGCCGGGTTGCGGAACCTGTTCCGCACGGTGCGGTAGGGCCGCCCCCAAGGGTCTCTGTCGAGATCGGCCAGGAACTTGTTCCATGCAGCCGTCTTTGAGTCCAAGACCCGGATCTGTAGCGCCAGTCTGGCCGCTCTGAAGACGGCGTACAGTCGCTGCTCCTCGGCTTGAGTGTGGCGTCTCCTTCGGCAGTGCTGGTATTCGCGCCTCGCCAAGATGCTGGCGGTACGCAGGACGGCTATCTCCTGCGACCACCAGTACACCGCCCGTTGGTGGGGACGATCCCCGACCTTGGGCATGCTGGCATTTGAGACGCGAACCAGGGAACGCCGGAATCTCTCCGCCTGGATGTCCACCGACATTGTTGGAGGAGGGTCTCGGCGCCATCTCTCTACCAGGGCTGCCTCATCGGCCGCCTGGAAAGGGCCCACCGCTGAAATTGGGCTGTGCGGACTCCTGCGCTAACCTAACCTAACAAAAAAAAAAAAAAGTTTTTGTGCTCTCATACAAAGGAAAGTGTCGTTTCCCGAGTTTTTCATCTGGAACGGGAACTGCAGCAGGAAGCGCAACGGCGGGGAGTACCTATTCTCCAAATTTGGAAATTTTCCGACGCAAACCCGGCGGAGTTGGAGAGAATTTCACAAATTTGTGAAATTCCTGGATTTTCCAAAAACCTTGTCGGGACGCCGGAAACCACCTCAGGAGCGGAGATATTAAGGTCCGTAGTATTTAAGTTTTTAGTTAGCAATTTCCATTAAGGAATCTGCCTGTAGAAGGAACTCCAGCTAGTTATAAAAATCTGTAAAAATCGTATCTAGCAAGCACATTTATCTGGCAGCATTAGTGTAAAATTTTTAATAAAGTACTTTCTGATTTATTCTACTTTCCGGACCGGCGGGGCGCAGCGGAAATCGCAGCCCCCGTTAGTGAAACTGGAATAAATCCCAAGTTTTTTCCTAGTATAAAGATGGATTTTCTCATACACAGGGTAAACTAGGTGGGCTATCTAGTGAAAGTAGTTTTTTAGTAAAATTTTGGAAATACAGCGCAAAGCAATAGGTTATGTAGCAGCGTAAATAAATTTTGATTTTTGCAAATTCCGATTTTTATATCACCAGGACGGAGTCCCGAGCGCCACCCCTGTAAAGCCGAGCAGGGAAACCGACCCACCCGCATTTAAGCTGGCATAAAAAAAAAAAAAGAAAAGTGCTTTGAAAAATCACTTTTTTATGCACTTTTTATTTTTTTTTTAAATTTTAATTTTTTTAAATAGAAAGCCCTAACTCTAAAACGGTTTTGCACGGAGCCAGAATTGTCGTGGCTCTGCCCGTTCAAGAGTTATAGGGTTCCAAAACCCCAAAAATGTTCGGGCAAAACGGTCAAAATTTTAAAAAGCAATTTAAAAAAAAAAAAATATATCTAAAAGTGTCATGTATTGATTGGCTTTGTTATTTAAAAAAAATATATTTTTGAACTTTATTTACGAATGTTACATTATATATTACTTTTAAAATTTAATTTTTTACATGGTTAGATAGTAAATTTAAGTAGCTAGCGCGGGTCCTCCAAATTCAACCAGCCCCCCGACCGCCTAACCGATCGCTTTGGCTACGTGTATAGTTTATGACGTCATCTTGTCATTTCGTACTGCCTATGAAAGCAATATCGAAAGCTATAGGCTGTAGCTATAGATATATGCCTATACTTATTAGCTAGATGACAAGATGACGTCATAAACTATACACGTAGCCAAAGCAATCGGTTAGGCGGTCGGGCCCCAGGTCGCGCGGTACGAAAGCCTAAATACGACGCCATCTTGTCAAAATTCAAGATTTATCAAAATTTTATAAAATACCAGTTGTCACCTATCCTACACTAATCCTAATCCTAAAAAAAAAATACAAAAAAAAAAAAAAACCCACCCCAAATTTTTCCCAAAATACCAACCCCCCATCCACACACACTCCCTTAGAAGAAAATAATCCAAACCACCTATTCTATCTATCCCCACCAAAAACCCCACCCGACCCCCGCGGTCCCAGGTTCACCCCGGTGGTGCTAAACTTATTTTTTTTCTATCTTCGAAACTATCGAAGTTAGAACAAAAAGGAGTTATCCGACCCAAAAGTCCCGGGTTCATTCCCCGTCGCTTTTGCCCTATCTCCTAAACTATAGGAGATAGAGCAAAAAGGACGCCATAATTGGCTTTAAATGTCAAACGTACCCATCTTCATCCCATCCCGCTAAAAATTACCCCCCCAAAACCACTCACACCCACCCAATCCAACCCATAAACTTAGTTTGCTACCCTTAGTTTAGTACCCTTAGTACCCTTAGTTTGCTAACCCTTGGCGGGTGAACTTCCTTGGCGAATAATCTTTGAGATAACCGTCCCTATCCCACCCCATCAAAAACCAACCCTCCCAAACCCACCCATACGCACCCAATACAACCCAAAAACTTAGTTTGCTAAGAAAGTATACCCTTGGCGGGTGTACTGCCTTGGCAAAAAGTTATTGTGGTAACCGTCCCCGTCCTACCTCGTCATAAACCAACCCACCCAAACCCCCCGAAAATAAAAAGTTCTATAGCTCAGGAAGTACCGTTCAGACAGTGGTGCTTCCTTGACAAATTCTTATCTTCGAACCCCACCCTACCCATTCCACTAAAAAACCCCACCACCCCCACCTTCACTCCCCACCCCCAACTGGTATTCATTCTATCTCCGGACTCTCTGGCCCGATCGGTACCAAATTGGTGCCGTTAGGACCGGACCGTAACGCTCCACACCGCAACATCATCACTGACTTTACATAGAGCCCACAAAGCCGTGGAAAATTAAAATTAGGTTATATTTTTAAATTTTGAATTGTTTTATTTTATTTCTTTAATTATTTTATTGACACCTGAACCTCTATTGAGGCCAGGTCTAGATATAAATAACGTATTTTGCTGCAGTGTGTCTTTTGATACTCACTCTATTTATAGAGTGAGAACTTTACCTTTTTATTTTTCTTGATTTTATTTTTCTTTTTCTGATATTGTTTTGTTTTATCATTTTAATATTGTGCTGTGTGCCTGACTATCGTTGTGTTGACCACACACCTACTACACACTCTATAGTTTTTTGACCATTGTCTTACACCGACAACTTTTAATTTTAAAAAATTCTAAATATTTGTTGATAACTGTTTTAGTTTTAAAAACAGTTTCATTTAAAGTAAGCCTCTTGACCTTTTTACACACTAGCAAAACATACACCCTCTTCTGGCACTTTTACAACTTATACAAATTTCTTTATTTTTATTTTTATTTTATTTTAACTTACATTAAATAAATTGACGCTCTGCTAGCGATGTATAGGACACCGCCATCAGACACTAGCAGAATAAACAATATGACCCTCCGCTCCCCTTCAACATCCCCCACTACTGCACAAACATCCACCCCTAATAGGAAGGCCGCGAACACCACCCTCACCATCTCCTCCACATCCACCCCAAGCCCGCCAACATCTGTGGTTAGGGGGCTCAGTGGCAAGTTCGAGGGGAGGATGCCAGTGCCCAAACCACCAATTCGGACCACAACGGCATAACCTTTGACATCAACGTACAGAAGTCAAGGGGAGTAAGGATCGAGAGAACTACAAGAATTTTTAACACTAGAAAAGCATCTGCTTTTCAAAAATTTAATTTAGAATTTAGAAACATTAAAGGAAATAAATATTTAAATTTAAGTAAAATTAACATAATTAAAGATACAACTAAAATAGAACAGGAAATAAAATCTTATAATGATACGGGATGATACGGGATCTCGGAATACATACACAATTGCATTGAAACGCTCACGTTGGTCATATTGTAAATAAGGCATTCAAAATGTATGGTTTTGTTATACGCTCGAGTACTGAATTTCAGCAAGTTTCTACCTACCTTTACTTATATAAATCCTTGATCCGGTCCCAGCTAGAACACGCTGTGCCTGTATGGAATCCTTTCTATGATAAATATACTGTTTTACTTGAATCAGTGCAGAAACGATTTCTTTCTAGCAGTGAACCGAGGATCCTAAAGGAGCTCGAAATTCCACTCGGTAACCAGCTGGGCGACTGGGCTTCAGCAGAAGCTCTAGCAAAGAGGGCGCGTGACCGACTATATCTAGGATCCTGGTGTGCTGGGTCCCCAGTTGAGTCACGTCGTGCGTGAGAGCGAATGCGTGGACAGTTCTACCAGCATGGTCAGTTTTGGAGGAACATATAACCACGACTCGTGGTGAGCATTGAAGTCCCCCAAAAACACCAATTCCGCCGATGGAAACCGCCCCTGCGCTTCATCTGCTACCCGACTAAGATGTTCCATAAGTCGAGTTGTCTCCATGTCGCCATTATGGGATCATAATCATAATCATAATCATAATATCTTTATTTGCGAAAATACAGGTACAGGTACAGTTGTTATTTTTATCATATTTGAGCCATTGCATTCTACCAATTTCTTGGTGTGCAAATATTTAAAATCTAATTTCACAATATTAATAAGAAGTCGTTAGAAGATCGGTAGACGGCTATGAGAGCCCAAGTCGACGTATACCTCAAGGAGGGAAAAGGAAGGGTCCTCCAGACAGCGTAGATGGAGACAGCAAACATCCGTCCGAACGAATAAGCAAACTCCGGCTTTGGCTTATTCGTCAAGCACAAAGCCCGGATAGTTCAGGTAGCTGGTGTCGGCCGGAAGGATGATTTGTGTCTCCGTCAAAAACAACAGTGCTGGCCGTGCCGTCTCAAGATGGGGGTAGACGGCATTGAGGTTTGCATGGAGTCCGCGGATGTTAGTGAACTCCACCTCAAACGGTATGGTTGTGGTGGGGGTGTGCACCGCTGTGGGACCAGTTTTAATGTTAGGCGCTGTCATGGTGGACAAAAGGTGGTAGTCGTGAATCGAGGAAATGCTATTGCGATGCAAATAGTCAAAGTGCAGCGGCCTGTTTCACCAGGGATCTGCCTACAGAGGAGTATCATTAAACCCCCCCCCCCCCCCCCCCCGGGAATGGCCGCGGGACCCCACCTTCCGGTCACCAACCGGAACGACAACCCCGAGATTATGCGTGGCATGGTGAGGCAGCTTCACGAGGTGGTTAGGCTCGCTTGGGGCCCTGTACTGTGCGGCCAGCGGGACAGCGGGACAGATGTGTCGTTTATATCACAATAAATAAATAAATTACAGATTTCCCATGGCCCTTTAAGGGAGTCGTTGTTGTTGTTCGCACATTTATAATATATTTTATTTATTTATTATTAGCCCTCACTGTCCCACTGCTGGGCAAAGGCCTCCCTCCATTTCTTACACCCATTGCGGTCCTGAACTAATTGATTCCAATTTTTGTTAAATACATTCAGTTCGTCCCGCCATTCCATCACCTTCTTAGTCTACCGCGGCGCCTCCCTGTTGTGTTTGGCTTCCAATATGTTGCCAACTTGGCCCATGAGTGCCCATGACACTTCTGGCGTGCGGCAGACGCGACCAGCCTAATCCCATTTCAGCCGAGCTACTTTCAGAGCTACCTGTTTGGGAACGCAGCTTGGTGTTTCGATTAATGTTAAAGAGAGCTCACTAAGCCGCAACAGGAAGCAGGGCGCAGGGGTGCGATTTCATTTATTAAAACAAATGTTTAATACTCTCATAGAGTTTATTTAATGTTCTTGGAACTGTGTTCACTTTCAGACTCACATACGGCACATACATTTCTTCATATAGGTATTTTCATAATCTATTCTCTCTATTGTTTTCAAAATATTCTCTTAAATAATAATCTACTTATACAATAATTTTAAGTATTAGCCGAAGATCACAAAAATGATGTTTAAGTTAAAAGCGATGAGTCAAAGGCACTCGCCGGCACGCGGCCGGCGGCATCTCTAGTCACGTCGGCCGCGAGGCGATCCTGAGTGAAACGCGCGCAGCTTCCGTAAAAATAATTTGCTCTTCGCTTACAACTTGCATTCACTTACTACTATATATTACTTTAACTAAATTGTACTTGAATCACCTAAGAATAAATAGATCGGTAGTAATCAGCCCATCAAAAATTTCAGGGCGGCGGGCGGGCCTACTGCCTACTGGAGTTAACAATTTATTTTTTTAAGTCATTATATTTAATCTACCAATCGAAGTAAATATTATTGCAAAATTGCATTTGATGTAAATAGTTAAGTTTCGTCTAAAATATTATTATAAAGAATATGTGAGAAGTGTCCAATCCAAGTTCCTTATCCGATTAAAGCTCTTTCTCTTTCTGGCAACATCACCGCTCCTGCCCGCGCCCGACCGTGGCACGCTGGCAACAGGTACATTACAAAAATAGCGGAGGCCGGCGCGGGCGCACCCGCGGCGCCGCCATGGTCGCTCTCCGACTCGCATCTCTATATCGTAAAGGTAAACTTCAACTAAATAACAGGAGTTTTACATCGACGTCACTGAACGCCGATAAATTCGTAGCTCACTCGAAGGAATAGATTATTTACAGACTTATAAAATAAACATTTACATTTCTACATAATAACAATTCGTCTTTTCTTTTCAAATATCACACTTTAGTTTCCGTGGAGCGGCCGCTCAGGGCTCGGGCGGCGGCTTGCGCGCGGCCAGGCGCTCGTCGGCGGCCAGCAGCCGGTCCAGCTCCTCGTCCTCGTAGAACACCACGAAGTGCTCGGGCTTGGCCACGGCCTCGAAGATGGAGCACACGGACGGCTTCACGTTGTAGAAGTACAGCGGCTGGCGGCGCGCGTGGAAGTCGGCCGTCAGCTGCTCGATGCTCTTGGCGGCCGTGTAGTCGGCGCTGTAGATGTGCGTGCACTCCAGCACCACGGGCACGGAGCCGCTGCTGGCGAACTTGGTCACCAGCCGCCGCACGTAGTCCACCGACGGGAACATCAGGCAGCGGTCCGGCGTCACCATCAGGTACTCCACGCCCTGCTCCGTCTGCAACGCACGCGCAACCATGTGGTTACTTCGACTAACTTCGACTTATTACTTCGACTAGCTAAGCCCTGTGTGCTTTGAAAGGCGACGAAATTCTTTTTACGTCAATTTGGTTTTATAATAAAATACTGTTAGATATCGGAATGTAAGGTAAAGCTTGAAAAAAAGACAAAGTGTTGAAAAAATTCCACGAGCGGGATTCGAACCCGTACCCCACGACAATACCGCACCTGACCCGGCTGTCGGGTCTGTGCTTGCTTGTAAGTGTTGTATGAATGTCTCGTATGTGGTATCGGCCGTGGCACGCACCTTCAGCATCTCGACGGAGAACTTGGGGCGCGCCGCGTGGTACAGGATGAAGATGATGTTGACCACCACGCCCGTGAGGATGCCCAGCTCGATCGGCAGCGTCAGGCAGAGCACGAACGTGCCGATTCCAGGTATTAAGTCCAGTTCTGGGACAAAATAACAAAGCACATTAAATCCAAGCGAATCAAGTAATCAACAACATGTATTATAGTAATTATTAACTGTTGCATGAAGAAAGCCTTCCATGATAAATTGATGTTTCAATAAGCGCTATCGTCAAAACATACAAAGAATGTCACTGGAGCAGCACTCACTTTTGGCACGCCACATAGGTTTGATAACATTGTATTCCACCATGAAGATGATCGCAGAGATGATGACAGCGGCCAGCGCCGCCTTCGGGATGAACTCAAAGTACTGTGTGAAGAACTGTAGGGCTAGTATCACCATTAAACCTGAAACATTAGTCAATTAAGTATCATCATGAAAGCGTTTGCCAAATAACAAGTCTCTCGGAGGAGCGTTTGGGTAACTTCAAATCCAGTGTAACGAAACAACTTGTTTGAAATTTATCGCAATTTTATGTTTACTACTACAGTACTTTTCTCTAGTTCAATATTCGGCTTATAATTTTCGCATTGCCGGGTCACGGTTTGTGACGTGCGCTTCGTGACCAAATAAAAATATCCCGAGCTCCTCCATGCTTCGTCGGAATGCACGTCAAGCCATTGTTGGTCCCCGTTGTTGTAGTAGGACGGCAGTCGTTAAAATCTACAAATCCGCATTGGGTCAGCGTGGTGTATAACAATTTCATCAGCCATGAGGGAAGTCCTGAACCCAGCAGTGGCAGGTTCATATTCCGATGCTAATAAATGAGTCGCAGCTTGGGTAGGCACTCACCTGTATAGAGTCCGTTGAAAGGAGTTTTGACCCCCGAGCCGTTGGAGACCACGGAGCGCGCCAGCGAGCCACCGCCCGGGTACGCCTGCATGAAGGAGTTCCCGATACTGGCCACTCCGAGGGCGATCATCTCCTGCGTGGCGTCGATGGTGCGTCCGTCCGAGAACGCCTTGCAGATAGCGATGTCCTCGAGCAACACGATCAGCGGAATCACCAGGATGCCGGAGCCGAGCTCCGACACCATGTCCAGAAAGTCGGCGGTGCTGTTGTCGGCGCGCACGTAGCTGAAGGGCGGTGGCTGCGGCACCGGCACGCCCGACGGGATGGCACCTGCACACCACAAGCGAAGGTCAGAGGCTTGGCCCACGGCGCACGGCATGGGCACGGCTGCAGCTACGTGATGGGTGCGGTGGAGTGGAACTACCCTACTCTACACCTACGCTATCTACTCGATGGAAATGTGATGTGGTGGCTCATGATAACTATACTGACCGCCAAGATTGCTTTCGGCTGGCGCGAGCACAAAAAGAGAATACTCCATCAGTTTTAATGAAAAACAGTTGACAGTTAACTTTTTAAAATGCACAGAATAGATACTGACCCATTAGGCGCACGGGCGAGACGCCGTGCGCGGCGACGAACCAGAAGCCCAGCGCGCCGCTGGCGACCACCACGATGGCGTTGCGGCACGTGCCCAGCATCCACATGCATTTGGTTAAAGCTTTTTGGCGTGTATTCGGACCGTCGTCAGATTTTTCTCCCAATTTTATCATACCGATTTTCTGAAAAAAATAAGATATTTATAATCGCTTCTTCTCGATCTGCCTATCTGTTGCAGTTAGAACTACTAGTTAAATGATAACTCACTCGCATGCTTAACAGAAGTCCAATACAAATAAAGCCGAGCACCGGGTCCCAGAGAGACGCCATGTGGATGTTGCGGAAGACCGATATCCACTGCTGCAGGAAGGTGTTGCCGGTGACCGTGATCGCGAACAGGTCCTTGACCTGCGAGGTGGCGATCATGAGCGCGACGGCAGACGTGAAGCCGGAGGACACGGGCCCCGATACGAAGTTAATGAGGAAGCCGAGCCCGAGCACGCCCATCAGCAACTCCACCAGCCCGGCGAGGAAATTGAGCAGGATGGCCTTCTCCACGCTACCCTCGGCCACCTGCCACGTGAGCAGCGACGCGATGGCCGTGGGCCCGGCGGGCACGGCGCGGCAGCCGCCCAGCACGATGTAGATGAAGCAGCCCAGGAAGGAGCCGTACAGCCCGTGCTGCGGTGGTAGCCCCGCGATGTTGGAGTAGGCCAGCGACTGCGGGATCACCGTGAGCCCCACGGTGATGCCGGCGATCAGGTCGCCCACGGCTTGCTCCACGCTGTACTGCGGCAGCCACGCTGTCACGGGCAGCCGCTTGTGGAGCGTCTTGCGGTTGAAGCGCCGGCGCAACGCTGCGCGCCATCCTTCGCTCGTCGCACCGTCGGATACTGTATCCAAGTCAAACATGCAATATGTTACATAAACTGTGTTTTTGTTGTACGCTTAATAAATGAACAGTAACTAAAAATCAAAAACAAAATAGAATCTAGTAAATATCAATTTAGCCGATTGGTGACTGCTGCCGCTCAGCTGTTCTGCAGGCTGCTCGGCACGCCAGGCGGCAGTCTCACACCAAACGGCTAAATTAAAAGAGCCCTAACTCTTAATAGGTATCGAAAGGGTCTCCATCCAGTATATTAGTCTTGGTAACACTCTTGGTTAAAGTTTCTACTTATAATTTCCAAAAGGAGTGAATGTGTAGCAATACCACTCATGTGGCAATACGCTGCGTTAACTCCTATTTGCTCTTCAATTCCAAATATGAAATATTGTAAAGTATATTATTATTATCAGCTTGGCAATCCAGAGGGGTAATGTTGCCAGCATTCTTGGGACCATTCCCATGAGCCCACAGTTGGAGGACATCTTTTATTGATGGGTAATTATTTTTTAATTTATTTTTTTTTCTTAGTTTTAAGTTGTTTTTATAAAGTATAGTGTAGATAACAAAAAGGCTCACTGATGTAATCATTGCTGGCGTGCTTGTCGTCGGGCGCGGGCAGCGAGCCCGAGGAGGCGTTGTGCTTCCGCCGCGGGATCATCCTGCAACAGACGCGCACGGTCAGCTGATCGCGCACAGGCACGGGCACGGGCACGGGCATGGGCACGGGCACGGGCGGGCGCGCCAACCCACCGACGACGGAAGTAACATGCTTGATATGCGTATTGCAAAGGTACAGCACACTGACCGATGTTTAAACAGCTGCAACTCTTTGATATTTAGATGATTTCGGAATACTCCTATATCATTAAAATAAGCATATTATTGTTCTAAGTAATTCTGCTTTTAATTTAACAAAGCACAATCTACTCAACCACGCTATGCTATTGTACTCGATGACATCTCATGTTACTGTACAAACAACCTCATTATCCATAAATTGTTTCAAATTGAAAGTTATTTTATGCGCCTCTGTAGTACAAGTAGGTATATACTTACATAATAGCAAACAGTTGTGTAAAACATATTGGGCACATATTGTGTTTAGAGTTAAATTTTTTGCTTTACTTTTGCTACTCATATATTGAATTAACTTAAAATATATGTAGCTAGTTATTTCAACAAGGTATATGATTTAAAAGTAACAGTTAATTTAATCGCTGAATTCGTTAGTTGTATTGTATTTCAACGACATGAAGTTGTTGCGGTTGTGTGTGTGTTGATGTCGGCCGGTAGTCATCTAAATACTGTTATTGTGATGGCCAGCGACCTGCGACCGGCGCGGTACCTGCGCCAACCCCCAGCGCCCGCGCCGCCCGTCCCCCGCCTCCTGCCGGGCAGGCGCTCGCGGGCGGCAGGCGGCGGGCGGGCGGCGGGCGAATGCGCCCGGGGATACCCAAGCACACACACAATACACGAGACCGACCAGCTCCGCCTCTGTGGACTTCTAAACTCATCTATTCTAATATAAAAAGCAGGTTTTCTTATTTTTTTATTTTACTTTATTTTGTTTTGTATTATGAAAAACATACAGCACATAATAATTCAAATTACAGTACACAAAATATAACACAATGGCCAATAAAGTTTCTACCAAAAATTTTACAAACTGAGTTTACACAACTGGAAAATAAAAATTTTAAACAAATTGACATTACATTTTTTTTATCCGTGTGGTGACGGAGAAAGAATACTATTCACCGCCCCTCTCCTCCGGTGGGTGTCGTAAGAGGTGACTAACGGATTTTCGAGCTTCCATATGCTCCACTGCGTGGTAGGGCTTGGCCCATCTGGTTAGTGACCACCGTACGCAAGGTGTAAAACCCGCCAAGTGACCGCTTGTCGGTCGCGTTTCGGGATCAGCCAGCGTATAACCAGAGCTCGAGCAGACTAATTTATAACAGTATGCCCAAACTGTCTTTGTACTTAAAACAGTGTAATTGTATGTGTGTATAAGTTTATAATGCTATTCCAAATGACATTAAAAACCTCCAATTACCTACCAATTTATTTAAATCCAAGTTGTTGACATGGCTAAAAGATAAAAACTTTTATAATGTAGGTAAGTGACATGTTTTTAAAATGATTATGAATTGTATTATTCTAATTGTTTATTATTCTGTAATTAATGACATTTAATTTGATATTTTTGATGTTTTAAATTATTTTTAATCTTATTATTTTACATTCCAACACCTACGACATTGCATGCCTCTTAAGTATGGTTAAATACGTGGACTTATTATTGTTATGCTGACATCTTGTTGTCATATTTTCTACAATAAATGATTATGATTAGATGTTGCTGCGATGCATTGGTCTGTGGAGGCTTCCGTCAAACCAGTGAAAGGAAGACTTCGTTAACCCGCCGACCATGGAGACCCGTAGAAACGGCTGCCCAAGCGAGCTTAACCACCTCGTGAGGCTGCCTAACCATGCCACGCATAATCTCGGGGTGGTCCGTCGTGCCGGTTGGTGACCGGAAGGTTGGGTCTTGGACATCTAAACTTTATTCTATGCAAAAGAAAAAGATATGGGACATCTACAATGTTATTCAATATTTTAAAAAGAAATATCTGGTCACGGTGAGATCTACGATGTTCAAGTGACTCGAAAACAAAATTCTTCTTCCAAAATGTATACTTTAGTACTTATTAAAATTTATTTTGAATTCGCCCGACAGTATCGATATGCACCCCATAGTGTGGGTTCCACACCGTCGATGCATACTCAAGCAACGGGCGAACCAAAGAGAAAAAGGATGCGGTAAGTTTCATCCCTCCCAATGTACTTAACCTTACCCTGCCTAAGAATGAAATCAAGCATTTTATATCCTATCTTAGTGATCCAATCAAAATGAGGCTCAAAGGATCTTTATGCAATGCGATTTTGGCAGTGGCTAACGCGCCCAGTCTGCGAGTGCTGAGGTTAAGCCATTTTCGCAAAAGCCGGTCATTGGATGGGTGACCAAAAAAATTATCATCTCGAGCTCCTCCATGCTTCGGAAGGCACGTAAAGCCGTTGGTCCCGGCTGCATTAGCAGTTATCAACCACCAATCCCGCACTGGGCCCGCGTAGTGGTTTTTGGCCCGTTCTCCTTATCTATTCATAGGGAAGGCTCGTGCCCTAGCAGTGGGGACATAAAATTAGCTGATGATAAAGTTTTTTTATATATAAAAAGGAGGCAAACGAGCAGGCGGGTCACCTGATGGAAAGTAATCACCGCCACCCATGGACACCCGCCAACCAAAGTAATCGCAGATGCGTTGCCGGCCTTGAGGAAGGAGTTGGATCTTGAGAAGTAGAATATTGAATGGGGAATCATGTCTAATACATTTTTACTTTTTATTTTTAAGTGCTAATTGCTGCACTGACGCTGAATTAAATATTTATAAAATGCAGTGAAAAAAAATAATTATTTTACAAATTGCTAAATTTACTTTATAAAAATAAAAATTAAAAATTTACTAGGGCGGTGTTTATGTTTTAATTTGTGGTATTTCCTCTGTAAAGATGAATCTGCATAGCCATCGGTTGCATTGACCGTTGGATAGATGGCGCTCTGCCGCTAAAAGCACACAAAAATTAAAAAGCAGTGCAAAAAAATCAGTGCATACGGGCAGCCTTGCCGGTAGCATAATGGTCAGTGCAGCCGCCCAGGTTCGATTTCTGGCTGGGTCAGGTAGGCCTTTTATTTTTTCACTGTATTTTATAAATATTAATTTAAAGAACTCAATAAGTAGGTACCTGCGCTACGTTCACTTAGGAACGGCGGTTGATCTTTATATATGCAGTGAATGGCCAGTTCTTAACCCTTTAACGGGCATAACGTGTTTGAATATTTCATTGGTTTTCAATCTTATCTCAATGACAAAGTTCAAAATTTGTTGGGAATATATATTTCGTACGGAAAGGCGGCCGCGGGTGCGAATCTTGAAAAATATGAAAGATAAAACCAAAACTTTGTAATCCCATGAGAGCCACAGATAATACAGAAAAAAAATTAATGAAAAAGAGATTACAGTAGACTTACAGCAGTTGGACGTTAGATGGACGTTAGGTGGACGTTAGATGGACGTTAGTTGGACGTGAGTTGGACGTGAGTTGGACGTGAGTTGGACGTGAGTTGGACGTGAGTTGGACGTGAGTTGGACGTGAGCTGGACGTGAGCTGGACGGTCGTTCCGCACAGCTCCGTGCACACTGAATGTTAATAACACGATTGCGCAGTTCAAAATAAAAGTGGCAAATGGAAATCTTGAGTAATAAATAAGTAACGTGATAGCCAGCTTGAAATGTGTATATGCGTGAAAATCCAATCGGTCAGTAATGAATAAGAAATACGTGGATGTGAAGTTTTTGATCAGCCATTAAATATACAACATGTCTACGTACGACCTAACATGACTAACGTACTCTATACTAAAGTTGGGATAGATTTGGGGATCGCGGCAATCTCAGCCTGAACAAGTTCGGCTTTATTAAAATTGTAATATTATTATTTATTAGAGTAATAATTATATTTAAGTTGTAACTAACATAGGTATTTTTAGTATTATTTACTATTATTTAGTTTGACTTTGTTTTTCTTAAACAATTTTTGACTTTTATTAGAGTACTGTAGTGGTACTGTATGACATTGTGGAAATTGAAACTTTTACCTGAGGTAAATTTTGTTAGCTTAGATTTTTATTTATGTTTTTTTACATGCGGTTGTCTTCTATATTTTAGTTCTATATTATAGTGACATTCACAAGAGCTACTTGTAGCCTAAACTGAATAAATGATTTTGATTTGATTTGATTTGATTTGATTTGATTTGATTTGGTATAATGTCTAAACTCTTCTAAAACCCTTTTAATCAAAGTAAATTTCTTTTTCAATTGAAACTGGAACGATACGGTATTTATAAAAAAGCAAGGTAATCAACGTAACGTAATAAATAACCAACACAAATGTGATTGTAATTAAACGAAATTAGTTAATTTTCTTGTCGCAATATGCAAGGTAGTCACGACGGCGGACAATGAGCAAACAGTGAGTGTCCAACTTTCCCAGAGCCGTGAGCGTATCAATACAAAGGATACTGGGTTCATTAATAACGCGTTACGTACGACGAGCTCCTCATCGACGTTAAACAAATCGCTCAAGATCGGAAACAAACTAGTGCTAGCTTCATTCAGCTCAGGTGTCGCAACTTATAAAAAAGAATATATATTCCACCTTATTAGTACCTAGTGGGCTGTGTACCAATACCAAGATAATTTGGTTTATCATCTAAAGTACTACTGAGTGGTGAATGCGAGCTTCATCCACCATTCGACCTCGTTAGCAAACTCGAGATTTGGAACTGCAAAATTGTAACTTAGCTCGTTTTTCACCAATAGCTAAGTGCTGCTTAAATGTCATAGAATTTCTGGTTTTCGTAACCGTGATCAACAGGCCCATAAAACTCACACTGTGCACTGTGTATATGTGCGTGTTACAAGTCAACAATATTCATAACGCCAGGTAATTAATTAAACATTACTAAAACTGTTACATTCCTAACTTTGTAAAGTTTGTTTGATACCTCTTTATTGTCTATAAAAGAAAGATGAGCCTCTGATGTCCTGCTTTTTTTTCTTAGCCAACATTTGTTTGAAAGGAAAAAACGGAACCCTTATAGGATCACTTTGTTGTCCGTCTGTCTGTCTGTCTGTCTGTCTAGACCCTTTATCTCGGGAACGCGTGGAGGTATCGAGTCGAAATTAAAACCATATATATACTCAGGTCTGCGGTCCCTTGGAGCTGTGAAAAAATCATACTTCTAAGTGAACCTATTACAAACGCGGAAGCATTATAAACGCACATCAGGGTATGGTTGTTTCAATCTTAAGCTACAGTATAATCTTTTGGAGGAATTCGGTTGTTAAGGAAACTATCTTTAAGGCTCAAAAGCGATGTATACGTACAATATTTGGTCTCAAACCCATAGAAAGCTGCCAACCTTATTTCAAAAATACAAGTTGTTGACTTTACCTTCGCTTTACATATTTGAGGTAGCCGTTCTTGTAAAAACGAATCCGGAGTTATTTAAGGAGGTTACATAAGTCGGTCATCGCATCCGTGCCAAAAATTCAAAATTTAGCGTCTGCAAAGGTAAAATCAGGAATATTTTTAATATTTGTTTTACGTTTTTAATTTGTATAATTTTTATTGATTATATTATTGATTTATAGTTATTTGACATTATATTATTATTTTTATTATTTGAATGTTTTCAAGTCAGTGACATAAAATGTTTCTTTTATTTTATTTTTAATTTATAATTTTAATAATGATTGTTTTTATTGTAATTTAACATTTTGTATGCTTGAAAGGCCAAAACATGTTAGGGCATCACCAACTAATAACACCTGCACCATGTGTATACTCATGTTTTAACAAATATCTTTATCTTTATCTTTAACGAAAAAAGATACGGCCGTTTATGTCGCAAAAAACGTATATTTCGACACTCTCAAGGGAATCAAAATTGATAGGGTACTTGCCGTTGACCTAGATCTATGAAGTTTGGCAAGTAATATCGTGTTATACTACAAATACAGGGAAAAGTCTGAAAACTATACAAAAAAGTCTGAAAAAAACAGGGTCTTAATGCAAGGAACGGGAAATTCTGAAGTCCAAATTTTGAAGTAAGTTAACCGTGTCATGTGGGGTATTTATGAAAGGGCTTCATTTGCACAAGCTTAAATAGATTTTAAATTATTTATACGATGTATAGTTTTCGATTTATGACGAAGAATGAAAAAAGAAATACCTTTTCCCGCTTTTATATGTATAGGTAGGGTAAAAGTACCGGTTTGCCGGCCCCTACCCCTTTTCGGCCACTTCGCACATTATTTTGAATATTTATTTTTTATTATTTTAAAATTTGCGGGTCATTCGATCTGGACGCTTTCAGGATTCATTATCCGGCAGCATATCGAAGATAATTATTTGTGTTCTCAGTCGTCAATTTAATATTTGGTGTACGAACGCATGCAAAATTTAGCAATAAAAGTATCAACAGACCAATTTTCAAAAAATATTTTTTAAATGTTACAGTTGGTTATTTGGCGATTGCTTCGGTTTGTGCGTTTATTTAACATGTTGAATTTTTATATTCAAGCGCCAAAACGCATCAACATTTCATAATTTGAGATATTTTGGGTAGCCGGTGTGTTCGTTAGCGATTTGGCGTTAGCATACTGGTTTTATTAATCGCATTTTTCTTTGGCATTATTACGGAAAACTTAAATTTACCAACATAGGTCCCATTGTATTTATGAAGAACTAGATTTTTGTAAAATTACAATTAGACTCCGGCCGTACATTTTCAAAGATATAACCTTCATAAATATAGATTTTGTTAACGGCCGATAACTAATCAAAATTAAACCTGTTTCCAGCCGACCCTGCCATAGGGTATAAAAACGGCCGATAACTAGTAATATTTTCCTAGTGACCGGCCTTTTAATAAATTTTAATAATTATTTATATGTATACTTAATTATTCCGTTATTTGTGATAGATTTTATTTTAGGTTAGATTAGGTCGTGTTGCTGAAAACAGGGAAAAAGTCAGCCCAGACCCTATATTTGGTGCTAAAGGAGAAAAACTATTATTAATTAGATAATGGAGCAGGCGAAATGCGGAATTCCTACTGAAAAACTTAGCATAAACTGATTTGAATGCTATTAAATAGCTTGTTTGTGATTGAATTAATTGTTTTACTTACATATTGATTCTGGCAGACACATTCCTAAACTAAAAAGACGCATTTTCAAAGTTGTGTTTAGATTTATGTGTCAGAATCAACAGTACTATTTTCAACCTTATTTGCTCCTCAATAAGAGTCATTTTCCTCTTGTGAATTGTGTAGCCGATAACCGGTCCATGGTATTAGATAGTAACTAGTCTCAAGTGGCCGAGAACCAGTGTTTTTGCTATTTTGACGATTATATATTTTTGTAAATTATAGCTTAAAGATACGTCTAGAAACGTTAAGTTTTATGATACTAGACTATTGTAGGAAGACATAAGAACTTTTTGCAAATTGTTGGTATTACTGTAATATAACAAAAATCTACACTGAAATCAACCAGTCGCTTAGTGGCCGCAAACCGGTATGTTTACCCTACCCAATAACTTTGGTGTATGTAGGTACCCAACAGTCGGGAAAAGTTCGAGACTCGATTCCTGAACTATATAATATGTAAGGTGCAGCGCGGGGCAATTTCAACTAGTAAGTTACAAAGAACAACTTTGAATAGTAATAAATAATATTAAAAGTAACTTTAATGAAAATTGATTGTATTCTTTGAGTTTTTATCTATGATTTATTTTTACAGATTCGCATTTATAAATATTTTTTCTATACACTTCAAAATGTGTTTCTTATATAAAAAGGCAAAAATAGTTATAATTACCCCTCGAAGGGGCAATTGCAACTATTGGTTATAAGAACCGTCATAGTATACTTATACTGCTAAAATTGAGCTCAGGGTCGGTAATCTAAATTGAATCCTATTACCTATGCAACTAGGGCCACTTTTGAAAAAAAATCATTAAAGATTTTAGCGGGGTAATTTCGACTGCTCGTTATAGTAAATAGTGATGTGACTCGTGATAAAAATTTAAGTCGATAGAGGTGTGTACACATCTTTTTGTATCTACAAATTTAATTTCTTTTATTTTCTTATTTATTTGAATGGGAAAATAAGAAAAACTACGTTTTATGTAATGAAAATACAATATTTTGAAATATACTACTTGAGTTTACATAGGTACCTACGTACTGTACAAATAACCTTCTGCAAAATCAAATGTAGGCACATGCCTGATACAGGTACAAAACATCAATAGTCAGTGTGCAAAATAATTATTTGGTCAGCAGGATGATACAATCGGTTAGCATAAAAATAATATGTATGAAAATTTAAATTTCCTATTAAATTGTAATAGATCGAAAATGATTCCACCCCACCCCACTTCCACGCAATCTTGTCTGTACTACCCCTAGAGTAGAGCGAGCGAATCTATAATTGGTTCGTTAGATTTAATGATGATACTATCCAAGAGCCTCGCGCTCCCCCTCTTGGTGGCAGAGGTAGAGGTACTACTCATCTCGTATAATGTAAACAATACGCTACTTTGTTGCTGTACAAATAAAATTAATTAGCAAATCAACATAAATTTTACAGCTTGCCAGAATTTTATAAAATCCAGATCACGATTTGGTGGTCTATTACTAATATTGCTGCAGATATATTTAATTTGCTATGACATCAATTTTCAGGCTGCCCAATATTACATTACTTGCTGACCAATATAATTATTTTTGCCGACTATTAGAAGCAGCTTAAATCACTTTGTTTGCTGACAAAATACATTTTAGAGCTGATCGAAACCTCTTTAAATAGCTGACCGTTTAAATGATAGCCTTTTTTAAAGTGAGTATTCACATCGATTAAATATCGAAACATGCACATCACTAGTGTTTATTCATTTTCATATAAAATCTGAAGGGGTAATTTCAACTGCCAAATAGTTGAAATTAGCCGACATCACAATTTCGATGGGGTTACTTAAACTGTTGCCAAAATACTGTTAAAACACAAGCTACAAGAGAATATTTAAGCTAGAAACATGTATTAGGCTATAAATATACGACTCACCTTTAGAAAACTTGGTAAAACACATTAAAAACCACTTTTTTTAACGAAAATTTAAGCAACCGATTCGCACGTGCCCACATTGAATTTTGTCGTGAACAAAATGGCCGTGTCAGTCAAATAGTATTAGGTCTATCCACGCCATCTGTGGAGAAATTATGAAAGCACTTTTGGGCCTTCGCGGGCATAGATGGCACTTTAATAAGTTATGTAAAATACGGAAGTTATTTCGATTAGTTGAAATTTCCCGCTGTTGAGATTGCCCCGCTGCACCCCATAAATTTGTACGGACCCTCGGTGGGCGAGTCCGACTCGACAAAATTGTTATATGTTTTGTTTTCCATTTATATGTTCAATTATCATAATAATCATATAACAATTTTGTCGAGTCGGACTCGCCCACCGAGGGTCCGTACAAATTTATGGGTTGCAGCGGGGCAATCTCGACAGCGGGAAATTTAGAAGGTAGGTTTAGAAGTGTTATTATATTACTTATTGCATGCAGTGTTCACTCCAAGAAAGTTCTACACTATATTTTTTTTAACGTTATGTAATGTTTATAATCATGTAAGTTTTGTGTGTATATCCAGTTAAGTGAACCTAATTTTAAAAAAAAGTAGCGAGCTGAAAGGAGTCACAATCGAAAGCAATGTGATATTTAAAATTTGTTTAAGAGATAGATATCGTTTTTAAGAATGTTCAGCGTCGGAGTCACTGCCCGGAGTCCCTGGTGACTTAATAGGTACGAGTGGGAGGAGCGTTTGTTTTTGATACCGCACCGCACTGTGAGATTTTTTTGTCAACGGTTCAAAAATCGCACCCGGCTATGTAACACAAGTGTTAGGTCGTGCGTGATCGTAGTTATCTCGTATCGTCCTATTATTCTAGTACGCATAGGTGCATTGGTATCTTTCGTACAAAATAACTTACTAACTTTTGCAGGAGTACAGCGTACCTACCTACCAATAGGTAGGTAGGTTTTAGTATTTGAAAGCTTCAGTGAAGACTTCAATAAATAAATATTTTGAAAGGTCTAAAGAATAAAATAAACCATTACATACGGTAAATATAATTGTACATCTTACCTCTTCCGCTGGACAAGTGTTTCATCCATTTACTTTGGTAATTTTTTTACACGTAAATGATTGCAAAGACTGCAAAAGTTTTTATGAGAAATATAGTATTTAAATTTTTAAATGCAATAAAGCAAGTAAAAACCAATGTTACCTGTAACGGCGATAATTATAGCGAAATTCATTATCAGCACCCGGTTCATAGTGATCAGGTAATGAAGGTAGTCCGCGACCTGCGCGCGCTCCTCAAAGCGCCGCACGCCGCACGCCGTCCATTAGCTCGCTCAGGAAATATTGAAATGTTCTATACTCTGATAATACCAATTTCCGAAACACGACTCACTTTTTAAAATACGGTGCATGGCATGGACTTGTCCTATTGCAGCCACAGACGAGTTCACACGACGCGTTGGCTGGGCCTCCGATAGATCGAAATAAAAGTTATTGTGTTTAATTTTGTTTTCCTGACAACTTTCTGCCTTTTTATTAATGGTACCTACAGCAGACAGAGTATTCAATTCGAGTGGTTATACGGAGCACTTGCTCGCGTAACCGATCGATGCTATCCATGAACTTGTAAAGGTACAGTGATTACTGATTACCATTCAAGTTGTCTGCTGATAGTGCATAGGTAATAAAAACATAAATGCGAACACCTTTTAATAGCTAAGTAGATTTATAGAAATGTATCTATTTATTGTATATGTGCTGTTGGTGTTCTGAACAAAAAAAAATAGTACCTATCAAAAAATATAATACAACAAAGCAATCTCCTCCTGCTTATTTAGTGCTTAGTACATTTGTAAATGTTATGGATTAAAGCTTTTACTAAGTAGATTAAAGAAAATAAAACGTCGTGGCTCAACATGTCAAATTTTCTAAAAATACGTGATACTGTGGTAAGTAATTAAAAATACTTGCGTTTTAATGAAGAGTTATTGGTAAATTATACGGCTGCAGCACACTTTGCACTGAACTGTAAGACTCCCGAAACGAGCTTGCTGAGACGTGAACGCACATCGAGCAATGCTGGTGCTACCGAGCGCAGCCCGCGCGTCAGCTGACGATGGCGGTGCCGGGACTCACTTGCGGGTGCGGGGTGCGGAGGCGGCGTGGATTCGGCGAGGCTCCTGTCAGCTGCACATGCCGTGCGGACGGTCGGCGGAGCGAGGGTCGCGGTGCGTGGGCCGTGGTGACGGCACGGGCGTTCTTGTGCGCGGTGCGAGCGCGACTGGCGGCCGGCGCGCGGCGGCCCCGAACGAGATGCGGCGCGCGCCGGCGCGGCGGAGGCTGCGCCGGCCGGTGCGTCACGCCTGCCCGCACCCCGCGCCCCGCGCTCCGTGCCCGCTGCACCTGTGGCGCTGCCGCTGCCCGCTGCTGCTGCTGGCTGCTGCGGCTCCGGACAAACACGGGCTGAATGACATTTGATAGAAGTACCCGGCGCGGGTGCGCGCGGGTTTAGTAGAATGAACTTTTAAATTGAGTGTAAATTTCAAGTTCAAGTTCACAGAAGATCACAGCTTCACGTTTATTCAGATTGTTAAAAGCTTGTTCTATTCAATATAGCCATAGCTTCAATATTAGTGTAAATGTAACGCTTAACCTTTTAAAACATTTCCGTTCAAGATATTATACCTACCTACCATAAAGTTACTAACTAATATAAGTAATATAAATTATAAAGTAAAAGCACACGTTTAAGAACTACCTAGTTCTCAGACACCAACCAAACAAAGCTAACGCGTGTCGGCAGTCGGCACCTCAGCAGCTTATATCACCGTCGACGACATCATCTGTCGCATTAAAAGGCCAATCGATTTTTGTGTAAGTAGTTTACTTGGTAATGAAAATATTTGATTTATCAACGAAATGCAGTTTCGTGCCGATCTTCTAGTCTAGAGACTAGAAAACCAGTTTTTCTTTATCAATCCATTTCAATAATAACATATTTTTGAAAACAATATAAAGACTATCCTTTAAATCAAAGTATAGCAGACGCAATGGTCTGCCACACCGGCTGGTATTCGCTCGGAACGATGGGTATATTTAAGGAAAAACTAACGTGTTATTTAATTGACCGCTTTAAGCAAGATTTGGCAACACTTAATTATTATACTCGTATAATTAGGTGCAACTTGATGTGTCATTTTATGATCGTTTGGTAGAAGTGATTACGCAGTCCTTTTTATGACGTACGTAGGCGAGAGACAAGAATTTTCCGTATTCCCCCGGGATCCGGCCAACGGGTGTTTACGTGGATGTAGTCGCCGGCGCGGCGGTCGCTAGTAAGGTATAATTCTATGGGCATGGGATGACAGATTGATAAATACATTTAAAAATTGTTTTTAACCGTTTAACAATCCAGTAGTACATTTTCATTGCTTTTCTATCTTATTCCAAATGCATAGGGTATAATATTCGGGGGTAATATAATCTGGCATTGCCCCAAATGCGACGAAATGTGCGAAGCGGCGCGCGCGCACTAAAGAGTTCAACGCGCGCCGCAACCCTTCCCGTTGACAATCAGGGGGCGATTTTTAAATGTCACCGGTGATCCCGAAATTAAGGTAATACGAAACACACTATGAAATGCAATATTTTGTATAAGATAAATATCGTTCGAGAATTTTCGGTGACAAAAATAAATTACCATTGACCATAACATAAGTAAGAGAAATAATAAAACTCAATAATGATCCCCTTACATTTTTTAAAATTCCAAAACTGTAATACTCGCCTGCACGGTGGGTTATAGCGAACGTTATTTATGAAACGGATCCTACATTCAAACCTCTATGCTAGACATTAATTTTTAAATGAATTCTATTATATGAGTAGGTCTTGCAGTTGTCAAAGTTTTTTGAGTTTAATAAAATACTCACTTGCTTAATAGTTTTGTCAAACGAAATCTATCTGTGTAGGTAGGAACCTTTTCTAAACGCATTCGAAAGTAGAAGGAAAGCGTAGGAAAGCGCTACAGCTGTTCTCGGTGATGATGGTCTCCGTGGTAATAGGAGGAACCTGTCCCCCACGTGGTCGGATGGCCGGGAATTGTAGATGTTGGTGATTAGTGTTCTCAATCAAGCGTAGTATACACTTAGGCGTATGCACCACAGAGTCCCGGGATCGGCAGCAGCTCCGACCCGACCCGAACCCCTTGGAGAATCTAGTAGGGCACGGGGATACGCCACTAGTGAGTGATGCCGTTCCCTCCAGAACACCTCTGACGGTGCTTTATTTCACACGGCTTAAGGAACCCATAAAAGTTTTTCGCTGTCCCCAATAAAGCCAGGTGAAGCTGAAAATGCCGTGTCTGAGGGCCGAAACACATAAAAACGACGAAGTCTCTCAAAAAACACCTTTATCGCATTAGTTACGTAACATTTGTTATTTTCTCCGGCCGGCGGGCGCGGGCGGGCGCATACACGAACCTATAGTCTTCCGTCGAAGCCGCGTGCTATGTTTGATTCCGCACAGTGTTAATTTAAGTTTAAATAAATTATGATGTGTCAAGTTTTTCAAAAATGTGACAATCTTTTCCCTGCTCCGTTTTAAGCTTTAACTCGCAAGGCCTGATTATCTAATCGACATGTCGTCGGCGCGAGCCTTGACAATGACAAGCCATTTATCTCGAGTAGTGTAACGATAATGTATCTGCTCGCGACTGCGCCGTGCGTAATCTTGGCATATACCAATTTTATCATCCAAAAGAACATTTGAACGTAAGAGGGACAGTACGCGGACTGTAGTCCGCACAAAGATGACTGTGCGAGTAATCATGTCATGGGTTAAACGAGTCCTGTTTTGTTGCGACTCGTTTATCAAAATATGTTATGCCTGTATGTTATTATGATTGTCACGTGACAGCCGCGGCGCGCCCCTCCCCGTGCTCCCTGTCCCGTGCTCTAAACCCCCCTTCCCCCCACCCGCTTCTCCACGCGCTCGTGTGACACACAGCCAAGTGTGCCAAGCAAGACCCAGCACAAACACGACGCCATCCAGCCAGCCCGCGCGCGCCCAGCGCCGGCGCCGCTCGCCGCGGGCCCGACACGCTGCGTCTCGCGCTTCCGTCCACCAAGCTCATGTCAGCAGCGTCTTCGGCACCAATGTTTTAGAGGCAAAGTAGCATAGGATACTACGTCTTTATAAACTGAGGCTGCAATCACATGTATACAAAGTGTAATATTTTAAATTTGAGTAAATTGCAATAAGTTTCATCTTTTGGTTGTCCGTTGATGTAGCAGGCGACAACTCTGACAAAGTATATCTGATTTGCATTCATATACCTGGCCTACCATATTCTCCACCATGCTATTTAGTATAATTTGATAGACAAAACTGCCTTGATACTACGTTGCTACGTAAACTTTACGTCCGTCGCCGATGTCAGGAAGCCTGCAATGTCATATTATGCAAGCGCTCAACGCGCGTCGCGTTAAAAACTGCTATGCATTTTTGGCAAAAACAATGAGGTCATTGACCGGCGACGCGTGCGCACTGCGCACTCACTACACTACCATGGTCATCGAAAAGCGCCGCCGCCGCCGCGCCGCCGGAGTCGCGGACGCAGCAGGGCGGCGACGACGGGGCGCGGTGGCGGGGGGCTGCAGGAAAGCGCGGCCGCGGCCGGTTTGGCGGACGCCCGCGGCGGTCACATGACTGCGGGCCGGCGTGCGGGGGGCGGGGGGCCTCCGCCCATCATGCGGTGACGTCACGGACCGTCATCGCGCTCGTCTCGTTTAGAAAGTCTTTCGTTTCTCCCCAGCAGGGCTCACGCGCTCCACGTCCACGCGTCTAGAGCGAGATATTAGAGCACAGATGGAGCTGCATACTGATCGACCGTCGCTCGACCGGTCCAGTTGCCAAAAATTACATATATTGGCAATAAATCACGACCTTAACTGTTCTCTAGCCTTAATGGCCGTAAAACTCTGCCTTTAGGCTAACTAATATACAAATAAATATAAAAAACATAACTTTATCCACGACTCCTAAAATTTTAGAAACTTTTTATAACGACATCGTTTTCCATTTCTGGAGGATTCTAGCTCTGAAGACGGCATGCAGTGAAAGCTGCTGCCCCTGCGTGGGCGGGCGCCTCGCGTGACGCCCGCAGCGTGTCGGAAGTCAATGCAAGGGAACAAAGGCTCTTACACAGCAAAGCATACGATGATGTAAACAACGACACATCAATGGCCGGCAGCGCGGCGGGCGGCGGGCGGCGGGCGGCGGGCGCAGGTCTGACGCAACGCCAGGAGACCCGAGGAGGTAAGCTTAATGTATACCGACTCGGAGTCGCAACAGCTGCGCTCGGGGTGTTCTGAGCTGTTCCGAGACCCGTGTCCGTGCAAAGGCGCGCGCGCGTTGCTCGAGCGCGTTTGTATGAAGCTTACCTGCTGCAGTCTCCATACTTTGAGGTTTTGGTGTGCGGGAGCATTTAGTGTGTCTGCGCACGCGCCGGATCAACTGAGCTCACAGCCCCCATATCACCTGCGCTTGTGCCTGCTTGCACTCCACTAACACCATTAAACTTTTAGGATAAAAAATAAAAGTGTAAGTAATGTGCAGTTGGCGCGCAGCCGCGCCAGCGGGCTGTAACTACTGTTGCCAGATATTCACCAGTTTTAAGGTAAGAGGAAGCAACAATCCCTTGTTATGTTGCCTGAAGTTCTTGTTCCTACGTTTTTTTTCAGGGTGGGCGTAAAAACATTATTTATTTAAAAATCACACACTGGCTTACAGAACAATCTCCAGAACCATCACCAGTTCACACAATATAGAATTTTAAATAAGTATAACAAATTATTAGATAAAAAATTTAATTAAAAAACATGTCAATCACAAATACTATAGGAACCGAAAAAGATAACATAAGTGCGTAAAATAATAATAATGATAATAAATAAATAAATTTATTTCAGGCAACAAAACAGTGTATGGTAAAATACAAAGAGGCCCATACAACAGATACCTTACAGACTAACATACATACAAATAATATAATTAAAAACTATGCCACACGTAAAGACGGCGCCGCGCGACGCAGCGTGGTGTCCGGCAGCCGGCAGCCGGCCTCGGAACCGCCGGAACATGACACCTTTCGGCCAATAGTCCTCTTTCATGAAGGTCGACAGATGGTCGGTCGGTACTCTCACCACAAATGAATTAAAATTCACATTGTGGGACTCCAACCGCTCGACCCTCAGAGTGGCGTTGGACTTCACTCGCATGTACTCTACGAGCTCTTCCACTTTCGTAGAGTAATGAAGTCGAGACACGTACAGCAGCGTCGTCGGTATCGCTGGACGCAGCAGGTGTCTCGGCCCCGTCGGATCAGGACCATTGGACTCCTGCAACCAAACGTTTGCGACACAAACCTACTTCGCAGCCGCACGCACGTAAGCCGGATCCATTTGCATTTTTCAAACAAGTATTAGGAATAAGTGTACTTAATATCACCGGCTTACTTTAGTAATGAAAAAGACAATCATGTAAACAGATACTGTTTAGGCCTCTAAATAGATAATACTTAATAGATAATAAAAGAGTTTGGAATGAAACAACTTTTACGGATCTACTCGCGTTTATTCACAGGGAGACTCCCTGTGACCACGGACCCTGCAAACGGTTCGAAACGTCAGGATAAACATTAATTAAAACTAATGTGTAAAATAAACGCGAGTAGATCCGTAAAAGTTGTTTCATTTCAATGTGTAGTGTTCGCGTAAACTTTAGAAAACAATAAAAGAGTTTGGATTTTTTCTATTCTATTCATTTGGAAACAATAACAGTGTTGCGTTGTTATATATTTTTAGCGTCGAATGTTGTAAATTTTTACATAAATAAATTTTATTTTTCTAATTTTTGTGGCAAAATAGGTATCTAAGTATATTAATAATAATTTATGAACTGAAGCAAATGGCGATGACTATGGATGAAAACGAGAAATAATAAGAAGATAGTTGGGTGCAGTCGACCGCTGCGATTAGACGAATTCTATTGAAAATGCGACCGAGTGCGAGTGAGCGCGGCGCAGGCGCCCGACGCCAGCCAATTGATCGGTTTTCAATCAAGTGATCAACGTTAATTGCCGCCGCGCGCGCGCCGCCCCCGCCGCTAGCGCACGGTTTACTTATTTACTCAAATAATTGCTAGTATAGAACAACTATTTCTTTCAATGTTTTCTAATCATCAATGATTGAATTACGTATTATTGTAAAAATATTATTATATTTGTTATAGTTTATAATTTTTTATAAGTTTAATTTTAAGTAAGTAGTTTAATTTACTTGTTATTAATTGTCTTTGTTTGTAAATAAATAATTATAGGTACCACAGATATAGAACTAAATGTATTAAAGTTTTGAGCTTTCGAGTTTCGAGAATTCGAGTGACCGGCTGACCTTAGCAATTGAGCACACATAATTCAGCATTTAAAATATTGAAGGATACTGTACGGGCAGAGTTCCCTTTGCCTGAATTGGTTCGCGCGGTGGTTGGCCTCGGCTGCCCTTATGTAACGTAACTGCTTACGTTATTACGAGCTCACCGTGGCGCGGCGCTACAACACGGCGGGGACACGCTTGACGATGGCCATGCGTTCGTAATCCTCAGCTACTGATGATCTGGTAATCTTATTTCTTCCTGATGGCGAAAGACTTAGATAAGATGGTTGAAGCTGGCCAGACGAGCCCTAAATACGCTTAATGATACCACATTTCAGCTGCCTAGTTAAAAGCACAATAAAGTTGGAACATGCTCCTTAGTTTGTACAACAATGTAAATATTATATTTAGTTTCCTCGCGCGTTCGCTACGGCTAGCGGCTCGGCTACGCACTAGGTATCCGACCCCGCCCGATCCTCTAAATGACAGCACACATTTACAGAATACACTAAACATGCACACCAGTTTAGGCCCAAGACACCGTACTCGTAGAACAAGGGTACGAAGAACCGGTTCACACTCGCTCTACACCAGGTACAGACATGTACCTGGTCGGTTCTCTCCTCCTCCACGGCCCGGTCAACCCGAGCCGAGGTCCGTGCCTTTAGAGGCGCCCTCGGGTTGCTCCGCTCCCCGATCCGATCCGAACCCTTCGGAGAATCTAGTAGGGCACGGGGACGCGCACTTGTGCGCGATGCCGTTCCCTCTAGATAACCTCTGAAGGTGATTCGTTTCACACGGCTTGAGGGACCCTTTACGTTCCTCGCCGCCCCCAAAAAGCCCGGTGAAGCTGAAAATGCCGCAGCGGCAATCAGCAATCTCTCTCCAAAAAAAAAAAAACTAGGTATCCGATGTGGCGAATCGGCGGGCGATTGGTCTGTGGCTCGCGCAGCACTCCCGGCCGCCGCGCCGCCGTCGCGCCGCCGCCGTTATGTGAGCGGTCAATGTGAAGGCTCACCGCGCTTCGTTTCCGGCTCGCGCGTCGCGGCGCGGCTTGGCGTCAGCACAGCACATACGCTCCGAAGACCACTAAAAATACTTCTGCGATATAATACCTAGATGGGGCCTACAGTGCACAAGTACAAGCGACGACGCACTGTCGGTTGATCAGCCGCGGAAATACACATGCACATAAAATCAATAATTAAATAAAAAAATAATAAGTAATATTTAACTTCCCAGAAACTTTTACAAAGTGGATTCAGAGTAATTAGAAAAGATTTAGATGAAGTAGTATTGTCATTTGCCGACATTGAATAAATCAATTCCCTTTCGTGTCTAATCAAAGTTTCAAAAATCGTTCAAACATTATGATACAACTACCTTAGGTTTATCTGTTTTCCATCAAAACATACAGGATGTTCGATCCGAACTAAGTCAATTAGAGATACTCACACAATCACATAATATTGATATTTTATGTATCAGTGAAACATTCTTGAGGTGTGAAAATGACTGTAAGTTCCTTGCCAATACCTGGATATATCATGGCTGCATCCTTTTGTAGGACAAGGTCTCGGGGAGGTGTCTGCATATACCTACATATTGGAAATACGAAGCGATCCCTATAAGGGTGATAGTAAAGATCATTAGCTATTAATTTGCCCTCGGGTAGATGGGAAAAATGTACCGACTTCGAAATAAAATTATTTTTCTCTTTTCTTTTTTTCTGTTCTTTTTTATATTATTATTATGTATCAGAGTGTTAGCAAACTAAAATTACCAAAATATACTATTAAATACGTAATAGGGTAGACCGGGTACAAAAGTACCACGGGGCAATAGTACCATTGCCAATATTTCCAAACACAAACAACGTTTGCCTGTGTGCATAGCATCACGACACGTGCTCTATGCGTCCCCACCCGCTAACCAGTCGGCGGCGCCCGCGCTGTGAAACGGACGTGTATACAGGCGATTTTTTGTTTTCGGGCAGTCACAGTGAGTATTCACGTCAAATGTTTTAGTCTGTAATTCACATTTAACTTGGTATTTTATAAAATTTTTGCTTTCATTAGTTTCTTTACACTTCAAACTTTGTAACAGTGACGAATTATATATGAATTCATTGATAAAATGCCGTGATATTTGGTTAATATTTAAACTGCCAATTTGGAACAATTGTACCACTAACGTTGGGGACAATTGTAGCGGTACAATTAACCCCGTGGTAGAATTAACCCCGATGTTATATTAGTTATGAATTATGATTAATCAGAATGTGTTAGAATGAATTATGATTAATGATTTTATATACCTATAATATTTATATACCTACTTATTTGGACATTTTGTTTTAGATGCCACGGCGAAGAGCGAAGTTAACGGATCGAGGCTCTAAAGACCTATTACTTTATGAACATGCATTTCAAGAAGTTCAAAATGGGCGGTTTATTAGGGCCGCAGCTGAGATGTTTAATCTCTGCCACGTTTCACTTATACGATACAAAAGGAAAAAGTAAACTAATCCTGATGATGCCATATGTATGGGATAAAGAAAAAAAAAACAAAAACTATAGAAAAAACTAGAACAACAAAAGATTACGCTAGGCCAAGTACCTCTAAAGAAGAAGAAGAAGAAGAATGGTTTTGTATTCTGTGTATGGAACCTTTTAGTACCAGCCGTTCAAACGAAATTTGGGTTCAATGCACAATTTGCGGATTGTGGGCACACGAGAAATGTACGCCACAAGAAGCTAATTATGTTTGTCATAACTGCGAGTCTGATTAAAAATTAAAATATACGTAATAAATATTATAATATTAACTACTATCTGTCAGGGTCAATTGTACCGGGGGGCAATTGTACCTCCATACAAATAGATAGTTTTGGATTTTTGTGATTTGAATGATTGATATTAAGATAATTATATACTCAGAAGTTATGTTTGAGCCAAAGGAATGGTATATTATGTAAGAGTTGACTACTTTTTGTTATTGGGGGAAAAATATTGTTTTTATTTTAAGTTCTTGACGTGTTGACTTTCTCGACTGATTACTTTAAGTTTTTTGATTCCTAAGAGTAAAGACTGTTACTATATCTTTGTTACAACGTAGAACTACCAAATATTAATAAAGCCATTATTAAAAACAGATACAAAAGAGTTTTATTACCCAAGATATTTTTGGTACAATTAACCCGAAGTAGGGGTCTATTGTAACACATGACATCATTCTGTTCAGATGTGATTTTTATTGACTTTTCGGTACCGGAGGTTTTATATAAATACATAAATTTGCAGCTTAATATTTTAGGTATTAAAATTTAAATACATAATGAAATATATTTCAGTATTGCCCCGGTCTACCCTACTTATTAGATATACTGTCCGTGGCTGTAGCTTGATATTTAGTTTTGTTTGTTACAGGTTGCTACGGTATTAGGCGTTAACGGAGCATGTCGGAGTATCGAACTCTATAATATTACCACAAAAAACAGATTTTCTTGATGACAAAGCAATAATAACATTGCGCGACACTAAAACAAAGATTGACCGAATATATGTAATTAACATATGTAAAAAAATATTATAATCTTCGTCCAGCGAACACAACGTCAGATAGGTTTTTTCTTAACTTTCAAAAAGGAAAGTGCACGAAGCAGGTCGTAGGAAGATATAAAATAGCTAAAATACATAGACGATTTTTATTCAATCATGCGCAAAAAAACTGCCTCGTTGATGCTGCGACTGCGCCGGCGCCGCCCGGTGGAGTCCCGGGGGTGACGCGTGAGAGAGGTGACTCTGCTGTCTTTGGGCGGTTCATTGAATTGCACGTCATAAGACGTTTAAAGCGATGACTGCCCTGAACTTCTTTTCAATCTGGATGATAATTTAATATTTTAAATTAATTTAATATTTTGATTTATTTTATTGAACTTTATTTTATTTTATATTTTAAATTTTATTTTATTTAATGAATTTAGAAGTGTGTAATTTTTAATTTTGTATTTGAAATGTTTTGATTTAATCTTTTTAATTTTAATTTTTATTTAATTTAATTTATATAAATTGTTATGTTGTCTAATATAATCCTAAGCTGGTCGAAATAAATGTTTTTTATTTTATTTAAAATACCTAAAGAAATAGCAACTTATTTAAATTACAAAAACACAAATGTCGAAAAAATTTCCACGAGCAGTATTTGAACCTGCACCCTTCTGACATACCGGGTCAGGTGCTCTTCCAATTGAGCTATCGTGGTTCTAACCAGCCCGCCGAAATTATTCAACACTATTTACTTTTTACTTTGAAAGCCAAAGGCACCCATTCAATGTCATCAACTACCGTCATTAACACACGATCATAATATTTTTACAAATACTAAAGACCAGTTAAGAAGTAGGCAAGCTATTTATAAAATGTTTTTGTTTTATTTATATAATTGTAATTGTAAGTATTATAATTTGTAATTTGTTTCGCAACAAAATTTGCGTTAAAATTATATAAACAAAACAAAAATATTACTACTTATTTAAATTTGACAAATCCTGAATGTTACACTGGACATTGTTTCCGTAGGTCTTCAGCCACTGTTCTGGCTAATTCTGGAGCGAATTTGATGACTCTGAAAAGACACGGAGGCTGAAACTCCGATAAAGTAGCTGAAGGCTACGTTGAGGACTCAATTTCATCAAAACTGATATAAATAATGAAATAATTCAAAACATCACATTGCAACCTAATTCGGAAACAGAACTCACCCGCCGGCCGCTCGCCAACATCGAAGTCCACGGCCACCCACTGCCACTGCATCCAATGCCCACCTGCAAGCCTCATCAGAAGTTCAACAAACAAACAAAATGTACCGGGGAAATCAATAACATTTTCTTTAGTAATTGCCCCAACATGACCAATGTAACTTTTAATATTAATTAAATTAAATGTATAATATAAAAAGCATGTTTTATTTCCCTGCATCCTTTTGAGAAAAGCGCTATATATGCCTTGGCGGAAATGGGCCGTATTAGTGAAGTCCTCGCCGCGGCGCGGCCTCAAACCCATACTCGCGGCCTTAATGTAAATTAATACAATGCCAATAATGTACTATTAAGACCTTTAGCTCGAAAGTGTTACATTTTGGCTTATCTGATCAGTCAGGACAACTTATATGTGTGCCATGTTGTCAAAGTTTTATAGAAAAATATTGGCATATATATAGGCAAGATATAGATAAATACATAGAAATATTTATAAATTATATTTCACAGTTAAGTTTTCTGATATTTATTTGTACAGTGATGTAAACACGGCTCTCGCTGCGTTTTCGAAGTTATTTAATTTATTTTATACCTATGACTAACATTAGAGTAACATATAAGAGAAAAGGAAACTGGCAAGGCAAGGCATATATAGAGCAAGCAAGATAAAAAGAAGTTTACATCAACAAATTATAAATAAAAATAAAGCATATCTTATCCCATATTATAGAAAATATTCCAGCCAGTAACGCGTAAAGCTAAACGAATATCTAATATTTCATTAATAAACAAAAGTACAAATAAAAATAAAGCAACATGGAATTTAATAAAAAATCAAACTACTCCAGTAAACATTTTTAAACCCACTATAAATAAGATCACTATAGGCGACCGTACAGTGACCGACGGAAGTAAAGGATACGGCCGAGATTTTCAATAGCCATTTTACTACCGCAAATTTGTCCCCTCTTTTGAATAATAACTACCGGACTTTTACTGTAGTCTAATAGCATGTTTCTTACCCCTGTTGATGAAACTGAATTAAAGAAGATTGTCATGAGTTTTAAGAATAAAAAGAGCTGCGGTTATGACAGTATTCCAATAGAAGTTATAAAACGTTCTCTAAAATACATCTGTAAACCTCTTCTATATTCTAAATCTAATGACTGATTCAGAAACAAAAATCAACTACTTTAGCAATGTTTATAACATTAAAAGATATATGGGAAGCTTTGAATAAAAAGAAATCATGTGTTGGATTGTTTCTAGACTTGTCTAAGGCATTTGAGTGCGTAATCCATGAAACCCTTCTATATCAGCTTGATTTATTTATTTATTTATTTATTTATTTATTATTAAGGAATAGTACAAAGCACATTTAAAACTAGCTTACAATATTGAAATTTACAATTTGAAGGCCAATTATGACTATCCACATTTTACATTTTCCATAATACGTAGGCGAACATTGACATTTGCAAAACATGATCTGACCTTATAATGACAGAACTTTTTCTAATTATGGGAGTAAAGCGGACAATTATAAACAGAATATATAAGTTTTAAAAAAATATGTATCATAAATACTTGAAAATCTATACATACATAGATACATACAATGCAAAAATAAACATAGAATACTGCTAAAATATGCTAAAAAACATATAAAGATATACATAAATAAAAAAAAAAACAAAACAATGGCTATTGATTACCGACTTATAAGTAGTATCCATTAGTTATGATGACTCACAATCGTAGATATCATGGTAGCCGCTCGGATCAAGAAAGTGTTGTTTGATCCTGTTTTGAAACCCTATCTTTGATCCAACAAACGGATCAATGTCGTTGGAATTTTTATTGTATGTGATTGGCAAACGGGAGAAAACGGAGTTCTGGCCATAGTTTGTGGTATGTGGTGGAACGTTAAATAGCAGTGTGTGCCTAGTGCGACGTGTAGGGGCTTTTAGGGAGACAAGTTCAACCAGCTCCGTGCAGTCTAAGCGACCGCGAATAATATCAAATAACAGACTCATGTCCAGTACCCGACGACGCTCCTCCAGAGTAAGAAAACTGTAAGCTCGGCAAGCCTCATGGTACGCAGCTCCAAAAGTGGCTTTTTTGCATTTGTGATTGAGATGTGTAACAAATTTTTTTTGTATGCTTTCAATGCGGTTTATGTAAACATTGTAACATGGGGACCATATCGGAGCCGCGTACTCCAACAAGCTGCGCACATATGCGTAATATACAACCTTCATACTAATGGGATCTGAAAAAGGATGACAAGTACGCAACACGAAACCGAGATTACGATAGGCTCTGCCTACATCATGTCAATGTGAGTCGACATGAGCATCTTGCTGTCGAAATAGACTCCTAAGTCGCGAACAGTCTCAGTCCTCTCAATTACAACGCCGGCGCCGTTTAAATTGTATGAGTAAATTATGGGTTTCTTTTTTCGGGTAAAACTTATACTCTGGCACTTTCCAATGCTAACTGTGATTCCGTTTTTAGTGTAATAATTAAATAGATTATTGAGATCACTCTGTAATAACTGACAGTCAGCAGCAGACCGTACCCGCATGTACACTTTTTTATCGTCAGCGTATAGTAGATGTCGGGAGTATTTAATAACAGTGTTTATATCAAAAATATAAGCGTTGTAAAAGAGAGGGCCAAGATGCGAACCTTGAGGAACACCGGAAGAGATAGAGACAATATCTGACCTACATCCACCCATGATAACAGCTTACGAACGATTAGTTAAGTAGGAGCGCACCCAACGCAACAAATCCCCGTGTATCCCCAGACATTCAAGTTTTCTTAGCAGAATGTCGTGGTCCATACGGTCGAAGGCTTTCTCAAAGTCCGTGTAGACCACGTCAACCTGCCCACCGTTCTCCATTTCACTCAGGATAAAATTAGAGAAAAGTGCCAGATTAGAAGTAGTGGAACGACCACGTAAAAAACCGTGTTGGGTCTGTGGTATACCGCTTGAAACTATGGGATATATGTAGGTATAAACCAGCTTCTCGAACACTTTGCCGATGGTGGATAGGATTGATATCGGGCGATAATTTTCGATCATCGACCTAGACCCCTTTTTAAAAATGGGAACGACCTCTGCTTGTTTCCAAATTTCCGGGAAAACACATTCTTTGAGTGATCTTTGGAACAAAATAGTGATGGGAGTACTGAGGCTGTCTGCGCAGGAGGCGAGAAATATTGGGGGAACGCCATCGCAACCAGCGCCCTTACTCTTGTCCAGTGATTGCAGCAACTTATGCACCATGTCCTCACCAAATCCAATACGCGACAAACATACATCACTATTGCCAACGTATGGCAGCAAAGCATCACCATTGGTTCCAGTAGGTAATGGAGCAATAAAAACGCTTTCAAAAAATATATTAAACGCCGCACATATGTCCTGAGCATTAGTATAATCGACGTTATTGAACCTAATTTTATTTGGAAAGTTTGAAACTCTCTTCTTAGACTTAACGTATTTCCAGAAATATTTTGGACATTGTTTTATTAATTTTTCAGATGTACGAATAAACCGGTCAAAGCAAGACTTCTGAACATAATATTGTCTCTTTCTAAGCAGTGAAAACTCGTCGTAATCTCTAGGATTACCATATTTTTTCCAACGCGTATGCATTTTTATTTTCTCTTTATTAATTTTTATCAGAGCTGAACTGTAAATATAATTGTTATATATAAATGTTGATAAATTTGGTATTCGGGAAATAACACTAAAACTACTGGAAAGCTACTTTAAAAATAGGAACCAATACACAGTAATAGATACTTTTGATAAAATAACAAAAGAGGTAAAAACTGATCCTAGAGAGATGCTCCTAGGTCTACCACAGGGAAGTATTCTTGGCCCTCTTCTTTTTTAGTATATGTGAACGAGCTCCCGAATATCACAAACAACTTATGTGTTATGATTGCTGATGATGCTACAATTTTCATACCCAATAATCAAAATGATAACATTAAATTTAAAAATAAATAATTAAAACTTTAAATGAAACCATGTTTTCTAAAATCATTAAATCTGACAGTAAATCTTTCCAAAACAAAAGTAATGCAATTTAGAAACTATAAAACAAATCAAATTAAACTAAATATAACGTCTGAATGCGAGTCAATCATCGAAATTGTGGATGAAATAAATTTCTTAGGTGTAAATATTGACTCACATCTAAATTGGAAATCGCACATAACTAAAATTAATAATAAAATATCGAGCTACTGATATGCCCTATCTATACTTGCGGAAACGTCATCTGTAGAAGTAGCGAGAGCCGCCTACTTTGGCCAAGTTTATCCTCTTCATACTTATGGAGTTATTTTCTGGCGAAACTCTGTTAATGTAAAATCTACCTTTATATTACAAAAGAAATACTTGCGAACTCTTTACAGTTTGTACTCTGATGAGACTCTGAGAAATGTTTATAGAGAAAAGAGTTATTTGACACTGACGGGTATTTATGTGTTAGAGATTGCTGTTTTCATAAAAAGCAATATTCAGTATTTTAAACGTTAACCGCCTCTGTGGTCTAGTGGCTCAGACCACCGGTTTAGACCCAGAGGTCCTGGGTTCAATTCCCAGCGGAGGGTGCATGTTTGTGTACTCGGTTTGGTTGGTGGTAGGGCTTGTTTGTCCGCCTGGCTAGCTACCACCATCTTATCTAAATATGTCGCCATAACATCAATGTTTGTAGCATTGTTGTGTTCCGGCAGCTAGAGATAAGATATAGTTGAGGATACCGGGTGAAGTGCGCTTCCATCATTGGCATCACTTAACATCAGGTGAGATCAAGGCACTGTGCTTACCCGTAAATATAAAATAAAAACGTAGAAGCACAAGTAATTGTAATTTGCGGAAGAGATATGCATATGATTTGTCTTTACCAAATATTAATAATGCCCTGAATCACAAGAATGCCTTTGTAACTGGTATCCAAATATTCAATCATTGCCCGCAAATCAAAAAGCCTCAGTAAATTTAAACTGTTTTAAAATTAAATTAAAAAGATGGCTTATAGATAAGGCCTTCTACAGTTTGACTGAATATTTCCATGTAAAATGTACCACCTACCTACTAAAAATTGCATGCCCAACAATTGTTTATTCCCATTATTATATGCTTAACACCTGCTATGTATTTACACAACTTTATGGCAATAAAAAAATATCTTATCTTATCTTATCAATTAAATTGTATACTATTTTCTGTCCTCCACACTAGCCTCCGCCTGGCCTGTGGAGGTATGGAGCGCTGACAAAATTTAATAAATAAGTAACGAAAATTAACAACTTCATTTACTCCAAAGTTAGACTTTTGTTTCGTGGACTGACTTGGATTTTAATTTGAGGCGGTTGATTGACTACCTGATTGTATATATGAGGAAAAAGGTGTGATCTGAAACGCTGCGCAATGTTTTTAGACGAGCGGGTTGGAATTTTGAAAACTCTTTTGCTAATCATGGCACTGTATTCCTTTAAAGCGACCACTGACCGGTGGACAAACAGTTTTCTCACACGCACCTCTTATTCTTTATATAACGCGGCAGTAGGATATCGTAAGGATTTAAAGAGAGCCGTCTTCAAAACCTCTCTTTGGGCTCTTTCTAAAGTAATGAGTGTAGTCTTAGAAACGCCTCCCAGGCAAGGATCAATCATTTAGTATAGATTGACACAGAGCCAGCCAGGTAAACCATTTTTAAAGTTTTCGCGTCAGCCACGTCTTGCCGAAGATTTCTCATAACGTGTATGACCTTTCTCACTCTGCCAGCCACAGTCGATATAGGTACCTATATGCTTCTTGAATGTGAGTCTTTCGTCAATTACCACTCCCTCTCTCACTCCCACTCCATAAATACATGCACTCTCTCTATTTTTCACAAATTTGCAGAAGTGTTAGAGTTAGAAACTATAAATTTATCTATAAATTCTTCTTCTATCTGCTCTTGAAAGTCGCAATCGACAAAAAGTTTTAATCAAACAAGGTTTTAAGTATTTTAAGGTGAGTGGTTTACGAAAAACCTGTTGGTGAATGAATGGTGTCGCGCGGTTGCGCTCGCGGCCCGCGCGCGCTGAAGGCGACCGACAACGCCTGCACTGCACATTCAAAACATGGCGCTCCCAATACCTACCGTCCAAATAATGGATTTGGACCTAAGCGAGAGACGAGCGAGTTCATCCATTTTTCATGAGGTAATAAGATAAGACAGGATTTAGCGAATTTCCGGTCACTCACGGGCGGTTGCTACTAAGATTATACACTATAAATAAATAAATAATTAAAAGCATAGCATCATTCATAAATCATATAATGTTAAGCCTCCTGAGTTTCTTGCCAGCTCTTCTCGGTCGAAGGCTCTCCGATCCGAAGATCCGAACTGGTGGTAGATTCAGTAGTTTAGTCTAAACTAATTTTTTACCTTTTTTGATTTACAGTTTTGACGTCAACAAATGCCTGTGAAGGCTTATGTTGAATAAATGATTTGACTTTTACTTTGCCTTTGAAAAGTGGTGAAACTGCGAAATGGTGTGTAATGTAATAAATAACAGATGCCAATAGCGGGTACCTGCCTGCGACAGGACGGCCCTCCGGCCGCCTAACTCTATCCCCATCGCTCTCGCTACCGCGCTCTATAGTTTATGGCGTCATCTTGTCATTTCGAAAGCGATATAAAAGCAATATCGAAAGCTATAGGCTATAGCTTTCGATATTGCTTTTATATTGCTTACATATCGCTTTTGAAATGACAAGATGACGACGCCATAGAGTGAGGCGGTAGGCCCCGGGCCCGCGCGCCGTGTGCTCTCACCACGGCTCGCGGCTCCATTATTCAGTAGCTAGTCCTCAATTCCAGGTTCACGGTCAATACCCGGCTTGGTATTACATGGACCTCACAACTTTTTACGGTAGAAGAACTGAGGACCTATAAGACTTGGTTTTTTTTTTACAACTTTGTTTTTGATGGCTTTTATTTACAATGACCTGTGTTCTGTGCTCAATACCTACTTACCTACATTTCTGCTGCATACCATACTATACTTTTTCTGTTTATCGCAATGTTGTTGGTCATTTTAATAATCAATATTGTTCAATTATCAACTAACCGTACGCTTTTCCAACCACAAAATACTTTCGATACTTTAACGGCTTACAAGAATGATTTCGATATTTGCCTGTTATATAAAATTGATAATTTCAACCCTGTGTCGCAGATATTTTATTACCCCACTCATTGGATAGAATAAAATTTTATAAACTCAAATAGCATAAAATGCAGTCCACGTTTTTGACGTGCGATGTTTGCTCCGAATGTTTGTCTATATGAACTGATCGTATTTAGCTTGTGGTCTTTTATCAGCCGCAGATAGTTATCTGCGGAAAATTTACTGATTTCAGGAAGCAATCGTTGTTTACAAATGTACGAGTATGCCTGTAAGTGCTGTTCTGTTGTGACTGGATACGCTGATTTGTTTATCAGTCACGAGACACGCGTTGGTCAGATCCACGTCACATCGATCGAAGCAGCGTTATGCACTCTCCGTGCTCCCATGCACTATTTTGTGCGATGCCTTTCATTTGTTGTTCAAAGAAAATCCCAAATAGAGCAGAAGGCATTCGCACACCTGAAAAATTCAACATGTGTGATATCTCTCTGCTGCAGGTGTCTACGGATGCGATAGCCGCAGGCGTGCGTGGTGTTGAAAGACGCGGTGATTGCAGCGGCGGCGGCGCCTCCTTGCCACGGTCAACACAACACAGTACTAGCCGTGTCAACGGCTCCGCTCGCGTGGCTTTATAGAATTATTTAATTTAGAATTTAGAATTATTTCTTTTTAAATGACTAGTCTTAATTTTTTTTTTCAATTAAAAAGAAGCATACGCAATTTTGTTTGACCAAGACATACCTCCTTATTTATTTATCGGCTACAAATACTGTTCATCAGACTTTTAATCAATTTTGAAAGACAACATTATTTTGTAATGGTCATCCGTAGAAGATAGACGTATGCTATTACGAATGTTTTTGTAGTTATTTTTAATATTAGGAAATATTTGGTTCATAACTTGCTGTATCTCTTACGGCTTACGTCCCAAAATCGACTTGATTCACTATCGTCACAGCTCATTCAATTTGTTACTTGTTTTACGATAAAATACATAAGTATTATAATGAACGAGCCAGAGAACATAGCTATGAATTAAAAAAAAACACGTATATCGGCTAGGTACCTATATGTGGTTCTTGTAATAAGGACACAAACGGAGAGACAGACAGACGTTGAGTTTTATTTATTTATTTTATTTTATTTATTATGAAGAAAAGCTTTATAAAATAAATACCTATTCCAACAAAATCCTCATCTCATCACTTAAGAATAAAAATACGAAACATTTATTGACCTCCACAAAAACAGATAAAACAGGACAGCACCAATTAACACAACGAACCGAAACAGTTTGAACATCTAACACAATTACACAAAACTAAATTTAAGAGAAAATAATGATGCAGTATAACTCAATTAAAACACCAATGATAATTTTAGATGTTATATTTTAACAAACTTTGTTATTACAATCCTCGTGTACAAGAAAATTACTAAACCTTTTTTTAACTTAACGTTTTGATCGATTGCTCACTGAGAACTCTCTATTTTATTTTTCTTCCAACGTCTTTTTTTCACAACGAACAAACTAACGAACTAAGAAAAAAAACTGTTCAAGTCAAATGCACAACTTATTGAAAATTAAACATTATTTAGCAAAATCATTAATTACGTCATAAATTCAATTTAAAAATAACAGTTTCCAAAAAATAATTGATTTAAATGTTTGATAAATTTAGAATAATTAAATACAATACAATTACAGCGCGGTCGGATACATTAATTTTGGTCAGTGTACTAAAAGTAATAACTTGATACAGTATAAATACATTTAGAACAGTGTTGATTTAACTATGAAATTAATAACACATTTACAATAGATTTTAACAATCTAACAGCTCGTCCATCCTGATACAAGTTCACGTCCTCGTGAACACATAATAAAATAAAATAAAATAAATAAAACAATTGACAAATTAAATACATTCGTTCTACAAAATACAAAGTTACAATACAAAGTTTTACAAAATATATTTTCTATAATACATATTAAAGTTTTGCACTTTGCAACATCTAGAAACCTTTACATTTAGACTAATTTTGTATTCAAATCATTTACAATTTCGCACTTTGCGCTTTACCTTTCATATTTTATGCTTAAGTAATTATAATTAACATATACATTTTTTTTTTTTTTTTTTAGCTTGGCCCACGTTGGACTGGAATGAATTTCAGAGTGCGCACTTTGCGCTTTGCACACGTTGCGCTTAAATCATATAAATTACGCACGTTGCGCGCCGCACACGTTGTGCGTTGCACATATTGTGCTAAAAGTTTTAGATAGCGCACTTTGCGCGTTGCACACGTTGCGCTCAATTCGTTTAAACTGCGCACTTTGCGCACTGCACACTTTGTGCTAAATTTATTGTATTAGCGCACTTTGCGCGATGCACACGTTGCGCTCAATTCGTTTAAACTGCGCACTTTGCGCACTGCACACTTTGTGCTAAATTTATTGTATTAGCGCACTTTGCGCGTTGCACACGTTGCGCTAAATTTGTTTAAATTGCGCACTGCACACTTTGTGCTAAATTTATTGTATTAGCGCACTTTGCGCGTTGCACACTTTGTAATTATTTGAATCGCACACATTGTGCCCAAACTATTTAATTCTCATTTTTAAATACAACAGCATCAAATAGGCAACGTTTATCATTCAATAACAATAAAAGAGCATTAAAATAGAAATCAGTGAATTATACTTAACTATTTTAGAGTAAGCAAAACAAAAGCACCAAACATGGGTAGTCCTTAATTAATCATCATCTGAATCATTATTATCAGAACTATCAGAATAGGAATCATTTCCTTTATTATCATAACATAACCAAGGGAATATCTTATCAACAGCATAAACTCCAGTATACGCCTTGTTACCCTTTTTAGTAATCGGTGTGTCACAAACCTCATATCTATCATTATCTAATATTTTCGTTATCTTATATGGTCCCGATAACTTAGGCAACAACTTTCTACTCTTGCCTACACTATGTACTACTTTCTCAATCCTCACTAAATCTCCTACATCGTACTTTCTAGCCTGTTTTCTCTTTTTGTCAAAACTAAGTTTCTGTTTGTCTTGAGACTGTAAAATGAACTTATCTACTTCAGATCTTACTTTCGTGATTGCTGTTCTAGGAGGCATTATTTCTTTATTTTCACTCGGTCTTTCATTACTTTCATGCTGAGAACCATTATCGTACCTAATAATACATTTATTTTCATCTGACAAAATATTTAAATTAGGTTCTGCTTGAACAGATTCATTATCTTCGTTACCATTCAAACCATTACTGATATTAGCTACGTTCTCATCATTTACACTATCTAATATATTGTTCGTTAGATCTGGTTCAATCTCGGAAATAATGTGACCTTCGTGTGTGTTTGTAAGTTTAAGCCCAAATAAGATTTCTGACGGTGATTTCCCAGTACCTTTATTAATTGTGTTATTTAAACCCCATTGAACCTGTAATAACCTGTCATCCCATAATCTCTCGTCATTGCCGTGATTTTGTGCAGCTAAAGAATCTAATATCGTACGATTGTACCTCTCCACTTGGCCATTAGCACGTGGAGAGGCAACTGCGTTCTGAATATGTCTGATCCCTAATTCTAACATAAATGTCTTAAATTTAGCACTCGTAAAAGACGTTCCGCGGTCACTTATTAAACGTTTAGGCAATCCAAATGTACCAAAATAATCTCTAAGTACTGCAATGCTTGTATTAGACCGTGTATTCTTTACAGCTTTCAAAACGATGAATTTAGTATATGCATCTATAATGACTAAAATATATGCATTTTTCCGCTTGCTAGTCACAAAAGGACCTACATGGTCAATATGAATAGTATGAAAGGGCGTCGGTACTTTAGGTATGGGATGAAGATAACCCTCTTTCTTCCCTGCAGGAATTTTGCTGTGTGCACACTCGAGACACGAATTAACATATTTTTTTACAAATTTTCGCATTTTGGAAAACCAATAATGTTGTTTGATTCGGTCTAGTGTTTTCTCGAATCCAAAATGACCTATATGATCGTGATTCTTCTGCAAAACTTGCCACCGACATCCTTTCGGTACAACCCATCTCAACCCTTCATCGGTATTCCTATAAATTCTGTCTCTCTTTAGTACAAAATTCTTTTTAATTTCAATTACGTCATCATATTGACGATCTGATAAAATATCTTTTATACGTTTTAATTCCGAATCATTTGATTGAATTGTTACTAACCAATCATTATCAATGTTCATAATGTCAAGAGTTTCGACAGCCTCAATAACACCTACTTCATCAGAGACCGGATTCCTGCTTAAAGCGTCAACATGTGACATACTATTTCCAGACCTGTATATAATATTGCAATCATATTCCTGAATCAAACTCCACCATCTAGCAACACGGGGAATCGTGTCCCTTTTTTGGAATGTTGCCCTTAGCGAGTTACAGTCGGTTACTATTGTGAAGTTTAACCCCAAAACGTACGGTCTAAACTTCATTAATGACGCTATAACTGCCAGTGTTTCTAATTCATATGATGAAAAGTGTGATTCTTCGGGGGATGTTTGTCGGCTGTAATAAGCTATCGGTTTAAGATTAGAATCTATCTGTTTTTGCAATAATACCCCGCCTACCCCATGCTTGCTAGCGTCCGTATGAATTTGTGTCTCAGCTGTTGGATCGTACAATGCAAGAACAGGCCTAGAAGTTAAAATGTGTTTAACTTCAGAAAATGCACGTTCTTGTTCTACACCCCATTCCCAGGCGACATTCTTTTTTAATAATTTTGTAAGAGGTCTGGTAATTTGTGCGAATCCTTTAATAAACCTCCTGAAAAAACTAGCCAGACCTATGATTTGCCTAATATTATGAACATCTTTTGGAGTGGGAAAGTTTCTTACGGCTTCTACCTTTCGCATTCCTGGTTTTATACCCTCTCCAGAAATCTCAAATCCCAAATAATCGACTTCGACTTTAAAAAAATTACATTTCTGTGGTTTTAAAGTTAACCCTGACTGACGAAGCTTCTCAAAAATTGTACGAAGCCTCTCTAAGCCTTGCTCGAAAGATTTCGATGGTACCAAGATGTCATCCATGTAAGCTAGGGCAGAATTGAAACGCGCATTTCCTAGTACCATATTAATCGCTCTTTGGAAAACCGCAGGAGCATTTGCCAAACCAAACGGCATCCGGTTAAACTCAAATTGACCGTCTGGAGTGACAAATGCTGTTTTGTGTTTTGAATCTTCGCTAATTGGTATTTGGTAATATCCAGACGCTAAATCTAATGCACTAAAATAATTGTTACCAGCCAATCGATCTATTTGATCTTCAATACGTGGAATGGGATAATGTTGCTTTACTGTTTTCTTGTTTAAAGCACGATAGTCAATGCACAGGCGCTTATCCCCAGTTTTCTTTTTAACAATAATAATAGGTGACGCGTACGGAGATGATGATTCCCTTATTATATTGTTTTGTAGTAATTCGTCTATCATTGATCTAACTTCAGATCTTTCGGTATGACTAAGGCGGTATGGACGATACACAACTGGGTTAGAGTCTTTTAGCTCTATATTCATTGTAGTGACGCTAGTGCATCCTAATTCTGGTAGACCTTTGGCAAAACAGTCCCTGTATTCATTTACTAGACTCAAAAAATTTTGTATTTGAATATCATTTAAATTATCGCCAATATTCAAATCATCTAATGTAAGTATGCTTTTTTCGTTACGTATTGTTTTGATGTGTAAGTATTTAATTCTTTTTACGTTTTCTGAAAAAACTGAGCCTCGCGATATAATTTGATCTGTTTGAAATCGTAATTGTAGTTGTTTGTTATTTAAAATCTCGATATAACCTACGCCATTTTTAATATAAATTTGACCACCAACTATTTTATAACTAGTTCTTTGACTATCTTCAATGCAAATTTTTCCTGTTATATCGCAATCGGTTTTAACTTTTATCATAGCGTTGCCATATATATTTATAGTGTTATAAATTTTAAAGGTAAAGCGTCGGTCTTCAAATTGAATCTTTGACTTAATTATCAAATGTTTGTGGTCTTTATGAAACTCAATATGGGACTGTTCTGTCACAGTTTGGCCAATTAAAATTTCGTAACTAAGGAAACGATCGGGTACTATTATTAACTCCACCTTTACTATTATGTGATCTATCGTTAAGTCTACTGTGCAAGCACCTACAGACTGAATGACAGAATTACCAAAACCACGCAAGTACGGCAAGTTATCAAATCTCCAATTATCGTTATTAAGAATTTTCCTAGCTACTGATTCTTTAATTAATGTACACTGACTACCGAAATCTAAATAGGCGTGAAGCTTAAAACCATGTATAAAAATGTACTTTTTAAATTTGTCATCCATTGTCTCCTTAGCATTAACTAGTCATAATGACTTTATTTCTGACTTATTTTTCCAAACTTCCCTTGAACAGTTTGGATCATTGTGACCGAATCTCAAACATTTTTGACATTTGACTATAGATTTTTGGCAATTATTTACTGTGTGTCCAACTTCGTGACAATTGAAACATTTAAATGGCCTATTATGCTCTACTCTCGCTGGTTTGCGGTTAGTGTCAGTATTTGGGCGGATGAACTTCCTATTCTTCTCAAAACGCTCGTGTTTTACACTTCTAAGGTACCCTAATAATTTGTCTGCATCTTCAAAACCTACAGCTTCTGCACCATATCTGACCGATCTATCTTCGATACCAAATACCACACAATCAATAGCATTTTTCCCATTTATACCACAACGATTTAAAGCTATTAACTTTTCGTAGTAATACTCTTCTAAATCATCCCCAAATTTAGCTCTTAAGTTAAGCATTTCCGTGAGTAAACGTCCGTAATTTTCATATACTGGAAAAGCAGACTTAAGTTTATTTTGCCATATTTCCCATGTATGCATTACTGATGGTTGACCTTCATACCATCGTTTCGCTGTGCCCATGAGCTTTGGTAAAGCATAATGAGCAGTTTGTTTGGTGTCCCAACCGTAAATCTCTGCACACTCGTTAACCTTGTTCAACCAGGTAACAATGGTTTGATTTTTAACTTTAGGATCAAATTCCGGCACAACATTAACGGCTGGGAATTTATCTCTGTTCTGTGGATTAACAGTAGATACGGCTTGTAGAACTTGACTAAGACTATCTATTAAGTCCTTGTTACGTGCAACATCATTATGATTTGAAGTCACTGCTAATTCAGAGTTAGGGAAAGAGTGTTGGTGTGGATTAACATTTGAGTGAATTATTAAGTTATCATTGTTGTTAACCTGTTCATCAAAAATACCTTCATTTGATACAGAGCTATTTGATTTGCTTACACCTGGCAGATGCGTAACACTGGTTTGTGGATCAATGATACTTGGTTGCCTTTGATGTCTACTACGTGAACGAATTTCAGTATGAGATACGGTATGTCGAGATTTAAGATCTCTATTTTTATTATTGGGATGCCTTCTATCCGATAAAGTTGAATCTGACCTGGTCACTGAACGAGATCGGCGCTCCAGTCTCGGTGTTCGCAAACGCTGTAATCTTCTGCTGCGTGACCGCGTGCGCTTGCGCCGAATGGAGCGCGACCGCCGCTCTGCAGTGGACCGCGACTGCCGCTTCGCAGAAGAACGAGATCGTCGTCTCGCAGTTGATCGCGATCGCTGCCTCGCGGGGGCACGTGACCGTCTTGCAGGTGTATCACTTGTCCTTCTGTCTCTTGGCATTGTATATGACAATGATAAAGATAACTGGTAACAGATACATAATAATGTTAATTTAAAATTGTCTAATATTATTAAAGTACAAGTACAAATCTATAATCTTAACTCTAAACACTTTATAGATTGTCAATAAATTTGAGGCACTAAATGCAATACTTTAAATGTGTGTAGAATAGAACATAGATCCTATAGTAAAAATAACAATTCCATTTTTATGAAGATAATAAAGATGGTTTAAAAGTTTATTGTTCAGTCACACATTACCCTTTCTTTAAATTGTTATAATTCTTGGATTGATAGTAAACCTGTTTAATAAAAAGTGGGCAGGTAAATATGCCACATCGAAACTAATTAACTAATAAATTGACTAATAGACAACTTATTGTCATTGTAATTAAAACACCAAAAGATGGTGACGTGGTTTTTAAAACATGTGATGAAATCAAAAGGAAACGCTGGGTTTGTTATAACTAGTAAAGAAAATACGCTTGTTTCATACTTGAGACTACTGTTTCTACGTTACTTACTAACTATTGTTTTACGTTACTACGTAGTAGCGCATTTGCATCGCTTTGGTGCCACAATTCGCATCGACACGTTTTATTATAAGTATTTCGAAAGAGGCTATGTTATATATAATAAAGGTCCTTCATAGATTATTGAACACAGATACAATTTAAACTCATAATCATAACATTTGGATAAAGAAAACAATTGACTTACCCTTAACGTTTATAACCAACCTGTACCGAACAGCATGTGTTCATCCCACTTCTGAATTGATGCAGTATAACTCAATTAAAACACCAATGATAATTTTAGATGTTATATTTTAACAAACTTTGTTATTACAATCCTCGTGTACAAGAAAATTACTAAACCTTTTTTTAACTTAACGTTTTGATCGATTGCTCACTGAGAACTCTCTATTTTATTTTTCTTCCAACGTCTTTTTTTCACAACGAACAAACTAACGAACTAAGAAAAAAAACTGTTCAAGTCAAATGCACAACTTATTGAAAATTAAACATTATTTAGCAAAATCATTAATTACGTCATAAATTCAATTTAAAAATAACAGTTTCCAAAAAATAATTGATTTAAATGTTTGATAAATTTAGAATAATTAAATACAATACAATTACAGCGCGGTCGGATACATTAATTTTGGTCAGTGTACTAAAAGTAATAACTTGATACAGTATAAATACATTTAGAACAGTGTTGATTTAACTATGAAATTAATAACACATTTACAATAGATTTTAACAATCTAACAATAATATGATGCGTGAGGCCGAAACGGGTAGCTGACTCAGCAATGCTTCAGATCAGACAGCTCTCTGAACGTGAGGTGGCGGCGTGTGTTCGTTCACACATCATCCCCACTGCTGGGGCACGAGCCTTTCCCTTTGGATGGATAGGGAAAACGGGTCATAAAGTCCACCATGCGGGCGCAGTGCGGTTTGGTGGTTGTTAACGACTGCTAATGCAGCCGGGACCAAAGGCTTTACGTGATTTCTGAAGCACGGAGGAGCTCGAAATTATACATTTTTGGTCACCCATCCGATGACCGGTCTTTGCGAAAGTTGCTTAACCTTAGCAGGCCGGGCGCGTTAACCACTGACGAGTGATAGGTATAATAAAATAAATTCAATATTTAAAGAAAAATTAAGATGTTCAAAAAACTAAGTAAAGAAAAACCAGCGCCGCGCTCGGCTCCGACGGCCATGTGACCACACACGTACGGAGATTACGGAGGGGTTTTCCTGTTCAAATGTGTTCTGTACATTTGTCTTTAGAGCGAGGCCATACAGCTTTGGGCCTTTCCGCTTATCTTTACCTGCTAGGTAGGTACACCTTTCACCTACTATTGCATAAACACCTACCTATTTTCATATTATTCAATATGAAAATATGAAAATATATCATAACATTTCTGTGTCGAACACACAGTGATAATGTGTCGCGCTCTGAATGCGTCGTGTCGTAGTGCCATGCCAGCGCCATCGCCATGCACTCTACACCCATCTATGACCTTACGACTCTGAATCAACATGCAAGTTGAAATCAGTAGCAAAGCAATTGCGCTCGCCCGCCAACACCAGAGTCTGCCTGCACGTTAGCATCCATTGACGAGGACCGTGGTCGCACAGTGGCAGCACTCGCATCGCATCGGCGACAGCGCGAGCGCCAATAGCTGCTCCGCTACATAATTGCGGCTCGCACTACTGGAACGAGCTATAATTGGCCGTCGATCACGAGGAACAAATCCAGAATGTGTAATCAATAGCCCCACCAAGGCCCCGCGGACGGCGCGGCGCCCGATTTCCGATTCGCATCTGTGACATCTGTCATCCATCACGTGCCACGATCAATCAATTTGTTCGATAATTCAAGTAAATGGACTATTGAGATTGCCTTTTTATTAGATGCTGATCAATACCTCATTTAATCAGCGTGTGTTATATTCATTGGCGGTTGTTTGCAATGAGTACATGACGTCTAGAAGCGAAGTACTAGTACTATCAGTCATATGACCTATCACACGCATGGACGTCGGTGGAGGCACGTCGTTAACGTGGACCTGTTGTTTTCGCTTTGCTTATGTATTTATTTAAGTCCGTGTTAAGGATGACTGCACGCAAAAGTGTGTTGCCCCGGGCGGTTAGTGTCTAGCCCCGCAACCTTAAGCCTTACTTAGACCTATACTTGGCTCAGGCTTCCAATATAAATGATAGCACGTAGAGAGGTGGGAGGGACCGTTACCTACCACGCTAGCCCAACGTTGGGTGGGGTTACCTACTATCCTACAAATATCCTACGGCAGCGGCCGGTACCAACGGCTTAACAAGGCTCAAGATTTTGATTTCCATAAATCCTTAACACAATTCCACGTGATATTCAGTGCCTTTAATCTGAAATAACATAATTAGGATGAAGGAGAACGTATTATTGTATACTGAACTGAGATGTAGGTATAATTTAGCCGCCCATCCATGACATTGCGATGGTCACAACCCAGACATTGCAGCCATCGAGCTTCAAATTACTGATAATAATCAGTTCTCGGAATAAAGCTAACCAAAAACAATCGTCATCCAACGCGCGGACGGGCTCAGGCGCGGAAAGCGCGAGTCAGTGCTGCGTCAAATTAAAATTAAAGTGTACTTATTAAGAAATATGTGATTTTAAAAAGTAATTATAAATACTTACATCGTTGTTTTTATATAGTATAGTTATTTTTATATAACAGTTTTGAAGTCGCCATGGGAGCCCCGTTTCTCTATACACTACCATAGGTTTTCATCAGGTTTAAAAAAAAAGTGGGTTCCAACTCTTAAAACAAAAAAAAACATCAAAATTGGTGCAGATTTGACGGAAAAAAAATACCTACCCAAAAATATGCACGCCAATTATTGCGCTAGCTTTAACGCAACTTTTTTCTTCAAACGTAGTGTGGCCTGTGGCATACTCTGTCAAAATAATCACATACAGGAGCGGTGCGAGCTATGACACCGTATGACACCAGTCCGACACCAGTCCGACACCAGTCCGACACCAGTCCGACACCAGTCCGACACCAGTCCGACACCAGTCCGACACCAGTCCGACAACAGCCCGACAACAGTCCGGCACCAGTCGGAGACCAGGCCGACACCAATTCGTCACCACTCCGACATCGCACACCAATTCACAGCATCATACGCCATTGAGGCTCGTGACGGCTCGCGTGTTATCTGACAGTGATCGGACGGTGCGCCGGCGCCGGTGCCGTATCAGCCGCTACTGCGCCTCACAGACATTGTGCCCCAATCAGATCCGATGCACATCACGATACACAGTATTCAAATAATGTATGGGCGCATATTCATTTTTATTAAAATCAAAACTTCTCATTAACGTACCTTTGTTTGTTTTGATACTGGATTTCTGTGTAAAATATAACTGAGGCTACGATTTTGCAGTTGGTATTTAAACTCATATCAGACTCTACATACTCACCATAAGGCTGAAAGCTACGCACACGGTCCTCCGGCTCACCTGTTGTGGCTGCGTAAGCGCCCGCCGCAGTTGGCCGCTTCACTCGTTTCGATTGTAATTCAATATTATGCTTATCAAATCATTTCATATCTATTATTGTCGAGGATAGTCGATAACAACTACATCCGTTCTAGGTACTACATTTGCTACTGGCCTATATCACTCCTATGTTACTGCATATACTCGTAGTAGTGGCCTTTGCTCTTGGACGCGATTATTACAGCGGTGCGTGGGTTGGTTTGGTAGCTTACCTGACATTTTTTATTATCCTTTCATTTTTTATTATTCCTACCTATCAAAGGATGGGTATATATTTTACTTTTTGTACGAACGGTTTGTTATGTTAGGGTTTTTTGTTAATGCGATGCTTAATTTTATTTAACCTCTGTGGTCTAGTGGTTAAGACCACCGGTCTCAGACTTAGAGGTCCCGGGTTCGATTCGCAGCGGGGAATACAATGTTTGTGTACTCGGTTTGGTTGGGCTCGTTTATCCGCCTGGCTAGTTACCACCGCACCGTCTTATCTAAATATAACAATGTTTGTAGCATTGTTGTGTTCCAGCAGCTAGAAATAAGATAACTAGTGCCTCAGAAAGAGGAAGATTGAGAATTGATTGGATTCAACCAGGGCTTGGAATACCGGTATTTTCAATAACCGGTTACCGGTACTTTTGATTTATTAAAGTACCGGTAATGATTTGATACCGGTATAACCGATGAGTGCCGGTAAGTAGTATTTAGATTTTTAGATTTCAGGCAAAAAAACACCTCTCTACTGAAGTTCTACCCTGAACCTATCGTGTTTGGTTTTGTGTCTGGATGTTAACATCTTCCCCTTGTGTTCGTTCTTCTGCAGAACATGCCGGACATGGGATAACTCCTCGTGCAGTGTTTCATCATCGTACAAAATTTATTATATATAGACATTTTCTATTTAAGATTGGAAAAAGCAATTCTTTAAAAAAATTGAGGAAGACCACGAAATCTAATAATAATGGACTTAATCTATCAATAACCATTTGTAGAATGATATATTGCAGTGAACCACGCCAAAAACACAAATTCTACAGACTAATAATAGTTACATTAGATAAAAGCAGAAAAATAAGAAAAAACTTATTTATAAAGTGGTCATTGCAGCTGCCTCAAATAACGTTCCCATTCGCTGGCTTCGGTGAATGCCAATTATCTACGATTCAAATACTGACGACGATTACTTGTACTTTTTGAGGCTACAGGCTATTTAAGGCGAGTGTACCGTCCTCTCCGTCCACAAAACAGTTAAATCTAATTATTGCTTGCCAGTGGTCGGTGTCTGTCCAGAAATTCACAATTTAAGATAACATAAAAAGTTCGTTTGCCAGAATACAGTAAACTCAGATGATACATAAGTGTTTTTTTTTTTTTTTTTTTTTATATATTTTAGCGTTTTATTAATGTTGACTAAAAAACATAAGCATCAAGCACTGAAAAATTTCGACGGGTGAAAGCCAGACCTCGGTAGCCAAGTGGTTAAGGCAGCCGCCCGGAATGCGGAAGGTGCGTGGTTCGATTCCCGCCTGAGGTTGTCGTCTTTTTTCAGTGTTTAAATTTTACTTCAGATGATACATCTTTAAAATTAGTACAATTGTGTTCAACTTGCATGCAAGCGTGCAACATTCTTAATTATAAGAAATTTAAAGAAAGTCCTACAATTTTTGTTTTAAAAATTGACGAACACTGTAAAAGCAATATCCTAATAGCCATTTTGTAAATACACATTTTTTTATTATTATTAATTAATTTAATGTCTTCAGGAAGTTTGTTAAAAACTAACATCACATAGTATAGGTAAGTAAGTAAATAGCCTATAACTGTCCCACTGCTGGGCAAAGGCCTCCATCATTGAAATCAAGGTATCACTACATATTTGTCATCATAACACATACACAATACATAACTTGTCAATCATTGAAATCAAGTCACCAATACAAATTTAATAGATACATAAATTGATGGGTAATGGCTTAATCACCAAATGAGGGTTGTGATCACAATCCCGGGTTATGCATCGAAAAATCTGACCGGTATCGGTCCGATACTAATATAGGTACGATTATTTAGTTTATTTTTAAATTATGTACAAACAGATAGAAAGGACAACATTGCTATAAAAGACAAGTACAAGGGAAGGGCACTGCTTATTTCAGAATGAAACTTCCAGAAGGCCCGAAGAAGGAGAACACACAAAGAAAAGTATAAAAACTGAGAGTAAAAAACCTTTTTAAAACAAGCTTTTATTTAAATGCGCTAAAAATAATAAAATAAACTTTTACTATCAGCTTATAACGTCATCATTACTCATCATTACACAATTTATAAAAACTTGATATATAAAAACTAGTCGCGAGATTTAAGTACACGTCGTATCAAACATTGATAATGGTAATAGTTAAATCAACCACATCAAGTTATTTAATGTACTTGTTTATGTACACAAGCAAATCTCGCAAAGCTTTTGTATCATATGAATTGTGTAATGACGTTATATGTTGATAGTTAAAGTTTTAAAGTAAATTTTACTTTAAAACTTTTAAAGTTTTTTTAGCGCATTTAAATAAAAGCTTGTTTTTTTACTTTTCAGTTATTGTCGTTTCATTTGATACTCATATTATAGGCAAGCATTAAAAACTTAGTCCGCCATATTGGGTGTGCCGCTATGTTGGATTTAAAAGGACGTCACACAGTTAACCATGCATTGTCAACCAAACTTAACGTGATACAAAATTTTAGCTCAATTGGTTGAAGATGTCTGCTTCAAAATTGAGTTTCAAGCTTTAGAAGTCCCCCATATTGGATTTAGAGTGATCTAAAAGTGATCTATTTTTGCAAGGTTGTTTGAAGACTATGCAGAACGCGAATTTTCGTTACATGTTTTCTTATCATTAGAGAGTAAGACTGATTTTAATACCTATATGATTGTGATATTTGTGTCAATGAAACAATATAAATAGTTATTGGATCAAGTAACGTATTTTCTTAATTACCTATACTTTTATAACTCATTTTGTGATTTCTAGGCAGTTGATAAATAGTTTGAGTGTTTCTGTAATATAGCGTAGAAAACTGCTATAATCACTCTCCGCAAACGTGACTTACTAATGGTTCTTGGAATCATTTAAACAGTAACTCGAAGTATTTAAAAAAAACTGAAAAAATAACGAAAGAAATTTTGGCATACCGGTAATTGAAATTTCAATACCGGTATCAATAAAGGTATGAAAAGCATTCCGGTATTCCATGCCCTATCCGCCATCTTGGGTGTGCCGCCATCTTGGATTTAGAATGACGTCACACAAATAACCATGCTTTGTCATCCGAACTGAACATGTATACAAAATTTCAGCTCAATCGGTTGAAGATATCTGCTTGAAAATTGAGTTGCAAGATTCCACCCGAACAAACATACACTACAATCAGTGGCACGGAAAGTGGCTCGTAAACAATGCGATAAGCAGTAAATAAGTCGTCGTATCTTATAACTTTGTGTGACCATTCATCTGTACGATCGTTTTTATCATTTTAAAAGGGTAGTTACAAAAAAAATGTTCGTTACTTAGCCTTTGTGACACTTGAAACGCATTTCTGTGTTAAGACTCAAAAAAGAAAGGTAAGTTTTAATTAAATTAAAAAATGTATTTGCAGTTAATATTGTTTCTTTTGTTTTTAAATTAATCTGTAGTTATGCTCCTTTGCAGAATCATACCACAATGCCCATTACTCCAGCCCAAGTCGCTCAATTTAGTCCTTTGAATGTTACCATAAGTTAATTTCAAGCATTTACGACGTTTCAAGACTAAATAAATGTAAATAAGTGCTTTCTAAGTTCATATAAGTTAAATAAGCCTCAGATTTCGACTCGGGAAGTCTACAACTAACTACCTACGCCGCCATCGCCGGCGAATTAGCAACGTCACGTTCACAATTTTATCTGACTGGACAAATTGCATCCGGTCGGAAGTTAGGTAGCGACCTGACCCCAACAATTCCTTCTAAAACCCAACAGTCCGGTCGAAAACGGACGGTCGGGAACCCTGGTGGCAACACTCGCAAGTGTAATGTTTTGATTTTTTTAGGGTTTAAGTTTAAAATTTAACATTGTTTGTAGCGAAAATTGCATAAATTCAAACAAAAATTTCATGCATTTTAATTTCAAAAATAATTATAAGCGCCAAAATGGGTTGGGAACCGCCCTCCCTGTCCGAAGGACACTTTTCATTACTGCTGGTGGTATAAGTTGTACCTACTGCGGTAGGAGTTCTGGGATACGCTTATTCTTTCTATAACTTCCTTTTCAAACTGTTAGGTTAAATCCAAAGAAATTAATCTTGCGTGTTGGCGGAACTGATAGCCTTCAGGCACAGCAGTAGATAAGCAATGTGTGCTGAATACATGTCGCATGTCTGTGTTTGATTCAGACGGGATGGTTTAATAAAAACGCAGTCATTATGTACGAAGCTAATATTTATATATTACTAGGAGTGGTTGCACTGCGGCAACCGTGGAGCATGGCTGCACGGCAAGCAGCACTCGCGCGCCGCAGGTTTGTTTGTCGACGACGACGAGACGGCGGCGGCGCGGCGCGGCGCGGCGCGGGCGCAGGGCCGGCCTCGCGCGCTATCTGACACTTTCACTGCTTATCTATAATCCTAATGCAACAGGCGGCAGATGCCGAGCCGCAGCCACGCAGATCATTATTGATACCTCGTAGTTGTCGGCTGTCGCTAATAAAAATAATACAAATTACGCGACGGAAACAATAAGCATGCGAGGAGACCCGCGCCCACGCTGATTACTGAAATTCATTTATCTTAACAATGCTTCAGTATATTTTATGTAATAAAACTCGCTTTTTATATGGGGCCCCCTGACCGAGGCAGCCGTGAGCTCCCGCTAGCCTAACAAACAAAAATTCAATATTTGAGGTTTAGTTTATGCTGGCAAAATTATTTACTGATGAATGTTACTTTGCCGTTAGAACTTGTTATTTTCAGCAGCTGCCCTAGGTTCGAATGAATAACACTTATCACGTTTACCCTTTTTTTATTTAAAAATTAATCTGCGCCCATCCCGTGGGCGCTGGTCTGCGCACTTGCCCTTTTACTTACAAATTCATCAACATGCCACGATTCATCAGCCTATATTAGTCAACTGCTGGATATAGGCCTCTCCAAGCGCACGCTACCGTCACTACGATCCGCGGCTACTCTAATTCAGTGCTCTTAATTATTCCATTATTATTTAATTTTTGAATCCAAACATAAACAAATATTCCCCTTACCCTTTTTTATGAATTAAGCGTTTTTAATTCAAAACAATAGCAAGACCTTGGCAAACACGTTTTTTTGTAAAATTGAGCAGTCATACTTTGACGTAAGGATTACGAAGAAACGCGCTTTGAGAATCATGATTATTACTTTAGATTGCTAATTACAGCGGTGGCGGTGGCAATTATTTAATTTGCAATTAACGTCGATCACCACCGCCGCTAGCGTTGCCAGGCGTCCGGATAAAGCCGGACATAGTTAGACTTTTTGATTGCGTGTCCGGCCAAAATAAACGGTGTCCGGCTTGTCCGGCTTTTGTTAGGCTTTTTACATTTTTACTTTTTTTACTGATGATTTTATTTAACTGATCAATAATAAAGTACTTAGACTGATTTGGCATTCGATTTTATTTACATTTCATTCGAATTTAACAAGATTTATGGTAATAATCAAAAAAGCTTGATTTTACATAGGTACAATACAGCCAAACTGGCTGGTCTGTCCGGCTATTAGGTTTGGCGACCTGGCCACCCTACCGCCGCCGCCCCGCTCGCGGCCGAGCGTTACTGCAAAACACAAGCTCATACTCACTATCACACACAATGCACTGATAGTAATGCATATCACTATGCATCGTCTTCCCTGCAGTTAATTCCCTTCCTTTTGATCACGGAGATGTAGCTATGCCTTACACCTACAAAGTACCATAAATGACCTTTATGTACCTTCCAACTTCTCTCGTCATGTCTGCAACGAACGGGAAGTTTGGAATCAAACCATAGATTAAATAATAGTTCAAAACTTTGGAAATGTACTGTTCTGGATTGGACCTGACTTATGTTTACCGCGCCAGCTACGGGCTGCGGGCTGCTTCCAAACGACTTCCGTCCAGTGCGTAGGGGATCCATTGAGTGAATTTCAACAACAACGATTTTTTGTCTAATTTTGGTGAAGTTTTTTATTTATGGATTAATTAATCTTGTAAGTTGATATGGAGATACTCTTGTTGAGTTACATAATTTTTTTTTAATTTTTTTAATGAACCACAAGCAAGTTTACAATACAGATTTACAATATTATTAACAAAATGTAGGAAGAATTTATTCAGTGCTGAAAGTTTTTAAAATATTGTCGCCACTAGAATTGCTGTGACACCAAAATTGATATCTGACACCAAAATTAGAAATATCAGCACCAAAATTTACTGAAGTCACCAAAATTATAAGCCTTGATATTACAAACATTATTTTACTTCATCATCATCGTCATCTCAGCCAAAAGACGTCCACTGCTGGACAAAGGCCTCCCCCAAGGATCTCCATAACGACCGGTTTTGTGCTGCTCGCATCCAGCGGTTTCGGCTTATTTTAACCGACTTCAACAAAAAGGAGGAGGTTTCTCATTTCGACCGTATATTTTTTTTATAGCTGTTCGGATAACTTCGTCGTTTATGAACCGATTTTGATGATTCTTTTTTTTTGTTGAAAAGAAGATATCCCAAGGGTAGTACCATAATAAGAAAACCAGAAATCTGATGATGGCATCCCAGAGAAATCGAGGGTAACCTTCGAAAATCGTAGTGTGTTTGTTAATTTTTTTTATAAGTATTTTAAAGCACTACTGTTTTGTGAAGGTCTGGAGTCGATTTGATGATGAAGCCGAAAGACAGTCGAGGGAACTCCTCAACGATTTACAGCAATTACCTGGTATTTGGACTTAATTAATTTGTATTGATGAGAACTTTACAACTAGATGTGACTGTCATTAGGGGTATGATGATGAAGACGAAGGACAGTCAAGGGAACTCCTCAACGTTTTACAGTAGCTACCTTGTGTTTGGACTTAATTTATTTCCATTGATGAGAACTTTGCATCCATATGGGTTATAAGTGCCATTGCAGGTCTGATGAAGAAGACCATAGATAGTGAAGGGAATTCCTCAACGATTTACAGCAGTTACCTTTTGTTTTACCTATTGCAAGTTTTATTTGCCATTCGATCACGTTACTAACGAAATCGAGATTTTGTGTGGATAGGTAGCATTAAAGCAGCGCCTCCTGTGACAAACGAAGAGAGTTCAAATGTAGCGATACAAACGCCAACTAAATTAACTATAATAGGTAGAGATGCCACGAATAGTGATTTGGCCGAATACCGAATATTCGGCAAAAGATGTGCATTTCGCACGCAACATGTTACGATTTGTCTCAGTGCGGTACGTGCGGAAGCGACGGAGCGGCCGTATTTGTTTCATATTCCATGTAGATCACGTCACGACACGCATCATTTGCTACATTTTGTGTTAAAATATCACCGTTACAAGTGGTGATCAGCAAACGCAAAAGTGATATCCAATTCTGACAAAATTTGCTAAGATTTATCTATTGTCTCCTGGCAGTGGTGTATATAGTGAGAGACTATTTTCAGAAGCCGTTATTATTTATGAAGAAAAGCGTAATCGTTTGCTATCAACAAATGCTAAAAAACTTTTTTTTATTTATCGTCAATTCATAACTTACCTTTGATACTCGTAAATTTAACGTACTTAAGTTTTATTTTATGTATGAAAATTAAGCATTTGTGATTAAAATAATATATCTTTTTGAATAATTTTGACCATAATTTGGTATTCGGTATTCGGCCGAGTACTGCGAATATTAAAAAAAGTAGCCGAATAGGCCGAATACCGAATAGTAGCCGAATATTCGAGGTCCGTGCTCGTGGCATCTCTAATAATAGGTACGTATACACTCGTACCTACCTATTACTGGATTTCTAATGCACGCTTATGCTAACAAATAAATTGTTAACTGTGGTTAAATATAATTTGACACGAGGCGTGCACTTGGAGAGGCCTATGCCCAGTTGTGGGCTAGTATAGGCTGATGATGATGATGATGATTATGAAAACTTTACGCAAATTTGTTGCAAACAAATAACAATTTGAAGAAATGGTTGCACGAGCAACGAGCGGAATTCAGACCCGAACCCCATGACATAATTAGGTTAAGGTACACTACCTTTATGCTACCGTGGTTCTGTCCAACTCGCCGCAATTTATTAAATCTACCAACATCATCATCGACGACTTCGACATCAACATCTGTTCTTAATATTTTAACAATTGTATCAGTTTAGAATTAGACAAGCTGATTTTAAAAGCAGCATGCAGCGGCGATGGCCGCTGTGCCCACGTGCGGACTCATAAATAACCAATACGCTATTCCTTCAAGCACAATGCACAATACTCAATTTACTTAAGAACCTATTTATTAATCAAATTATTGTTGAGTGGTACAGTTATGCGTTCTGTTATATTTATGCGACAACTAAATACATAAACGAGGAGTGGGTACCTACAGTCAGTATCAAAAAAATTACTGCCACTAAAGATTGGTATTGCACTAGGTCATCATCAGCGCATTTTTTGATGTCCCCACCCACGCCGGGGCACGAGCCTTCCCTATGGATGGACAGGGAGAACGGGCCATAAACTACCACGCGGGCCCAGTGCGGTGCGGTGGTTGTTAACGACTGCTAATACAGCCGAGGCCAACGGCTTAACGTGCCTTCTGAAGCACGGAAGAGCTCGAGATGATACATTTTGGTCACCCATCCTATGACCGGCCTTTGCAAAAATTGCTTATCCTCAGCAATCGTAGACCGGGCGCGTTAACCACTGCGCCATCTAGCTTCTCATTGCTCCTATTGCACTAGGTAATATCCACTTATTATCTCATCTGTGAGGTGTGAAGGTTTGCGAATTATGACGTAAGTATCAAAAATCTCTGTTCAAGGTGTTGGAGCGCTTCCAAACAACCCATTTTCAGTGAAACCTTAGTTTTGTCCCCCACCCACGTCCAATAGTAAAAAAACAACAATATTTTTAAGAGTCGATAATGAACACGTGTGCTGATAGGTACTACTTACATAATATTATGATGACATTATGTGGCAGAGACCTTGCGTCGGAATGAATGTTTTAATAAATAATACCTAACTGCGATAGGTTTTATATTTTACATAGTAAAGTCTTTACCTCACCTACATTGTAGCGTTTACATACATTCACACGCAATGGCGACATGATCATTTTAAACTGCATACCTATCTAGGCGAAGCCATGGGTTATTTGTTTGGTATTATTTTAATAACCTTTCAATTTGAAACATACATAAGTTTGAATTCCTCGTCGCAGGCGGCGCTATTGCAATGCTAAGTAAGGTAAGCATTAAATCTCAGCAAATTATGAATGTTTTAGTGACGATGTCGTTACCGTTTAGATAAAGAGCTGACAAGTGGCGAGCAATCGAGCGCGCGCGATAACGTGCACGTGAGTGCGCGCGGGCACGCCACCGCCGCCGCCGCGCGCCACCTGCTCCCGCGCCGATGCGATGGAAGCAATGCACCACGCCACGTCCTGATTCCAGGGGGTCTACTCCGAAACGAACTTCCTAACACGTCAAAATTCGGCCAAAACTTGAATGAATACGCATTTCTTTAAATTCTTTCACGAGTAAGCACTTGGCCTTCAGCTCGTCTGTTGTGCAGTGCCGAAAAGGCCGAAGGTGGAGCGCACTTCACCCGGATTCTTCAACTACTAAGGAACTGGCTATTTTATCTCTAAATGTCGTAACAGAACAATGCTACAAAATTGATATTATGGCGATATACTTGATAAGATGGTGGAAGCTAGACACGCAGGCCAGGCGGACTTAAAACTAGCCCTACCACCAACCAAAGCGAGTATAGTCATGTACCCCGCTGGGAATCGGGCCCGGGACCGGGATAGATTCATCTGCAACATGCAAAAGTTTTAATATATTTCAGATGGGTTTCAGATGAGCTTCAGATGGGTTTCAGATATCTATTTACTTACGCCACCTTACGCGAAATAAATTCACAGTATCTTTTGGTTTACACAATGTGGTGCTGCGAATCAACAACTCGCATTACACAATTCTAGGCGCGTGGCACTTATGTTTGTTTTTTCATCCGAATAGCCTCGCGCACCCATCATCGCCATCATCATCGTCATCGTCATCCCTGTTTCTTTTTTTTTTTGAGAGAGTTTGCTGATTGCCTCAGACGGCATTTTCAGCTTCACCGGGCTTTTTTGGGGGCGGCGAGAAACTTAAAGGGTTCCTCAAGCCGTGTGAAACGAATCACCTTCGGAGGTTTTCTAGAGGACACACTAGTGCGTGTCCCCGTGCCCTGAGTCTCCGAAGGGTACGGATCGGATCGGTTGTCATCCCTGGGGTGAATCGTGGTACTTGGCGTTCTCTTGAGGCCTCCATTAATAAAAACGATCAATGGATACGAAGAGTCGTAGGTACTAGATAGCGTAATTGGAAGCGCACCTGACCCGGATTGTCAAAGCGGTTCGAATCCTGCTCGTGGAAGTTTTTCCAACAGATTTCCAAATTGTAATTAATTCGCAAAAACATTTTCGTAAAATTATAAATTTTTATTTATTTATTTTAAACTTATGCAAAATACTTCATGGCGGACTTAATGCCTGAGGCATTTTCTACCAGTCAACCATAGGGTGGTGCAGAAATGACATGGGAGGTGCAAATTTTGAGAGACAACAAAAGTGGAAAACAGTACAACAAAAAGATTTAAACTTATAATACATACATAAATCTAATATATAAAATTCTCGTGTCACAGTTTTCGTTGCCATACTCCTCCGAAACGGCTTGACCGATTTTGATGAAATTTTTTGTGCTTATCCGGTATCTATGAGAATCGGCCAACATCTATTTTTCATCCCCCTAAATGTTAAGGGTGGTCCACCCCTAAATTTTTTTTGATTTTTGAAATTTTTCCAATACAAAATGATTTGTTTGTAGTGTTGTCATGGAAACTGTCAAAGCGGTACGAAGTCCGCCGGGGGCAGCTAGTATTCTATAAATTACAAATACCTACATAAACTACTTTTAAAAAAAATATAAACTAGCTGTGCCCGCGACTTCGTCCGCGTGGAATAGTGATCCCTATTTTTACCCTTTAGGGTAAAATTTGAATGTCGTATTTATTTATATCTAATGAAAAGCCTAAAAAATTAGTTTCAAGCTACTAGCTTCAAAAATGACGTAATTACCACACAAACTGTCATACTATCTGTACCAAGTTTCATTTAAATCAATTCAGTAGTTTAGGCGTGATTGCGTAACAAACAGACAGACAGACAGAGTTAGTTACTATTATAATATATAATATAATATATATAATATTAAAAATATGTAAATATACTAGCGGCCCGTCCCGGCTTCGCACGAGTGGACATTTCCTTTTTTTTTAAATTACCTAGCCTATGTTGTTATTCAGCGCTAATGTAGCATTCTAATGGTAAAATATTTTTTAAATCGGTTTATTCGTTTTTGAGTTTATTTGTTACAAACATACAAAAATACAAAGCTTTCCTCTTTATAATATTAGTATGATAAAGTAAGGATATACCTACATAAATAAATAATTTAAAATCGGTCGTTACTGAGATGATTCTGCCAAGGTTTCATTAAGAAAAAGCGTGCGGACCCTCTTTTTAAAGACATCGCGATATCCATAATTGTAAACATAGCTTACCCAATTCTTAACTGATATTTGTAATCGACGCAACGTAGTTGTTGACATTGAATGAGGCTCCCTTAAGCCGAAGGAGCCTTACGCAATGTCAATTACTATTGTCAACGTAAGAGTAGCTAACTAGATAGTGTTGATAAACGTCGGATTGGACAGAGTCACGATAGCTGGAAGCGCACCCTGGTCCCGGATTGTCAGAGGGTGCTGGATTCCGCTCGAATCCTGCTCGTGGCATTTAAGTCAACAGTTTTTGAAATTAAGATAAATAAGCATGAACTATAATCTGCTAGAGGTGAACCCCGGCGATTGTTTGCCGCCCGGATCACCGTGGGAGGGTGAGGACAGAGTCCTTAACGCGAATATTATTTACCATCGAATCCGATCACTTTAACGAAAATTATAAAAACCGTAGGACATCAGAGCAACCAAGCGCATGCTGATGACAACTTGACAAGCGTCACGGAGCTAAATTGGTGATGTACAAATGCTTGTTTATTTAATGTTATCGCATGGCAAATATACAATTTCTGTGATTTTTGATTGTGATACTGGATAATAAAGATGACCAACATGCTTAGAGTTATTTTATTATTGAAATATTGTTTTAAAAAATATAAAAAAGTATTAACACTTTTTTTGTTGACTTTACTTTTAACGATCTACTTGTAATTTGGGACGAAGCACCACTTCAATAGTGATATGGGACAAACTAAGAATTTTTTGGAATGTGGGACGAAACTTCGGGACGAACCAATAACGAATCGATAAAACGTGCATCAGACACCCGGGAGCTTTTACCGGGTATGCCCCCTTTCCGCCTTCCGGCGGCGGGCGGCGGGCGGCCGGCGGCGGTGGCGCGGCGAGAGGAGAGTCAGGGAGTTCCGCAATACCATCTGCGTCATTTTCTACTGTTTCCAAAAAGTTAAAAATAAATCTACTATTGTTAGTAGGTACATCGGCTTCAAGGGAAGTGAAACGTCAGAGACTTCCCAGAACACTAATGATTCACCTGACTGGACCGCCCGCCGCGCCGCCGCCGCCGCGCCGCCGGCGCACGCAGCGCACTTGCTGATAACAAGGCAAGCGGCTGGACAAGGGAATCCACTGACGGCGCGGCGATGACGAAGCATACCAACCGTGACATATATTAGTTTGTGATTTTCATTGTTATTTTGAGTACATACGGTATATGTTTTAATCTGTACATACCTACCATATTTAACTTATTTTTAGGCCCCTTACCGCAAAAGAAGTAAGAGGAGTGTTAAGTACCTACCTACATATATATTTGAAGCCTATAATTATTTTGTATCCAATTGTTTTTAAGAAAGCTGTTAACCTCCTGCGGCCTTTAGAGTGCACCCAAGTGTACCTAACTGGGCTCATGAGCGGTGAGAAACTCAATGGATCTTCAAGCCCTTGTGACCGAACAACCCCCGGAGGTTTTTTAGATAATTTCTTTTTTTTTTAAATATTGCTGTAACATGAAACTGAAACCGCGGCTTATGTATTAACTTAATAATATTTGTCAAAATACGTGCGTCAATAAAAAAGGACAAAATTTACAATGTTAGTTCAACATTAGCTGTGCCAATATAGTGGGCGGAGCAGGCCCATTAAGTATATTACGGTAAGCCACCGCACACGGGCCGTAATCCTGCCGCAGTCATGTGACAGTTCGATGGAACAATTACAATGTTTGTAGCTGTGCGATAATAACCGAGGTGCGCTGGCGCAGCGGCGGCGCGGCAGCGGGGGCGGGGGCGGGAGCGGAAGCGGCGGCGGGCGGCGCACCACTATTGGAGCAGGTCGGATTACAGCCGAGCTGACTGACGCTGACGGGCTGCTGAAGCATGCGGAGATACGGAGCCACTACGCTCGGCGCGCAGGGCTGGCCCAGAGCTTGGGGTAGCTAAGTTTTGCAAAGTTAAATCCTCTTCCAAGACCCACAAACGTCACTTGAATGAACCCGCTCATTGACATTTCGCTTGCGTTAGATTGTTTGCGGTTTGGCCCTTCTCATGTAACCTGACAGACAGAAATGGATAACGCAATGGACATTTGCCGTTTGTACCCATTCCACAGGAAACAGTGTATTTCTGTATTCTGACAAATTAGTTAATCTATACATATAATAAAGCTAAAGTGGGTAGAAAGTCTGTACATGGAACATATTCGGAAAAAGTTTTTATTTTTATTTTTTTATTTATTTATTAGGGAACTTTTATCTGTCCCTTTAGGAATTTTATTTGTTTGTCTGTTTATTGACCGCGCATCACGTGAAAATGGCTCAACGGATTTTTATGCAAACTTTGCACATAGGCAGACCATGAACCGGACTAGGACATAGGATACTTTTTTTCCCGGTAACAGGTTCTTGTAGGATAGTGTAGTCTTCGCGAACGAAGTCACGGGCGACAACTAGTACAATGTCAAAGTTCATTTTTATACTTAAATCATTCGTAACATTAAAAGTTAGTTTTAAATGTGTCCTATTTTAATAAGAATTAAATGTAATTTTATATAATAGATAGAGCGGATCCGGTATCAGTTCAGTGTTTGGATAGTACCTACTTATAGCCTTTTTAAATAGTTTTATAAAGTGTGGTTTTGACTGATGTCTTTTTTACTCTGTCTTGGACGCGATCGCGATGTCGTCACGTCAATGAATGGGTATTGAGATTTCTAAATCCCCATTCAGATATCCCAAAATAAGATACTGTGCACTGCAAATTTGATATCAAAGCTAACTTTTGCCATGTCACAATATGTGGCTTAAAGGCATCATGCTGTTCAACAAACAGCCGATAACGGCGCGTTGATGACGTCATCGATACCACTGTCACCGTCACAACAAAAACGAGGTAGTCATTAGGGTCGGAGGATACAGAGGTCATTTTATTAATCAATATAAAATAAGTACAATCTCACCAAAGAGGGTGCCTAAGTCTTTGGCAGCCGCAGCCCAGACCGCGAAAAGTGGAGGAAACTAGGCAAGCAAAAAGCGGGCGTATAGGCAGTTAGGCAGCAGCAGAGAGGCAACACTGGTCGCATCGGCTTCACAACAATATTTACAATTATATAAATAGGCATAATATTATTTTTGTATGTTATCTTGCTAAAGTAGATAGGCATAGAAAAATATTGAAAATCCCAAGAAGCCAAAGGACCTATTAGATAGGATCTGTTAATTAGTTATAATAAAATAAATAGGCTACCTACCTAATTTATTAAAAGTACCTAATAAACAATGGTAGAGTCAATAAAAAATAATGAAATGCGTCATAATGTTGAGGAGCGCCAACAATTGAGCTGTTTTCATGATGTGTTTTGATACAAATACTTGCCTGGCGGCGGCGGCGGCGGCGGCGGCTGCTTCTGCTTGCTTGTGACACATTTCCTTGAACTTGACATAGGTATCTTACCGGCGTGTCGGTGGCCGCGCCGCGCCGTCGCCGCGGTCCATTGTTGCTTATGGCGCAGGTAGGCGCGGGTGCGGCGGGGCGAGCCACCAAACCGCAGAGAAGTGGCGCAGGTAACCAGGCGCTGGGTACTGACGTGGGTACTACTTATTGTTCATACGTATACGAGCACCAGGCGGACAGCTCTAGGAATTCCATTAATTACCCGCTTCTCTGACGCAACTGAAGAACACAACAAACAATTGGCGTTGTAAAAATAAGATCTGATAAACAAAATACTTTATTTATAATACAATGTGTAATAAAACTTAAGTAGGAAGAAATTTTTTACTTATTCTCAGAACCGCTTTTTGTAATGAGCCCGGTGCCGGCGCCGGGTGCGCGCTGGCATATTATTATTATTATTATATTATTTATTATTATTAGCAGATTTTTTTCCGTCGAATCCAATTCCCATTTTTGCTGCCATTGAAACCAATAATAAAAAATGCGTGTAGGTACAGTTAAGAAGAAATGTGAATTATTATTAACCGACCATAAAAAACATTGTATGCTTATGGCATGAGTAACATTGCACGTACGTTCAGCGTGATCACGTACCTATTCATTTCACCTTCACATTATATCAGCCGTAAGCTTCCCGAAGATGAGTAAAATAAAATAAAAATTGGTCTCTCATTGTAGACAGCAAAAGGCAAGAGCGGTGCGGAGGACGTCCGACCAGCCAGAGCAGTCAGTACACCGTACAGTACACCGACCTCGACCTGCGTAATACAAATAATAAATAAGTATTTTACTTTGAAATATTTTGAACAATCGTATTTGATAGACGTGCTTTACAGATTAGACACGATCTCGACGGTTATTTCGTGTATTTAGGTGAAAGTGAAAACGCAAGACCTAATTAAATTAAAAAATACTTTATTTGCAAGTGTGTGATGCAAGCGTGCAGTCGCAGGCGATGTCTCTGTGCCTGGCGATGGCGTAGGAAAAGAATAAGCAATTGCATTCTCGACATTCAAGTGGAATTGCGCAGACATCCTATTATGCATTTAGTTAATAACCAGTGACTGGTTGGCAAACCCATTATTCTACAAAATAACTGATGACATAATGGGAACGGTGGGCATTAAAGACCAGGCACGAGCGCAACAGAATACCTATTAGAGCAGAGCTCGCCGGTCGGAGATGGGACGTGGCTTGGAATACGACGAGCTGCATCGCCCGCCATCAGGGCCTCTTCACGGATACAATCGCCGCGGAGTAGGCTTGCCATTGTTACGCTTTTGCAGCTCTTTGTCAATAACTTTAATTACCTACAGATAAATCTTCTATTGTTTAAATACCGTAGATTAAGAACTTGCCGTGTTATTATCTACCTGTTCGACTGTACGTGTGTCTAATAAAGAACCGATACGCAACAGGTAACTGTGTCAAAAAGATTTAAAAATCTTTGATAATCCTAGCTGGCTAGGTGTGTGAAGTGGACTGTATGCTTTTTTGGGAAATATGTCAAACTGCAATAGCATGTATGTAAATGCGCTCTGCAGCTGCAATTTTAAATACTTTTCCAGAATAGATTAAGATTTCGAAGATTGAAACGTCAGGATATAATCAAATATAAATAAGTAAATATTGAATGCGAGTAGATTCGTAAAAGGTGTTTCATTACAATATTATTACAGGTACGTATCTTAGTTTTTCAGAAATAGCCTGCAGCACAATAAACCATCAATTAATATAGATATTCAAACGTTTGTTGACAAAACAAAAACTGAAATGACAAAGCTCAGCTTAATGCCACAGCCTGATTTTTGTAAATATGGGAATTTTCTCGGTATCGTCTTATTTGCTGGTAGCCCTGCGTGCGGTCCCCAGCAGTTCCCCGCACTCTCCCGCAGTCCCCCGCAGTCCCCCGCAGTCCCCTGCAGTCCCCCGCAGTCCCCCGCGGTCCCCCGCAGTCCCCCGCAGCGCCATCATGGCCGTGTAAGCCGTTTCGCTACCTCTTGCTCGGACAGTTGCGTCTTCATTAATAGTTGTAAGTGCTTCCGCAATTAACTACACCTCCTACGATTAGTTTGTTGCAGTAAGGTCAGCATTTTACTAGAAAAGAATGGAAGTTTTCAATTCCCGTAGATCCCGCCCGCATCGGCATGTGTAATCCAGTAGCGCACTTGACCGGTACGTAATGGGGTGCGGAATCAAATCCAGATCGTGGATTTTTTTTCAACACTTTTTTTAGAAATAAAGAAAGTTAGGAAAATGTTACAAATAATAAAATAAAAAATCGTCGGAAGCTGCAATGATAAGTTATTGCGGCGGTGATGCTGAAATAAAAGGACTGGTATTGAACCAATTGGCTCCATCGGTGGTTCTGAATAGCGCCGCACCACGCGCCGCCTTTCTCCGCCGGTCGTCGGTCGACGAGTAGCTGCGCGCCGCCCTTGGCCGCGACGCCATCGCCACACGCTCCAAGATCAAGGCTGCGTCCGTGTTATTGTAGTATTGCAAGTGCCACAGATCTAAGAAGTTACTCGAGACGTGTGGTTCTCATACATAATAAATAATATTCACCATTTTGTTTTACTTTCAGCATGTAACAAGGAAAAGATATTTAGAATAAAAACAGGGGATTTTCACCATTGGGACGATGACTCTTACGGAAAAACGCTGACGGGAAAAGAAAACTAATTTGGAACCTACAAGGAAAACTCAAGTAGGAATGTACCTATGTAGGTACCTATCACCAAGCCACATAAACAATAGCACAGTAGATTTTTTTTTTATTTATTTAATGTTTATTGCACAATACAATAAAATAAAGTACAAAAGGTGGACTTAATGCCAAATGGCATTCTCTACCATTCGACCTAAGGGCTGGCAGAAACATTGGTAAGCGGTGCGACAAAGAACGTAAATGAAACATACTACATAAATTTATAAGAACTGAAATATACATATTAAGTTTATTAAATTAAATAATATACATACTTACCATAAAAAAAAATTAAATAAAAATAGACTACATGAACATACTTAAACATAACAGAAGAAAAGATGATGGGAATCTCTTACGTGGGTGTTGATTCTTGTACAAACTGTTTAACCACCATTGTTTTAAAGACCATTTTACTTGGAGCTTGTCTGACTTTTTCGGGGAGAGCGTTCCCTAATTGAATGGCCTGGATCGTGAAGGAATTTGCAACGAATCCTGAATGATGCAAAGGAGTGGCGAGAAGGTGATTATTTAATGAGCGGAGTTGGCGGGCATGAGTAAAGCTAAGGAAACTGAAACTACATTTTAAGTAAGAAGGAGAATTAGTATCATTTAGAATAGAAAATAGAGTTGTTAGAATTCTGGACTTACGACATTGCGGGATGGTTAGCCATTTAAGCTGAAGACGATAGGAAGATACGTATGTGGTTGTATTTGCGTGAACCAAAAATAAAGCGTATTGAGTTATTGAGACCACGATCAAATTTATTAAGAAGGTCCTTATTTAAATCGGAATAGCAAACATCAGCATAATCAATAATTGGGAAAATAAGGGCTTGTACGAGCAAAACTTTGGTTTTTTGTGGCAGGAAGTTCTTAAGCCTGTAGAGAGAACGTAGCGCAGCGGTGACTTTCCGGATTACTTCGGTGACTTGAGAAGACCAACTGAGTGTGCTGTCAATTTGCAAACCAAGGTCTTTGACGCAGGAGCAGAAAGGAATGTCAACACCGTTATAAGTGACAGGTGAGACAGCAGAGACATTAAGTTTACACAGCTGACGTTGACTACCATTAACTATGGCCTGTCACTTCATAGGATTCACCGGTACTCCATACCGCCCGCCTCGACCAATCATTTACACTCCGCAGATCTTCTTCTACAGCGGCGATAATGTCAGTAACATGACTATCGCGATACAACTGCAGGTCGTCCGCATACAAATGATGAGAACAGCGAATAAGAGGAGTTAAGGACTTAATAAAAAGGGAAAAAAGAAGCAGGGACAGGTTACCTCCTTGTGGTACACAAGTTAAGAGAGTACTCCATTTCGAGAATTTGCGATCAACTTTAACGGCTTGCTCACGATTGCGAAGATAAGCCGAGAACCAATCCAGGGTCGTCGGTGAAATACAAAAATATGAAAATGAAATATGGTCAATGGCATCCTCAGTCACTTTAAGCAGAGCGGTGCTGGTACTGTGAGTGAGCAGGCCCAAAACCAGACTGAAATTCAGAGAGAAGAGAGTTCTTATGCACGTGCTGGGATAATTGTTTATGAATTACTGCTTCAAGGACCTTTGAGAGGAAGGGTAAAATGGAGATAGGTCTAAAATTGTTTAAAGTACTGGGATTGGAGGTTTTTGGTAGAGGTAAAGGTAGGCTTTACGCCAGATGTTAGGAAATTTTATTATATTGATTCAAATAGAGTATGTGTTTTTCATTATAACCAGGCTGTTTTATCATCTAATTATTCTTTGACTGTATAATAACCTTTTATAAATAAGAAAGACTTCACATGTTTTTTAAACTTATCTAAAGGTAAATCTAGTACAGTACTTGGTATTTTATTGTAATAGTGTATGCCTTGCCCCAAGAAAGAACCAAGAACCTTATGTAACCTGAACAGTGGCATTACAAGTTTTGTCTTATTTCTAGTATTGAAATTGTGTACGTCTCCATGTTTAGTATAGGAGTTGATATTGCAACATATAAAAACTATACAATTATAAATATATTGAGATGCAACTGTCAGGACACCAATCTCCTTAAAAAGATTTCTTATGGAAGTTCGTGATCCGAGTATATAGATTGTTCTTATTGCTCGTTTCTGTAAAATGAATATAGTTTCAATATCAGCCGCTGTTCCCCACAGTAGAACGCCATACGACATGACACTGTGAAAATAACTAAAATAGACTATTCTAGCAGTTTCAACGTCTGTTAACTGCCTAATTTTTCTAATGGCATAAGCAGCAGAGCTAAGTTTACCGGCCAATTTCGATATATGAGGTTTCCATTGAAAGTTAAAGTGAGTTTAAAGTGAGTTTTGTCATATTAAAATGATAAAACTCACTTTAAAAACAATTACTTACACTACAATGGCCGAAGTATCACGTAACGTTACGCACGTTTGTGTGATAATCATTGTAAGTACGTAGATCTAGGTAATTAAAGTAAAATTCACATATTTTCCGTCCGCTCCGTCATAAACATATAAAAGAAATAACATAATCCGATTTTTTTACCGCCTTAGAGCAATAGTTTGTAGGTATGATAATTATACCTTGTGTCAATATGGTAAGCAATAAAATGAGCAAACTAAAACCAGCGAGGTACCTATGTCATAAAATAGCCAAACATACATAATTAATAGAAGTACCACGTCTGTGGTGTAATCAACCAGCCGCACTCCCAGAGGTTTCCGGGTTCGGGCCCCAGCAGGGCCACATATCGTACTCGGTTTAGTTGGTGGTAGGAGCCAGCCAAGGCGGGTTAATACCATCAACTTCATCGAGTTGGCCGTCCGCGGCCTTTACAGCGTAGCTGGGTTTATGGGCAGCGAGAAGTGCGCGGTCGCCGATCGCCAAGCCATCCCCGCAGGCTTTCTATAGGGACGGGGCCACGCAAGCGTGTCCGCACGCCGCGCCGCTACATTCATGTCCGGAGCTTCCGAGTCGGATGCCAACCAAAATGGGAATCCCGAGGGCCACGGCTCGGGTTGACCGAGTCTCGAGGGAGACGATTCCGGGTGAACTGGGTTATCTACTACGGCCTTATCATTCTTTTCTTATAAGGCCAAGAGATTCCCCATTGTAGAATCAAATAAAATAAGAACGAAAATCAAACACAAAATAGAATAAAATAAAACAAAACGTCACGTTGATCCAAAAAGAGAAGCAGTAAAACCAGTAGGTGTTGCACCCTTGGGCGAGTGTGATGCCTTTGCGCACCGAGAGCCTTATCACTTGTCATGGTGATGTCATCGTCGATGACATCAGAGCTTGTAACGGTTTCAATAGGTCTGAGCTGGACAAAAAGGAAACTCAAAAAAACCTTATTGCAAGACATACCTACTGACTTAACTGAAATATGATAGTAAATAAGGTTTCTAAAGATACAATAATTTTACTAGAAAAAAGCAATTAGTCTCAAGAAGCTCGAGTGGGAATCGGTTCCTATAGTATAAGTCAGGTCTCGGATTTGACTAAAACTTAAATAGTTGTCGAGTGGCGCAGTGTGGGCAGGCCTCCAACAAGTTGAACCGACGATCTGGTGATGGTCGCGGGCAGCCGTTGGATGCGAGAGCAGCACAAAACCGGTCGTTGTAAAGATCCTAGGGGGAGGCCTTTGTCCAGCAGTGAACATCGTTTGGCTGAGATGAAGTCAAGCAGAGCCAAAGGCATATGCTTTTAGCTCTGCCCTCTGCAGCAGCATCCGTATAGAGAAAAAGTCGGTTATGGGATTTCCGGAACCAGGTGCCCTATGCATGTCTGTATCTCCGTAGGTGTTGACGCTGGCACCACAGAAGAGATCTGGGACTGCGATTCCCGGAGCCAAGCTTGGATCTGATCTGATTTTGAGTCAAGTCAGAGGTTTTAATCTAGGTAGTGCACGCCTACAGCCAGTCCACGTGTATCTCGGAAAGTATTACAGCTCTATTTTTTATTTAAATGGTCCTCGATCATAATCATAATCATATTATTTGTTTGCTACATGATGTACGAGCCTACGTACATTATAATAACTGTTGCATACTGGTAATTTCACAATGACCTCAATGCGTTTGCATACGCATCACTTTTACATACAATTATAGAATTAATTACTTACAATAAATTAGTGTTTTACTAACATTCAATCGGGTTGGTTTATTTAGCACTCTCCGGAGTAACCTATCCTTAGCAAGCATTCGAGTGTGAAGACATTCCCCACACATGTTGTACATACACAGTGGTCTTGCTTGAGTATAAAGTTCAGAACATAAGCCCTGCAAGGGCATTACAAACAATCTTAATCTAAGTTAAAACGAAAAATAAAAAATAAATGCACATTCGTTATTTATTATCGCTATCTAAGAAGTGTTTCCTCGATCATCATTATCCTCATCGTACCGCACCGTCCGTCGTGTCGTCGCAGCGCCGCCGCCCGCTGGCGCAGAGTTAGCGCCGCGCCGCGTCCGGGGACTCGAAGAAGGGTCTACTTAACTTTGTGTCTCCCGAATTAGTAGCAATGCGCTTTGATTAAATACTAGGTAAGTACCTATTTACTAGGGCAAATGCACTGTCCTACTAGGAACCTAGGTCCTACTCATGTATGAGCGTCGGAAAGTGTGAGTGTTGGACCAACCTGCGACATTCAGCAGTGATTGCCAGCGATTATGGAAATGAGCCGAGATAAAGCGCCGGAGCCGGGAGCTAATTTTCCTTTCGTGACCGGATCGTTTTCCTCGTTGCGAATGTTTGCAACTCCACAGTATGCTTGTAGGTAAAATGTGAGACATTAACTTAGGTAGATACCGTAATCTTTCAATCAAGAGTTAATATCTTTATTTTACATCTCAAAACTACAAACTGGATTTTTTAAATAATAACTATGGTCATCACTCCTAGTTTCGTTTGGGTCCAATAAGATTTACCTACCTCAAGTTATTTACGTTACAATCAATACAAAATGATAACAATTTATCATTCTATTAATAACTGTCTAATGAGTGCGCAGTCACTTCCCGAGGCCAATATGGCAATGATAAATATCGACAAGTGTTTATAACCATAAAGGGCTTCGGAAGCAGGACGTGGCGGCGGCGGGCGGCGGCGGCCGGCGGGCGGAAGGCCGCGCCGGACCCGCTCTGGAGCTGCGGCCTGCGCGGCAGCCTGCGCGGCGTGCGCGTGCCACTTGCGAAACTACTCGTTTCATTGTTGATTTGCAATGCTCGTGTCACGGCCAGAGTTTAAACCAGCTCATTGGTAATAGGTTCCCTCCATTGTCAGCGGAACAAGGGAAGTAAAACAGTCGATACAAGAACATAGGCAGTTGCGTCATAAAATCACCACAGTACAGAGCCAGAGCAGGTCTTAATATTTGCAAAAAGAAGCGATTTAACTTATTTTGTTGTTGTTAAAAAGAGAACTGGTTATAGGTAAGTAGGGAATCCAATCCCGCAAACGCGGGTTCGGCAAGCGCAGGATCAGTAATGCTGGGTAACACATGCGGGAGTTGCGAATCTGAAAAAAATATGGAATTCAAAGAAAAATGGGCACAGACGTCGTTCTAAATATTTATTTGTCCCGGTCCCAGTCTCATTAACAGGTGGTTGAACCAGTTTCTCCGTGGAACTCACGATACCTATTGCTACCTCCCTTTACTAACCAACTGAGGCGACAAATGAGAACTCTTGTCTAAAACTAATTATAAATTTAAAAAAATAGTCTTTATATTAAACATTATGAAACACCCGTTAACCGAACCTGGTCTTAAAGATCTTAGATCTAAGCGGCCGTGGCTAACTCGTGCCACGCTGCGTTGCACCACGAAATGGGCCGGCCCACCCGGCGTATTACCACCCTCTCACAGAATATCGGGCGTGAAACAATGCCACTCGTTGCTGTTGTGTTTCGGCGGTGAGTGAAAGTACCGGAGGCCCATCTCTCATCCCTCCCTCCCCAATCCTACTCCCTCCTCAAGATCCAACTCCTTCCTCAAGACCGGCAACGCATCTGAGATTACTTTGGTTTTTTAAAATGTTTTTATTTTGTTTATATAATTTTAACGCAAATTTTGTTGCGATACAAATTACAAAAACACATGTTGAAAAAAAAAAATCCTGCTCGTGGAAATTTTTTCAACATGTGTTTTTGTACTTTGGTTTTGGTGTCCATGGGCGGCGGTGATTACTTTCCATCAGGTGACCCGCCTGCTCTTTATTGTCTCTGCGGTGGAGGTGTGTGCGTCGGGTCGTTACGTTCCCTAAAATATGGTTGAGCGAAGCGATGGCTGATTCATAATGTCATACTCGTGAACGGGTGCCGCCTGTGGAGGCTGGTCTGCTCTTGCATACTTAACTTGTTTTTAGTATTATTCTCTGTAGTTTGACTTAGTTTTTCTTAAACAATTTTTGACGAGAAAACAACGACAATATAAAAGAGAACAAAAAAGACGATATGAACCATTAGAACTGCCTATAAAGGGGACCATACCCTTCTATTTCAAGAAAAAATGTAATGAAGAAACCATGTATATTAATGTGGATCCTTCCCATTCCCTCGAGACTTTTACTAGCGAACCATTGCGTAATAATAATAATGAAAGTCAAGATTTTTTTTATGTATCTGTTTTTTGTGTATTTTTTTATATATTTTTTATCGTATGTATGATTCAAGAAGTTTTACCATAATACTGCATCAAAATTTCCATGGATTGATAAGTAAAAGGGAATTAATTGAAATCACCTTTTTGCATACATTTAACACTAGCCCGGATATCCTTTTGTCCTTTTGGAACGCAAATTTTGTTGCGAAACAAATTACAAATACACAAATGTTGAAAACATTTCCACGAGTAGGATTTGAACCTGCACCCTTCTGACATACCGGGTCAGGTGCTCTTCCAATTGAGCTATCGTGGTTCTAACCAGCCCGCCGAAATTATTCATCACTATTTACTTTTTTACTTTGAAAGCCAAAGGCGCCAATTGAATGTCAACAACTACCGTCATTAACAACATTTTTTTTAACATTTGTGTTTTTGTAATCCTTTGCTTTACTGAAACATTTTTTCGGTCTGGAGACGAAAGAAATATAATCTTAAGAAATTACACAGTTGCAGCTAATTATTCTAGGCATAATAAAAGGGGCGGAGTGTGTATCGTAATAAAAAACGGTGTTTGAAAAGATATTATATTTTGAAGATCTTGCTGAAAATTATAATTTTGAATATTGCGCAATTCATATAAAAATGAGCAATGTTATCCTAATTTGTGTTTATAATACAAATACTTATCAAAATACGGTAAAAAATTATTATAATTGCTGGTGATCTCAATATCAACATTCTCGACTCAAATTACAAGACTCAGTGAAATCGTAAAAAAATTTTACCTTAATTTGCATATTACTAATCCGACTAGAGGAAAGGCTTGCATTGATTTGATCATAATACTTATGATTCATAAGTTATATAAATGATGCTGTAGGCTCTGTCATATCACTTCGGCTTTCCGATCACGAAACAGCACAATTACTCAAATTTTCAGTTACAAAAAAAAGTATAATTCCATCGAAAATGTATTCATACAAACGGTGTTAGTTTGACGAGTATTTATATATATTTAAAAAGCACTTGTATCAGACAAGTTTTCGTAAGTATTTAGGAGCCGGAACTTAAGTGCTGCTTTTAATGAATTTTGTGACATGTTTTGCCTTACATATAAACTATGTTTTCCCATGCGCAAGAATTGCTATAAAACAATCAAGCACAGAAAAATGGATAACAAAGTGACTAAAAAAAAGTTGCACGACAAAAAGAATCTACCGCTATAAATATACACAAGCAAATCAAAATCCGATAAAATCAATTACCTTTATAATAAATTATTAAAATCATGCATAGCTGGCGCAAAGAGAAATATCAATCATAAATACGTGCTTTAGAGCAAAAACAAATGTAGAGTACTTTGGATGTAATACAAAATGAGACCAGTTCTAAGTGTATTCGTGATCATATCTACGAAATAAAAATTGGTGATCATTCAGAGACTGATCCTACTTCTATCGCATCTATTTTTAACGATCACTTTGTTAATAGAATTAATAACGATGACCTAAAACTTACTAATAAATATAAACAAACACAATGTAACTCGATATACTTATCAGCGGTGGATGTTGACACAACAGAAAGAATAATGATGTCATTGACCAACACAGCCTCAGAGGGCTATGATGGCGTCGCTACGAAAGTTATTAGAGCGTGTAGAAAGGAAATAAGTCCTGTTTTGACTTATCTTATTAATCTTTCCTTTGCGACTGGAAGCTTTCCAGAAAAATTAAAACACTTTATTGTAAAACCGCTTTACAAGAGGTACAAATCTACAAGTCTTACTTCAATAAAAATAGCATAATTAAGAAAACCCTTCGGTTTTTGGTTAAAAAATTTGGTTTTCAGAAAGGTAAATCTACATCTCAAGCTTTCTTTCAAATGGTTCAAGTGAGATAGTGTGTGACGAGTAGCATTTTTCTCCTAAAGGAGAGCGTATCGAGGCCTACCATACCAGACACGAACAAGGAAGGGTACAGAAAGGGATAATACCCGAAATTCTTTTTATATAGCCACCTAGCAAACTTTCGCTGTATTTTCTCAATATTGAGACTATGTTTTTTCTCATGGGGGTCCCAAATGACCGCCCCATATTCAATTATTAATATTCAAGCATTACATTAGATTATTGTTTTTATAATTTCTTTAATGTAATTTGTGTATTATTGTATTGTATTTTGACGTGACAACGTCTTATAAATTGGTTTGCCGGGTGACACTTCAAGAAACTGCGTTACGCTCCGCTCACGTTATGCGCTCACAATGAGAGCGAGTGAGAGGCACGCGTCCCTTCCACTCGGGCATGGTTAGCCCGCCTAAGAGCGAGAGAGACAGACATAAAAAGTGAAAGGTAAATACGTATGTATGTGTAAAGGTAAAAATAAAATTTTGTTAATATGAAATTCAGTGCGAGATTCTTTGTATAAATTAATGTTTTAAATATAATTCTTTGTATAAATAAATGTTTTAATTTGTTACTATTATTTCATCCTTCTTCCTACTATACGAATGAATATTCACATTAAAATTATTTTACCACTCAAAGTCGTTGTCACGTAAAACTTTCGCCCGTATATCGACTTTACAGGCAACCAATTTTTTTGTATGCCAATACTTTGGCTAAATGTGTGATCCTGTTATTGTCTTATACCATCTATGTAGAAGGTACCACATTCAATGCAAAATAAAGAATTTGAATTTGAATTTGAATTTGACTTTTACTAGAGTACTGTAGTGGTACCGTATGAGATTGTGGAAATTTAAACTAAAAAATTGAGTATCTATCTACGTTATAATCTTATATTATTTGACTGAATAAACTTACATAAATATTTTAATATGGAAAGATAAGGGAAAGACAAAAGAAATAGTAATTTTATAGGGCGGGGAATTTTAGAGGGTAGGATGTCATACAAAGAGACGGGATATCTTGGACAGTTAAAGAATATATGGTCTGGAGTGCCTTCGTCTAAGCCGCACTCACATAATGACATGTCTTTCGCGTGGATCTTGTGGAGAAAGACTGGAGTGCATGAGTGGCCAATACGCAAGCGACAAATTGTGGAGATGGTTTGTCTATTCATGGCTTTTTGGTTAAAAAACCATGGTCTCCGGGGAATAATGGGTTGAATACCAGCATATTGGCGACCCTTACACTGTGAAGACTCAACGCACCTACTTTGCCAATCACTGTTGAGTGTTTTTGTGGCGTGTGGTAGAATGTCATGGGCAAAAATGTGTTGCAAGCCGGAGCCTCGTAGTATGGCATCCCTAGCCCAAACATCCACCTGTTCGTTGCCGCTAATACCACTGTGACCTGGGATCCAGATTAATGCTACCTCAATGTTTTCTTCATGACAAAGGAACAGCTGTTTTTTAATGTTCAGGATTAGAGGGGAAACGGATTTGGAGCGGAATAAATTACTTGAAAGGGCATTTAAACCACTTTTGGTGTCAGAAAGGATAACGGATTTACTGAGTTTATGGGACAGGACAAATGATACTGCTTCTAGAATAGCAATGCATTCTCCAGAGAACACCGAAGATTCCTTGGGGGATTTAAAACTTAATAAGACCTGATGTTATGGTATCCAAACGGCGCTTCCAACAGGGCTATCTTCGGATGTTTTCGAAGCATCTGCACAGATGCGTAACCAATGTTGCCAGTCTCTTTCTATCTGCATGCTAAATTTTTGGTTAGCCAATGGGTCTTTTTTAAAGATATCAAAATTGAGGATAATTATTAAAGCATCATAAGGAATCTGGAAAAGAGGGTTTAGAGGGAACTGTAACAACCTTATTACAGGGTTCCATGAGGAATGACGCATAGTCCAGATGCCTGCGGACAACTGCATTATAAAGGATCTTCTGGCTATATGGATGAGACCCCCACCAGAAACCGGAAAGTGCTCGAAGGATATTAATACCCTTCTCACACTTTTGAGCCACTGCATTGAAGTGAACACCGGACATTTTGGAGTCCAAAGTGACACCCAAAAACTTCACCTTATCAGTAATAGGTACAGATTGACCCTCACAGTGTATGTCAAAATTAGGGATTGATCTCTTTCTCGAAAATACTACAACATTACATTTAGGGATGGAAAGGGATAGGCCATGATCTTCAAGCCAAACATTCAGGTAGTACAGAGCAGAATTTAAGCGAGAACTTATATCGTCAATAGATTTACCAGTAGTGTATAAACAAAGATCATCTGCATATTGTAACATTTCACAAAAACAAGAAACGGATTGCTCAAGATCGCGTGTATAAATGCTGTACAAAATAGGACTCAGAACTGAACCTTGGAGAAGGCCTTGCCATATTTTTCTTGGTGGAAGAGTGTGGTCAAGATCTAATTAAAATTGACCTATCAGAAAGTAAGTTAATTGCGCATCGAACTAGCCTCTCGGGAATACTCACTCGAAGTAGCTTCTGCCTGAGTATCGGAAGCTGGACGTTATCATATGCTGATGCAATGTCCAGAAATACACCCACCAAATGTTCCTCTTTGCTCAAGGCAATTCTAATGTCCGTTGTTAGTACGACTAAGCTGTCAGTGGTTCCTTTGGATTTGCGAAAACCAAATTGGCTGTTAGATAATATGCCCTTGCTTTCGACAATCCATTCGAGTCGGTTCTTGATAAGATACTCAAGTATTTTAGATAGAATTGAAGACAGAGCAATAGGACGGTAGGAACTGGCGATAGAAGGGTCTTTGCAAATCCAGACAATTGCTGAGGGAGATCTGGGGGAAAGGGATTCGCAGAAGTTGATCCAGCCTTGTTTCTTTTTTGTCGCCAAAATTCGTCTAGTACGAGCTGCGATTTGTTTGAAGCTCAGATAGTTTTCCATACTCATGGAGAGATTGTAGACTGTCTCAGCATTCTTTCTCTGTGCAACCGCATCGGTACATTCAGAGTCCCACCATGGAGGAGGCGCTAGATTCCTACGGTTAGGTTTCTTGAGGGGGATACTCGCGTTTGCTGCAGTTGACAAAGCCTCCATTAGCATGGACAACTTCTCATCTATATTTACCGGAGAAATGGTTTGGTTACCAACAAAGAGTTCTACTTCCGTTGTAAATTTTGTCCAATCTGCCTGTTGGATTTTATGTTTAAGCAGAGGAGGGGGAGAGACGGTAGGGACCACGGAGAGGGGTTTGGAAATGATAATAGGAAAATGGTCACTACCATGAGATTGCAAGAGGGTTTTCCAGGTGCACAGGGATGATAGGGATGAAGAGCAAGCTGTGAGGTCGACCACAGAGCGGGGGTCCTGAGAGAGTGTGACACGGCGAGTTGGAGAACCGTCATTTAATACGCACAAGTTGAGGTCTTCGAAAAGATCCAACAATTCGGCCGCAAATGAATCACAGGAGTGAGAACCCCATGTAGTGTGGTGGGCATTGAAATCCCCAAGAATAAATATAGGAGAAGGCACTGACGAAAAAACTGAAAGAAGATCAGGGATAATGGAAGAAGAAGGGTGAGGAATATAAGTTGAAATAAAGGAGATACCCATCACTCTCACAGCCACCGCATTAAATGATGGACTGTGAGAGGGAAGGGGAAGTTGAGAGTAAGAGTAACTTCTTTTAATAAGAAGGGAACATCCTCCATAACCGTCGTTTCTGTCATCCCTGAGACACGCATACCCAGACACCCTAAATTGGGACCCAGGCACGAGCCATGTCTCAGAGATAGCAGCGACTGCCACAGAGAACTTGTTTAAAAGATAAATTAAATCACTTTTTTTGCGACGAATGCTATTACAGTTCCATTGAAGGAACCTGCAAGAGTCCGTCGCCGGATTCGCCCGATTTGTTTACAGTGTGCCTACTTTCCAACGGCACCGATTTAAATAAAATTTCCAGTTGATTGCGCACGTTGGACGGCAGAGCATCATTAAATTTAGATAAGACGATGGTCCAAAGAGACACCGTCGTTTCTAGTAACCTGTCTTCAGGGATCTGATCTGGTGGGCTCTGTAGAAGACCACAGCCGTTAGGCATCATGGATGGAGGGGTGCTAACTAAAGACTGATGTGCTTGTCTGTCATAGCCTCTGGGAATTGGGATTCGGCGACGTGGGCTGGAGGTGACCGTTTTCCTATAAGAGCTGGACATGGTAGGGTAGGACGCTGTCCCTATGCAAGTACATACAATATTGCAAGGTGTTCAATATTGCAATCTTGCAGCAGTCTAAAAATCGAAAGCAAAGTGTATTTTCGTCGAAACTCATTAGTACACTTCTTATTGATTTCTATCACAAGCCTATAGTGATTTTTTTGCTGTTCCTCCTTATTTTGGTTACGGCAATCCAAGCCTCTAAAGCAGAGTATTATTTTTTATTATTCATGAAAACTATTTATGGGTAATAATTATTAAATAAAATAAACTTGGAAGTAGGTTTATGAATTTCAATTATTGTCATTCCATCTTTCCAGATTTGTTTCTACTGGGCCTTGTGCGTTGCGCTCTGAGCGCGCGGTAAGCGTCGACGGCGGCCTGGCGCGCGCGCTCGATGCGCAGGCGCTCGGCCGGAGGCACCTGCCCCCGCCCCCGCCCCGCGCCCCCCGCACCCCCCGCGCCCCCCATGCCCCGCCCCTCACCGAGCAGGCCGCTCAGCAGCAGCCCGCGCCGCCCCGGCTAGTACACAAACAATTACATTCATAATTAATTACATTGCTGACAACTGTGCAGAAGCACGCCACCCACACGCCCATTGTCAGCGTGGCGTGGTAAGTAAGCTTATTTCTTATTTTAATATAAGAATTCTTATTTGAAATCGTCTCACGATGTTGACTTGAAATCAGAAATTATGATTAGAGTAGGAATTTCTGCAGGTATTGAAAAAAATTTTCAAGTGAAAATAAAAATAAAAGAGTCTTCTTGGCGAGAAAGGGAAGAAAAGTGTTTGCAATTATGGTTAGTTTTCTGAAATATTGTTTTTCTGAAATTTTGTTTGACTTTAATGGTGGATTAATACCAGTTAGTTTTGTGGCGGCGTCACCTACCGCATACGCCGCACATTATTCGACACGAAGCAAACACCTTCTCAACCGTGTCAACAGATGGCGTCACAAACGCATACCAACGACGTCGCCATACTACGTCGATAAAATAGTATGGGAAGCCTGCATCGCGGTAGCGAAGTTTCACCATCTCCTTCGCTATATATAGCACCTCCAACTAACATCGTTTGGACCTCGGTCCCTGAGCTATACCACCCAGCTCGGAGGAAGATCTTCCCTTTGGCCTTCCTCAATATGCCGCACTCCCTACCAGTGGCTTCCTATAGTTTTTCGACTTGCATGAGTCATAGGTAGCATATAAAACGCCACAGTGTAATCTGATCTCGAATGAGATCTCAGTCGAGTAACTAAATCGGCTGGGGGAATATAGCTGATCTTACTTTAATCATTAGCTGGTACATATATTTCATCAAACAGAGAAAATTTTACTGAAGACTACGCATATATTTTTTCCTACTTCAAAATTGGCTAAATACTTATCATACCCAAGCAATAAGAACATGACAATAATAATTATGTACCCGAGGCGCTCCACCCGCCTTGTCGATGTTCTTGGTGTTGAACCGCAGCGCAGGCGGCGCGTGCGCAACTTCACCGAAGCTCACGCGATCGTATACCACTTCTCTGGACTCTTCATTCTGCTTAAAAATTAAAAATACATTCTATTATTATTGTTTTTTCTTTTGATATGATTTCCTGCAAACTAACACATAAGAAAATATATATGAATATTCTTAACCTCACAAGAACCAATATTACACTCGTTTCAAACAAGCTTTCTAATACTTACATAGATAAAAAATGCCTACTAAAAATTTGCTCAAATATATTATACATATTGATTTATAGAAAAAATATGAATTTTAGTTAGTTATTATTATGTAAAATTATTGCTATTTTAAAACTTATAAAAAAGGACTCGTTTTACACGGTAAGGGAATGACATTGTAAAACTAATTAACAGAAAACAATGAAGATTCCTACATAGATTGCTCAATACAATGCAAGTGCCTCATTATACCTCGGTTCGTTTAAGCTGCTTTGCCTTTTTCTTGAGTGAGAGGCGCTGACCGCGGGTGAGCTTGTCGGGCGCGGCGCCCCCGTCCCCGCCGCCCCCGGCCCCACGCCCGCCCCCGCCCCCGCCCCCGCCCCCGCCGACGCTCCCGGCGGGATGCAGCGCGCGCCGGCGCTTGCGCTCGCGCCGCCGCCGCTGCTCATCCATGCGGTCACCCTTGACGTCGTCTTCCTCGGCATCAGCTAGCTGCTACGAAACAGATTTAAAGTTCAACTTTCTTCTTTCCCTTTATGAAAAATGTTAACCATATAAAAACAAAGATAAGCTCTTATGATTTGTAGATGAATATATAACAGACAATGTATGTAAGTAGTTACAGCCACTGTAGTCTACTGCCACTAGTAGCTGGCCACAACCATGAAAGTACCATGAGCTTAGGATAAGCGGCGAGCGACAACACTGAGATGGATAGATTTAGACAAGCCCACATACAAAATGATTATTCATTGACTGGAAAGCTGTTTGTATTGTATGCACAATTTAAATGAATAATGACGAGGCTAGTTGTTTGTCCCAGGGTGAATTGCTGCAGCAACCAGCGCATAGTAATAAATGTTTGAGCTTTTATGAGACATGCCAACAACCAGAGGTTGATTGTATAAAAGGTGATTTTTTATTTTCAAAACAAAATGAACTTATGGCATACATAACTAAATCTGTGATTTTGGATTATTAAAAGATTACAAAGACTAAAGCTAATAACACACATAAAATAACACATTATAACACATAAAATTGAATGCTTCAGTGAAATTACCTACTGCATAGTCTAGTTCCTCCCCCGTGCCGTGGAGCGCTCGGACAGCTCCATTGATGCGCAAGGAGAAACTGCGCCCCGACTCACCAGGCAGCCGTTTCAGTTGGGATATGGGGTTATGAATGTTTCTGCCTCCTTGTTTAGAATCTATAAATTATTAATATTATTTGTAAGATTTTATTATTATTATTCACTTTATTAAATATATTTGTTAAGAAAATTTTTTTACAATATTTTATATAAAAACATATTTACAATAAAAACTTAACCTAGGTTGCCACCGGCAGCGGGGATAGACCCAAGCTATCGATAGTTAGGGCTGCAGAGTGAGTGAGAAAAATTCACAGTCAGGTCATAAATTCTGTCACATGTTTAATATAAAATAATTGAGACAAGTTTATTCATTTGGTATATTATATATACCAAAATGAACTTAACAAAACATAGATTCTTATGACAATAAAGTTTATTCAAAATGACCTCCGTGATTTTGAATACAGGCCTTTAATCTGCGCGGCTAGTCGTCTATCGCAGCATGAACAAGATCCATGTCAATATCGGCGGCTGCCTTAATCAAGGATGTCTTGAGTGACTGAAATTGGGATGAGGCTTTGAGCACACCTTTTCCTCCAAGTGTTGCCATATCTTGTAATCTAACGGACTCAAATCTGGACTGGAGGAGGGCCAGTCTTCGTGCCGGATGAAGTCGATTTCACGCGCCGCCAGCCAGTCTTGTGTGCTCTTCGCTCTATGAGCTGGCGCCGAATCTTGTTGGAATACCCAGTGCCTGTTATTGAACATGGTATGAGAAACAGGTTCCACAAGGTTCGTCAGGACTGTATTTTGATACACAACTGCATTCGTTTTTACACCTTTCTCACAAAAATGTACCTCTGTTAAGCCCCAATAAGAAACTCGCAACCATACCATGAGCGAGGATGGAAAATTACCTCGTTGGACACGCGGAATACGGTTGCTCGCTTCTTCACTACTATGTGCATACACCTTATCATTTTGTTTGTTGTAGCTCTCTTCTACTGTAAAATTTTTTTCATCCGAAAAAAGAATTTCCCAATATTTTTTTCCCCCGTACCGCTTCAACAAAGCGCGGCATCTCTTCAGTCTCAGGGCCATTAGACGAGCATTGAAACGATGTCCTGTTTTTCTTCGATATGCCCGAAGCCCTGAGTCTTCATTTAACACCCTTTTCACCGTGGTTCTGCTTAACCCCATCTGAAGGGCCAACAGTTTCTGCTTACGTTTGAGATTTCTTTGAATTCGCGCCTTCATAGCTTTTATCACTGCTGGAGTCCTAACAGAACGAGGGTGACCACTTCTTGACCTGTCATCTACACTAGAGCCTTCATTGTATCGTTTGATGGTACGATAAACAAATCTTTTGGTTAAATTCAAATTTTTCAGTATGTCAAAAATTTTAATTGGCGCGTAACTAACGCGTAATTTTTTACTTTTTGCTGTAGGTTATGGGATAGGTTAGAATTTCAAGGTTATTTTTTTTATTAGTCAACAGAAATCTGGCTACATAAATAAAATTTTAAAAATATATATTAAAAATCAAAAAAATTAAATCTCTTTTTGTTAGATGTTTTTTGGCATTTTGTGAAAAAAATATTGTGTTTGTTTTTTGAAGCCCCCTTTTCTACACCAAGACCCTAATTCTCAGTCAGTAACTAATTCATAAATGATCATTCCTATGTGGGCTCATATTGTTGGCTGTAGTAAACTTACTTGAAGTTGCAGAATGTTTCTTTTTACCCTTATTTTTCGGTGGGTTTTCAAAGTTGAATAACGTAGTGAGAGAACGCGGCACTGGTTGCTCGTCAGGATCCTTAGGCGGAGCGTTTATTTTTCCTTTTATTCTGCAAAATATGGAATATGATAAAAAAAACACCAACTACATAATTATAATACGTACAACTTAAACGAAATCGCCAACAATCTATGTACCGCTGTAAACGTTGCGCTTGTTGTGCTAAGGGATCTTTTACGCCACGATGCTTTTTAGCAGGAATTTTACGTCCCATTATGATTGTTGGGCAGAAAGAAAGAGCGTAATATAGTGTCGATGTAGGTTTAATGTCTCTAATATACACTCTAAAATTCTAAACAATTAAATTTCTTGAAAGATGGCTCTCGGTTAAGATTTAGCCAGTGTTTAGTTTTAGGGCAGGTTATTAGTGTTTTGTTGTTGTCCGTAAATTTGCTTAGAACTATTATTATAATAGGCGTTGTGCTTGTACAAGAAAAACTGAGAACTGAAATATAGATAGACCCAATTTGAGGGTTAGCACACGTGAGTCGTGACGTGAACCCAAATCTCACAGCTGATGAGCCGAGCTAACTGACGTTGACAATTTTTTTTTTAAGTGTAGTTCGTTCCCTATGGAACCGGCTAAGGTCATAAACCATGCTGCCATGTCATTAGTTTCTTAATTTCATTAGTTACTTCTTTCTTACTTCTCCTGTCTTGTTTCCTATATGATGATGATGATGAATAGAGATCGGATATTCGGATGCATATTTACCTAAAGTTCATTTTTGGATACAATATTATGGAAGCGGCTTCTTATAAAATATTTTTTAAAATATGAATCCCGGGATTCTGGGAAATTAGTGAATGCTAATCTAGTCGATATCATGGTGGGAATTGACGTCTTTAGCATGTGGCATTTTTTTTACCGACTTCAAAAAGAAGGAGGTAATATATCCGATTGGATGTATTTTTTTTATGTATGTCCGGCGATTTCTCTGTCATTTGTGGACCGATTTGTAAAATTCTTTTAAAAATTGCTATACCACAAACAGAAAAACAAGAGATAGCCTTATCGACAGCAGACAACCACTGAAATTAGTTAAGCTGTTTAACACCGTTGTAGGAGGCAGTGAAATTACATAGATATTTTGTATCCTAAACTTTCAACTTATTCGTCACATGCGATAATGTGAGTAAGTTGAGCGCGTGAGTTTGTTGGTGACACTGTTTTACGTTGATTCGGAGATTTAATTTGATTTTCTTTGTAATTCGTGTTATTATTCGTTTGATAAAAATCTTTTGAAAATTGAAGAAAAAATATGAGGCAATCGTTATTTCTGTTATAAAAACATTGAATTTTTCGAATCCAAAACCCCCAATTTTTTTTGATACAAAAGTGCACTCCATATTAGCACCTTAAAATAAGTAAATATAGCTACACCCGATTCTATAATAAAAAACTAAATTTGTCGATCCCGGAATCCTGGGATTTTTTCGATACGAAAGTGCTTTCCATGTTATGACAACACCTCAACTTTAGGCAAATATGCATCCGATTATCCTATCTCTAATGATGAATGATAATAACGTAACGTAACGTAACGTTGCACTGTTTTGTTTCATTTGCCAACACTCATACACACTCAAGAACACTTAACAGTTAATAATCTACCATTATTTCACATTAATATACGACATAGCACAAATTTTAGAAAATAAAACAAAACCGCAGACATGACTCAATTCAATTTCTTGTAAAATGGCTCTCGCTACGATTTAGCCAGTGTCTAGTTTTAGGGCAACTTATTAGTGTTTTGATTTTGTCCGTAACTTTGCTTAAAACTTCAATTGGCGTTGTGCTTGTACAAGCAAGAAAATGTCGATTTACTTTCCCGCCAAGAAACCTGTCAAGTTAGAATAATTTTTCAGAACAATAAAATAATTTATTGTCGTATGGTCCGCGCGAGACACGTTCAAAATTTTGCTAGTATTGGCATCACTTCACTTGGTGATTGATGCAGGATGCAGTGGCACTCTCGTTTGTTACTCTGATCTTTTAACTTTAATTTGCTTTTGTTTTTAGTTAATTGTGTTTCTTTTTTAATGAACTCAATTTATGTTTACCTTGTTCTTTTAATTTTAATTTGTTTTTGTTTGTTAAGTTTGTTCCTTTTTTTAATTAATGTATTTAATTATCAAAAGCTAATGCAAACTGAAACTTAAGTTGTGAGTGTGTGACTGACTACATGTAAAAATAGAACATCATCGTCATACATGCTTATTTTACTTACTTTTTATTTTATTACATATTCAAATGTTTTTTATTATTCGTAATGTGTATCCGAACAAAGACATGTCCAATGAGAATCCTTAGGTGAAATGTCATCTTGCTACAACCAATAGTAACGATTGAATATCTTCATTGTTAATAGGCATTTAAAAAGGGTCATTTACACACGAGTGAAACGGACATGAAGAAGAACCACACGTAGACGGAAATAGGAATCGAGGTTAATTATTAAGCAAAAAATAATTGTTAGAATTTTGCTCATCTAAAATTATAAATTTAGATGCTAAAGAGATGTTTATCTATTTAAATTCCTAATAAATTTCTAGACATGGATTCTTTGTGTTAAAATAAATAAATCAAATCATATAACTGAAAATCTATTCTTTGATGTCTTCATGCCAAAGTACTCGCTCGAGACATTTGCTCATAACTTCACGGCCACATGAAGGAAAAAGATGTTAAATTTATTATCTAATATTCGACGCAATGTAGGGTGGGGGGGTCATTACATTAATTAAACAGTAAAAACACTCGCACACGCATTCCGTTAAAAGTTCAGGGTAAAGTGTTTTATAAACTTTTATTACAGTTTGGTTAAAGCAAAATTAAATCCACCTACAAATATTACAAATGTTCTGTCAATTAAGTAGATTTTAGCAACCTAAATTACAAGCTTTTATTTTTTATAACACACACATAAAATAAGTATTTACAATAATAATTCCTGTGTAAAGTTACAAATTACAGAACGAGCTGTCTAATTTTCTCTCTAAGAAATAATATTTAAAAACTTTATTGATTTTGATTTAATTCGTCCTAAAGTTGACTAGTAAACGGGCCACAGATAGAATAGGCAGTGTTTGTTTGTGTGCGATTTTTGTGTTGTGCACTTGTGCGGGAGGGGGCTTGTTTTTAGTAGCAAGGTAGCAAGGTCGTTCTTTGTGTGTCAAAAACTCTACTTGCGACGAATAATTTGATATTAAATATTTACTAAAGTGTTTGAACATTTTGTGATCGAAAACATTTGTCAGTGTGCGTATGTCGAGTGTACTTTGTAGCTTTTAGGACTAACTGTATTTTTGGAGCGCTCCAATGAGTTTAGGAGGTCAAAACACTGAGGGTACAAATGCAGGAGGAATATTCGTCCAATTTAATCAAGATTGCACGTAAGTACTTGTACTAACTACTGTATTCATTCATGAAACTTATCTTCTTAATTTCAATGACCGTGGTTTCATTGGTAACGTTAGAAGCTTAAACATCTGGATCTCAAGGTCTTCCCTAAGCATTTGCGAAAGTACGTAATGTGATTAATTAGCATCGGCCGCCGCGCGGTGGGCCGTCGGTGGTGCGATCAGAGATGATGCAACGCGTCATTGCCAGCAGCAGTGTCGTAACGTCGTCGCGCCATCCTCGACGTCCGACGACGCTGCCCCTATACCCAACAGCTGTCGTAAACAAACATGGCGCCCAAATACTACACTACAAACATATGATTTTTGCATAAACTGCTTTGTGTTTCCCACAGCCTACCTCAGGATTACAAACCAGCCAAAGATTTTTCTTTGTTTATGTACTTACCAATTCCTTTGTCCTAGTTGTATTTTATTTTAGTTTAAATTCATAGATAAATGTAGCAAGCATTAAAACAAATTATCATGTCACCTTGAGAATATCTGAATGTACCAAAATTTCTTGGATGTTTTGATGGCTGGGTGGGTAGATGTAGCGATAACCAATTGATTCTCACTGTAAAATGTATTGTTGCAGATTTTAGTTTTTATTCAAGTGCTAATTGCTGTACTGAAGCTAAATTAAATATTTATAAAATTTTATAAAATACAGTGAAAAAATTAAACGCCCATCCAACCCAGCCACAAATTGAACCTGGGTCTTCCACAATCCGGGCGGCTGTACTTACCGCTATGCTACCGGGATGGCTGACGTAAGCGCTGAATTTTGTCACTGCTCTTTAATTTTTGAGTGCTTATTAGCGGCACTGTTCGCCATCTATCCAACGGTCATTGCAATGAAATGGCCATGGCCAATGACGATGGCCATATGCAAATGAAAATAAAAAGTAAAATTTACTATAGCGTTATGACCATTGGATAGATTGCACACAGTACCGCTAATAAGCACTTTAAAATTAAAAAGCATTCAGCGCTAACGTCAGCCTTCCCGGTAGCATAGTGGTCAGTGCAGCCGCCCAGATTGCGGAAGACCCAGGTTCGATTCCTGGCTGGGTCGGGTGGGTGTTTAATTTTTTCACTGTATTTTATAAAATTTTACAAGTATTGTTGCAGGTTTTAATTGCTTTTTTATTTGCTTAAATTACCATTACCAGTTGACTTAACAATTTAACATTTATTATTGTTCTTTGTTTAAGGTGTAAATGTTATTGCATAGGTTTGTTTAGGCTTCATACATATTACTAATTGTATAAAATTTACGAACGAAAAACCTTGAGTGCTTTTGGATTGTTACAGTTCCCTGGTGGCTGGCAGCAGCAGTGGCTACCACCTGTTTGCTCTGACTCCTGACGATGGCATCGAGGAGATCTATGCTAGCCGTTCGGGGCAGGACACATGCCTTGTGGATCGGCTCTTCAGCAGCTCTCTGGTGGCGATTGTCACAGTTTCAGCTCCCAGGTAATACTTAGCCTACGTTTTTAATTTAAAACTATAATAAACAATAATCACTAATGCTGATGTTCATGAAAGAGCTCAAAATGACATAAAGGTTTGTTTTATTTGTGTGCCAATTTATAACATTGTGCAATATCATATAGCTTGTTTGTCTGGCTTTGAATGTTCAATTAAAAGTAATTTTTTGCCCACAGTGGTCTGAAGATAAGTTACTTAATATCGACATAGATTGCGGAGTACAGTTACAAAAGAAATTGTCCAAGCAGGTTCAAAAAAAATTTCCACAAGCAGGATTTGAACCTGCACCCTTCTGACATACCAGGTCAGGTGCTCTTCCAACAAAATTGGCGTTAAAATTATATAAACAAAACAAAAACATTTCTAAACAAAGAGGTTAACCTTACACTAATTGGACAATTTCTAATAACTTTACATTAAAATCTCCACAAATAACTATCCTTTTTTTACTATTGCAAACTTTTTTAATGACGTCTTCCTTAGTGGACTCAAATACACCAAAATTACTAGAAGGAGGTTGATGTACACAAACAATTATGAATTCCTCCAATTCGACACATGACAATTCAATAATGCGTTCAATAGACAGGGGCGACTACGTCCTTTCGTTTCTTAATGTTATGTTTACAGTCATTAACAAATATTAAAGATCCGCCACGTATAGCATTTTACCTACTAAAAGCACTGGAGAGCTGAAACTTTTTAATATTGAAAAATAACTGATAAGTAATCTTTAATTGAAATGAAACAACTTTCACGGAACTACTCGCGTTTATTTTTTTATTTTTTTTATTTAGAAAACAATTTGATAATATTTAAGTCAGTGCTCAGTTACACATAAAATATTAATATTTTCAATTAATAAAAAAAGTTCAACTTCTATGATAATAAGTATACCTATTATCTACAGAGCACAGACATTAATTTTATTATTCAAGTTGATACACATTGACTTGAAAGTAGTTGATTATTTCACAAAGCAAATTAAAATGACATGATCAATAACAATATGTTGCTTGTGATTAACCATTGAACTTGTGAGCGGCCGCCGCTATCGGCGCGGGGCGCGGGGCGCCGGGCGCGGGCGTAGCGCGGCGGGCGCGGCGTGACGCCCGCGCTGCGTCATCACAAGACTAGACTATCTGCTCTGGCCGTTATCATCATTAAATATATTATCATTAAATACGTCGGACGGCAATCTAAGAAGAATCACCTTTATCAATGCAGCGACCTTTCAGTATTCGAAAATACTAATAACGGTAGATACATACTCGCGTTAAACACGCAAGCTGCGGGTGCCACAGATATGTGGCAACAGAAGAACAAATTAAACACTATTGAAACATTCACCGCGCGGTAGTGCACGCGCGCGCATGTGCACTTATCGACATCAAAACTTTAAATTAAACTTCTGCCTCTTCCACCAGGTTGGATTTTGGGAGAGCCTTCAACAGAAACTCAGGAGGGCTTTTCTACATATTTTCAATCGAATTACAATGTATATTTTAAATACAAATAAAGATTTGTATTGTAGATATTTCACAATATTAGTACAATTCTGTAAATACAAATCTAGGATAATAAAATTTACCAAATCAAAGATAATATTTAGTGTTTATTTTTTACTTTTTATTTTCAAGTGCCTACCGCTATGCTACCAGGTCAGTGCAGCCGCCCGGATTGCGGAAGACCCAGGTTCGATTCCTGGCTGGGTCGGGTGGGTGTTTAATTTTTTCACTGTATTTTATAAAAATTTATAAATATTTAATTTAGTGTTTAATTTATTTAGCTTATGGGGAACCAGTGCAGAAACAGTACCAATATACTGTTGGTTTCCAAATGACTAAATAAATAAATATATGCATTAATAGACGAATAAAAGAAAAGAAGTATTTTAATATAATTAAAAGTAAAACTAAGGTTATATCAATTAGGCATGTATTAGGCCACCTGCTCTTTGTTAACGGATACCAGGAGCAGCCGGCGGGCGGTGGGGGGTTGTCGCCGTGCGCGGCTCCCAGCCAGCTCTAGTGTTTACTATCGGGCGAGGTCACAGTTTATGTAATAGCGGCTGGGCCAAGTTCACGTCCTCAGCCCGAAATACGTGAAACCCGCGGTATAATTAGCGCAAGTCACCAGCGTCGCGTGCGCCGTGACGTGGGCAGCCGATGCTATTTTCCTAGGTGACACTATGTCTCTGGTTCGTTGGGAAGGTCGTCTCCTAATAAATACTGTTTCTAAGAAGATGTCAATATGTGTGGATCGTTTACTAGTAGTTACTGCTACTGTGACTACGAAATAAGAATATTTAATAATGAAGCAAAACGGGATGCAGGACTGCAGGATGCAAAGGGACATCGGCAGAATCTTAAATTAAATTAATATTTTAACAGGTTCGCTGTCCAAGAATTATAACAATTGGTTTTCAATTGTTATGTATCATATGTGATTCATGGGACAGGGAATGGGTTAATAAAAAAAATAAAAAAACTAGTAATGAGAACTTAATTTCAAAGCCATTATGACTAACGGCGTACGGCTCATTTGCCGAATGCTGTGTTCAAACTTATTCTGTATTTTGACCAATGTTTACTGCATTAGGTCTTATATTAAACTAAACTTTTTGACTCTGCCATTCCATAATCTAAGAATAGCTGTGCTGCCGTCCGCGATGTCGCTTGCGCAGCGGTCACCCTGGCCGACGCCGGCGCGGCCACCGTTGTCATGTTGCGTTTCTTAATTTCCTTGGCACGCGTTTTTTACTCACATAAAATTAATATTTCAGAAAGCTGATCGTGTGCCATTACAAAAAAGGTACCGAAATATGTAACTACAGCTACAGCAACACCATCCTGGCGGTGAAGCTGAATCGATCCGTAAGTAGGGGCGCTGGCGGGGGCGCGCGGGGGCGCGCGGCGGCGGGCGGCGGGCGGTACTAACTGCGGTGGGTGTCCACAGAGGCTGATCGTGTGCCTGGAGGAGTCGCTGCACATCCACAACATCCGCGACATGAAGATCCTGCACACCATCCGCGACACGCCGCCCAACGCGCGCGGGCTGTGCGCGCTGTCGCCCAGCGCCGACCACTGCTACGTGGCCTACCCCGGCTCCAGCGCAGTCGGGGAGGTGCAGATCTTCGACGCCGTCCACCTAGTGAGTGCCTCATTGAACGCGGCCGTGCCCGTATTCATTTTCATTTCTCCTTGGACTTCTCTAGACTTTCAATTCTGTATTTTTGAAATTCATTCTTAACTATTTCTCTCTCGTTGTAAATAGTAAGAAGTACCTCGCAAGATGCAAACCTTCTTTTTGATGTGTAACATCTTTCCTCTCGCTTTCTTGCAATTTGTGGGAGTGATTTCGTGAAATGGGACGGAAGTGTGTAACAGGAAGTCGGGAAAGCGCGCAAGCGCGCGCTATTTGATTTGACAAATGAGCGCGCGGTGGTAGAGTTGGCCGTCGGATGGTACCAACCAATTTGGGAAGCGCGCGCCATTTGATTTGACGAATGACCGCGCGGTATTGCACTACTCTTAGTGTCAATTAAATAAAATACAATTTTCATTAAAAATAATTATTCTTTGTCATAAAAAATCATTTCAAATAATACCTGACCCATTTTTTTCAGCATATAATGTTAAAGTTGCTTATTGCTAAGGTGAGATGCCGAATGTTACACATCATATGCGACTGCTGTAAGGCTCGCTCGTTTTTTTACATGATCTGTGATTGGTGCCACCCGGAGGCCGGTGCCACCCGGAGGCCGGTGCACTTAACGGTAACGCGTGTCGGTGGTCCACAGAACGCGAAGTGCGTGATCAGCGCGCACGACAGCCCGCTGGCCGCGCTGGCGTGGTCGATGTGCGGGCGGCGGCTGGCCACGGCGTCGGAGCGCGGCACCGTCATCCGCGTGTTCAGCGTGCCGGAGCGCGCGCGGCTGCACGAGTTCCGGCGCGGTGTGAAGCGCTGCGTGTCGATCGCGTGCCTGGCGTTCAGCGCGTGCGGCACTTTCCTGGCGGCCACGTCCAACACGGAGACGGTGCACGTGTTCCGGCTGCAGGAGGCGGGCGCGGGGGCGGGCGCGGGCGCGGGCGAGGCGGCGGGCGCAGGCGCGGGCGCGGGCGCGGAGGAGGGCGAGGGCTGGATGGGGTGGCTGGCGCAGGCCGTGTCGGCGGGCGCGGGCTACCTGCCGGCGCAGGTGGCCGACGTGCTGGCGCAGGGCCGCGCCTTCGCCGCCGCGCGCCTGCCCGCCACCGGCTACCGCGCCGTCGCCGCCATCACCAAGTCAGTCTCCTCACTCTACGTCCTTCTGATATTCGACTTCGAGAGGCGCGATGAGTTTGTCAAGATAGTCAATTTTACTTTTTATTTTCAAGTGCTAATTGCTGCACTGAAGCTAAATGAAATATTTATAAAATTTATAAAATACATACAGTGAAAAAATTAAACGTCCACCCGACCCAGCCAGGAATCGAACCTGGGTCTTCCTGGGTCTTTGGGTCGGGTGGGCGTTTAAATTTTTTCACTGTATTTTATAAATTTTATAAATATTTAAGATCGCCAATGTTCGAATCATTGTGGCAATTTTTGCTTTGGTCCATCTTGGTTTGCCGGTTAACCCACTCGTCTCGACACACCCGGCGATCGGTTCGATCTAATGCCGGCAATAGATACGTTGCAGTGTTTAACATCAAATAACGTAACTGTAATGTTTGGCAATATAGCGGACGTCCGTAAGCTATTCAGCCTAACTCGAGTGTCAATGGAGAGAGACGCCGCGCGGACAGACAAAGGCTTTACTGAGGTCTCACACGGACTTGTTGAGATAAATTTAAAAGTGACGTTGCACTGTTTAATTGTTTTGCTGATGATATATTATGCATATTATTATTTATTATACATACTGATGCATATTATTTTACATTAATATTTGATAAATCATATAACAAAACAGCAACCTCGACTGTTACATTTCTCGCCAAGAAGTTGAATGTGGTGACGTGTGGTGTGTGCAGCGTGGGGCGCGCGCCGCGGCTGCTGGTGGCGACGGCGGCGGGCGTGCTGTACGTGTACGCGCTGGACGCGGCCGACGGCGGCGAGTGCGCGCTGCTGGCGCACCACCAATTCCTGGCGCCCGCCGCGCCCGCGCCCGCCTCCGCCTCCGCCGCCGCCTCCGCCGCCGCCGCCGCCGCGCCGCACGCGCAGCCCGCGCCGCCCGGCGAAGGTAAGCCAAGCCCGCGCCCGGCTCCGAGCGAGAGGGACGCTTGTTGCTACCCGAGCGAGACCACGTCTGAGAGGATTGCTTAAAACTTTTTATTACCGATGGAGATCTTAAAATTTAACCTTTGTTTGCATATTATTTTTGATATTTGATTTCTACTTTTTCTACTTTAATTTTAATATGGTATGCAGTAAAGTACTTGAATAAATACACTCCCATAAAGAAATTATAAAAATAAAAGCATACTCGGTGCATCGTTGCGAACGTGTTCTCCGTAGAAGTAGCGTAAGCTCGGCGTGAATGTGGTTGAGTGGCATGCCAGTGCAAGCGTCCTGAACGCCGGGAGCCAGTCCGCGGCCGACGACGGCACTCTTGTATTGTTCATCGATTTGGAACTATTAAATAATACAATAATTAATTTCGTTTATTACGATTGCAACATACAATCATACATAAAATCACAACATAGAAATTGTACATTTAACATTGATTTAATGTAACGATCGACATCAACGACTCGCCAGACAGTAACGGGCGCGGCGGGCGCCGGGCGGACGCCATCGTCCGGGCCGGCGCCGCCAGGCCGGACACGCTTCTTCTAGTTTCGTTCTGCCTGTGTACCCCGCCCCTCCCGGCACCCTCCCCCCTCACGCACCGCGCCGCGACGCTCGCCGCCGGCACGCCCGGTACCTACCGCTACACCGCGCTCGCGTCGCCCCCCGGTCGGGAACATCACTCATATACTCACTCACTATTTATTTGGTTTCGGCACCCTCCCCGCGCATCATCGAAGATAAATCATTTCAAAACAAACTACAAAATTTTGGTGTCCTAAGAAGGCCCGCCCGTCTCCGCCCGCGCGTGCCGGCGCCGCGCCGCCACGAGACGGCGGCGCGGCGCCGGCGCGCGGCTGGCAGTGATTATAACTATTGTTCCCGGCGCCGGTCCAGCGGCGGGCAACAGTTACGCGGGTGCGCTGCGCGGCCGGGACCCCACGCGGATGACAGGTACCTCCCCCGCCCCCGCCCCCACCGCCGCGCTGTACACGCACGCACACACACACGCACTCACACACGCACGCACACACGGGTGACAACGAGCGAGCGTCCATTTCGTCGGACGCCCGCGCTGCATACTTCCGAGCGAGCTCCGCGGCTTGATGCGGTCGTTTCAAAACCCTTCAGGACAGTGATCGCTTGTAATTTAATCGATGACCGCACTAACAATTTCGTGTGACGCTACTAATTTTGAAAAATTAAATGATTGTGGTACACAAAGTGAGTAGCGATTACGATAGTAGTGGTAGCCGCAGTGGAACCCCGCGCGCCCGCCGTCAATGTAGGTTGTGAGGTAGCAGCAGGTGAGTGCCGCCGCCGCGCAGCAGGTACCGGCCGCTCGCTTTGTGAGGTCCGCGCGCGCGCAGCCGGGCTGGCGCTCGCACGCACGCGTTGCACCCGTACACAGTACACGCGCCCACTCTCTCCGCGGGGTCTGCGTTCGTTAGGTTTTTTATATAATTCGACACTTTAGAATTTTGTTTAAAATTTAATTTATGAATGAATGAATTCGTATAAAAAGATAATTTTTACATTTCTTAATCGACGTCTAGCAATCGAAATATTACTGGAGTCGACCCCCGCGTAAATAACATCGAAATACATTTTGATAATAATGTATCAATAACGTTTCTTTTCAATAATTCAAAATCTTTCAACCATTTGTTCATTTGTTCAGTTTAGACTACAAAAATTTGCTGTTAAATGTCACTATGCCACCGTTCGGTTCGTAATTCTTCACCGGACGGAAGGCGTTGTACTGAGTAAAACCGGCAAAAAAAACTCAGCAAGGGTATTTTTTCTTCCTTTCTTCTACAGCGTCACGTATTGGAAAACGTCCTCCATGTTCACTTTACGTTTTCAGTAATATTGCATAATTTATTTAGTTTAATTTAGTGATATCCGTAAATTCAAGTTCAAATTGAACTTAATGAATATAAAAGTAAAATCACCTTTTGTTAGAGTTCACTTTTAAACATCGCCGGTCGTCAATGATAATAATCGGTTTATACTTAAGCTCCAAAACGAAAAGCTTACTACAAAAACACAGACACGAATACACACATAAGAGCCGCTGTACTCCGCGGAGACGCAATGACGGAACAACTTGTTTGAAACAGTTATACATAGGCATGGTTATTTCCTAATATTGTTTTTTCCTAAAAAAAATATGCAAATATATTATTATTATTATAATTATCCAATTCCAAAAACATATTTATTATAAGTAATATGCTAATTTCCCAAAACCTGCTTCCTAGATTCTAGAGGAACATATAAAATTGGCGAGTTCGTAGGGTGTGAGGTGCGCGCGCGCACCGTTTGTTGTTGTGTTTATGTTCTGTGTGTTTAGTGAAGTTACAATGAAAGCTACATGCGAGCCGGTGACTCGGTGACTCGGTGACTCGGAACACAGCGTGTACAGCGGGCTGAGGGTTTTTGTTATTTATGCCTTGTGCTGCTTTACACCGATTTCACTTCACCGCCCGCGTTTACTGTACCTCGTAAACCTCGCAAGTTGCAACAATAATGCTAAAAATTATAATACAGTGCTTCTATTTTCTGAATGTCTCTCGGTGATCATCACCGAATATTAATTTCCATGTCCATTATTTATTAGATTTACCATCTATATGTATAGTAATCTATCTTTATTGTATAATTTTAATTTTATAAAGGGGAAACGTTTGTTTGTTTGTTTGAGCAGGGTACTGAAAAAGCTACATTCCTTGCGGCTTGCTAGTAACATAATTATGCTATATTTTGTCTATGCTCAAACCCACGTGGACGAAGAGGCGGGTAAAGGGCTAGTGTATAATAATTTAAATTTCGAACAACGTACTTTATTTTATTTTGTTTTGATTACGTATGTACCTGTATAGAGCTGTAATACTAAAATCTTAAATCAATTACGTATAACTCAATAGTATTTTCTCTGATTCTAAAATAAACTAATAATAAGTAAAAGTAGTAGTACCAACTCATACAATCCGACGACGGCCGGGCGCGGCGCCTGCCGACTCCGGGGACGTTGAGACAATGGATGCGCTGTACACGTCACTGAACCGGATCCAATCGGGTGTCTAGGGCGAGTTTAATTTGCCATTCGTTAACGGAAACGACAATTCGTGAGGAATCGAAACGAGCGCCTCCTGACGACAACCGAGGCGAGTTAAAATATTGCCACACAAATTCTCGTTTCCAGCAACGGCAAACTGAGAGTCGCCCTATGCAATATTTCGTTCAAAACGAACCACTATACGGATCCGTTCGCGTTTCTCGGGATCGCAAATACTGATGCAATGAAATGTAAGCACGGTTAAAGCGCGAGGTACAGTAGCGCGGTCGGCGGCGGCGGGAGCGCGCGAGCTGAGGTGTGTGCGTGCGCAGAGTCGGAGCGCGCGCGCGAGCTGGGCGCGGCGCTGGAGGGCTCCCCGCCGCGCGGCGCCTACGACCTGCGCGACCCGCGCCACTTCCCGCCCATGCGCGCCGCGCCCGCGCCCGCGCCCGCCGCGCCCGCGCCCGCCGGCGACGAGTAGCCCGCCCCGGGACAACAAAAAAACTGAAAAACTGTAAATGTATCAAAAACTAACTGTAAACATTAGCTATTATTGACGTCGCGCGAGCGCCCTGGGTGCCTTCGACGAGCGGGTTCCTGAATATGTAGGTTCCGTCTTCGGGCGTGGCTTTTCGATTACCATGATTCAATTTTTGTGATTCCCTAATGATGTTTTTTCGATGAAATCATATTATGTTTCTGCGCGTTCCATATTAGATGAAAGTACAAAATTTTAGTTGTATTTGAATTGTTTTATGTTTGTTTGCGACCGCCTATCACGGACGGCGTGCAACCCGCGAACGGATACAATTTGTTGATTTTGTCTTTACGTTGTATTTGAATTTAAATAAAGGGCCTCCATAAAATGAATGATTAACGAAGACCGAACCTCATGAGAAAGTTTGAAGCGGTCCGGATGAGCCGGCCCGGCCTAGCCCGCCCCGCGGCGCCGCGCGACCGGCCTCGCGCCCTGTACATACTGTGTAAACTATACAACTTCTTGTATTATATAATTGGAGAGCGGGGGCCGCGCGCTTTAGTCATCTATGTCTGCGTTATGAGCCTGTGGTTTAGTTGAAATGTGTTTAGTGTACCGTCGGCGGCCGCGGCGCGGGGAGGCGCCTCGTCGCAGGGGATTGTCCTGTTCGCGCCGCGAGCCAACTACATCTACATTCATAGGGCGCGATGAGTTATTAATGAATCTGTATTAATAAATAACAAAATGTTGTAATATCACAAAAAATATGTATACAATTGACGTTAGTACTCCTCCGCGCCGGCGCGGCGCCGCTCTCGCCGCTTCGCCTGGCGAGCTCGCCGGCCGCGCCGCTCGACGACGGCGATGGTGCCATTTATGTTAATTTTGTTAAAAAAGGTTGAAACATATGTGATATTCATTTTAGTGGAATGTGATTTCCGATGAACTCTCTTATAAAGCGACACAATGGTACGCTGCGTGGCGTCGGCGCGCCGCTCGGCCGGGTCCGCGCCCGCCGCACACGCGCGAGTGCTTTCTTTTTTATTCCGTATATTGAAGGATAAGCTAGTTTATTGTAAACAAAAAATTATCAGTCAAGTCCCGCGTCGCGAGGCGGGCTCGGCTCCGTGCGCATTGTGATAGTCGGTTAAGACCGACAGTATGCATCTGTGTAGAGTGTGCGAGTATTGTTGCTGTATATAACGAAAGCCGCCGGCGCCGCCATCCGCCGCTGCACTCGCCCTAGTCCTGGGTGACGGCGCATCGCGCAAGCGGAGTGCGGAGCGTATAAATTGGTTAGCGGAGCGCCCGTAGCACTCCGGGCAAGCTCCCTCGAATGTTTGTTTGATGCGCGTCCCCAGAACCCGGCCTTAGGCCATAGATGACCAACGTCCCCGCCCGCGCCCCGCTGACAATGTCTTGTACTGCGTGACGGCGCGCGGTGGGCCGCCTCACACCCGGTGAAAGGTGAAAGGCAGCCGTAAAAAGTTGCCCGATCTTTGCATCCACCTTACTCTACAGGCGTATAACATAAATTTTATTTTCACTTTGTAATTCGGCAATGATTTTATATCCCGAAAAACATAGATAATGTTAAGTGTTAAGCCATTGTAATAATGAAACGTGCTTATCGTCGGCTAAGACCATTCGGACGTGTCCAACCGGGTAGCGGTAACACGCACACATTCCCCCACCCACGCCGAGCCTCGTGCTGCTAGATACTAAATTGTATATAATAAATAAATTTGTTATAAAACGTTTGGTTGTTTCATTTCATTACACCTTCGTTGTTTCGTCCTTTGAGATAATAGACCAATTGTAGATTTTGAAAGGTAGTGAAATATTTAAACAGCATTTCTTCCCAATAATATATTTAAAATAAAAATACCTTTACTTCTTCAAAATAAGTTACAGAATCATTTTAACAATTTGTTATCTTTAATTAATCTTAATTAATAGGTATAACAATCTATCTATTCTAGTTGTTAAGAAAAGACAGGGCAAAATTGTTTGCTTCGTCTGGCTGATCATTTCTGTGGTAATGTTTTGCAAATACAGTGGAGCTGCCACTCCACCCGGCAGTCTTACGTGGTCTTACGTATGGTGTCCATACTGACGTCCGCTCTATGCGCCGCCGAGGTCGCTGCGTGCCTGGTGGAGTGGCTAGAAAATAAAGAGGTATAAACTCCGCTAGCTGACAATGTGTCCTTTATCCACTTGCTAATAGTACTAGTTGATACTGAATTATGCGGTTTTTTGAAACATAAAAATGTTTGTAACATTTATTCGTAAAGATCTTGTCCTATCAACGTAAGTAAGTAACGCCTCTGCTGGGCATATCTGTGGGCGATCTTTATAAAAAGGTAAAGTCAAATTTGGTTAGCTTGATCCTGGACGAGACGTTTTTATCAAGTCTTCTATCTTTATAAAAATTCGATTGTTTTTAACAATTATATTTTCTAAACGAATCTTTGCTATGGTTTGCACTCTGTGCTGTTACCAATATAAGAAGTGTTGCAACCTTCTTTGATAATTCGACGACGACCTCCGTAGCCGAGTGGCTTGCACGCCGGACTTTGGGCGGCGCTAACTCTGAGGTTCGATTCCCGGTCGGGTCAATGTCGAAAACGAACTTTTCGACATTGTGTCGGGTCTGGGTGGTTGTGGTACCGTCGTTGATTCTGATTTCCATGAAACGAGTGCTTTAGCTACTTTCCTTGGGATCAGAACAATGTATGTAATGTTGTCTATATATATTATTTTTATTTATAATTGCAAAATGGTGTTGGGGTAATATTTTGATAAAAAGTGTAAACGATTGCAGGGTTCCAGGTAATCTATTTAGGGGTTGGAGGACGAAGTCTAAAGAAACTTTTAAATAGTCTTTTAATACGGTCATCAGACCCCACTCTCGATCCTACGGTCAAAGATAGAGCAGAGCGATGACTGTTTAGCGAGCCATACTGTAAACCAGAATGGAATAGGTCTGTGAGAAAATAAATAACATGCGGAGTTGATGCCTCTTACACGTCAATGTTGTGATTCTCACAAAAGTTAACCCAGCGACTTATTGCAATGTTATTGTTTAATTGAATTTTTTTGCTAGAGAAGCTATGATATCTAAGGATGACGGCGGTACACTCCTCTTCAGAAGTGCCGTCCGGATAACCTCCCTGCAATCAATGTGAGTTTGAGCAGGCTGTTGAAAACAGATAAAAGAACGTTATCAGAAGGCTGAAATTGTATTATCTCTGAACTGAAGGTCTTGGAATAGAGGGAACCAGGGTTGCGTGGGCCACAATGGAACAACGACTATACCCTCCGCTTGGTCGTTTATTATTTTTCTTAAGACTTAGTATTAAGTCGAACGGAGGGAAAGCGTAAAAAGAGAAATGTTGCCAATCTAAGTAAAGGCATTTAGTGCGCAAGCCCCAGGATCTTTACCCCAAGAAACATATTTCTTGCATTTATTATTTTCACAGGCCAAACAAATTATCGCGAAAGTATACCACCGAATGAAGTATGAAAATGGAATGGGAAAACCAAATGATGCTAGATGGCGAACTGCGTATCAGCAGTACAAAAAAAAGTTATCAAAAGTTACTCGGGTCATAGTTGTACACGCTGGTGGATGTGAAGGATTTTGTACGAGTCATCGTACATGCCATTATTAGGTAATACAAAAATATTGTGAAACTGCAAGCAAGCATTTACGCTACTGTAACGAATCATTTGTTAGCAGGGCAATAATGAGTCAGTGCAATAAACGCATTCCCATAACGCGGTCGATTTATCATTTTATCACAGCATTTCCCGACGTTATTTAGCATCCCCTTAGCACAGCATCAGCATAGCATTTCTGTACGGGATAACCCCTACAGATTTGTTCCAAATGCTAATTAAGTGAATAAAGCAAACTCCACCAGTGGGGATTATCACGACAACATGAATCTTGATAATTATAAAAAGTGGCTCACCACACAATTACTGCTAATCTCCCGAAAAACGCTGTCATCGTTGTAGATAACGCTTCTTACCACAACGCTCTATCAGAAAAAGCTCCTAACTCCAACTCGAATAAGCAAGCTATGCAAACGTGGCTTGCAGAAAAAAACATTTAATTTGAAGAAACAATGAACAAAAATTTAATTGTACGATCTGATTTTAAAAAATAAAGATAGATTCAAAAGTTTCGTTATTGACGAACTGATTCGATCAAAAGGGTTTGAAATTCTACGATTACCCCCTTACCATCCGGAACTAAATCCAATTAAAAAGATATTAAAAAACTACGTGGCTAATAAAAATGTTTCACAAAATTTAACATCCATTATGGCACTGATAAATGAACGACTCGAAATGATTGATCGTACTATGTGGGCAAATACATGTCGGCATGTTGAAGACACAGAGAAAGAGTACTTTAAATATTTTGACATGGTCTCTGAATTTATAATTTATGTTAATGACTGATTCAGATGGACGTGAATCTATTGAGATGATTGAATAGTTTTACTTTACATAATTTTAGAATTTTTATTATTAATTTGTAACTAATAAAAATCTTTCAAAATAATATCGTTTATTTAGTTAATCTAAATGAGCGTGTAGGAAAGCGTTGACGAAAGTGGAAGAAGCGAGAGAAGTTTGCTAGGATCGTAACAAGTGATCTGTGGTCTCTGCCATAGAATAAATACTTTTCTGCCTACCCCTGCGGGAAAAAGGCATAGTATGTATTGAATAGGTCAATGTATGTATTGAAAACCTACTAAACCATTAATATAAATAAATAGAAATACAATAATTTAATAATTACTTCAGTTTCTTTGCAGACCGTACTTGCTAAGAAGCGGTTATTCTTTGATTTGTTGTCCAACTAGTCACAATTGTCCGAACGCGCGAGTGCGGTCGTGTTTTTGTCATACAATGCGCTAGTGCTGCTCCACAGAGAGAGCGTTGTCGGATTTATCACGCGACTAGTCGACCGTGATGTAGGCATACACAGACGAAGTGTCATTGTTAATATTTGCACACACACATTTAAATCAACTAATTAAGTAGTGGGGCGCGTCATTTCAGCTTAGACAAGCTAGTCTACTACAATTGGTCTGTAATCTCAAAGGACGAAACAATAAAGGTATAATTCTATCTCATCTCGTGTAATAGTGCCAGAAATCTTAAATTTTTGCGTCCAGTAGTTTTTGAGATATTCGCGAAAAACATTCAGATTCCGTGATCTCACCTGATGTTAAGTGACGATAAGGCCGAAGGTGGAAGCGCACTTCACCCGGAATCTTCAACCACTGAGACACTGGCTATCTTATCTCTAGCTAGCCGGTACACAATAACGCTGTAGCATTGTTGTGTTCCGGTAAAATTGATGTTATGGCGACATATTATGGAGATAAGATGGTGGTAGCTACCCAAACATGCCAACAGCTGGGAATCGAACCCGGAACCTCTAGACCACAGAGGCGGTAATTCTTCTTTTGCTCAAATTACGCACACATTCATAACATTGTGTACAAAAAACATATTTGTGCGCCTCACCGTTCCCGAGATATCTGGTTTCCACGGAAGATCAGCTTAGTGGTGCCAACCAGGCATCTCGACATTATGCTGAGTGGACACCAATTCAATACCACTAGTTTTAAGTCTTTTGTCCATTTTGTTAATAATAGCTAGATAACGTGGTTATAAATAAATATTTTCTATTAAAAAAAAATAAAAGATACAGCAAACGCCCCCAAACGTTACCCCAGCGGAATTTTGAATAACTTCGGAAATATAAGACGCACAAATTTAAGAATAACACGTACATTTAGAGCGGCCCAAGATCTATCTTCCTGGATACTTTTTTTTTCGATAGGTCCACGGCAAAAAAAGTTTCGCTTGGGTAACGGTACCCCCGCGGAATCTTATTGCACGAATATCTCAAAAGCTACTGGACGCACAAATTTTTTTGGGCACAATTACACGAGATGAGGCACTAATTATTATTCTATATCAAGAATTCAAGAAATTCGACAACATTCCGCTGGGGTAACGTACACGGAGGACTGGGTGTGGTGGCTGCCCATCGGAAAGGCCTGTGGGTTTAGAATGATGATGATCAATATACTACAAATAAAAGTCGTTCCTGTACAAAGTAAGTAGACTGTAATCGTCAGCCTCCGTCGCCGCCAATAAATAACATTTACAAAGTACACATACTCTGCCAATATCACAATATAATTGCAGTATTTTACCAAAATAAACATTTGCTATTTTAAATTATATTGTAGCTCTCGGCCCGCGGGGCGCGCCGGCGCAAGCTGGACACGTCGTAGCACTTCGATGTAATCAAAAGTAGTTTTAAAATTTTCTAATGATTTTCTCTAATAACGACGTTTTAAATGAAAGGCGTCTGCGCTTCACATTGCGCCTTTGTATCGAGTCGCGGTCCTACTGGTGTTCAATTGGTAGACAAGACGCACACAGTCAATGTCTAATATCATACCGATAAACACCACGGATAGTGGATTACAATATACTCGTAACCAACAACGGTAGGTACACGTCCACGTCGCCGCGCCGGACTATTCATGCTACTATGCAAAACCGATTCTCACATTTCGTCTATAACATGGAAACATTTCAGTGTAGCTTTGACATAAAAGAAGTGCATCTCCTCATTGAATAAGTTGACGAGGTTTGGTAATTTTAAGATAATATTGTTATTTATTTCAATTTTGAGATTACATAGTAAAATGCAATTAAATGGTTAGTGAATATAATATAAAATAATAAAACTAAGGAGCATTTATTATTTGTAGACGGACAGCCCACATTGTATTAGGAATGACGACAGAAGACGAGCTCGTCTGGCTAAAATAAAAGCGATTAGCTCCATATTATAAAGTATTCCATTTCGATATGTAATGTTCGCATAAACATTAGAAAGCAATTCCAGGTTTCGTTGTAGTGCAGCCAGCGACGGCGGCATCACTGACCTACTATATATTAAATAACGCTGTAATTGAATCAAGAGCACTTATTTATAGCTCTGGCTTTTGACAAGAGTATAAACGATACTTATAATTGGGCTTCTTTGTTTTAATTCAGGAGTAAATGCTTAGTTTGAATGATTCAACGCCCTTGTATAGGCGGTCTCCACAGCTCACATCGACTAACATTTCAATTACAGTTTGGGTCAGAAAAATAGCAAAAAAAAATGCTAATATTAGTATATTATATTTAAAATATTTAGGGATTTGAACTAAAATAAAAAGGTTGATACACTGACAAGTTTGCTAATAGCTCTCAACCGCGCTAGCTAGCTAACGTCCAGCAGTGGACTGCGGTAGTGACGGATGGATTGGTAACACTACAGTGGTAAGGCTTCTGAATACATCTTTCGCAGTTGCACGTACAGTACGAATACGGCATTAGATATATATTTTTTGGATACGTCGATTTGCCTTACAACTAAGCAGCACCTGATAGATGAAGTTCCTCGCGCCTCACGCGCCGCTCTTATGTTCAGTATAACCGAGGGTACCCTAATTAACATTTTGAATGGACGAGCTGGCGCGGGAGCCCGGGGGCGGCGCGGCTCGCGCTCCGCGGGCGGTTGCTTAAGCTACTTTGTTTTATTATTACCCTATACTCGTAGATAACATTTGAAAAATCAAGACCTAAAAGTTAAATATAAACCCCGTTTTCATAACATAGCTAAAACGTATTGAATATTTGGCGAAATATACATGCTTTTCTGTAAATATAATTCACATAATAATTATCATTCAATATAATCGACAAGGTATCGGTGTCGATTGGCTCGGAAGGGCCGGCTCGGCGGGACCGACATCCGAGGGCCCAGTGTGACTTTCATTCGCCATTCGATCACGTTAACGAAAACGAGAATTTGTATAGCAAAATGTAAACTCTTCTCGTATGTCGCCAGGAGGCGCTCGCTGCTTGAATGCCATGCTAATGTTCGTTTTCGCAAACGTACCAACCAAACCCACAGCAGGCACGCTGATGTTACATTTTTACATAATGAGCATGGGTTACTATATATAATACATATCAATCATAAAGTCGATGAAATCTTTCATAACGTTAAAACCGAGGAAAATTATACTGGAACAATTAAAAAGTAATAGTGGTTGTTTCGCTATATTTAAGATTCCATCGATAACAAACTCCTCGTACGAGCGTCCACATATACAAAAATAAGGTAAACCTAGATTCACTATTCACAAGTAGAACGAGCGAGATTTTCTCAGTATAAAAAGTGGATCCTACTTCTGGCAGCACAACTCTTTACATAGCGTTATTTCTGAAAAAGAAAAAATTTGTATTAGATACTTACAGAGTGTATAAAGAAGCGGTGTTAATTGAACGGAAGTCATACTGCGAGCTGGGTGCGGGTGTCCGCCGCGCCCGGGACCCTCTGCTTTACATAGGACTTCCTTCATTACAATAATCCGTTATTTTCTAAATAATTAAGACTCATTTTTCTATTTCGATCATAAAAGCCGAGATATATCAAAGCAATCTAATTGACGTCAATTGCTAAAGAAGCATTAAACAATTCAATCGTTTTAAAGACATACAATTGCTCGTGCCATTGGCGAGCGGCGTCACGCCGATGAGTGATTGGAAATAAATTGAAATTATATATGTATTATGTTTGTGATTTTGGGTCAAATCATTTTAAATTAAGGAAGTATTCAATAAAGCATATTGGGGGTGAACCCACTACCGACTACTGCTGCCAAATACCAGTCTCATTATTTAATGATTGACAATATATTTCGATGACTTTAAAATTGTTAAGAATCGTTTAAATAATGTGTGTCTACAGCTTCCTCATAGTCATAAGAGAAATTCTAAGCATGCCGTATTTTAGAGCATAATTGGAGGAATCAAAGGTTTCAGTCATACATTTGGAGCCACCAAAACTTCGTGACTATGAGTTGTTTTATGTGTGTAAGCTGGAGAAACGTGTCTCCAGCTGGCACATGCCGTTTAGGCAAACCAGTGAGGCTAGGGTTTTAGACTATAGTCAGAAATTTAAAGCATAATTGCAGCAATGAGAGCCAAAAAAACTAACCATCACACTCAAATACTGTTGAAACCACGATCATAAAGCTATGCGCGAGCTGGAGCGCCGTGTCTCTGGCTTGCACATCTGTAGCTTCGTAATTATTTAAGCTACAATCATGTATTATAACTCAAAATTTAGAGCCAAATTGCAGCGTTAGGCTCTAAATTTATCAAAACTTTGGCTCGAATAGTTTTTGAGCTACGAACCGATGTGTATGTAAAAATGCATGTTATGATCAGATGTTAATGACGGTAGTTGTTGACATTGAATGGGCGCCTTTGGCTTTTAAAGTAAAAAAGTAAATAGTGTTGAATAATTTCGGCGGGCTGGTTAGAACCACGATAGCTCAATTGAAAGAGCACCTGACCCGGTATGTCAGAAGGGTGCAGGAATTTTTTTCAACATCTGTGTTTTCGATATGTATGTGTAAGCTGCTGACAATAGCACGGGCTGACACATGGGTAATTACTGTAACTGTATAAGTTAGATTTTCGTTTTAAATATCAAATAATACGTTATAATTGCAGCACACACGACGCATAATTTCAAGTCTCTGCGCCTCTAAGTTTCTTAATTATAAGCCAAAAACGGTTTTCCCGCCAATAAATTCAAATATACCGCTCGGAAGCGGCTAAGAGCACTGTTGCCGTTCCGTGCGCTACACTATTGCAATCGAGTTCGAACTTAAGAGCTAGCATTATTAAGAGTCATTTTAATCAGCGCTCTCGATCGTTTTAATTCAGGCACTGAAGAATGTTAGACTAGGAGCCGTATACCACATATACATAGCCGTATACCGTATACCACAGTTTTAAAAGCTAAATACTGTGACTGTACATAGTATTACAATAATAATTTTAGTCTAGTGCCGTAGAAAATAAAACACATGTTTGGTTGCACTCGTGTCAAAGCGGGCGAGCACTATAACAATTAGTTCCTTGGTGCGCGAACAGATGGCGTGATTTTGTTTATTACTGTTCATATGATTACAATTTTAGTTTTGCGGCGTAGAAAATAAAACGCATATTTATTTGCACTTTTGTCAGAGCGCGCGCGCACGGCTTAAATACAAACAATATAAACAATAACGCACGTTACAGACGTCGAAGATACCTACGCGTTTAAACGTTCAACTGCTTTCATCAGCGATGGGCGATTGTTACTAAAAAAACAATCTAATGAATCGACAAATTGTACTAGCATGTATTCGATTGTCGATTTATTCATCCTTACCTAGAAACAATCGAATTAAAATTGATGATCGATTGTTACTAAAAAATAACCGAATGAATTGACAAAATTGTATTAGTATCTATCATGTGTTCGATTGTCTATTAATTCGTCCTTACCAAAAACAATCGAATAGAAATTGATGAAGGATTGTTACTAAAAAATAATCGAATGAATCGACAAAATTGTATTAGTATATATCATGTGTTCGAGGAGCTCGATGGCGCAGTGGTTAACGCGCCCCGTCTGCGAGTGCTGAGGTTAAGCAAATTTCACAAAGGCTGGTCATCGCATGGGTGACCATAAAATGTATCATTTCGAGCTCCTCCGTGCTTCGGAAGGCACGTAAAGCTGTTGGTCCCGGCTGCAGTCGTTAACAACCACCAATCCGCACTGGATCCGCGTGGTGGTTTATGGCCCGTTCTCCCTATGCATAGGGAAGGCTCGTGTCCCAGCAGTGGGGACATTAAAATGAGCTGATGTTGATGATGATGTGTTCTATAGTGGATTCATTCGTCCTTACTGACAATCAAAAACAATCTAAGAAAAATCGACGAACATTATTAGTAAAAATATCGAATGAATTGACAAAATTGCACTACTATTTAAGTCTTTCTACAATCAATTTTAAACTACTGTGTGGTTATAAGGATCAATATTCATTGGAAAAATTTGACAGGTTTGGTTGATCTGCCGCCGTGTGTACTTACGAAAAAATAAAAAAATATTGCCAAGTACAGCGGCGCGGGGCGGGCGCGCGGCGTAAGCGTAGTACTTAGTTAGGTAACTACAACTAGGCACCGCGCCCGCCGCGTCGCTACACTCTTTGACCACATTAAAGTAACTATACAGTAAGTAGATACGATGCCTCGTATTATTTGATATTTAAAACGAATCTCTAACTTATACAGTTACAGTAATACACCATGTGTCAGCCCGTGTTACGTGTCACCAGCTTACATCGGTTCGTAGCTCAAAAACTATTCGAGCTAAAGTTTTGATAAATTTGGAGCCTAACGCTGCAATTCGGCTCTTAAATTTTGAGGTATAATACATGACTGTAGCTTAAATAATTACGAAGATACAGATGTGCAAGCCAGAGACACGGTGCTCCAGCTCGCGCATAGCTTTATGATCGTAGTTTCCACAGTATTTGAGTGTGATGTTTAGTTTTTTTTGGCTCTCATTGCTGCAATTATGCTTTAAATTTCTGACTATAGTCTGAAACCCTAGCCTCACTGGTTTGCCTAAATGGCATGTGCCAGCTGGAGACTCGTTTCTCCAGCTTACACCCATAAAACAACTCATAGTCACGAAGTTGTGGTGGCTGTAAATGTACGACAGAAACCTTTGATTGCTCCAATTATTGTCTAAAATACGGCATGCTTAGAATTTCTCTTATGACTATGAGGAAGCTGTTGACACACAAATGTTTAAATATTCTCCGGACTGTAGTTTTTCGACTCTTCTACTATATTAAGCACCGACTCTATTCATCAGCCAAAGAAGTGCACAGATGTATGTGTGCACGCCGGCGGGTACCTGGGCATGGCGCACATGTCGCAGGCGTCGTGCTGCGCCGCGTTGTGGAACGTGCACAGCGGGCACGTCCACACGCCCGCGCCCGCGCCCGCGCCCGCGCCCGCACCCGCGCCCGCGCCCGCGCCCGCGCTGAAGCCCGCGCCAAAACCCGCGCCGCTGCGGGCAAACCACATATTTATGCAACGTGTTACTAACTTAACATCATCGACAAAAAGTGTACACAGCATAGATTGAATTATTTTCTAGACAAAAGGATTGTCCACGTGCCGTAAACATGCAACACAGACCATATAGCCCTAGACGCCGCATTCAGCGAGTTTTACTGAAACATGCAATCGGTACAAGACAGGGGGGAGCGGAAGTGTAACTCGGGCTGTGATTGGCTGTTTCAAAGTCGAACTAGTGACAGGTGACATGAACTTGACACGTGCATTCCAAATAGTGATGGGGTGTGACTCGATATTTGTAGGGTTCGCTTAGTTGACCACGAACACCGTACACGCAGAAGTTATGTAGAAGTTATTGTAAGGCTGGCACGGGGTTCACGGTGACAGGCCCGGTTAAGTGACGTAAGTAATGTGTAGTTGCCAGGATGTAGATTGTCCGCTTAGTTGCCCGCAGACAGCACTCTTTTTGCTGTTGTTGGTGGCGCGTAGTTGCCGATGAGAAGCACGGTTGAAGTTAGTTGTAGTTAGTTATGGAGATAAGACGAGAGTAAAATATGTCTGTCACTATAGATTTATTACACTCTAGTTTGAATTAAGTTACAAGTTAAATAGCAACGGTTCTTTCCTCGATGATAGTTGACGTTGATCTCGATGAATGAAAGTATTATGGTTAAAAGGTAAACTGCACAGCTGATTCGTGATCACGTAAAAACACGGAAATCACGATAATTCAAGGCGAGCTAAACAGTTGACGCGTAGCCTTCATTTGAGCTGAGTGTGAGGTACGCCAAGAATGCATGTTCTAGAAAATATAGTGTGATACTACTTTAATTAGATTAATATTATTTAATCTTTCTGAGAGAGTGATAAGACTGATAAGATAAGATAAGATATTATTGTCATAACTGTTTCAACCCTTTACTACAATTCTTCACGAGAACGATAACTATTATCTTATGTACACAGGTACATAGTCGTGCATAGTGTCGAGCCTTCGTGCATAAGTCCATAAACAATTCGAGTAGCTCTTCTAAAAATAATAGAACATAAGCTAGCTGTATTCACGAACTGAGGAATTTTCATTATAGCATAAGCCATAGAGTTTAATAGTATTTTGGTTAATTGGAGTTATTTTAGTTAAAGTTCAACTCTGCTCGTAACTTATATGAAAAATAGTGAATCTCACATAAAAAAATATTTTGGAATTAATTGATTACTGACCCTTAAGTGTATTAACTTTTTATAAACACGACTTAATTTTTTTTGTGTTTTACTTCTTGTTAGGTATGCAAGACGCGTGTTAATATATTTTTCCATAACACTTTTCGTCAAATCTATTACATGATTAGAATATTGTCTATATGGTCACTCGTGAAAAAGGAGAAGGTGTGGTTGGACTAGCTATTGAGGTATTCGAGCTAGATTCACCTTGCGAAGGAACCTTAGACATTAAAAAAGGTTGATATGAACATTTACTTATCGGAAATATTTAAATTTTAGGTTAATAGTTAGCTACTGAGCAAAATTTAAGAATAATTACGCACTAAAGTACGGGGTTCAGCATTATCGAACAATATTTGCCGCTTTTTCGTCAGTTGAAAGCAATCAATCATCAATCAAAGTGTTTGACAGGTGACGGGAATTACTGACGCTGTTGGCATCGACGAATGAGCGCACCAAGTAACCACCGCAGAACTGCGCTCTCCCGAGGTGTCTGCGCGGTGGGTGGTTTGGCTGATTTCTATACGAAATATGAATATCGTTCCATCGCGGCCGGGTCCCACGCCGCGCCGCGCCGCGTGCCGTACCTGTGCAGGGGCTCGTGGTCGGCGGCGGCGCGCGCCAGCTGCAGCAGCGTGGCGGGGTCGGCGCGCGCACGCCACGCCGCCGCCGCCGCGTGGTCGCGCCGCCGCACGGCGTCCAGCAGCGGCTGCAGCGCGTCCAGCGTCAGCGGCAGCGCCTCGTTGGTCGCCAGGTACAGCAGCACGTGCAGGTCCGACATCGCCTGCGTGCGACACACAGCATTAGCCATTCCATATATCACAATTCATGTAAATTATCCCATTATGGAAACTCATGGCACACAATATTGAAATTAAAAAATGTAGCATTATATTATATGTAAGCAACCATGCGAACCGAACGGATGACCGACTCTTGTTCCGATGACCTCCTGAGGATGCCCCGTGGAAGGAGACGCGCGGCGGGCATCGGTTTGGTTAGCATCACTCCATGCATTTATCGCTTTTTCTGCATGAATAGCAGCAAAGTGACCTAAGTGAAAGTGACTTAAACAAACTAAAGTATATGAACGTTTGTCAGAAAATTATGTCGATGACTGTCGAATGCATCTGAAAGTCTTATATTTGAAACTGTTGTAGATATTTGTCAAAAGCTCAAGTATTGTACATATATTTGGGGGTGAAGGGCGGTGCTGCATCCGAGCTTAATAAACATATCGGAAATTAAAAATCTACAATGGCGCTTTTCTTGAATGAATCGTGGCTAAAGGAACGAAGGTTTAACGTAAGGGGATGGTATGTGACAGTAGGCACCTCTAGGAAGTCGGTGGCCTGCGTGATGTGTTCGTGCAGCGCGCGCAGGTGCTGCAGGTGCGCGGGGTGCGCGCGGTGCGCGGGCGGGAAGGCGGCGGCGGCGCTGAAGGTGGGCGCCGCCACCGCGCCGTCCGCGCCCGGCGCCGGCGCCGCCACGCCGCACGGCACGTCCACCAGCAGGTACGCCACGGGCACGCGCCGCGCCGACACGCCCACCTCGTTGCCGTACACGTCCTTCTCCTGGTCAAATCATTTACATTATTTTAAACGTACGTGAATTACCGCTCGACCACGACCACAGACGTCTTGCGAAAACGCGACTGAATTATAGTTCATGGCGTTCTTTCAATCCCCTTTGACAAAGACTGTCACAGCGTAAATACGTACAGTGGGACAACGCCTTGAAAGTCTCGCGAAATTCCGTTTTTATTTTATTTATTTTATTTCTGATAAATTTCTAAGAAAAAACAGTTTAAAAAAAATTTATATAAGAAAAAAACCTCATTATATTATTATTTATTAGTAATTAAGTGTATGTAAAGAACCCGGATCACGATTTTAAATTTTAGCACCTTTAAAAATATTTTTATTGTGAACAGAAATACTATTTTGTTTAGTGACTTGTTGCCGTCCTCCAAAATGCATCCTGCAAATGAGACAAGAGTGTTGTTCGGGCCATCAAGTTTTACCAATTAGGGAATCCAAACCCGCACCAATATCTCAATCCCGCAAGCTTGCGTGATTGATACGATGACGTGTTACTATTTAAGTAGGTTTGTTCATGAATTTGTAATGTGATTTACATTTTTTATCATTAAATTAAGCTAAAATTGTTTTGTTGTTTAATAGGAAAATATTAATTTTTGATAAAGTGGGAATCCATCATTTTTAATACTCCGTAATAATGTTAGTGTTCTCGAAGCCTTGTCACTTCGAACAGGTGTCCTAGCTCATTTTACTGCTCAAAACCTTTATTTTTTTTATTTTTCGGCATGCTTTCACATTCATCAGCTCAGTTGCCTGATCAAAGCAAGCCTTATCACGAGTTCCATAGAGGAAGTGGTTTATTCACCTGTTAATGCACAGAATATAAAAAACAAGTAGAAGTCGCCAGTGGGCGGTACCCGCGCCTAGCATATGAGCGTATTACGCGCATGTCGATCTCCGCGCACTTCAGTCGGCTGTCGTTACTCTCACATCATGCCATCGTGTCATATCATACCATCGCTAAGTAAAAATTCAGTCTATTTTTATTAATAAAAAGAAATTGTAAATTTTGTGAATTCGATAAAGAGTAACAAACTGAAACTTACTTTCTTCCTGTAAACGTAAGGGCTAATTTCTAACGCACTCATCTACGCTCTTCTCGAACTTTCCGGCTACCGGTCGATCGTAGCTCGCTACGTACTTACATACTCAGTACTTGCTTCTTATATTTTATGCTTTTTAGATTGTTACATTTTATCGACAATTAAATAACAAAAATCGATTAGTTTTTTCTTTATTGATTATAAAAATTTTAATCAAAAAAGTACATACCTACAAGTTCTTATGTTAAGTTTTCCTGGTATTCCTGATTTTAATACGTTAACATACGTTAATGTGATTTTCTTTCAGTTTTATAAAAAGCTATAAGTATTATAATTTATTATAATTAATCGTGTAACAAGTTACCTCTAAAATTTAACAGCGTTATAAAAAAATTGCGGTGCAGATAATTGCAGCTAGTGCCCATTTTTCTTCTAATTAATATTTTTATTCAGTCCCGCTGATGCCGCGGATCCTGCAATCGTAATCCCGCATCACTGACCCTGCACTCGCGGCATTGGATTCACTATTCCCAATTAAATCGTGCTTCACTCCAAATTTTGCTACTAAAGTATATTAATACAATGTTTATGTTTGTACCTAGTTTTCTGTTATGGTTGAATTAAGTAGAGCTAGTCTTAGCTGAAATGACGCGCCCCACTACCGCATATACGCACACAAGCAAATTTAAAATATGGACGCATTACATATCCATATGCAATTGTAATTGGTCATTCAGTTGTCGGTTAGACTTTAACGTAGGAGCACGCGTCGTTCGATCACAAAAGTACCGTCAGCATGTCTACCAAAAAGCATCTTCGGAATCAGGTATGTAAGATATTGCTTAAAATGAAATTAAATATTGCTTAAAAACTATTTTAATCACAAATTGTTTTTTATGGTGGCTTACATGCATTTATATATATTACCTACTTATGAATTTTTTACAGGCCAAAGAAATTATCACGAAAGTGTACCACCGAATGAAGTATGAAGCAGAAAATGGAGTGGAAAAACTAAATGATGCTAGATGGCGAACTGCCCAAGCCGTTGGTGTTAGTGAATCCACGATTACGCGAATTTTGAAAGAAGAGAAAGAAGCTAGTACATCAAATAATACGTCACAGAAACTTTTTAGATCGCCCTCAAAACCAAAAAGGGTGTGTACCAAGACTAATCTGGACGATTTTGATTTGGGTGTACTTCGAAGAACGATAGCGACATTTCATACTAAATTCAATGAATTACCAACATTAAGAAAGCTTAAACAAGTATTGTCAGAAAGAATTGGTTTTAACGGTTGTATAGAAACTCTGCGTACCATTTTGAAGGACTCGGGGTACGAGTGGTCGAAAATAGATGACAACCGTAAAGCTTTAAAAGAAAAGCACGATATACAAATGATGCGCTTTTAATATTTGAGGCTATTTAAAAAATACCGTGACAAGGACCGCTATATCGTAGTCACAGATGAAAGTTACGTTCACACAACGCATCTTCAAAAAAACATGTGCTGGAAACCAGTCAAAGGAGTATCAGCAGTACAAAAAAAGTTATCAAAAGGTACTCGGGTTATAATTGTACACGTTGGCGGATGTGAAGGATTTGTTCCAAATGCTAATTAAGTGTATAAGGCAAACTCCACCAGTGGAGATTATCACGACAACATGAATCTTGATAATTATAAAAACTGGCTCACCACACAATTACTGCCCAATCTCCCGAAAAACGCTGTCATCGTTGTAGATAACGCTTCTTACCACAACGCTCTATCAGAAAAAGCTCCTAACTCCAACTCGAATAAGCAAGCTATGCAAACGTGGCTTGCAGAAAAAACATTTAATTTGAAGAAACAATGAACAAAAATTTAGTTGTACGATCTGATTTTAAAAAATAAAGATAGATTCAAAAGGTTCGTTATTGACGATCTGATTCGATCAAAAGGGTTTGAAATTCTACGATTACCCCCTTACCATCCGGAACTAAATCCAATTAAAAAGATATGGGGGATATTAAAAAACTACGTGGCTAATAAAAATGTTTCACAAAATTTAACATCCATTATGGCACTGATAAATGAACGACTCGAAATGATTGATCGTACTATGTGGGCAAATACATGTCGGCATGTTGAAGACACAGAGAAAGAGTACTTTAAATATTTTGACATGGACTCTGAATTTATAATTTATGTTAATGACTTGAATCTATTGAGATGATTGAATAGTTTTACTTTACATAATTTTAGAATTTTTATTATTAATTTGTAACTAATAAAAATTTTTCAAAATAATATCGTTTATTTAGTTAATCTAAATGAGCGTGTAGGAAAGCGTTGACGAAAGTGGAAGAAGCGAGAGAAGTTTGCTAGGATCGTAACAAGTGATCTGTGGTCTCTGCCATAGAATAAATACTTTTCTGCCTACCCCTGCGGGAAAAAGGCATGATTATAATAGGTCAATGTATGTATTGAAAACCTACTAAACCATTAATAAATAAATAGAAATACAATAGTTTAATAATTGAACTTCAGTTTCTTTGCAGACCGTACTTGCTAAGAAGCGGTTATTCTTTGATTTGTTGTCCAACTAGTCACAATTGTCCGAACGCGCGAGAGTGCGGTCGTGTTTTTGTCATACAATGCGCTAGTGCTGCTCCACAGAGAGAGCGTTGTCGGATTTATCACGCGACTAGTCGACCGTGATGTAGGCATACAGATCCTAGTTCACGGAACAGTCGACGCTCCCACACAGATGAAGTGTCATTGTTAATATTTGCAGTCACTCATTTAAATCAAGTAATTAAGTAGTGGGGCGCGTCATTACTACAGAGATGATACCATAATATTTGTCATCAGCAGATCCAGACTTTAATTTGATCTCGTATTCAAATTCAAATTCAAATTCAAAAATCATTTATTCAGTTTAGGCTACAAGTAGCTCTTGTGAATGTCACTATGCCATCGGTTCGTAAGTCAACTCTGGGCGGGAGATCTTGTACTGAGAAGAACCGACAAGTTTAGCAGGACACTTTCCATCACAAATAAATACAAAAAATAAAAAAAATATAGAAGACTACCACATGTAAAAAAACAAAATTAAAAACCTAAATTAACAAATTTACCTCAGGTAAAAGTTCCAATTTCCACAATGTCATACAGTACCACTACAGTACTCTAATAAAAGTCAAGAAAAACAAAGTCAAACTATAGTAAATAATATTAAAAATAAGAAAAGTATGCAAGAGCAGACCAGCCTCCACAGGCGGCACCCGTTCACGAGTATGACATATGAATCAGCCATCGCTTCGCTCAACCATATATTAGGGAACGTAACGACCCGACGCACACGCCACCACCGCAGAGACAATAAAGAGAGCATGACACACACAAGATACTCTAAATTAAAACTTAATGATCTATTTAACGCAACGCTGTTTGTTAACTGTAGGACACTGCTGATAAAGGCTATGATATCAGTTTAAAAATTATATAAATTAATATTTTTTAACTGTATAATAAAATTAATAAATAACCTTTTATAATATAAAAGTGTAACTACTTACAATGTGAAATAACATGTGCAGGCGAGCAGACTAACATTCTTATCATTAAAATAATCATCAATTTTATAGTAGCCTTTTTCTTGCCATTATTGAATCGGCACCTACGGAAACCTTAAAAACGATACCCATATTAACTTTTACTTTTTGTTTATAATTACATCCTCCGTCTCTGATCTCGAAACAGATGTTCATAGTCGTAATCGGCATCCTCGAAAACCGTGGGAGTTGATACCCATAGTTGATACCCTTTTTTTTTGCTTAATATAATCCCAAGCTTGCTAGACGCCCCTAAGTGACAGTGTCTCATATCTTGGGGATACAGTGTTACCAGTAAGGTTGTTTACGCATGTATGTATAACTAGCGGCTCGCCCCGGCTTTGCATGTATACTTTTTTTTAAATATAGCCTATGTTACTCAGCAGTTCTTGAGTTTATTCGTTACAAACATACATACATATAAGTATTTTTGTATTACAAAGGCTTCCTCTTTATAATATTAGTATAGATAAGGTAAGAAAGTGTGTGCCGAGCGTTTGGCCGCGGCCGTGACCCGTGACCCGTGACACCGTCATGCGGCGGGCAGTGGCTTCAATTACGCCTCTCCAATTAAATCGCTCATTTTTGGCAACAAAATGCAAGATTGCTGACCTCTATTTTATAATATTTTACTGCAATTGCTATGGATATAAAGAAACGACACATCAATTTATTTATACTGCCATTCAATGGTCATACAGTGTACACACTGCACATTCATATTTCAAATGATACACTATTGTTTTTCTTTCTTTCATTCTTTCAGAAAAATGCAAACTGAAAATGTTTTTGACCATTCATCCGCAAACAAGTCGGATTCAGGGTTGGTATTACCATTACCAGGAGTCGAGCGCAGAAAGAGGACGCGAGCGGTAGGAATAAACGATGGTTTACCTCGACGGAACGTGGTGTTAACGTATCAAGCGACGATATTTATCAGGTACAAACGAAAATACTAAGTCACAAAAACCAAATTTAAACTCTTTATTTATTTAGTCCTTTGTCAAATTAATATTATAATAATTATTATTATCAATTTCATTCCTATTATTATGTAAGTTATTAAATATTATAATAAACAACAACAACAGATCAAATCAAATGTCGGAAGCTGCGATGCTAGCATATTGTCATTACGTCCACAGACGTCGGAGCAACGTCACAGCACAGTAGGTGTTTATTGATTATTTAATTAGGGCTCCGAGTACGGAATATAGAGCACGTCCGTCAAATAAATACAGGAAGATGTACGACGCGCGTTATCATTATCTGTTGCACGCAGCTGCAGCGGGCGGGCGGGGCGCGCCGGTCGATAGCGATGGCCGCTGATAACGTACCGGCGGCCGCCGGCGCGCGCACCCGCCACCCGCCGCCCGCCGCCGCCGCCGCCGCCACCGCCGCCGGCCTGGCCTCGCGCGGCGGCCGGCAGTCGGCGGCGACGCGTACCTGTTGCGGCCGCACGCACCGCACGACACCCACGCACCATGTGGATGTCTACCGTTTGCGATACGGGCTAACGAACCGAACGCGTTTAAACACTTCATATGATTTAATTAATAAAACAAAGTCTCAAATTATAGTATAATATTTATTATTTGTATTTGAGAAGTCTACTGACGAGACTACTAATTGCGATACGTTTACGCAATATTAATTGAAGAAAAATATATTCAATTATTAATATCGTAAAAAACTGTTCGTCGAAACGCAAGAACACAACGCGACCGTCGAACGTCAGTAAAACGCGCGATCGTCGCCTCGAATAAAGGTCACATCGTCGGGAAATAATCTGTTGATCGACTGACGCGAAGTACGTCACGGAAGCGTGGAACAACATGACGTGTGTACACAAAACGTAAAATGGTGTGGCACTTCGATTCGATTTAGTTGGTGTTAATTAATTTATCCAGTCTCAACATCGGCCCGTCCGACGGCCCCGCCACGTAAAATGTGAACAGCTCGCCGCCCGCGACCCGAGCGCCTACTTCACGATGAACAGTTCCACCGTCACGCCCGTCGCCGCTGAGGTGAGTCCGCCAGCCCGCGACCCGCCCGGAGCCCCACTCGCCCCCCCCTCACGCCCGTCACGATTGCAGGTGGCGAGCTGCCCGCTCGGCGAGATCGAGGAGCTGACGCTGTGCTCCTGCTGCAAGCGCCAATTTGACGACATCGAGCGGCCGCCCAAGCTGCTGGCCTGCAAGCACACCTTCTGCCTGGCGTGCGCGCGCGGCGTGCTGGCGCGCGGCGGCGGCGGCGGCGGCGGCGGCGGCGGCGGCGGCGGCGGCGGCGGCGGCGGCGGCGGCGGCGGCGTGCGCTGTCTGCACTGCTGGGAGCGCACCGAGCCGCCGCAGGGCCGCGCCGACCGCCTGCCCACGCACGCGCCGCTGCTGGCGCTCGCCCGCCGCCTCGCCGCGCCCGCCCCCGCGCCCGCGCCCTCCCCCGCCACCACCGCCGCCGCCGACGCGCTCTGGTGCTGCGCGTGCGGCGAGCGCGGCTGCCGGGCCCACGCGCACGCGCTGCGCCCCGCGGCGGAGGCGGCCGGCCTACTGGCGCGCGAGCGCGGCGACCTGCTGTGCGAGCTGGACCGGCTGGCGGCGCGACGCCGGGACTTCCTGATGCGCGCGCTGGACGCCGCCACCGCGCTAAAGCTGCGGTTGGAGGCGGAGCTGGCGGGCGACGGCGAGCCGGGCGGCGGCGGCTCGAACGTAGGCACGTTGGCGGCGGCGGCAGCGGAGCGCGAGCGGCTGCGCACGCGGCTGCTGGACGCCGCGCTGCAGGCCCGGCTGGACGACGCTGTGGCCGCCGCCGCCGCGCCGCTGGACGCGCGCTCGCTGCGGCGCGCGCGCAGCCTGCCGGGCCCCGCGCCGCCGCCGCCGCCCGCGCACCGCGACCCGCTCGTGTTCCTGGCCAACTACTGCGCGGCACAGCTGCTCGCGCGGGCGGACGCGGACGAGGACACGGACGCGAGTGGCTCGCCGACGTCGCCGGGACCGGTGTCCCCGCCGTCGAGCGGGTTCCCGCTGTTCTACTTCGACCTGGAGGTGAACGGGGCGGCGATGGGGCGCGTGGTGATCGAGGTGCGCGCGGACGTGGCGCCGCGGATGGCGCGCAACTTCGCGGCGCTCGCGACGGGCGCGGCGGGCGTCGGGTACCGCGGCTGCAGCGTGTTCCAGTGCTGGGAGGGCGAGAGCGTGATCACGGGCGACTTCGAGCTGAACAACGGGCGCGGCGGGCGGTCGGCGTTCGAGGAGAGCTCGTTCATGCCGGACGACACGCGGCTGGCGGCGGTGCGCGGCGCCGTGGGCATGCGCCGGTCGCAGCGGCGCCGCGACACGCTGGGGCTGGTGGGCTCGCAGTTCCGCATCGTGCTGCGCGAGATGCGCGGCTTCACGGCCATGTTCGCGAGCGTGGTGGACGGCCTGCCGCTGGTGGACCGGCTGGCGCGCGCGGGCGACGGCGCCGGTAAGCCGCACAGCTCCATCATCATCTCCGACTGCGGCAAGCTCGACTAACTCCCACACGACCTCTCCGCACACCGTATTTCTCGAATCTATCGCGTCTCTCGTACCTTATATTTCGAATCCGTCGGACCAACCCTTAGTTTTCTTTCGCGTTCGTCTCGCGTCTCGATATATTTTTATACGTGTAGGGAAATATTTTGATGTATTTACGCGTTTTATTCGAAGTTCGTCGGCTCGAGCTTGCAAAGGTTCCGTTCGCGCCCGCCGACTCCCGTGTATTGGGGTCAGCGGACCTACACTCGGTCCTGTCTTATTGTAGACGAGTATATATTTGTGATTAGTGCGCGTCGGCGCGGCGTGCGGCGGCTGTCGACGCCGGTTAGTGCATAAGTTACTTGTAACGTTTCGATCATATGTGTGTCAATATAAATGTTAAATACTATAGATGATATATCGTAGGGGCGCGGCGCGGCAGGGCTGGTGCGATTGCGGCTGCCGGCGAGGCTCGTTCGCTCGGCGTTAGTTAAGGAGATTATATTGAATATATTTACAAAAATCGTTACCTTTCGGAAAAATGCGATCTAGGATGATAAAACGAATTAAGATTGCGATTGTCATGTCGTTTTACAAGACTGTGATGATAAGGTAGGCCGCCCCGGGGCTGGCAGGGTTCGACTCGCGTTCGTTAAGTTTATTTTTCTATTTACCAAAGTTTATCGGCGTGCTAGGCTAAGCGTCGCCTGCTCTAGGCGTGTACTTCGTGTTGACTATATTCATATTATACGTAGCGTTTATCTGTGAACATAGTCTATGACCGGGCCCGCCCGCGCTTGTTGATGTTGTGTGTACGCGCGAACACTGTCCGAGGAACTCGAGATCAATAAATATATATGGAGCAGCAAACCAGTGTTTCATTTGTAATTCATAGCATTCTTGTAAATTATATATGAATACTCAATTTACTTCAATTAAAATACTAACTATATTCAGTGGTGGACTTATAATTAGAAACACTTTATATGAGTTATTAAAGTTTGAAGTCCACATACAATATTTGTGAACAATTTATAGAGTCAATATTTAATAATCATGCAACACTATAGCCACTCAATTAGATTACTCATAAAATACATTAAAAACACAAAACTACCTAAACTTCAATCATAAAAAGAGTTTAAAGCATACATAGCCTATTTTCTGTTACTGGCCGCTTGGACGCCTAATTAGAAACACTTTAGAAAAGAATGCACGGCACATTCCATTTTTGAAATAGAAAAAAATAAAACTTCTTTCTTAGCTATTTCCTATCGTTTTGGCACATAAAATTGGAATTTCGTTTACAATATTTTGTTCAAAATGGGCAAAAATAAAAGTTCTTTCGGACGGTTCATTTCCAGAGGAACTTTATTCCACGTACGATCAAACTGTGGAATGAGCTGCCATCCGAGGTTTTCCCATTGAGCTACGACAGGGATTCTTTCAATTCCAGTACTTGTAAAAATATTATGATCAGATGGTAATGACGGTAGTTGTTGACATTGAATTGGCGCCTTTGGCTTTCAAAGTAAAAAACAGTAAATAGTGTTGAATAATTTCGGCGGGCTGGTTAGAACCACGATAGCTCAATTGGAAGTGCACCTGACCCGGTATGTCAGAAGGGTGCAGGTACAAATCCTGCTTGTGGAAATTTTTTCAATATTTATGTTTTTGTAAAAAGAACATTCCTTTACCGTGGGTGGTAAAGGAATGTTCTTTTTACAAAAATTGATTGATTCTGGGGCCGGGCGGTCGTGGCAGCCCGGGCACGAGTCACGCGACGCCATGGAAATTAAAAAGGCGCTGCAATTTTTATTTTCAAATAAACTATCATGGAATAGTGCCAGCAATGATATCGTTGAAAATAGGACAAAACTTGTAATGCCACTGTTCAGGTTACAAAAGGTTCTTGGTTCTTCTTGGAGCAAGGTATTACAATAAAATACCAAGTACTGTACTAGATTCACCTTTAGATAAGTTTAAAAAACATGTGAAGTCTTAATTACTTAAAGAAGAATATATAAATATATACAGTCAAAGAATATTTAGATAATAAAACAGCCTGGTTATAATAAAAACACATTAAACTCTATTTAGACAACTATAATAATATTAATCTATATAATTTTTATATTGATATGATAGCCTTTATCAGCAGCGTCCTATAGATAACAAACAGCGTTGTGTTAAATAGATCATTAAGTTTTTATTTAGAGTATCTTGAGTGTGTCATGCTCTCTTTATTGTCTCTGCGGTGGTGGCGTGTGCGTCGGGTCGTTACTTTCCCTAAAATATGGTTGAGCGAAGCGATGGCTGATTCATATGTCATACTCGTGAACGGGTGCCGCCTGTGGAGGCTGGTCTGCTCTTGCATACTTATTTTATTTTTAGTATTATTCACTAGTTTGACTTTGATTTTCTTAAACAATTTTTGACTTACCTAGGTCGGGCGCGTGCGGGGGGCTGGGGGGGATGAGGGGTACCTTGTAGTAGACGTCGGGCACGTGCTGCGCGTCGCTGGAGTGGCGGATGTAGGCGAGGTCGGGCGCGTCGCGCGTGGGCACGATGACGTCGTCGCGCACCAGCGCCTGGCACTGCCCCGACACCTGGTAGCCCTCCATGTGCACCTGCTGGCTGCTGTCGCCTGCGCACAACCGAACGATTGACCTTAACTTCGATTAACTAAACGATAAAAACCGAACGTTATTATTCCCGGGTTCGATCCCCGGTCGGGTCAATTTAGAAATTATTGTTTTTCTTAATTGTCTCGGGTCTGGGGTGTTTTCTATGTATAATAAGTATGTATTTAAGTATTTTAAGTATATTTATCCGTTGTCTAGTAACCATTTAACGAGTTTCATAACGAAGCTGCTCTTGGGCTAGATAATTGGTAGGAAATTTTATTTATTTAAAATGGAAATTAGCTAACTTCGTGAACTAGTGTTGTATGTATCAATATGCACGTAAAAATGTACTTAGTTATTTATTTTTAGTAACGTGATAACTGGATGATTTAGTTCAGATTATTGTAAATATGTCTCGATAGGTTAACAAATGACTTTGCTCAGTGTCGAGGTGAAAGCTTGGAGGCTGGGTACCGACCGGTGATGCAGACGGTGACGAACTTGGAGCCGAAGTAGCCCGAGGAGGCGTGGCGGCAGGCGCTGGGGTGCTGCTCCTGGTAGTGGCCCGCCATGATGCACTCCTGCGCCGACAGGAAGTGCGTGTCCACGCCGCTGCATTTACGAAATGGACACAATACAGTTGTGAAATTGTTTCAATACTGAGGGAATCTTCATTGACTACAATATGAAATTACTACCAACCGCCACAAAAAAAAGTTAGAATAAAAGTGCAGGAGTACGATTTCCGTCACGGCTCGACTAAATTTTTTAAATTTACACTCTAGGTCGATTAGTATCCATCCGAAATGAAACTCCGACCTCTTATCCCCAGGGGTTTTGCTATATTTGCGCAAAAAGCGGGCCCGAATCCAATTAAATAATTCCCCTGGGATAACAAAAAAGTATCGTATTTTTTTATAGATAGGTTGGTGTTGAGATAATAAGGTTTAAATTGGCTTGTGGCTCGGCACCAAATAAAAACCGACGTGTGTTCTATGATATCTCTATTGCAACTGGACGACTTTGACAAATACATATAGTTTTAAGGCTATGAAATGGTATTGTGAACGCGGGCAATAGTTGGCAAATTATTCTGCTCTGCCCGACGGTAAGCAAAAGCAGAATCCAGTTGCAAGCACAGCTAGTGGCGCACGTGTGTGCGTCACCAGCACAATCCACTACGTGAGAGGGACGCACCGTATGTGCTGCACAGCTAGTGGCGCACGTGTGTGCGTCACCAGCACAATCCACTACGTGAGAGGGACGCACCGTATGTGCTGCACAGCTAGTGGCGCACGTGTGTGCGTCACCAGCACAATCCACTACGTGAGAGGGACGCACCGTATGTGCTGCACAGCTAGTGGCGCACGTGTGTGCGTCACCAGCACAATCCACTACGTGAGAGGGACGCACCGTATGTGCTGCACGGCGCCGGGCGTGGCGGGGTCGGCCAGCAGGTCCGTGAACAGCCAGCCCACGCGCCGCAGCCCCAGCCGCCGCGCCAGCTCCGCCAGCAGCGGCGCCGCCGGGTCCTCGCGCAGCGACACGCCGTCGCGCCACCCCGTCTGCGGCGGCTCGTAGATGGCCGCCACGCGCGCGCGGACTCCTGCGCAACGCAACCAACGCAACGCACCACACCCGTTAGCGACGATGCTGGCGCTCTCGGCTCTGACGCGGCAAGAACATATCACTCACGCCGCACCTTCTTCGGTGCAACAAAGTCACAAATAGCCAAAGAGTAGCAAAAACGATAAACAATAAATTTTATAACGATTTTAAACATACTACAGGATACATCCAATAATAAGGAAATTATTATATTATTGGATGTATCCTATCCATCTATTTCTATTTCTATAAGGAAATTAAGTCTTCTGCAAAATTACAAAGTGAACTGCTGTGACTTTGGGACCTAAGGTGAGACATGTTGAAAGAAAAGAAAGCTGCTTCTATAAAAACTGTAGTTTCGCCCATTCTTCTCCACAGCTAAAAAAAACACGTTCTGAATGGGTAGTTGGTAAAAAATATTTGGACGATTCAAAAGTACTTATTTTCAAAATGTTTTTGATTTGTTTATATAATTTTAACGCAAATTTTGTTGCGAAACAAATTACAAAAACACAATGTTGAAAAAAATTTCCACGAGCAGGATTTGAACCTGCAGCCTTCTGACATACCGGGTCAGGTGCTCTTCTAATTGAGCTATCGCGGTTCTAACCAGCCCACCAAAATTATTCAACACTATTTACTTTTTTACTTTGAAAGCCAGACGCCAATTCAATGTCAACAACTACCGTCATTAACCGTAATTTTTTCAACATTGTGTTTTTGTAATTTGTTTCGCAACAAAATTTGCGTTAAAATTATATAAACAAATCAAAAACATTTTATAAATAGCTAGCCTACTTCTTAACTGATCTTTAGTAATTGTAAAAATATTAAGATCAGATGTTAATAAAACCTGCACCCTTCTGACATACCGATGTCAGAAGGGTGCAGGTTCAAATCCTGCTTGTGGAAATTTTTTCAACATTGTGTTTTTGTACTTATTTTCAAGTTATTTAAATAAAATAAAAATACTTTAACTTAAAATATAAAAGAAAGTTATAATTATTAAAAAAAATACATACACATGATATACAAAAAAATGGAACCGGTATCGTTACCTAGTGGCACGTCGGGGTGTATCTCGTACTGGCCGTAGAGGAAGCCGATGCGCTGGTGCGCGGTGGCGCGCCAGTAGGCCAGGAACCGCTCCACCAGCGCGGGGTGCTCCACCAGCACGTTGTCCACGTGCCGGTAGCGCTGCCGCATCAGCGTCACGGCGCCCGGCTGGCACGCCGAGCAGATGCCGCGCGGCCACGGCGGGTGCTCCTTGCAGCCTGCCACACGCCGCACCCTCAGTCACCACCCGGTCACCACGCGGTCCCCACGCGGTCCCCACGCGGTCCCCACCCGGTCACCACGCGGTCACCACCCGGTCACCACGCGGTCCCCACGCGGTCACCACGCGGTCCCCACGCGGTCCCCACGCGGTCACCACGCGGTCACCACCCGGTCACCACGCGGTCCCCACGCGGTCACCACGCGGTCCCCACGCGGTCCCCACGCGGTCACCACGCGGTCACCACGCGGACACCACGCGGTCACCACCCGGTCACCACGCGGTCACCACCCGGTCACCACGCGGTCCCCACGCGGTCACCACGCGGACACCACGCGGTCACCACCCGGTCACCACGCGGTCACCACCCGGTCACCACGCGGTCACCACCCGGTCACCACGCGGTCCCCACGCGGTCACCACGCGGTCCCCACGCGGTCCCCACGCGGTCACCACGCGGTCACCACGCGGACACCACGCGGTCACCACCCGGTCACCACGCGGTCACCACCCGGTCACCACGCGGTCACCACCCGGTCACCACGCGGTCCCCACGCGGTCCCCACGCGGTCCCCACGCGGTCACCACGCGGACACCACGCGGTCACCACCCGGTCACCACGCGGTCACCACCCGGTCACCACGCGGTCACCACCCGGTCACCACGCGGTCACCACCCGGTCACCACGCGGTCCCCACGCGGTCACCACGCGGTCCCCACGCGGTCCCCACGCGGTCACCACGCGGTCACCACGCGGACACCACGCGGTCACCACCCGGTCACCACGCGGTCACCACCCGGTCACCACGCGGTCACCACCCGGTCACCACGCGGTCACCACCCGGTCACCACGCGGTCCCCACGCGGTCACCACGCGGTCCCCACGCGGTCCCCACGCGGTCACCACGCGGTCACCACGCGGACACCACGCGGTCACCACCCGGTCACCACGCGGTCACCACGCGGTCCCCACGCGGTCCCCACGCGGTCCCCACGCGGTCCCCACGCGGTCCCCACGCGGTCCCCACGCGGTCCCCACGCGGTCCCCACGCGGTCCCCACGCGGTCACCACGAGGACACCACGCGGTCACCACCCGGTCACCCACAAGCAGAAAGCACTTCATATTCCCTAAATCGTGACCAGCTTTCTACAGACGGTTTATCTAAACGACCAAAGTAGATGGCTCGGCGGCGCACTAACTAGGTCGTTATTCTTATTATTATTATCGAGTTACTTTCTATAAATGTATTGTTTAGCACACCCGAGCACAGGAACTTTCCTTTACACTTTCCGGTTTTAAGACTGGCTGATTAGCGGTAATTCATTTAAAAACTCTAATCTCATATGATTTTGTAAAAATGGCTGTTATTATTATAATTTAATGACCAATGAATAATATTCATTTTTTACGAATGAATAAATTAATGATTTTTCAATTAGAATAGTTATACATAAGTAACTATCATTCTCATAATTTAGATTCATGTTCTTATTAAGAGAACTTCAAAAAATTTGCAAAACCATACCAATAATCACCATTTTACTACTTTAACCAAATTTAATATTGCCATCAGATATCAACTATTATCAACTTACCATAAATAAATTTTAAGCTTAATTAAGCATAATAAGTACTCTTAGCACACACCACAAAGGTACAAAAAAGTAAAGTTATTTATAAGTAAATATAATAAACCTGGTTTAATCTTAAAGGATAATTCTTCCAGAGAGACAAATCTGCCCGAGGTGATCTTCCGCAAGTAGGAGTGGAAGGACATGTGCTTGATGTTATGTTCCTTCAGGTAGTCCTCGTCCCACGGCTCCAGCGGCGAGCAGTGCACGCAGCAGCCCTTGGAGTTGTGGCGGCACCTGCCCAGGCAACACACATACAAATACACTAACAGTATGCAAGGAGTAATATTTCAAAGTCACAATGAATTGACATTCCTCAAATTGCAGCACAGTGGATAAGGAAGCGTCAACTTTATAGTTTTGTAGTATCAAAGGTAGATACCTAGTGCCCAAGTGAGTCTGTACAATCATTTTAGAATCACTTTTCTTTTAGGTGTACATGTAAGCATAATAAAATTTGTAACACTGGACTCATGAAGTTTATAATTGTAAATGTATTGTAACATTATGTAACATACTTTTTTTGTGAATGTCATTACATCTATAAAAGCTGTGCAGTTTCTTACGCCCATTCTTCTACACAGCTAAAAGATTAATTTTCTGAATGGGTAGTAGGTACAAAATGTTTGGACAATTCAAAAGTAGTTATTTTTAAGTTGATTTGAAAAAGAAAATTGATTTTGACTTTGACAGACTTATTCATAGTCGAAATGAAACCACTTTTACGGATCTACTCATGGTTCGTGGTCATAAGGAGACAGACCCTGCAAAAGGTTAGAAAAGTCAGGATAAATATTAAATTAAATGAATGTATAAAATAAACATGATTATAGATTATATGAGTAAATTTGTAAAAGTGGTTTCATTTCAATGTGTAGTGTTCGTGTAAACTTATGGAACATATGGAATGGACAATCAACCCAGAAATGTTTTTTTAAATAGTCATCAATAATACTGTACATCATCATCGTCAGCCTATACTAGTCCACAGCTGGACATAGGTCTCTCCAAGTGCACGCCACCAAGCACGATCCGATAATACTGTACAGCTGTTAAAGAAAAGATTTGTATTTCTTTGCTATATATCACCAAAATCTGTCAGTTTAAATATTGAAAATGAATATAGCACAGAGTGGTATGGTTTGTGTCTTTTTTTTTTTGGTTGTAAGAGCTATTTTAATTTTAAATATATAATATTGTGAATGCATCAATTATAAAAATTTAAAAAAGCATAAATACTATTAATTAATTTATTTATTTATTTGTTTAATTGATACACAAAACAAAATACAGTAATTTTAAAGAAAATAAATTGAGGTTACAGTAACGTAATGTTAATGTTCCACTTTGTGAAACTTATTGCATGTGAGGTCTCATATGATACATACAGCTTTTCATCTCTTTGGCGCTGTATGGTCCCAGGCATGCGGTAAAGCTGCAAGTCCACTTCATCCTCTTCTAGGTCTGCTGGGTGAGGAACAGAAGAAGGCGGCACCACAGAGGAGCCCGCCTCAGCTGGCTCTCCAAAAGGCTTGTTGTTGGCCTAGTTTAGAAAATGATTTGTTGTCAACATGATCATTGTGTAGATAGAATATTACAAGTACATTATGAGATCAAAGGCAAATCATTAAGGTGGCTCTGTGACTGTACAGAAGTTATACATAGCTAACAGCATTTGTAACATTAAGCTTATTTGTGTTTCATTAAAACAGTTCCAAGTTACAATTACAATACCACGTTTCGTTTAGCTACCTGATCATGTCAATATTAAGCAACTATTTGTAAAATTACCTGAAAATATATCAAGAGTTAATACTAATAGTGTTAATACTCACTTCTGCACTAGTAGTAGGTTGTTCAAAGAGCACAGCTCCATTGACAGGGCTTAAGTACAGCATGTCCCCGTGCTGCAGGTTGTAGTCGCGCACAGTGCGGGACTTGCTCGACAAGAGCTCGTCCTTGTGCTGGCGGTCCCTGTGCAGCGCGAACGCGAACGAGCCCAGGTGCAGCGCCTCGTGCACGCGCTCGAACAGCAGAGCGGTCACGTCAGACTCCTGCACCTCCACGCGCGCCGTGCCCTCGGCCGACTGCACGCGCAGCGTCTGAGGGGAAACGTTTACCCACGGTCATCAGTCATCACACTCATCACACATCGATACGACCACTTCGAAAGCTGCCGAGTCATCGCCTATTTCGTCAACATTTTCACACTTGCTAGTGGAAAGGGAGCGAATAAGCTTTTCACTACATCTTTCTTGAGAGATATTCAGAGATAATCTACCACAATTTAAAAATATTTCGAATAGATGTGTTTGAGCAACGATTGTACTCTATGTTTTAACGTCTTTTTTTTTACCTCTGATGTTTTAATAGAAAGATCGATGAATACTTGCATGATTGAATCATACAAACTCAAAGTATTTTACCATTTTCCTAGGCCCGGACATTGTTTAATCTTTATAAAATAAAATAACTGCACAATACCAACACTACATTGACATTATTTATGACATGACACCATGACAGTCATCATGACATTTAACTTTTTTTTAGAGTTGTCGTCTCTTCTCCTCTCATAAGGAAGTCAATGGGACCTGACTCATACGGCCTAATCTTTGGCAAATATTGATACAATAGTAAAATTGATTAATGAAGGATGAAAATTCTTCCTTTAACTCTTTTTGAATAAGTGAAGTTGTAGGACTTTTGTGGTTTGCTTGTTTGCTCGTTTGCCTCATTCCTATTTGGTTACGATGATGTCGATACCAAATCCAAAAGTAATCGAAAAATAATTAAATAGAAGAAGAAGAAGAAGAATCCCTGCCTAGTAAATCTGTCACTCTGACAATAAAAATAATGATGATCTGGGAGCCGTAAAACAATACAAAAAAAATTGTGATGACAATTTTGATTTTTGTCAAGTCAGCCATACTGGTTGGCGGGAAAGTGAAGAGTCATATCTGCGGTTTTGTTTTATTTTCTAAAATTTGTTTCTAAAATTAATGTGAAATAATAGTGGATTATTAACCGTTAAGTGTTCGTGAGTGTGTGTGAGTGTTTGCAAATGAAACAAAACAGTGCAACGTTACTTTTCAAATTCTCTCAAGAAGTCTGCATGAGGACTTAATAAAGCCCCACATCTTTACAAAGATACTCGAGGGGTTGGGGGGGTCTATCATCATTTCTCACTTCTTATTTCTATTATCATTCATCATCATTCATCATACAGGAAACAAGCCAGGAGAAGTAACACAGAAATAAATAATGAAATTAAGAAACTAATGACATGGCAGCATGGTCTATGACCTTAAACGGTTCCTCAGGGAACGAACTACACAAAAAAAAAAGAAAATCAAGTCGGCAAAAAATAAACATCTATTTTCGACAAAACTAATATTAGATTATACTAAAATCAATAAACAGTCACAAAATCCGCTACAAGTACTAGTTACAGTAGTCGTTTATCCTAATCAAATACTGTAATTAAATTTTACGTAAGTTTCCTAAAGTTTAATAGTTTTTAAAGTACTTATTCTATTCGAGCTTTTGTATATAGAAAATAAATCTTGTATTAAAGAAGTTTCTGCTGTTGTAGAATAACAGAAAGGGTGGAGGTGCGATCAGTTCACTGGATCCGTCTTATAAATAGTGTGTAAGAGGCGCGGGGTGCGCGGCAGCTCGCGCTCGCAGTGCAGTAGGTAGGCAGGTTGCCGCAGGTGTCCCTCGCCGCTGCACCACTGCAACACACGCTCGCACGCAGCGCTACACACAACTCTTAGCTTAAACAGTGCTACAATGTCTCATGTGTATTAATCACTCGATTATAATTATTTAAAAGTTTTATTGTTTTTCAAATAGTTGTGAAGCACAGAAGAAGCATTTGGTTAAGTGATAGAATTGCATAACTGTTAGTTCGCAGGTTTCCCTGACAGGTAAACATCAAATTTCCAGTGGTATTGATTTGAACGTAAATAATTTAGTTTAAAAAATAATTGTGACTTGTTTTTTTTTGAAACATTACAATATAATTACTTACTAAATAAATTTATCTGTTTCATTATCAACATAATGTGACTCCTTTTAACATTTAAAAATAAAATGTCATGCCTTTCCATCATGTTCTTTCCTTGTCTTGTTGCATTTACAAATATAAGCTGGAGTATTGGAACTGTATGGTGAGTGTGATTGTTGCAGTGTGATATCATAATGGCTACAGAAGAGGGTATTCCTGTGGACCTCTACATCTATGATCTTACTAACGGATTTGCTTCTCTGCTGGCACCATCCATCCTGGGTAAGTGCATAAAGTTATCGAATTAAAGTGTCAACTCATCATTACACAAACATATACCAGGAAAACAAGCTTATTAATCAATAATCTTATCTGATCTTTTCTAATCTTAAGCTTATTTGTCAAAATATATGAAAGAGCTGTGATCAAAAAATTAACACAAGGTACAGACGCCTGCACATCAACCTATCCAAAACTGTCAAATTTCTTCAATACATTTTCAACCTTATAGTTAAAGCATAAAGTTCAAAGTCTATTGAGGAAATTTGACAGTTTGTGGTAGGTTGATGTGCAGATGTGTATACAATTTAAAAAAACTTAATGTAAAGAGAAATGAAGACAATCAGAATTTTAAGAAGTTCCTTGAGTGATGAACGAAACTGGATGATTTTTTTATGGGAGAAAGTACTTTGACAAAACATAGTTTGGTCAAAGTTTTATTACAATTTTATTTATATTTAAAAGCCTATCTTTCAAATTGGGAAAAAAATTGTCTTGAGCCATAAGTACATTTAAGTTACAAAAATGAATAAATAAATGGTTACAGAAGATTCAATTTAAATAACTTAAGACAATATTAATCACTTTTTCTCTTGGTATTTTTAGGGATGTTTTGCTGATTGCTATTGTAATTTTCAGATTTCTGCAAAAACTTAATTAAAATTTCTTATAATTATAATAATTGATAATAGCCATTAAAAGAAAGTTGGTGCTAGGCGGCGCCTCCCGGCCGGGTGGCGACGCGGGTGCGAGTGTGCAAACTTTTCAGCGACCCAATTTCAAAGCGCGACTGACAATTAGACTCATCACTGTATTTGTTTCAAGGACTGTTTTGTTGGTCTACTTTTTTTAAGTTTTTTTTTATACATAGCTCGAAAATTGACTCCACTCCACCTGATGTTAAGTGGAAATGGAAGTTAGTTAAAGTTAGATCTTTCGTCACAACAGTTTTCAATGTTGAATTTTTTATAGTTTACAAGTACTTACTAAATTATTAATAATTATTTTATTTTATTTATATAAATAAATAGTGTATTAGTGTGTTTTAGTAGTCTTGAAAAAGATCTATCTTTCCAAACCTCTTAGAATGAAAAATTCAAATTGTTAATTTGTATTTTATTAAATTAATGTAACTCAAATAGAAGAGCAGCTGCCTGTATTGTGTAAGGTCGTTTGTTCGAATTTACTCGCCTTTTCAAGTGTTATATAATTTTGAATAGAATGGTATGTTATGTGTGTTGGTAACGGCGCGGCGCGGCGCGGTTGTTGCAGGGCGGCAGGTGGAGGGCGTGTGGCACACGGCGGTGGTGGTGTACCAGCGCGAGTTCTTCTACGGCGGCGGCGGCATCACCAGCTGCGCGCCGGTCAGTGCCACTTACTTACTTTATGTTCATATTATACAACTTATGGCACTGTGTCATGCTATCAATAAACAATATTAAGAATAAATCGGTAAACGGGGGCTTAAGATGATGCTGCCCCTGGTCCCTTAAATTATATCGATTGACAGTATATTGAACGTCATATGATCGATGACAATTCAAGGGCTCAATACATATCAAACGTCAATGATATTTTAATAAATATCAAACAATCTTTATATTCGATATCATAAAGTGGACCCGGCGACTTACTTACTAACTGCTCAAAAACAAAAGGAATACAACCTATGAACTTTGAATTGTTTTGAATGCGCCATAAGGTATTCAAAGTGATTGTGCAGGTACCTACTGCGTAGTGAGATGAGCGCGGGCGTCGCGTAACAACGCGCGTAGGGCTGGCAGCGCGCGCTCCGCCCGCCGCCAACTCCCACTTATGACAATGTATAAACGTGCAATTAATAAGTCAAAAAGATATAACCAGAAGCAATACACCCACGTCATCTGTGATGATTTGAGCTAAAAATATTGAACATTATATTATAAACGCGTCATGCCGTTCAAACGCATAATTAAACGTAGGTATAACCACGTACAACTATGTAATCTATTAACATCTTCTACTATAATAATCACTATTAGACATTTTGGTACTACTTTATGCAACCTTGATTTATTTATGATACGGATACGTTTAAAATGCGGATGTCCACTTGTCGATTAGTATGTCGTCGTAGACTCTCCACTAAGGGTTAAGGATTTGTGCCATCACCATCACTGGTGAGTACCTCACGCACCTTCGGCTCGCTGATGAGTGATGATATCCATGACGACGACCTCCGTAGCCGAGAGGCTAACACCGGACTTTGGGCGGCGCTAACTCTGAGGCCCCGGGTTCGATTCCCGGTCGGGTCAATGGCAAAAACGAACTTTTCGATATTGTGTCGGGTCTGGGTGGTTGTGGTACCGTCGTTGTATCTGATTTCCATGAAACGAGTGCTTTAGCTACTTACCTTGGGATCAGAACAATGTATGTGATGTTGTCTCATATATATATCCAGATATTAGCTGAAACCTTCAAAAACCTATGCCTATTTACTCGACAGTCTTTGTTTATATAATACTAGCGGCAGTGCTAATGTAGCATTCTAATGGTGAAATATTTTTTTAAATCGGTCCAGTAGTTTTTTTGTTTATTTGTTGCAAACACAAAAATACAAAGCTTTCCTCTTTATAATATTAGTATAGATTTATTTATTACTAATACCACAAGCTGCACTGCAGGTGTGACTTTATCAGTATACAATGAGGGAAATCAATAGCAGATACTAAGGAGATTGAGCGTGAGCGTGGAGTATTGCTCGCACATCTGGGACGGTTCCGCAAAGTACCTTCTCTATGCCTTGGACAGATTGCAGCGTCGCGCTGACGCATTATCGACAATGCAGAAGTGGCACATACTCTTGAATCTCTGCAATTGCGTAGAGATGTTGCGTCACCCAGCGTGTTTTACCGCTTATACCATGGCGAGTGCTCTGCAGAGCTCTTTGACCTCATCCCACCTTCTCCCTTCCTTCATAGGAGTACACGTGCTGCTCTTCTGAGTCACCGCTTCACTGTCTCAAATATCCCATCGCGCACAAAGAAATTAGTGACTCGTTTAAGATGGAATAGTCTACCAGCACACGTTTTCCCTCCTTCCTATGATATGGGGTCATTCAAAAGAGGCGTGAATAAGCACAAGATTCTGTGTAATACCTTCAACTATACAGGCAGCCCTTAGCTAATTCGTAAACATGATCTTCAAAACGCAATTCAGCTTCCATTTTGATGCTTAAATTTCGCGCAGTTGAGAATCTTTCAATTGGTTGGTTGTATATTGTCACAACCAGTTGTAACCAGTTGTAGTTGTGAGAAAGCATAAATCCAGGTTTAGCCCCGAACCCGATACTCGCCGATAAAACGTTTTTTTTGCACGCTTTCGCCGAGCGTTTTGACTGCCAGTGCGTGTATCACTGCGACATGGCACATGTAAGTACGGGCTAATAATGTAATATTATTTTCATTTAATTTAATTTTATATTATTTTAATTTTGATTTGATTTAATTTTATATTATTTTAATTTTAATTTATAATAATTTGTAATTATTTCTTGTGTGGGTCTATCTATGTTGCCTAAATAAATGAATTTATTATTACTATTATTATTAAAACGACGTTTGGTGTAGGACGCATGACTATTACTGAAATTAAAAAACAAGCTCCAAACATTGCGGAAGTTTGTTGCAGTGACTATTTGCACCTGTCAGCCACTCGCGAAACATGTAGTTACACACCCCACGTATACTAGCAGACAGGTATTAATACATTTCATAACACGCGACGCATATTTTGCGTGTTTACTTTATTTTAGTCTTATTACGTGAATAATTCGACTGCGGCTGTGTCCAGCCAGCGCGGCTTGACTTCCTGAAACGTAAGGCGGCATGTGAAATTGTGAAGTCTCCCCACGCGGAGAAGGGCGCGGGTGGGAGTCGCCGCCGCCACCGCCGCCACCGCCGGCGTCGCCGGGTTGTAAACAGAGGCTATTTGCGGCGGCGGGCGGCGGCGGCGGCGAACTGACAATAATCGAACAATAAAGACTTCACCTGCAGCCATTGCAAGTCCCACGCTCGCGGTAATTCCGCTCGACAAGTGTGTATATACTTCCCGCAACGCGATTGAGCTTGAATGTTGTGCAATTTACCTAATTTTAAAAAAAGTATATAAATAGTTCGTATTATGAATTTGTCTTGGATAAAATATCTTACATGCTTTATGTATAATGATTTTCTACGGATAGCTGAAATCATTTACAGAGTTTTGCTCGTTTGATAGATGGGCCGTGTTGTGGGCGCCGGCTCGCGGCCAAACACGTTGTTAAACCTTGTTTACTGTTGCAAAGAACATTATGCTAGGCCATCAACAATGAACAAACAATTAAGACGCAACATAATTTTATTTTCCTTATTCTTTTTCCGCGTTGAGACTGAACATCTTGTTATGTTGCAATTACAATTGTTATTAAATGAAATGAATTTTATTATTTAATATTAGTGCTTCATTATTATAATGCTGTGAGGTTTTAAATTAAACTACCTTTATGATTTACTTGTTTAATTTGTTTGTCGTTACGCACAACAAGTCATTATGTATGTTTTCAGGAGTCTAATTATTTGGGTTTAACTATTGTGCAAATACCACTTTTAATTGTGGCCCCGTCGCTGGGCAATTCTCTAGTTTCATTTAAAACGATGTCGTTATCTTTGTGCCCGTTCGGAAAGTATCGCGTCTAATAATACAATAGTGCATCCCGTCGGTTTGTGGAATCCGTGCAGCGGCGACACTTCGACGCGCGTATTTCACAACTCTCAAAATACGCGCCGCCCGTCTTGTTTCTTCCTGTTAGAGAGGTGCAGGAGCGGCGCCAGGCCGCGGATCTAGTCTCTCATTTAGCGCGCGGGCCTCGCTCGGCTCATGGAATTCTCTTTAACTGTAAAGGTGGCTCTGTGACGCTGCGACGTGGACGTCGCGTCGATGGCGTTTTATTTCAATGCTCGCATTTTCCGAGTATTGAACCAATGACAAACTTTTTTTTAAAACGGTTTTGTCAATTAGAACCGAATGCATGACCAAATTGTCGAGCTTTCTTTAAAAGCCAGTTTTTTCCTGACTTACCTAACTGGACCTCGATTCTTCTATTTTGAATGATGACAATGCTGATTGATGGAGATAATAATAAAATTATAAACATTTTTCTATTGTGATACACAGGTAAAAGTTATGTCAATTACAATACAATTAATTATAGCGTTGCAATGTTATTATGGCATACAATTTAGGAAATTACTCATAAGAAATTCTGATATGATAATTTGAAACGGGATCAAGAGGTCCCCGCTGTAGACGTGAATGCGTGATGCAGTGCGGTTGTGTGCGCAGGGCGGCACGCAGCTGGGCGCGCCGCACCGCGTGGAGCGGCTCGGCGAGACCTTCGTGCCCTTCCAGGTGCTCGTCGACTACATGCAGGGGCTCGCCACCACCACCTACACGTCAGTACACTCACTACCTTATTCTTGTTGCCAGTTCAATATATATTTTTCAAATAAATCAACAGCTTAACGTATAAAGCCACTTTCACCACTTTTTACGTGTCAGATTGCTCATCCATAAAACTGACAATTAACTACTTGTTCGATTTGTATTGACAAAATTTTCAATTCAATTCAATTCAATCATTGACTGCTCTCCGTAAGTATACATGAGTTGTTACAGTATTGGTTAGATGGAAATTAATATCTAATCTTATTCTTCTGCTTATATAATTCAAAATATATATTTATTTATTTATTTTCTATACAATAATTATGCTGTTAATTAATTACATTATTTATTAAAATTTATTTATAAATATACGAGGGGCGGCTGATAAATAATCTACTTTGTTAAATAAAGTTACAAAAATGGTACTGGCCACTATATAGTTTTAATACATATAGATTCCTTATTTGAAAATAACAGCATTCATTTGTTTTTATTGTTTTTGTTACGAATAGGACATTAACATAGTAAACATCTCTGAAGAAAATAATAAAATGCTTAAAATTGAGCAGCGTGCTGTGATTTAATTCCTAATTAAAGAGGGAAATACTCCGTCGCAAATCAAAAAACAGTTCTCCAAAATAGTCATGTCCTTCCGATTTTGTAATAAAGTTTTGGTCTAAACAATTTCACAACACGGCTTGGAAGACGATCCCCGTAGCGGACGGCCGGTTTCTGCAGTCACAGAAAACACTGGACCTAATGAAAAAAAAAATACTCGCAGATCGGAGAGTCAAGCAGTGGGAGATCGCTAGGGATGTCGGGATTAGTAAGGAACGTGTTCACGTAATTATTCACGAACATTTGGGGATGTCGAAGGTGAGGGCCCGGTGGGTGCCCAGAATGCTGACGCCCTTCAATAAACAACGACGCGTCGAATGTTGTGAGTAATTTTTGGACCTGATAAAAAGAAAGAAGAAAAAACTATCTCCAGAATAGTAACCTGCGACGAAACCTGGATTTGCCATTAGCACCCCGAAAGCAAGCAGGGTCATTGCAGTGGAAATTTAAAGGGGAGAAGCCACCGCGCAAGGTTAAGGTTCGGCCATCAGCAGTAACAATTTTTTGGGATGTAGAAGGGATTCTTTTGATAGATCACCTACCAAAAATACTACGATCAACATCGCTTACTATGCCAGTTTACTTGACCAACTGCGAGAAGCCATAAAAAAACTAAGAGGGGAACTCGGTAAAGGAATTTTAATTTTGCACGACAATGCTTCGGTTCACAAAGTCTTAGGCTAAAACGGCTTCACGGAACTAAACCATCCACCCTATAGTACAATTTGCCCCCCTGTGACTATTTTCTTTTTAGAAAATTCGAAGAAAAACCTAAGGGAAGGAGATTTTCGACCGATGAGGAAATGAAGGCCGCTGTAGATGACCGTTTTGACGACCAATCCAAGAAATATTTTTTTTACGGTTTAATTTCTTTTATTGACAAATGTAATAAGTGTATTACAGTTGCAGGGGACTACATTGAAAAATAAATAAATAAATTAGATTTCTGTCTTTTCTTTCTATGTTAGGTAGAAAACTTTCCAGCTGCCCTCGAATATGTTCAGTTATTATATTATTTTTGTTAAAATGATAATTACTTATTAAAAAATAGTTTATGATGTATTCAAATATTATTTTTTTTCTCTAAAATTTATCACTTGAACATTGAACTATTATTGATAAATACTCCATCCCGTACGTATAACAAAAGGTGACTTAATATAACTCCCTTCTAACCAGCAATACTGTTCCAGTTTTATTAATGTAGCTAATGTAATTGCAGTCCGTCGGCGTACCGGCTGCTGGAGCACAACTGCAACCACTTCAGCGAGGAGGTGGCGCAGTTCCTGTGCGGCGCGCACGTGCCCAAGCACATTGTGCAGCAGCCCGACGCGCTGCTGTCCCCGCCGCAGCGGTTGGCGCTGCAGGCGCTGCTCGACAACCTCGTGCCGCCCGCCACGGTGAGACCAATCTCCACCTAGAACCTCGGCAACCTCGTGCCGCCCGCCACGGTGAGACCAATCTCCACCCAGAACCTCGGCAACCTCGTGCCGCCCGCCACGGTGAGACCAATCTCCACCCAGAACCTCGGCAACCTCGTGCCGCCCGCCACGGTGAGACCAATCTCCACCCAGAACCTCGACAACCTCGTGCCAAAAATTATAAATTGTATTTTAATATTATGATTATAGAATGTTGTTATTATTATTATTGTATATTAATATTCTTAGAAATTTTACTGTGGCGTGTTACAAGACATATAAATGATTTCATTATTATTATTAATTGAGTAATAAGTATTATTAGCGTATGTTAGTATTGTTCAGGATAGAACATAAATAAAATTTAGACTTGAGGTTTGTATCGAATTTACTTATGAAAATAAAATTTACAATTAAAGTATGTGTAGCTTCGGTACAGTGTCCGTTGGCAAGTGGTGCCCCCTCCATGGGCATGCTCCTTTGAAGACCCCCCGCGCGCCCTTCCCCGCGGTCGCTCGTTCCGTGTCACGTAGTGTACGCGTGAACAAGTATATTATTACTAATAGTGTATGTTATTATCATTGTTATAGGTGTAGGAAAAAATTGTGAATGAATGTGTAGCGGACTTATAATTTGTCATTGAAGAATTCAGATAAATTGTAATATGTTTTAATCGATAACAGTTCTTTTAATTTTTTGTTAAATTGGTTGGTGTTCTGTTCACCTCGCAGCTCATTTGGTAGATTATTAAATATTTTTATTGCCGAGACATAAGGGCTCGAGCCATGCATTGCCATTCTACTGCCAGGTATGGCAAATTTATTTTGATTGTTTGTTCTTGGTGTATATCTGTTTTTTTTATTATTTTTAAATAAATCTGGATTTTTCCGAACGAATTTACACATGTCTAGGATGTACATACTAGTAAGAGTCAAAATTCCTAGTTGGGCAAAGTGAGGTCTGCATGAGTCCATGTTAATAATAGTGCTGCCCGCTATTTTGAGACCAGTCTACCCGAAACATGGCTGGATATTAAAAAAAAACAGGCACCCTAGGATGTTTCCGATACACACACACACCAAGGAATGCTCCGTACCTAAGTACTGAAATGAACATGATTACGCAGGGCTTTGCACCTATTAGTCAAATCACTACTTCCAATCCAATCAGTCGTTCCCTCAATGCTGAGGAACCTGACCATCATGTCTGGTGGTGGAGATGAGCACTCTGCATCTTTCACCCGCGATGTAGATGGACTTGTGTAGCCGCTTTCGTGTGGTCTTGACGCTGATGTCAGCCCGTCCAGCAGGTGTACATACTTACGTGTTTTGTGTATAAACTTAAAACTACATATATTATGACGCACGTATTAACGTTGATTGGAATTTAGTTATTTTACCACGTACATTAACTTGGCTTTTATCTTATTCAATGTTAAATTAATAGGACGGTAGTTCACGGTAGTGCGCTGTAAGTAGTCTGCTGAGAATTATCGGCAAAGCGTGGTTTTCAGGACGGCGGCGAGCAGGGAGGTGCAAGCGGACTGGGAAAGCCGGGAGGGGCAGGCGGGCCGGGAGGGGCAGGCAGGCCGGGAGGGGCAGGCGGGCCGGGAGGGGCAGGCGGGCCGGAAGGGGCAGGCGGGCCGGGAGGGGCAGGCGGGCCGGAAGGGGCAGGCGGGCCGGGAGGGGCAGGCGGGCCGGGAAGGGCAGGCGGGCCAGGAGGAGCAGGCGGGCCAGGAGGGGCAGGCGGGCCAGGAAGGGCAGGCGGGCCGGGAAGGGCAGGCGGGCCAGGGGGGGCAGGCGGGCCGGGAAGGGCAGGCGGGTCAGGAGGGGCAGGCGGGCCGGGAAGGGCAGGCGGGCCGGGAGGGGCAGGTGGTCCGGGAGGGGCAGGCGGTTCGGGAGGGGCAGGCGGGTCGAGAGGGACAGGCGGGCCGGGAGAGGCAGGAGGGCCAGGCAGGCCGGGAGAGGCAGGAGGGCCAGGCAGGCCGGGAGAGGCAGGAGGGCCAGGCGGGCCGGGAGAGGCAGGAGGGCCAGGCAGGCCGGGAGAGGCAGGAGGGCCAGGCGGGCCGGGAGAGGCAAGAGGGCCAGGCGGACTGGGAGAGGCAGGAGGGCCAGGCGGGCCGGGAGAGGCAAGAGGGCCAGGCGGGCCGGGAGAGGCAGGAGGGCCAGGCGGGCTGGGAGAGGCAGGAGGGCCAGGCGGGCTGGGAGAGGCAGGAGGGCCAGGCGGGCCGGGAGAGGCAAGAGGGCCAGGCGGGCCGGTAGAGGCAGGAGGGCCAGGAGGGCCAGGCGGGCCGGGCGCGGGTGGCCTGCTGTAAGGCCGGGAATTAAGTGAGTGCAGCGACGCGACGCTATGTAACGCGTACGTTCAAGTAGATCATTGATGTAGTGTGTATGTAGGCTCCCACCTCGGCGTCGCCCGCGCCCCTGTAGCCATAGGGAACTGCCCCGCGGCGCGGCGTTAGTCTCAGTACTTTAGATGTTGCTGCTTAGGCAAATAATGTAGCAAACCGAAGACGTGACCGGAGACAAATTCGTTGCCGTAAAATATTGTGTATAGATGCACGTTTGGCTGACCTTTGATTACTTGGTAGACGCGGCCTACTGACGACGTGGTCGGCGGCGCTGCGATCTCGCCCCTCCTGAGAGCCGCGCCTCAGTCCTTGCATTTTTTCAACTACGCATTTTTTTCCATTTTATAGATTTTTATCTGGTATTTTGTAAGTTCACTTTTAGCGTATCAAATAAAATATCTCCCAAGGTTCCAACACGCCAGTAATGTTGTGCTCCCCAGCAGGCGGTGTGCGCCAGCGACCTGCGCCACAGCCGCCAGGAGAGCCCCGACTACACGGCGCTCAACTCGCAGATCGAGGAGGCCAGGTCAGTGCGCGCCCGGCGCTCGGAGCTTCACTTTTGTAAACATTTTTTTTTCTTGATGAACCAATATGTTTTAATGTTGTGAAAACGTCTCTGGTCAAGCGCGCTGCTACCGGGCGGCGCTGTACAAACGTAATCGATTTCACACGACAACTATAATTCGAGTTAGGAAAGCAAGAAACGACGAAGGTTTCAGACATTCAGATCCTGCAGACATAGAACAGCAAGACCTATATATATATTTACTGAAGCGGTCTAGCGTTCGCCACTAGTCTTTAGCAGAGAATGTAGTGCGCCGCAGATGTGTCGAACAAGCCTAACTTGTCCATAGAAAAGTTTCATGAGTTTAGAAATGTGACCAATTTCAAAATCACCAATTTTAGATAATTTTTGTATTTGATTTTTGAGTTTGTTTAGAGAACCCTTTATTTAACTTTTTTTTCCGTCTACGTCCTTGAGAATAGTTACATGAAACAACATTATTTAGTAGAAAAGTCATGTGCAAAAACGACAAATTGATAGTTTCTCTTAACTTTATTATCACACAAAAACAATGGCTTCGACTTTGAGCAGCAACCGTGAAAAAAATTTAGGTCAAACTTTTCTATAGACAAGTTAGGCTTGTTCGACGCATCTAAGGCCCACCTACCTCCGTCCGGAGTCAATGTGACGTGCTAATTTTGGGACAGCCTGTATAAAATAATCAAACTATGGTCGGTTGCAAAACTAGCATTGTTCGTATCGGAAGCGGGTTTCGTGCTTTCGTTTCACAGTCGTATCGAACTACCAACGCGAACTCTCACTTACTAAAAGTTATCTCTGTCTAATAGGTCAAAATAGTTTTTATTATCGTGCTCGCACATGAAAGCGGTCGCTAGAGCGAGTCGGGCGTCGAACCCTCAATTTTTTTTTAACGGTGGCCCTACCATTTTTCGTAATTATTTTTATTTATTTTATTAGGTTTGCCATTGTTTTTACTCTTAAACAAACAAACAATACGTTTCCTTAAATAAAAATAGGCACAGTGAAAAAACTATTACAGGCAAACTCATCATGAATTTCTGATTTTTAACTATACAATTATATTACACTAAATACGATTAGATTGCGCTTACAAATTGTTTAAAATAATTTGTCACGGCACGTTAGATCTTAAGAAAAGGCTTTTGCGTGCAAACCGACCCACGCCCGGGACCATCTCCGGGTCTGAAAGTCAGATCGAAACGAACTCGCGTCCTCCGACCGACGTGCTCTCGAGTACTTCGGGACAGTCGCCCAATGGACACGTAGAAAGTCCACTCCCCATTCTCTAGATAGGTGCCCGAAGACTAGCTTTTCGTCAAATGTTGCCACTCGCAGATAACCACAGGGTGGGTCGTCGACTCGGAGCATATAGTTAGATGGTTGCCTGTGGGTGAGTGGTGCGTGGTGGGTGCAGGTGCGGCGGCGTGGAACGCACGTGCGCGGGCGTGGCGGGCGGCGTGGCGGGCGGCGTGGTGGGGGGCGTGCTGGGAGGCGTAGTCGGCGTGGTGCGCGCGGCGGGCGCGGCGGGCAGCGCGGCGGGGGGCGCGGCGGGGGGCGTGGCGGGCAGCGTGGCGGGCAGCGTGGCAGGCAGCGTGGCAGGCCGCGTGGTGGGGGGAGTGGCGGGGGGCGCGGCGGGCGTGGTGCGCGCGGCGGGCGCGGCGCTGCACCTGCTGCGTTCGGCGCGCCGCCGCCTGCCCGCGCGCCGCCGCCCGCCCGACACGCACCGCCCCGTGTGAGCCCGCCCGCGGCACGCTGGAATCCCTACAACCGAACGTCTCCACTCGCCCCAGACGTGCGAAAGGAAAACTTTGTGACTGAATAAAAATCGAAAACGACTTTTACCCTTGATTAGTAGTTGTCTCTTTGTTTAATTGCAGGTTTTAATTAAGAAATGTTTTATTCCACGAGATAAGTTTTTGCGGTGTTCCACATGAATCGTTAATGCAACACACGTGAAACACGATGTTGTTCTTTGAAATAGAGAATTCATTGGGCCAGCTTCGAATGTCGGTTAGATTTTGAAAGTTTTTATTATTTTATCATTATTTTGATACAATCTTCGTTTATTTAATAATAACATTGTTTTCGTCAATATATAGGAAAATCAGTGTCTAACTTACATATTGGAGACGACGCACTTTATACCAAAACGCTGCTTGGACACGAACTGAGTGTGAACTGAGTGGCGCCTCGCACGCAGCGCCCGACGCTAATTTCCATGAGAATAAGAACAGGGCTGTGATGATAAAATAACTATTTACAAATAAAATATATATTTACACAATTACACTTACAACTGTACATCAACCTACCACAAACTGTCAAATTTCCTCAATAGACTTTGAACTTTATTACTAAAATATATGGTTGAAAATGTATTGAAGAAATTTGACAGTTTTGGATAGGTTGACGTGCAGGCGTCCGTACTGCATAAAATTTTTTTATAATAGAAAATACTACAAAGCCCGCTTTATATTCCACAACTTTTCCTCCAATAGGAGATAAGTATATAGTATATATGTTTCGATCTCTATTAATATGTTATTATTTTTTTATTTATCTGAATTATTATTTTCCTTTAAGATCCTACGTACCTACAAAAAAGAATTGATCTGCGTCATGGAACCATGAAAGTACATGTTGTTCAGTTTTTCGGTTCCTCCTGTTTGAAGAGTCTCTGTTAGATAGCAAACTATTTCTTCATAATGAAAGAAAAAGATTGCAGCTTTTCTTAAAATCAGCAATAGGGTATTTTACACCATTTAAGAAAAAAATCTAAAATACGTTTTTACGATAGATTTTGTTAGAAACAAAGGAAAAATTTTGATTTCTATTCATAAATATGAAATATAAATTTTATAATTCAATTTAAAAAATTATTCTTTTTTAATCTATTCTTCAAATGTCTAAAACGCTATTCTCTATATTGGGTTCCAACGACGTCACTTTTATAGTAAACAAACTAGATTTTTGTTGTGCTGCGTGTCATTTATATTTTTTTCAAGTTATTATCACGTTTGTAGAATTTGATTGAAATCGTAACATGGAAGGAAAAACAGAAAGTACTAATCTGCCTAAAATAAATACTTTGATGGTGGCGAAATTTTTTTCATGCAATCCCGTTTCTGTTATGCTGAGTTGAGGAATGTTAAACTTCGGTCACTTCAATGTAAGTACGTACCTATCGCACCAACTTTTGTTTAACAATAAGCACAACAACAAACCTGGATGGTGTACAGTTTCATTATTCGAATTTATTCGAATCCGTTTAACAGAGTTCTACATAAAATGTTTTTAATTTGTTTTATATAATTTTAACGCAAATTTTGTTGCGAAACAAATTACAAAAACACAATGTTGAAAAAATTTCCACGAGCAGGATTTGAACCTGCACCCTTCTGACATACCGGGTCAGGTGCTCTTCCAATTGAGCTATCGTGGTTCTAACCAGCCCGCCGAAATTATTCAACACTATTTACTTTTTTACTTTGAAAGCCAAAGGCGCCAATTCAATGTCAACAACTACCGTCATTAACATCTGATCATAATATTTTTACAAATACTAAAGATCAGTTAAGAAGTAGGCTAGCTATTTATAAAATGTTTTTGACGTGACAACGTCTTAAATTAGGTTGCGGCTGGGAGTCACTTATGAAAAAGTGTAACGCTCGGTAACGTAACGATGAGTCACCGAACGAGAGAGAGGCCCGCCGAATGCCTTGCGTCTCTCTCCCACTCAACTATGATCGGTCTGCCGCGCGAGTGAGAGGCACGCGTCCCTTCCACTCGGGCATGGTTAGCCCGCCTAAGAGCGAGAGAGACAGACATAAAAAGTGAAAGGTAAATACGTATGTATGTGTAAAGGTAAAAATAAAATTTTGTTAATATGAAATTCAGTGCGAGATTCTTTGTATAAATTAATGTTTTAAATATAATTCTTTGTATAAATAAATGTTTTAATTTGTTACTATTATTTCATCCTTCTTCCTACTATACGAATGAATATTCACATTAAAATTATTTTACCACTCAAAGTCGTTGTCACGTAAAACTTTCGCCCGTATATCGACTTTACAGGCAACCAATTTTTAATTTGTTTTATATAATTTTAACGCAAATTTTGTTGCGAAACAAATTACAAAAACACAATGTTGAAAAAAGATGAAAAGAAAAGATGTTAATGACGGTAGTTGTTGACATTGAATTGGCGCCTTGGGCTTTCAAAGTAAAAAAGTAAATAGTGTTGAATAATTTCGGCGGGCTGGTTAGAACCACGATAGCTCAATTGGAAGAGCACCTGACCAGGTATGTCAGATGGGTGCAGGTTCAAATCCTGCTCGTGGAAATTTTTTCAACATTGTGTTTTTGTAAGAGTTCTACATGTCATTTTCCAGCTCAACACGTAAAAAATAACAAATTTTGACTTTTGCTCTATCAGTTTTCTTTTGTTGGTCAAACGATAGTTATTTATAATAGGGTGTTATTTAAACGGTTAGCAAAAAAATGCTAGTTGGGCAGCAAAAAAGCTAGTTGGGCAGCAACTTATGGTCAGAAAATATTTCCAAATCAGTCTGCAACTTATATCATTCTGAACTGCACTCTTATGCCGCTCCCCCCTTACGTGACTGGCCCTCGCTACGCTGCTCTTCGCTCGGGAACAAAAAATTTACCTAACCTAACTAACAGTAAGGATTTCTTATGCTGACTGATTGTATCATTTTGCTGACCAAATATTTATTTTGTAATACAATTAAATTATTTCCCTTAATAACACTTACTTACATCAAAGTGATATTCACAGAAAAACAGTCTAGTATTTTTTGGATAAATGTCTTTGGATATCTTCTTGCCAATTTTAACCAAGTATTTCTCATATTTATATTAGTGGGCACTTGAATCCACAACTTTCCCGGCTTAAAAATAAAAACTTATGCTCGTATTCTTGCATTCGGTCAATACATACATACAACCAATGTACCCAACATAAATCTATTATATTTTAATTTGTAAACCAATGTTCGTAAGCGATATTTATTTACTGACGCAGTGACGTCACGAGCCGAAACAGCGTGGCGGCTAGCGTTTCCGCGCGAAAATTTAAAATGATAAATTAAAAATAGTTTTTACGGCAATAATCGGTTTTAAAAAAATCATGTAAAAATTATAGTAGTTTATTATCACATATTAACGGGTGAATTATCACATATTAAAGGGTGTAATAAGAGTATTACACCCTTTTTCGAAAAGTGTTTTAAATGACTCCTAGAGAATGGGGATTCTCCTTGGCATGGAATCAAATTATATACATTATTGGCATCGAGCAATTTTATCGATAGTGTCAATCACTATCGAAGTTTACATAAAGTTGACGTTAGACTCGTGCACGGACAGGTTTTCCCTGTGTGTGAATTTATTAGTCTGCGTCTAGTTTATGCTAGTGTTTAATAATTTTGTCGTTTGCGTGCGTAGCGACGTCGTTGAAAAATGCATCAGTGTGAACTCTATTTGTTAGTGTTTCCTCATCCCCCGCGCAGAAAATGACAGACTTTTTTACATAGAAATTAGGGCGCGTGGCCTCTCCGGTTGGTTTAATGCTCTAAGCAATAAAAAGGATTGATGGTTCCGAAGACAGTTTCTCTGTATCTTTAATGGTTTCTTCCTCATATTGTCCCAGTTAAAAAAATACCCTGTATATTGAAATCATTTACAGTATATGTTGATATGTCGTAAATCAATTTTAATTTATAATTTTGCTTGTTGCTGGTGCTGTATCTTTCCCTCAGTTGCTCTGTGCCTCAAAGGAAGTATTTATTTATTTATTTATTTATTTATTTATAGTAAAACCAACAGCTACGACACAACAAAAATACTAAAAAATAATAACAGAAAGCCAATTATAGGTCCTCACTAATAAAAACAGAATTAATTACAATGTGATGAATAGTGATGATGCACTTAACAAGAAAAACACACTTAAATTTGTTCATTAAACTACTCAAAAAATTACTGGCTCATGACCCGTTTCGCCGATGCATCGCTTGTGTTAAAAAAGTCAAAATCTAGTTTTTTAGATAAGGCATTGAAGTTGTTGCTCGCACGCCAGATATACGTGTTCTCTGCCTATAGTTGGAAGAGAAAGGGGGCAGATATAAAAGTGGGCTATACCGAAGGAATTTAGTGAGTGCTCTGAGAGTGATTTGAGATAGTAGATCTGGGCAGTCATTGCAACCAGAAGCAGCTTTTAGTAGGAACAAAATATTGGCAAATTAACGGCGATTTTTTATAGGAAGTAGGTGATGTTTTTTTCAAAACCCAAGATATTGCGTTGAGTCATACCGGTCTTTGGAACGAAAACAAATATACTTGATAAACCTTTTTTGAATGTTTTCAATCCGCGATATATAAGTTTGGTATCATGGGTTCCACACTTGAGACGCATACTCCAAGTTGCTACGAACAAACGTACAGTATAAATTTTTTAAGGTCTTAATCTGAATAAAGTCTTTACAGTTACGCATGACAAACCCGAGAGCCTTAGATGCTTTAGATACTATATTGTTGAAATGACATCATATAACAACTTGGAGTCGGAGTAAACAAAGTCTCGTACAATAGTTTCTCGTTGCAGATTTTTCTCCGTGGCCTAGTGGCGAACCGCCGGTCTCGGGTCCATAAGTTAAATTCCCAGGAGGTTACATATTAGTATACTCTATCTGGTTGGCTTGTAAGCTTGTTTTAAGTCCGTCACTAGCCACCACCTAACACGGCTGTCGCCATATCATCAGTGATAGAAGCATTGTTAAGGGCCGACAGTTAGAGATAAGATAGCCAGTTCCTCAGTAAATGACTCAATTCCAATTTGTTAGTAGTGTTTTTTTACATAAAAAGAACAATTTCCATTACGTAAAGAGGTAGATACGCTACTAGCGCCCCGAAAGCGTCCCGAACAATAGAAGGCAGCCGTATCCTTTTGGTGTTGGCCTCACTCAGTCGTTCTCAAAGAAGAAGACGGACAACGTACCGGTTACAAAATACCATTTTTGTATTTCATATTCGTTAGAAATATGCCTAATAATAAACAATAGCTGTATTTTTCATTATAATTGCTTTAACTATGCTATCACATTTACATTATTTGAAAATATATTGAAATAAATATTAGTTAAAATTAAAAAAGGAGTATCTGTGCTCGACATTAGAGCGAACAATTTCGAACCATTTTTAGCGGATGTTTTGTATGCATATAACGTAGCTACCTCTATAACATCATTGGTGCATAGAGCTAGCCCACGGGTCATACCGGTTGTGTTAGTGGCGTGAGTGACGTGTGGGCGTGCTCGCAGGGCGGCGTCCGCTCAGCTGGAGCAGCGGCGCACCTCGCTGGCCGAGAAGCTCGCGCGCAAGGAGCGCCGCCGCGACAAGAAGCGGCACAAGCAGCAGCGCGCCGCCGGCGACGCGCGCGACCACGCCGACGACCGTGAGTGACCCACGGCCGTTTTGCGACGCGGCGAGCGGATTTATAGCTCATTGCGTTCTTTCTTTCACCGTACACTATGAGTGCCGCAGTACGTAACGCACAACGATCTAAAAAACCACTCGCCGCACCACCGTCGCAAGACGCTCGTGCTCGTGACAGGCCTTACAGTGACGCCTGCTACTTGTTATTACACATCTTCGACTACCAGAAAGCTCGATGTTTCCCTCTAGAAAACCTCCAAAGGTGATTCGTTTCACACGGCTTGAGGAACCCTTTAAGTTTCTCGCCGGCCCCAAAAAAGCCCGGTGAAGTTGAAAATGCCGTCTTGAGGCAATCAGCAAACTCTCATAGAAAAAAGAGAAGCTCGCCGGTGCAGCGGCTTCCGCAGCCGCGGCGCGACCTTGCAAGCTGTAATTTAAAAAATCTCGAGTTCCCTCCTCCGTGCTTCAGAAGTCACGTTAAGCCGTTCGTTAGTCCAGGTGGTTGTCGTAAGATGCCAATCGTTAAAACCGCCCAACCCGGATTGGGACAAGCGTGCGCAGATGATTGCGCAGATGGTGCGCGGATTATGGCCCGAAAAATAATCTCATATATGCAGGTGCTATTGTTCATGTGAGAGGACTGAGCCCAGAGCTGTGTGTTTACAGCTCGACGGCGGGGTGGTGTTGCTTAACTAGTAAAGTCACACGCATCTCTTTTCCGTATCAAAGATTTCAAGATCATAATAATAAATATTACCACAGTAATTTGTGACATTCTTATATTACCTAGTCTTTATTGTTCGGTCGAAGAACCCCTATCTATTTTTTGTATTTTTTTTTGCATTCACAATGCTATATGTAAAATAAATATGTAGTTACAAGATAATATTTCACTAGGAAAAAAACTTGTATCATCTATCTATTTTACACACATTAGCATTTTTACTTACCGTTTGTGAATGTAAATATATCTACCAAAATAGATGTTGTCCGGTCCAATAACAATTTATCTAAACTTATGAAACCACTGGAAAATCCCATTGGACAAATTTTTATGCGTAGTAACGCCTACGCTAACTTGGTAGCATTTTGTCAGGCGCGTTTCAAACAGACACTCCGGTGAAGAAATCTGCAACTATTGCACCTCGCCCTGACCCGGCCTTGACAGAGCTCGTGCTGAACAGAATAACACGTAATTATTGATATTATTATGTTTGAGGCAAGGCAGCCTGTTAGCTCAGTGGTTGAGAGCGCTTTATCGTCACTCAGCAGGAGACGCTGCGATACTATGAACTGTCGCAATGGCTGACGTGGGAGCACGTGGTTGGACGCCATCCATCTTCCTAGTTGTCGGTACATCGAACTTGGACACTGTCGGGCGCAGGCTAGGTGTTTGACCGCGCCGGCGGCTGCCCGCGTCTGCCACTAAAAAAAGACACGGAATTCCCCCCGCGACGTAAGAGTGCGGCGCGATCGACCGCGCCCCAACTCATTGCTCTTCCTCAATTAGCTTCCAAAACCTCGTTTTTGCCGACTTAACTGGAGTAGAAAAGGGGTGAAAAGCTTTTGAAAAGCTGGTCTCGTTTAGTCGTTAAGGATGGTAAGCAGGAAGCTCGTCCCGTGGGGGCGAGTGTGTGGGTTATAAATAAAAGCGTGAACCCGAGCCGGGCTGGCTCGGCGCCAGGCCGCGCCGGCATTCGCGCCGCGCCGCTCGCCCGCCGCGCCCGCTCCGCACCGCACACTACCAGAGGTGCGTACAGCCATCACCCAGCTCCTGCTGCTGCTCCCCTTTTGCCTCTATTCCCGTCGAGTTCCGTCGCCGCCACTCGGAAGCACATCGCTGCTAATGTGCGTGGAACCCGATACACCGTCTGTCGTGAGGAGTGCGCCCGCCGGCGCCGGCTGTTGACCGAATTACCGATACAAACACCGTGCACGAACTCGAAGGACATACGGCTTCTGGCGCATTTCGGTTTTTAATTAAGTCACAGATAAGACAGATAATTTACTCCAGCTATAATAACGTTAGTGTTGTTCGTTTTAAATTAGGTTACATATACGTGGAAATGTGAGTTTTTTCAAACTGTTTAAATATTTTAAGTATATTGTAACTACAAAGTTACTGTTTTTGTTATACATTTTTGCGTCAACACCATAATTGTTAATGTTAACGTAGCCAAAGAAATGTGTCTGAACTTTGTCACCATCTTTCAGGTGTTAAAGAAAAATATTCTAGTAAAATAATAGTAGCGACATACGGTATGCCATCTTTGAAACCTTTGTTTTAGCAGCAAAGGTAGAAGCTGCCGCGATACGGTGCTTAAGTAGTGGTGGGTCGCGTTGTAGTGCGAGCAGTGCGTAACGCTGTGTCTGTGCAGCCCGTGAGATGGCGGAGGCCGTGGAAGCGCTGCCGCGCGAGGAGGAGGTGTCCCGCGCCGGGCCGTCGTCGGCGCTGCTGGACGAGCCGCGCGCCGACCTGCCCCGGGACCCGCCCATCGTCTTCCGGGACATCGACGTGAGTACCTGCCTTTGCTTAAATGGTTCCAAACAGAACCCGGCTGGATTGCGACCACCCTATTTCTGCCGCCGAGCACCATTGTTTTGCATTACTAGTTTCCGGTGTAAAGGGTAGATCCAGCATAAGAACTGAAGCTCCAAGGTCGGCAACAGGAGATTAATACCCTTGATATTACAAGCGACTATGAGCAGCGGTGGCCGCTTTTCATCAGGTAGGCCAAAAAACCCCCTTGCTGGCTAAGTTACTAAAAAGAAATAAGATTCGTTCATCACTAGCTGTTAGCCATAATGTTCCAAAAATGTGTCTTCGTGTTCATATTAGAACCTCTAGAGTCCTAAATGGCCTAAACCCATCCATTTCTTCAATCCTATCTCGCTTGTATTCACATACCTATCACCGCCAAAACACTAGACCTGCGTGCGATAGTTAATAAATTCATGTAACGGTTTAAACATTCGTTATATACATATATATATACAAGTAGATCTTTTTAAAACAAAAATGTCTAAGCAGGTATTCGACAGCATAATTTGACTTAGGTTCAAAACGTATGTTATACTGACTACTGTGGCACCGCTGCGACTAACAGGACGCCGCGCCGCTCAGCACAATGTTGCAACTTCAAGAATGCGCAACGCTGATTATCAGAGAAGCTTACTCTTTAAGTGCTGCGTTATGTTGTTGACATTTTGTTGTTAATTACATGATCAAATCCTTATCTTAAGCTTTTGCTCTTCATAATACTAATATACACATGCATACTACTCTCGTCTTGTACAGTCTGGCTGTGCCAAATAATATTAATCGATTCCACATGTCACCAAACCTCCTTTTTAACTGGAGTGTAGTGCTCTTTGCAAGAGTGTTTGCACACACCTTCGTCCCTTAGCCACCTCTTAACACCCACGAAAGAGATGGGGTTGTAGATTTTGTTGATAAACCGCCACAAAGCAATTTTGCTTGCAATAGTACCGTTTGATAAAAGAGGAAATCAGGCATCGCGACTCGCGAGTGCAGTCGTCAATGGCGCGCGTATCCTGGCGGTTGCGAATTAGTAGCGAGGTCAGTGGGGCGCGAGCCGCGGGCGCGGTGCCTCTGCCTCTGCCCCGCTCAGTTTATGACTTTACTACCTGAAATGTGATTTATGAATTTCTCTGGTGATCCTGACATTAAAAATGATAAAAAATACACTAAAAATATTCATTTTTTAAGTTTGCTGTTTCTCAAACTTCAATATTTTTGTGTAAATTATCTTTAAAAAAAATTAAGATACTTAAAATCTAAAAAATCCATCATGATGTAGGTAAATGATTTCCAAATAATGCGTCCGAGTGCACTTGTTATTGCAATTTCTTTAAATAAAGATTGACGTTTATTAACACTAAACGCCCAGTGCCGGTTAAAAACATCAACCAACCAAAATCATAGATCATTGTTCAACAATGATCTATGATTCAAAGTCACGTGACTTTGACTGCCAAGTGAAGATGCATAAGTACAGCATTTTACAAAATTAAATTCACCGTCATACTCTTGATCAGCAGGTCATATTACTAAATTCGTTTCAAATTACGTCTAAGTTCATTGTCCGAGAGACTTTGCACTTATTGTCAATCGTCTGTAACTTGACACAGCCTGTACTTCCCTTGCCGCCAGCGTCCATAGTCGACTGTTGACAAATGTAATGTCACTGCGTAGGTTTTTATGATGCCAGAGTCGCGAAGCTTTTATCAGGCTGCATAATTCAACATGAGATTGCGAATAGCGGAGCATTCCAAGAGCACGAGGGCCACAATAGTGCCGCGCCGCGCAGAAATGGAAATCTTTATATATATATTGTGCAAACTCAAACATTCATAATATTTAAATATTTATAAAATAAACACAAGACCCAGAAGAAGCAGGCTTGGCGTTTAATTTTTTCACTATATTTTATAAATTTTAAATTCAGCTTAAGTGCAGCAATTAGCACTTAAACATAAAAAATAAAATTCTTAATATTTTTTATATTTAATGGAATTATCTGGTGTGTTTTTAAATTGTTTTGTAGTTTGGGAGACTGTCGCTCACAGCTCACTACCCTATGCACCGTTGTTGTTTATCAAAAATAGTGGTGGTAGTGGTCAATAATATTCCAATGTTTTGGTGTAGCACTCCAGCCAAAGCCCCATCGAGCGGGTTTCACTGCTGCTCACAGCTCAAGACATTTTATTACAAAAATGAAAATTCTATTTTATGTGGCAATTTTGGTCACGTTCCTTATTAGTTGTCATAAGCCAAAAGTAATAAACGTGCATGTTGCACAGCTGAGTCACGAACCCGTTCCTTCCAGAGCATTACGCATCCGCGCCACCCGCCAATACTAATTATAAACATGCGCACGCGCTTAGCCGAGGATAACATCTGGAAGGGCGGGCTAAAATTGTTTGTTTTTATGTTGCGCATCGTCCTTGTTAATCTAGTTCGTCGCTCAGATATCTAAAATCATTTGAATGTTTATGAGGTCTCGCTATGCTACCAAACTTTTGTATGATATAAAGTAGAATGCATTAGGTTCTATGAATAAACCACTAAATCGATCGCTTGAACTTTCCTCACCGCTCTCTTAGAATAAACCCCACCGCTCGGAGTGCGTTGTTTGCCCTCGATACTTATTTTGAAGTCAGTAGGGCAGCGTGCTATTTTCAACAAACGCGTGGAATCCGTGCCGCCCGCCCACCGCCCGCCGCCGCCGCCGGGAGAGACTTGCTTGCATATTGAGACACGCACTTTATTAGACACTTGGCAATTTTGTTTTCTCCGTCATATAATTGCAATTGACTTACGTGGTTTATATTGAGAGCACTTTTCAGTTCAGTGTTTTGGAAGCTTTGTTCATTACTCGTGTGCTAATGAACAAAGTAGTAATAATAATAAACCTTCGGCTTTTCAGCGTTCCACCAACGAAGTCTCGTTACAACCTGACTAAACAAATGCAAAAGTAAAACTTAAGAAAACTAAAGTTTATTAAGTTGATTTTATTTTATCATAAAGCGGTCATAAAGCGGCTACACTAACCATGAGTCTAAAACCACGTAGGCATCAACGCGCGCAGCTTCAAATTTCATTTCTACAAATAACGTATAAACGATATCGGAACTTCTGTAACAACATTGTGAAAAAAACGATTACGACAAAAATAAACTGAAGCAGGAAAAAACAGTAAATCGCACTCGCATAATTACAGTTGGTTGATTATACAAATTTAGATATTTTATTTCCATCACCTATATTCACATACTACTTAATGTAAAATTTAAAGTAGAAACTACGAAGAGTTGTCATTTTGCGAATATATAATTTAAGAGTTGACATTATGATAAGTTGACCAAATGCGAAGTTGACATTGTGAGAAGTGGACATTTCGAGAAGTTGACTTTTTGCGAAGTTGACATTCTAAGAAGTTTACGTTATGAGAAATGTACATTTTTTATCAGGTTGACATTTTGAGAAGTCGACATTATGAGCTGAAAGGGAAGTAGAAAGAATTATTATAAGTTTGAAAGATGACTGTGCTGTTGACTGGGATAAAATCTCAAACAAAATGTTAAAACAATTCAAACATATCCTGCGCCCGCCTCTAACGTATATTTTTCAACTTTGTCTCTCCGAAGGGGTTTTTCCCAATTGTTTGAAAAAAGCTGTCATTGTTCCCGTATATAAATCGGGCAGTAAAGATCAAATTTCAAATTATAGGCCTATATCGATACTTTCCTCCATATCAAAAATATTAGAAAAAATTATAAACAACAGATTAGCACATTATTTTGTACAATATGGTTTTAGAGCTAATTTATCAACGGATGAGGCAGTTCATCAGTGAACTAATATATCGCACAAGAGCTTGATCAAGGCAATAAAACAATAGGTATATTCCTGGATCTTGTAAAAGCTTTTGATACTGTTTCGATACCCATCCTTTTGAATAAGATTGAAACAATAGGTATAAGAGATAAACAACTGAAATTGTTTACAAGTTATTTAAGTGATCGTAGCCAATGCCTTAAAATAGGCAATGTGGTCAGTGCTGACAGATGCATCACTTCCTTTGGTGTCCCACAAGGAAGTATAATTGGGCCTACTTTATTTTTAATTTACATCAATGACCTCTGCACCTTCAACTATTAAGCGGCGGTAAAATATTATCGTATGTCGATGACACTGCTCTACTTTTTTCTGCAGCGACGGAGCTCGAGGCGTATCAAAATGCACAAAATGACTTCAATGTTGTAAATAACAGGCTTAACAACACTGAATGCTGATAAAACTAAATATATTACATTCTCGATGCGCAAATCAATTTTTACAACAAGAACACTTTTGTATGCTATAGTTTATACACAAACATGTCTTGCAATTGCCCTATCATTTGTAGTACTCGCAATATAAAGTATCTTGGTGTAATTATTGATGAGAATCTTTCATTCCTTTATCATAGTGTAACAGAATGCGTTAGCTTATGTTTGTATTTAAAAAACTACGATTGCAGATACCAAACTAATAATGCAAGTATACATCGCCTTGTGTCAGTTGATACTAAATTACTGCATCACTGCATGTACCACGCACGTATAAGTCCCGGTTTCTAACTGTCGAAAGAGCCCAAAGAGCAATTCTGAAGGTGTCCAGTTTCGGTCCTTATCTTTGGCCTACTCATCTTTTATATGAATCCTGTAAAGTTTTAACAGTTCGGCAACTATTTATAAAAAGCAAGATACTAAAACAGCAACTCATTACTAATAAAAGGAGTAAAGACATTGTTTGCAATTATCTCAAATATACAAAATGCGCTTTCTCATCAAGGTTCTTTATGGGCCCTTTCTGTACAACAGGATAAATGCTAAGTGTTATATTTATCCATTAAACACTATGAACTGCAAAAAGGTTGTACAGGAAGAACTACAAAAATTGACCTACGACGAGACGGAGGGGTCATTGTCCGTTGTTAAGTAATTTTTTGTTTACTTATTTCTGTGTGTATCAACTTATTACTATTATTTTATTTATATCTTTATATTAGATTGTATTTTAGTGTATAAACTGTTATATTAATTTATGTTTTCATTTATATTAAGCTCAGACTAAGCCCACATTCGCCTGAAAAACAGGGTTAACCTAGCTCAGGCAACAGCATCTAACTTATTTTAAATTATTAGTTTAGAGCTCTTTGTAAACAATAGATGTAAACGTATTTCAAGAAAGATTTATTATTTTTGACCTGAAAGACTGAAGTTGGCGTTGTAATTGTTTCATGTATTGTTTGTATTAACGTATGCGTGTTTGCGGCAGGGCGCGCAAGAGTTCGAGCAGCTGGCGCAGGCGCTGGAGGGCGTGCCGCTGTCGGAGGAGGAGCGGCAGAGCCTGGACGAGCTGCAGCAGTACCTGGTGCAGGGCGAGGGCAGCTGGGTGCTGGGCGACGAGTTCCTGGCCTTCGTCGGTATGCTTCACACGTCTTTTGCACACCGAATCTCCTTCGATATCACCCTTCAGTCGTGTAGCACTTCTAACACGCTACCTATCTTGTTCCAGTTTGCTAAAGTAAGCTTAAATAAGCATGAGTTGTGTACTTGTTGGCAAAGAAAGTTCTTGAACACTCTATTACATTGTCAAAGTAACTTAACTAGTTTTTAACAAAGGTTGCCAACTTCTAGAAAAGTTATTAAGGCTTGGTAGTAGGTAGTGTGAAACAATTTCCGACTGAACTGCAGATTACGGTGAATAGGTTAGTGTGTTGTAGGTACTGTCTGTGATTATATATCTTCCAGAAATTTAAAGTTGTGAAACTGTGCATTGTGAAATTGTACAGTAGTGCTTTTTATTATTATTTGAATTTTGGTACTTAGTTTTGACGTTAATAAGTGAAGTCAAAGGATTACATTCTTCTTTTTTGTGTCAACGGCCTTATATCCTCCCGACTCGGAAGCCGGCCACCCGCACGGCAGCGTCCGTGGGCTTCCTTAGGTCATATTGCCCTGTGGTGCAGGGCGGCTGCTGAACGAGGCGGGCGTCCCGTCGGAGGTGCGCGTGCGCACGCTGCGCTGCCTGGCGGCGTGCGCGCTGCGCGAGGACGTGTCGCTGCTGCTGCACCAGGACCGGCGCCAGCACGCGCTGCTGGGCTACGCCAGCCGCATCGACCGGCTGCCCGCCGCCGAGCAGGCCGCCGTCGCAACAGTGGTCAGTCGCCCGCTGCTTTACAACCTAGCACTCTGCCTTTATCGCACCTGATGTCAAGTGACCTCGAATGAAAAACTGCCCATTTAATTTATAGCTGCCGGAAAAAAACAATGCTATTAACGTTAATGTTAATATGGTGGCAGCTAGCCAGACGAACTTAAAACATTCCGTACCGCCGAACGGAAGACAAACATGTACCCCCGAACGGGAATTGAACCCGGGACTTCTGGATTTGAGACCATCTTTAATATTAGATTATAGAAGCGGTAAAACTTTATAATTTATCAAACTCAATCTTTATTGACGATTTGCCGCAAGAAGTCGTGGCATAGGATGGCATTGCAGAGAGCCTATCTTCCCAGAGCAAGAGGAAGTGCGGCGAGCGGAAGGGTATATAGCCATTGAAACCCCTATACTCTCCATCACCTCGTTCGCGCTGATATCTCGGAACCGTGCAGACCGATCCTGTCAAAAAAACCGGCCCCGGCGCGACCCATCTACTACCAAAAATAGGAGTTGTAACTTAATGCAATCTGTCATTATATAGATTGATGGTTGTTTTGTCTATTTGAATGTTCAACGTTGTGTGTGCAGCTGTGCAACCTGTTCTCGCACGTGTCGGCGTCGGAGTGGCTGCTGTACATCAGCGAGTGGGAGGCGGATGGCCACACGCTCTCCAACATCCGCGCCACCACCAAGGTACGCCCAACCCTCACACCCACACCCCACACCGGTGCTACGGCCACTATGGATACGCTTCAAATGTTTAATACTCTGCCAAATAATCTACGAGAATTGGATGGAATAGTATTCAAAACACTATACTGAAAATGTTTATAAGCAATACATTATACAACTTTTACGTTCCATAGTTATTAAACAATTAATATGGAGGTTATCATAAACTAATAAACAAAAGGCTTCCCTTCAGCCTTTTTTTAGCTTTTATATTTACATTTAAATGTTGATATTGATGAAAACGGTTCTTTAAGAACACCATACTATGTTTCCAAAATTGAAACAAATAAATATTTTTAAACGTTCATAGTGCCCAAGTACAATGTACAGATGCCTGCACATCAACCTACCCAAAACTGACAAATTTCTTCAATCAATTTTCAACCACATTACTTGGACGTCAAGTTTAAAATCTATTGAAGAAATTTAACAGTTTGTGGTAGCCTGATGTGCAGGTCTTTGTACAGATGTTATGTTAGAATCGTCTTTTTTTACCAAATGTTTGTAAACTTATTTTAGAGTATTTTGTAATTAAATGTTCAACCGAAACATTACCGATGTCAGTATATGTTTATTATTACTATTCATTCCCGTGCAAGTTTGACAGTTCCACCAGCAGATATAAATTGTATTCTACAAATATGTAGTTACTAGCTGCTGTTCCCCGGCCCGCCGCGCCGCACCGCGTCGCCCGAATACGTTAGTGCTTCGTATTAGCTTACCGTTTTTTATGATTTTTATTGAATTTCATAGCGTGATAGCCACAAATCCAACTGGTAGTTCTAGAGATTAGCGCGTGCAAACAAAAAAACAAAGTCAGCTTTATTATATTAGTATACGTGTCGCCGCGGCAGGTGATCGTGCACAGCTGCCTGGCGGAGGAGGCCGCGCTGCGCGACCTGGGCACCGCGCTCATGTACAACATCGCCACCAAGGAGGTAAAGACCGTGGTCAGTATCCGCCCGCTTACTCACATCTCTCCTACTCTAGCACGTCTCTGCACAAACGTGGATCACCATCTTTGATCATCTAAACTTACTTCCTTCCCAATATGTCCATTTCCCAAAACGTCCACGTCCGTTATAAAAACCTAAAATTTAAAAGTGCATAATGTTTGGCTGAGTATAATTCTTTAGTTCGGAAACAAGTGATTATTTTTAGTTAAAGTGATACGTTAGTAAAAAATTTAAATTATATTGAATAAAATATATATTTCGAATGTAAGAAGTTATGTTGTTTCATTTACTGTGAGCTTAACGCAACAGAAGTGGACAGTGAAATGTAAGCGACTAATATTCAGAAAACGAGGATGTTCTATTTTCGTTACATGCAAATCTTAAAATATACAAATCTAAAAATTTCATTGTTTTTATTAAGTGGTCATTATGGGAAATGGCCATATTGAAAAGTGATCGTTACGGGAAGTGGACACTATGGGAGGTGGTCAATCTGAGAATGTAGTCATTACTGGAAGTAGTCATTTTAAGAAGTGGACATTATGGTCCTAAAAGGCTTAAAATTGTGTATAAACCGGCACGGACTCGGGGATCGTTCATTTGTAGGCTTAGGCTAGATTAATCCAGCGTTATCTTTGAGAAGTAACTTTAAATATAAAAAATATTTTTCTAATGAAAAAGCAGACATGTATATGATGTATATTTACACTTCTGATTTCCTTTTTATATAAGTGAAACTTTAAACGTCGCGCTAGACATATTAACAAACATATCAAAATGAATCTGCCATTGTTATCTTGTCCGGCGTTGTTCGGACATGTTTGAGGAAGCGCGGTCTCGGCGCCGCGCCGCCGCCGCCGCGCCGCGCCGCGATGCAGCGCTTGCGTTGGCCTCGGCTGATAATGCAAATAAGGATAAAACGTGGGAAACAATACATTTACGATCTGTATTATACTATTTGTATGCTCGTAACAACTCATTGAAACAAATGATTTGCATTAAATTTCATATCAAAATCTTTTTATTCATAGCCTCATTTTAATAACAGGGAATGTTTACGAAAACCAAAGATGATTGCTCGTTTAATATCTTCTTCCACCAAATGAGCTTGGAGACCGTTTTATTTGTTTGTTATTTCCTAATTCGCCTGTCGAGCACTTGTTTGGCAACCAGTATACAGTTCGTCATTGCCCGCCGTCTCGTCGTGAAGGAGTGTTTCTTAACACAGCATAACACATATTATAGTTTTGTTTACAACTGACATGAAAATGGAAATGTTTGCTCTAGTTACTTAATTTGTTTCGTGTAAATCCGCGAACCAACCGCCACGATACGGTTTCAATATTGACTCAATACGCGAGCACACATGCCACGGCGCATCCGCGCGGCAAACAACGCCAGATGAGTTGATAAGGCGGGATGTTCCGCGGCCACGTGCGGGCGAACCTTCATCTTCCGCGGGTCGTTTTAATCTCACCTGTATTCCACTGTACCACACCACCTGCCAAGGGATTCCCCATTCTTCTTTCTCTTTCTGCGATGTTGAATTCTTTGAACCGTGTCGCAACCATTTTCGTGAAGCCGTCTAATTTTATGTCGTACAATTTGTCTATCCTTCTTAATATGTATATTTATCATTGTTCGCTAACTGCATGCATATTATATGTCGTATGTAAGTAGTGTAATGCAAACTGTATATAATAATTGCCACATAAATATTTTTACAAGTCTCATCCTTGTTAATTTATGTTTCAAAAAGAATATTATCGCAACTTTTGATCCTTTAATTAATAATATTTTGGAACAATTTACATAGCTTATGATATTCACTATGTACATGTATTTTATTATATCTTTTTAATTAATTTAAACAGTTATAAATGTTCCCTCTTAGTATTCGTACCTACTTTCTTTGTAAGCTGGCAATATAACATATTCTCCCTTTTCATGATCGTCGTAGTGTTGTGTCCGACGACAACTCCCAGCGTTTTGTTTCGGATAGTTTCGACGTTGAAAGGATCGCCTAACAGTCGTCGCGTAGAGTCGGTTGTGGGGCGCGCTGTGGGCTGAGGCTGCAGAGCTTGTTGCGTGTTGCAGCGGCTGGGGGCGGCGCGCGCGCTGCGGGCGCTGCTGCCGCCGCGGGCCAAGTCCAAGGTACTGCCCGCTACACCGACCAGCTGGCACTTGAACTGAACACGATGCTGTTGGCAGTCGATGACTCTTACTGTGTACTTGGACGACGGCGGGAGTCTTGGTAGATCCTCGAGTTTCGGTGAACAACTCTAAACGTTTTTAGGGACTAATCTAGTGAAATAGGGGCATAACGGCGTAGGCTCGCCCTTATATCTTATCTTGGGTGGTCAATCCGGCCATCGACAGCGGAGGACGCCTCTAAAGGTTACGTCGTCTCGGGACACCCGGGTTGTTGGGACGTGGGGTTATAAATACTCTGTAGGTCGATTTTTTCTTAAAGTATCCAATAAAAAGCTGATTTAGATTTTATTATATAAGCTTAGCTTAGCTTATACGTCCTACAAAAAGCCGGTACTAAAACCTCGGCGAATAAATCGGTCTGAATATCGGTCATACAAAAAGTCGGTCGTAGGCGGGAGCCATTATCGCTCCAAAACAATAGAGTACAATATAAGTAAAAGTTACAATAGTAACACTGCGTAGCCATCATTGATGAATGAAGTTTTCATACGTATAAAAGAGATAAATAGCGGAAGGCCTGTGGGAACACCGCGTGCTCGAGTGTTTGCCGCGTCAGGTAATTAATGCTGTTGATTCCACTAGGATTATGACGCGACGTATGACAGGCTGGCGCTGACAATTACAATATTATCTTTACAGAATGCTTTTCTCTGTAAGGTTTCGAGGTTACTTGGACATAATTGTTAAATTTTATAAATGAAACTGTGTATCACGGTCTGGCCCCTGATTACAAATAATTAAGGTGGCACTGGGCTGGTCTCCCTACTCGTATGCTGAACAAATTGTAGGCGAAAACTATGGGGAGGGGAAGAGGAGGTAGGTTTCCAGGCGGATATGGGTTAGCTGGAGTTTCCCACAAAAGATTAGCCTGAAGTAGCTCGAGGTACAAAGGAAGGTCATTGCACAACAGGGGGAAGTGCTGACTCATAGTGCAAGTACAAAGTACAAAAAACCATGGCACGTGCGGGTAGTTCTAACATGGCTGCTAACCGACGCGGTTGTTTCAAATTAGATGTATCGCTAGTCCACGTCGGAATGACTGAATATAATGAAATTTTCGATTTCGTAAAAATAGTTTTAGTATATTCATAGTTCCGCGATGGCTATGTTGAATCACGTGCCATTCGCAATTCTTTTTTATTACGAATCCCTTTTTATTTTTTTTAGTTATAACCTACTTTCGCGACAATCACAATTTAATGATAAAATTTAAGAAATATAGTTTCCAGTCACTACTTGCTGTAGAAAAATGTAACTAATATTTGTTGTTCAAGTATTTGCAGGAGATTACTGCCCATAAACTTTATGTCAAATAATTACATTATCATGACATTGTAATGATTTTATTATCAACGCGTGTCAGACAGGAGTTTACATCAGATATATTAGAAACCAATTGTTAAAGTTTTTAATCAATGCTATTGTGTTGACCTGTTTTTATAAAGTTGTATACCAAGCAATGTTTGTTTAGTAAATAAATAACCACTCTCTCCTAAGGTGCAAATACATCTATGTCACACATTGTTTACATTCAAACTCGAAGTGAAGAGATTTTTTTTTATTTTTTTTTGAGAGAGATTGCTGATTGCCGCTGCGGCATTTTCAGCTTCACCGGGCTTTTTGGGGGCGGCGAGGAACGTAAAGGGTCCCTCAAGCCGTGTGAAACGAATCACCTTCAGAGGTTATCTAGAGGGAACGGCATCGCGCACAAGTGCGCGTCCCCGTGCCCTACTAGATTCTCCGAAGGGTTCGAATCGGATCGGAAGTGAAGAGAACTCAACTGAACTTCTTTTGAACTGATGCAGTATCTATCTGTCTTTATTAATAAAAACAAATAGCATCCATTTGAACGGGTATTTAATTTTGTCCACTAAGTGGAACACGAGAGATAGATGCTTTATAGATTTACTATTTTCTTAACGTTTTGCAATTATGATTCAATTATCAACATATCTCCGCGATCAAGCTTGCTGAAATATATCTTAGAGTCAGCTAAAATTCCTCGTCGACCATACCGAGATCCGACACAAACCTAAAGCCCACCCACTCGGAGGTGTAGCACGTAACGTATCTGACGCTGTACCCAATGGGTCGGACTCGCTAGGCGCCTTGTGACGTGACGCGCTCCGGTGGGCGGCGAGCCAGGGACTGGTCTATGTGCGCGCGCAGGTGTTCGACGAGGTGGCGGTGGAGCTGTGCATGGCGCTGCTGCAGCTGCTGCAGGCGGCGCCGGCCGAGGAGCACCTGTTCCGCGCCGTGGCCGCGCTGGCGCGCCTGGCCGCGCACTCCGCCGACGTGCCGCAGCTGGTGGCCATCGTGGGCCCCTCGCCCGCCGCCTACAGGTACGCCGTGAAGGGGAGATACAGAAACCGCTGGTTATGTGGTGACTCTTCTGCTACACTCAGGCCCCTTTCGCGCTGAAGTGGGGATGACGGTAACACCTGACACCCCCTTCAGACGTTGCTCGGACAGGTATGTATGGGTGTACGGATCTCCGAGCGATCATTTTACATCAATATTATTTTACCGTGACGATTTGTTTCTAGTATACTTTGTGCAAGAAGTATGCTGTTGAGATTAGAAATTGTTTTTATTTAATATTTGACTGGTAAGCACAGTGCCTTGATCTCACGATGAAAGCGCACTTTCACCCGGGATCCTCAACTAGTGAGGCACTGGCTATCTTATCTCTAGCCGCTGGAACACAACAATGCTACAAACATTGATGTTATGGCGACATATTTAGATAAGATGGTGGTAGCTAGCCAAGCGGACAAACAAGCCCTACCACCAACCAAACCCGCTGGGAATCGAACCCGGGACCTCTGAGTCTAAACCGGGTGGTCTTAGCCACCACATAAGCGGTTAAATATTAATATGATAGGACTACATCTCGACGTAGGACCGCGAATCCTGAAAAAGGTTAATAACGTCAGAGAAGAGGTTCATCTTAGACCACATCTACGCTTCCCATCAGGTGAGGCAGTGGTCAGCGCAAACCACGCATTGAGTTGACTCACATGCTCACTTTACGTGCTTCTCTTTGGCTTATTACACTATCGCACCACAATTATTTTTTTTTACCTCTAATGACAATTATTTACTTTTTATTGCCATTTCTCACTTTGATATTTATTTTCCTTGATTGTATCACAATACAATACATGAAAGCTGTTTGATCGATTACTGTGATCGAATATTGATGGATCGGTCAATAAGTGTTGTGGCGCCACTGATAAGATGTTATCTGCAGGGGGACGAGCCCGCGGGTGGACGAGCAGATCGACCTCCTCATGCAGCGGGTGAAGTAACCCCCCCCCCACCCCTCCCCCCCGCGCCGCTCGCGACGCCACGCATCATTCAATTAACGGCCGGTTTGCAGATAAGCACCACAATAAATCGCATTGTTTCTGCACACCCACATTCACACAATAGTATTGTTTATTTTATAATGTCGTCGTGTCATCAACGCTGTCTCGACGCTCACTTAAGATGCAAGTTTAGATGGCCGGAAGTTTCCGCTAGTGCTATCTGCCTTTGAACAGGGAACCGCCGTCGCGCCAGGCCACGAAGAGGGGGCGGGCCGCGACCTGTCATGTAAATAGAGCGTTAGTGACGTTAGAGCTAATTTATTGGTGTAAGTCATGAAATTTAGCGTAAGTACCTGAGCTCAGCGAGAGCCGTAGCGTTTGTACCATAGAGTTGTATAATAATGTTATTATGTATTGTATAATTATGTATCTGTCGTTGAACTGTATATTGTTGTATATTTATACGTTATCGATTCAGTCGCTGGCGCGGCGCTTACCCGCGGCGACTGTGGTGCATTTACAATATTATTTTATTATTGTGTTATTAAAAGTGGACGAATGTATTTCAATAAATTTATTGCAAATCGATGTTGTGTATTATTTGAGCGTTCGTCTGGTGTAGGCTCAGCTGGCTGTCTAGAAGGCTCTAAGCCGTCTGAGATCCCAGGTTAGTTGTTGCAAAGAGAATGCTAGCAGCTCCCCCAGCTTACGGGTACGAATGAATGCGAGTGTGGAGCCTCCCGCAGACGATGCAAGCTCACTCACCGCTCACATGCCCCTTAGCCCTACTTCCTGCACTAAGCATGGACGACTGGGTCGAGGCTGACCACAGGGCTGCTGATGCGGCAGCTTCTGGTCGGGCTAATTATGATGGTGTCGCTAACCAAATAGGAAAAGCTAGAAGTTGATGCGATTTTTAGAAATATCTTACTGGTACCCATTATTTGGCTTTTATCTCACCTGCTAAAAAGTTAGATGGGCACTTCACCCGGAATCCTCATCTACTAAGGAACTGGCTTATCTTAATCCTGACGGAACACTAAAATGTTAGTACCATTGTTGCAGTAAGGTTAGGATTATTTAAAAACTTAACTGACGAACCATTCAACCTCAGGAGAAACACACAAAGCCACAGTTTTAAAATATGTCTCATAGGTAGGTAGGATCTTTATACGGTGTAGAGTTGGACATAAGTAAGGCAATTTAAGTAAGCGCTAAGTAATAATTTAATGGAGATCACGGAATGTTTAGGTGACGAAGTCGTTCGTGACATTTACAGTCTATCTATCTTCGAATGTGAAATGTATTTTTTTGTGATTGCTGAAGCAAATAACTTTTCAATACTTAAGCATGCAGAATTGGTAGTTGATCGCTACGGATCACCATTCACCACCGTTCACCGAATGGCGGCGGCGCTGAGCGTCACGCGGCGCCGGCGCCGGCGAGCCTCCGTGCACCGCCAAGATAACGCGCGAGTTAAAGCGCGCGCACCAGTCCGCCGGCGCGCAGCATCGCGACCTCACCTCATTCTCACCTCTCGGACCAACAGGAAATTTTATTTAAAATTTGATCTCAAAACCTTTACAATTCGTTAGCTACGGCAATTGGAGCGGCTCCACACGCGTCGCAAGTGAATATTTCTCTGCTCGGATAGGATCAAAGGTATAGGTATAGGCAGTGCTTGTGGGTAGGTAGGGCCCGATGGAGTGCGAGGAGGGCGTGCCGCTGGAGCTGGAGGCGGGCGGTGGCGGCGGTGGCGGCGGCGGCGGTAAGCGGGGCGCGCGGTGGCGGCGGGCGCTGCGGCGGCGGCTGCCGGTGCTGGCGTGGGCGCGGCGCTACGACCGGCTGGCGGCGGCGGCCGACGCGGTGGCCGGCCTCACGCTCGGCCTCACGCTCGTGCCGCAGGCCATCGCCTACGCCGCGCTCGCCGACCTGCCGGTGCAGTACGGACTCTACTCCTCCTTCATGGGTCAGTCACACATTCTTGTGTTCGTTTACTTTCAATTTCGAAGTTTTCTTTTATTGCCCACAGGTAACCACTTGATGACGAGTAACCAATTGATCACTCTCACGTGATGTTAAGTGACAATTAGGCCGAAGGTAGAAGCGTACTTCACAGTGAGTGAATCATCATTTACTGAGGCACTGGCTATCGTAACTAGCTGCCGGAACAGAAAAATGCTTGTAGCAAAACGAGTTCAAACAAGCACTACCACCAACCAAACTGAGTACACAAACATGTAGCCTAGCCTAGCTGAGAATCGAACCCGGGACCTACCACTAACAACTGACAACTGATTATGGTTTGTGGTTTATACACAGTCAGGCCATAAATCCTGTCACATGTTTAATATAAAATAATTGAGACAAGTTTATTCATTATGTAACCATTTATATACCAAAATGAACTTAACAAAACATAGATTCTTATGACAATAAAGTTTATTCAAAATGACCTCCGTGATTTTGAATACAGGCCTTCAATCTGCGCGGCCAGTCGTCTATCGCAGCACGAACGAGGTCCATGTCAATATCGGCGGCTGCCTTAATCAAGGATGTCTTGTGTGACTCCAAATTGGGATGAGGCTTTGAGCACGCCTTTTCCTCCAAGTGTTGCCATATCTTGTAATCTAACGGACTCAAATCTGGACTGGAGGAGGGCCAGTCTTCGTGCCGGATGAAGTCGATTTCACGCGCCGCCAGCCAGGTCTTGTGTGCTCTTCGCTCTATGAGCTAGCGCCGAATCTTGTTGGAATACCCAGTGAGAGTGAGAAACAGGTTCCACAAGGTTCGTCAGGACTGTATTTTGATACACAACTGCATTCGTTTTTACACCTTTCTCACAAAAATGTACCTCTGTTAAGCCCCAATAAGAAACTCCCAACCATACCATGAGCGAGGATGGAAAATTACCTCGTTGGACACGCGGAATACGGTTGCTCGCATCTTCACTACTGTGTGCATACACCTTATCATTTTGTTTGTTGTAGCTCTCTTGTACGGTAAAAATTTTTTCATCCGAAAAAAGAATTTCCAGATATTTTTTTTCCGCGAACCGCTTCAACAAACCGCGGCATCTCTTCAGTCTCAGGTCCATTAGACGAGTATTCAAACGATGTCCTGTTTTTCTTCAATATGCCCGAAGCCCTAAGTCTTCATTTAACACCCTTTTCACCGTGGTTCTGCTTAACCCCATCTGAAGGGCCAACAGTTTCTGCTTACGTTTGGGATTTCTTTGAAATCGCGCCTTCACAGCTTTTATCACTGCTGGAGTCCTAACAGACCGTGGGCAACCACTTCTTGACCTGTCATCTACACTGGAGTCTTCATTGTATCGTTTGATGGTACGATAAACGAATCTTTTGGTTAAATTCAAATTTTTCAGTATGTCAAAAATTTGAATTGGCGCGTAACCGCAACGATGCAACGCAATAACTGCAACACGGTCTTCTTTAAGCGTCCACTCCATATTTAAAAATGAGTAAAATTCTAAAAAGTATACATTTTTATTTTCATGAACAATTCGAAATTCGAATTCAATAAACTTTTTTGTGGCCAGCATTCTAAAAGAAAAGTTTTTACTGTGTGACAATACTTATGACCTGACTGTGTATATACATATATATACACTTATATATATATTTATTTAGTTTTTGTTATTGTTAAGTTGTATTTTACTTTTGTCTTTTTATTTCTTTTTCTTTATAACATCACCTTGGATACCTAATCTATTAAGCTGTTATTTGATGCTTGAACAAATTGCAGTTTGAATAATAACAAAGTATTCATATTCATATCTTTATTGCACTCCATAAGTTACAAAGATTTTTAAAATATAAGTAGGTACATTTATGGACCCTGTAGGGCACGGCAAGTAGGAGAGGCGAGGGGTCACCTTAAAAAGTTTTCGAATCCCGCTCGTGGATTTTTTTCATCACTTTGTCTTTTTGCAAACTGACATAACTGACTAAACCGCAACAATATTAGCTAAACTTAAAATTGAATTACACTTTTCCTTATTTCTTCCTTCGTAAATAGAAAACGAAAAAAATCTGTATTTGGTACATTTACATTTTAAACACAGGAACAAGGGATGTTTATTTAATTAATATTTTAAATTATTTCTATACTATTTCGTTATTTGTGAAGAAGTTTATCAAAAGGTGGAATGCTCTTACCTTCTACCTTGTCTACCTTCTCTTATCTTCCAGCACGCTTACCGTTCCTGCGACGCGGGTCCTCGGGACGAGATGTGAGAAAGTAGTTGTGAGTAATAAAGGGGTTGGACCGGCGGCATGCCGGGGTGAGAACGGGGAAACGAGACAAAACCCTGCTCCACAGCTGTGTTCGCATCTGGACGTCCGTCACCCCTACTACTGGTCTTCAAAACAATATCTTAAGAAAAAGCTGTCACATTTTCTAACGTTTCTGAAAAGTCTTTTAACATTTTAAACAGCGTAATTTAAAAATCAACTTTTAACTGTCGCGCGAGCTCGTGCCCCGTCTGCGTGGCGCGTGTACACGCTGCAGCGCGCAGTACAGGGTGCCTAGTGCGATTTTCATTCGCCGTTCGATCACGTTAACGAAAACAAGAATCTGCATGGCAAAATTGTAACTCTTCTCGCCATACTAATTTTTATTTTCGTGAAATTAATCGAATGAATAGTACGGATTGTGAACAAAACTCATCCTAGGTGGCATCGTGGGTGTGGTTGCAGGCACGATCCTGTACACGTTCCTGGGCACGGTGAAGGAGGTGTCGATCGGGCCCACGTCGCTGATGGCGCTGCTGACGCTGCAGGCGTGCCGCGGCCTGCCCGTGGAGTACGTGGTGCTGCTCACCTTCTGCGCGGGCGTCGTCGTGCTGCTCATGGGACTGCTGCGGCTCGGTACGTCGCCACCCACTCCTTTACTCGCTACAACTCGGTGATTTTAAATCCATGGAACAAAATAATTTAATTGAAATAATATGTAGTGTTAATTCCGCTAACTCACTCGTTTATCCAGCTTGAATGCAGCACGCGTGCACCACGCGTGGAAGAAACAATGGGTGCAAGCGAACGTGCACTCCGACACCGATACCCGATTTTCAATATGTTAACCTGCCCCCCGACAATATAAAAGCAATATCGTTAGCTATAGGCTATAGCTTCCGATATTGCTTTCATATTGCTTTCGAAATGACAAGATGACGCCTCCTCCCCGCCTCGCCTTCAAAGCGATCGAAAGCGATCGAGTTAGGCGGTCGGCCCCCTGTAACCGGTTCACGGGCTGGCAGTGTCTGTCCTCTAGCGGCATATGCGCAGTGAGTGGGCGACTAAATTCAAACGCGCAGCACTTTTAAACGGAATCTTTTGAAGACGGATAAGCTTACGTGTGGCTGGCTTTGTTTACACCATTTCCTCTCGTTCATGTGTTTGTGAAGGGTAAAGCAAAAATTACAGTCCAGTAAAAAGTCAAATGTATGAAGTGGATTTTCATCTTTGGTAGCTTGTTAACGGCCAGTGGACCACTAGTGGCGACCACCGAACGCGAACACAGTGGTCGCTGGTATTAGTTTAATCCAGCAACTAGACGCTATCACTTATGAGTAGAATTCATAGTTTTTTTACTTTAATTTGACAGTGATTGGACATGTTTGGTTTATAATTGTCCTATTACCATTAAATTTTATTAAACCAAAAGGGTTTTAACTAGTTTTTATCAATGATAATATTAAGACGTAGAAAAAGTCGCCGAATTCAAAACTAAATTTTAATTCGCGGTTCGGGATAAGCTGGTGACTAGTAGAGCGTACGCGGGAAAAACGCGATTACAAGTAGTAGCGCTGCTGGCCAGAGTGGCCTCTACCGCAGCTGGTGACTCAAGATATGATTCCGAACTCCGCTGCACGCCGCATTGCTGCCGCGACATTGCTACTTAGCTCGGGATGTAATCTCATATAAACTTATAGAACACTGCTGCGTGCAGCGGAGTTTGGAATGTGAAAGTTCATACGTTTAGACGTGGCCTCCCAATGTGCACCGATGCCGTCCAAAATATATGAACGCAACTTGTGGCCGCCACGGTGGCCCAGCGTGCGGGCGCTCTTAGATGTAAAGCTTATTGAGTTGTAATTACAAAATGTCAGCTGTCCTAAAAAATAAAATTTTTATTAAATGTGTAAAACATGAAGTGGCAGGACCTACGGTCAGTCACCGCCGAGCTTTTACAAGTTGATAATATAAAGATGTGGTTAGGTTTCATGGTGGACCTGATCTCTGGGTCGGTGACGTCGGGCTTCACGTCGGGCACGGCGGTGATCATCGTGGCGGCGCAGATGAAGGGGCTGCTGGGGCTGAGCTTCAGCGCGGAGTCGGTGCTGGGCAACGCGCGGGCGCTGGCGGCGCGCTGGCGGCACGTGCGCGCGCCCGACGCCGCGCTCGCCGCCGCCTGCTGCGCCGCGCTGCTGCTGCTCAGGGTGAGTGCGGTCACAGCTGCAGGTCTGCTGCGGCTGGCTGCAGCGCGGAGTTGGTGCTGGGCAACGCGCGGGCGCTGGCGGCGCGCTGGCGGCACGTGCGCGCGCCTGACGCCGCGCTCGCCGCCGCCTGCTGCGCCGCGCTGCTGCTGCTCAGGGTGAGTGCGGTCACAGCTGCAGGCCTGCTGCGGCTGGCTGCAGCGCGGAGTCGGTGGTTTTATAAATGCATGTTGTATATTTATGTAGTTGGGATAGGTTCATTAGTTTACAAAAACACAAGTATTGAAAAATTTCCACGAGCAGGATTTGAACCTGCACCCTTCTGACATACCGGGTCAGGTGCTCTTCCAATTGAGCTATCGTGGTTCTAACCAGCCCGCCGAAATTATTCAACACTATTTACTTTTTACTTTGAAAGCCAAAGGCACCCATTCAATGTCAAAAACTACCGTCATTAACACCCGATCATAATATTTTTACAAATCCTGCTCGTGGAGATTTTTTCAACATTTGTGTTTTTGTAATTTGTTTCGCAACAAAATTTGCGTTAAAATTATATAAACAAAACAAAAACATTTTATAAATAGCTTACCTACTTCTTAACTGATCTTTAGTATTTGTAAAAATATATGATCTTTGAATAGGTTAATTATTTATTTTGAGTGGTTAGAAGTCACGAATATCTTTATTTGTTGCAGCTAGTATCGTGTACGATGTTTTTGATGATGATTGTTAACAAACTAGACAGCAACCATTGGTTTAAGGTATCTAGATCTTTTTGGGCGTCGGCGATTGTGGCGTGAACCGAGTGGTCGAAGTAAAACACTTTCACATAGTTTGTCGAATCTAGATCCCCAGAGTTCTAGGTATTGCAAACGGAATAAATGAACTTCCGATTAGGTGAATATTTTGATTAAATAAATACGTTATATCTTGGGACAAAAACGAGCTTTAATTTTTACATATTTAATTTGTACGTCTTGATTTTATGGCGTCAGCATGCACGCTTTGATGCTTAAGAACAGCTAGAATCAATATTATGAACACACTTTTTAACAGTTTGTGACTCTTATTTATTGCATATGAAGCATGATGTGCAATAGGATTGTAATTATGTTTAATATCGGTATTCACTAACAACCTGTATTAAAATCTTCAAAAATTTTGGAACTCGAATATTTTTCATGGATATCTATAACTATTAACCTTCAGTGTTGTGTGTCACAGGTATATATGTAGTATATGAATGAACAGTGTTATGATATTGTCTTACAAAAGTTATAATATATTTAATTGCGATGGATTCCTTTTATCTCGTTGCCGGTAGTGCTCGCCGGAGAGGTTGACGTTTACTTAGGTGCAATATAGTAATTGCATTAAGACTTTGTTTACCAGCTATATACAGCGTATGCCAGAAACACAATAACAAATTGACATTTCTCTTTATTTGTATTTAAACAAGCCCTTGACACAGATTGCCGGTGCGAGTATCAATCGCTTTCGTTTACACGAATAATTATTGTTGCTAAAAAGTAAAAATATTTTGTGTTATTAAAAATACATCTTTAAATTTGATTTGGTTTTATATAACTTAACGCAAATTTTGTTACGAACAAATCACACATTTTAATAGTGTTGAAAAATTATTACCCTTTAAAAAGAATGTATGACTACTTCGTTGCAATTTCCCTGCAAAGGAAGACCTCCCTTCCTTCCACTTCTTACTTCTCTCGGTTCACTGTCACACATATCCCATCGCGCACAAAGAAATTTGGTGACTCGTTTCTTTGTCGCACCTCCAAAAGATGGAATAGTCTACCAGCACACGTTTTCCCTCTTTCCTATGATATGGGGTCCTTCAAACGAGGCGTGAAGAAGCACCTTGTGAGCCGGCAGAGTGAAGTTGACTAATGCTGCGTTGTTTTCACGCTGCACCAGTATTCTTCGCGTCTGGACTCCATTTCCACTTAACATCAGGTGGTGTGGAGTCATTTGCCGTGCTAAGTATAAAAAAAAAATACAGTGATGTTTTCTTGTGGTCATTGTCATGGTCATGGCATTGTCATGGTCATGGCATTGGCCGCAGAAGTGAGTTGTTCGTGGTCGTGTGCGCAGAGGCTGAAGGACGTGCGCGTGCGCGGCGCGCGGCTGCGGAGGGCGCTGTGGCTGGCGTCCATCGGCCGCAACGCGCTGGTGGTGCTGGCCGCCTCTAGCCTCGCCTACGCCCTGCACCAGCCCGAGAATCCGCTGTTCCTGCTCTCCGGTAAGGCGAAGTTGAATAGCGGAAGGTTTAACGATCCTTATCGCGAGGGCATAGATGACGTCGACACGCCACCTTGGAATTTGCTCACACGAATCCGACTGGATGGCGACTGCCCTTAATCCTATTTTAAGATCCATCAGTCTCTACATACATGTTCTGATTGCCCACTGCAGTTCATATTCTTTTTGAGTATCTGATCGATACTCGCAGGATCTGAAAAGGATCCTTTTTTTTGTCAAATTATTTAATGGCGGTATTTAATGAACTACGTCTAGCCTTCTTCATTAAAAATCATATCAGCTATTATATGATTGTGTTTAAACGTTTATTGACGATTATTGACTTTTGCAATCATCATAAATCAGTATTAGATCTGTTAATGAAATGAAGTTACTATTTGTTAAAATGCTTAGCAAATGCTCCAAATGCAAGCCTATCTGACTATGAAAAAAAATATTTTTGGATGCCTAAGTATGTGTGTATTTTCATACCTAACATATATGCTAATATTATGAAGAGGAAAGCTTTGTATTTTTGTATGTTTGCAACAAATAAACTATAAAACTACTAGACAGATTTTAAAAAAAAATTCATTATTAGAATGCTATATTAGCGCTGAGTAACATTGGCTATATAAAAGAAATGTCCACCCGTGTGAAGCCGGGACGAGCCGCTAGTAATAAAATAAAAAAGTATTAACTAATTATTGGTAACGGCGGGCGTTCATTATAGCAGCAGAATAAAAAGCGGATTAGCTAACATAACTATTAGATTGCATAGAATGAGTAACCGTGGTGTGTTGGTGCGGTCGCGCCAGGTCGCGTGGAGCCGGGGCTGCCGCGGCTGGCGTGGCCGGCGTTCAGCGTGCGCGCGGGCAACGGGACGGCGGCGGCGGCGCTGCCCGCCATGCTGCGGCGGCTGGGGCCCGCCGTGCCGCTGCTGCCCGTCGTCATGGTCGTCGCCAACATCGCCATCGCCAAGGCTTTCAGTCAGTATTCATATTTTTGAAAGACTGTACCTCCGAAATGACAAATTTTTGTTTTTTTCTCAAATTGAAAGCAAAATCGTAAGTGATTTCGAGATCACCTATTCACACACATTATCGCACCCCTTGATGAGTTTCATCGTTTGTTTGAATATTCATCAGTTTGTCAGTATGTATTAAGGGTTTTTAAGTCTAGCGGAGACAAAGACCGAGAACTTCACTGCCGTGTGAACACTTGGTGAATAAACCGTATGTGTCTCAGAGAGTATTCTTAAAACCAGATCATGAACTGGTTGATAGCAGCGAGGAGCGGCGCGCGACGCCTCTTGCCGTTACCTTTAGACGCCGCTGCCGTGCGGGAACAGCTCACGCCCCCTCCGTCACCCAGTTACGGCCTAATCGTTGTGTATAAAGTGAATAGGGGTCGTGTGTTGCAGCGGAGGGCGGGCGCGTGGACGCGTCGCAGGAGATGGTGACGCTGGGGCTGTGCAACGTGGCGGGCGCGCTGGTGGGCGCCATGCCCGCGTGCGGCGCCTTCACGCGCTCCGCCGTCGCGCACGCGTCCGGGGTGCGCACGCCCGCCGCCGGCCTCTACTCAGGTAGGGGCAACGATAGCGGGCCCAAGATAGATCCCTGAGGGACACCTGATATCACCGCAACACTCACAGACTGGTATCCATTGCCCACGACTCCTTGAGACAATAAAAGATTTGAACTAACGTAACAAGTCCCCGCGTATGCTATTAAACGCTAAATTACTAACGTAATCTAACGTAACTAAACGTAATAGTTCATGGTCTACTTTGTCAAAAGCTTTATTGAAATCTGTATATACGTCTATTTGAATTCGGTTGTCACCGACTCACCGTTATCAAATAAAAGAATGGTAAACACAAGAAGGCTTGACGGTTATTACATTTACACGACATCGATTTCATTATGTACCAATCGTTCTAAAAGCTACTCTCTCTCGTTACTCGCTCTCGTTCGACAAGGCAGACAAATTCATACTGTGCTGAGAACCACTCTTACGCGTTATGTTGGAAACGCCTTCTTCCTGGTATTTATTGTAAATAATAAACAGAGGTTTACATGTATTTTGATGTGACCTTTAAGGACATGGGCGGAGTTCCGTCAGGCCCAGCGCCTTTGGCGGGATATCATTTGTTTATATCCTAATATAAATCATATTATACTTACTAAAGTGAAAGTTTGACATAAGAATGTCGTGTATTATATAAAATCATAAATACTATGACAAATGGACAACAACTTCTGCACCAGAAAAAAATTCAACAATTTTTGTTTTCACGAATCACGGCTACATTAGGTAGGTACATATAATATTAATTATATGACAACAGATAAATATGACATGTTTGAAGCTTAAAAGTATGGGGAAAAATTGTCCATAATTATGGTCACACTTAGCTCGTGACTGTCCGTGACCTGTTCTGTGTGCCGCAGGGATGATCACGCTGCTGGCGCTGGCCTTCCTGACGCCGTACTTCTACTTCATCCCCAAGGCATGCCTCTCCTCCGTGCTCATATGCGCAGTCATATTCATGGTGAGTGCGTCAGCTCTTTCATTTCGCAGGATGTTTCTAATCATAGGTTTTATCTTATCCCAAAGTGTTCCTTGATATTTTCCTTAACTTTCACTGTCTATTTATTCAACGATCGATCTTCATCCCACTCGATGAGATTTGTAAGATAAGGAAGCGCTAATAAGTCAGAATCCATAATTATCAAGGAACCGGCTATCTTTTATTAAAGTTACGTTATACCGTGGTGTGACGGTGTGTGGTGTAGATCACGGAATCGATAATCGTTAAAAGGGTGTGTGTGTGTCCAGATCGACGTGAAGATCGTGGGTCGGCTGTGGCGCTCGGACCGGGGCGAGCTGGTGGTGCTGGCGGCGACGTTCGGCGCGGCGGTGGCGGCCAGCGTGGAGCTCGGCGTGCTGGCCGGCGTGTTGTGTGCGCTGGCGCGGCTGCTGTGGCAGCTGTGGCAGCTGTGGCAGCTGGCGCGCGCGCCCGTCGCCTTCGCGCGGGTCAAGGTCAGCCCGCTCTATCTGATATTTAGTCGCTCTTGCTATTTCAAAACTTCACCGTGCATCGTTTCGATCGCCTTCGACTGCTTCATCATCATCATCATCAGCCTATACTAGTCCACTGCTGAACATAGGCCTCCAAGTGCACGCCACCGAGCACGATCCGACTGCTTAGCATTTGACAAGTATCACATTTATTTTCCGTAAACTTTCTTCTTCTTTTCTTTCTTTTCTTCTTCTATATATTAATACATGAAGCGAAAACTTCGTAACCCTTTGTAGGTGAATTGCGCGCACAGAGGAGTGTTAGAATTCGCATGGTTTAAGTTAAAATGGAGGAGTGCAGAAATAAAACTTATGTGTAAAGCGCATTTCATTGTATATTTTAAGAATAACGGTCGAATTTCGACTTTCGGGTGACTTATGTAAATATTAAAGCCGTAACTGGAATATCTGTGTGCTGCCGCCGGCCGCCGTCCCCTAGTTTGGCTGTAAGAGCTGTTCGTTGTCGCAGACGCCGAGCGGTGAGGTGGTGGTGGCGCGGCCGGCGCTGGCGCTGGTGTACCTGAACGCGGAGCGCGTGGCGGCGCGCGCGCGGGCGGCCGCGGCCGGCGCCCCCACCGGCCCCCCCACCGGCCCCCCCACCGGCCCCCCCACCGGCTCCCCCGGCCCCCCCGCGCCGCTGCTGCTCGACCTGTCCCGCGTCTGGCTGCTAGACCACTCCGCTGCGCAGGTACCCTGCACACCTGCCCTTTCATATTTTCTCGGGGAGTGAACCTAATCCCGGTAGAACTGGAGCAACCCGCGGAGTACGTGGGGTGAGTTAAAGTGTTAACGGCTGACCTGTCGAAACCCTGGGTTGTTCTATCTTCCACCATTGAGAAGCAAACCCTTTTTTTGTTAACCCGGAAGAAACTCGTGAACCAAAACTAAAGCGATTAGCGGAGAATTTAGATCCAGGATTGGCTGGACATGGAATCCACCGACCCAGTAAAACCCCTTGGAACTGTCGTCATACCCGACTCCACCGGGGGACCAAGTTTCATGTCATATATATAATGACCTCGGCACCCCCACGAGAGTGGGTGGGCCCTGGGTAGCTGTAGCCTCACCAGCGCCTCTCAGTGAATATTGGTGGCCGTATATCGTATGTGGACTGGCTGAGTTCGGATATAGTTGAGTTGCGGTGTGGCGGCAGGTGCTGGAGCGGCTGTCCGAGGAGCTGCGTGGTGCGGGGCGCGCGCTGGTGGTGTACCACGCGGCGGAGGGCGTGCGGCGGCGGCTGGCGCACTGCCCCGCGCTGGCCGCGGCGCTGCACTGCCGCACCGCGGCGGCGGCGGTGACGGCGGCAGCGGCAGCGGTGATCGCAGAACCAGAGGCCGCCGCGCTGCTGGCCGCGCCGGCCGCCTCCGCCGAGCCCGAGCCCGAGCCCGAGCCTGCAGCGTGACCCGCCACATTAAGCTTTCGAAAACCATGATGATATAAACACCAAAAATGTTTTACTGATATCGTTGAAAATTTTAATCAATGATGACTTCAAATTATTTTATTAATAACTGAGATCGATTGACGGTATAGATAGCCTGTCGACGGAGGATACGATTCGAATTGTTTACTCCATGTTTTCTCTCTTTAGTTAGTATAATTTAAAATGAAGTTTACGTGACGGGAACGGAACACGGAATAACTTTTCGAAGCTTTAACTCTGTTTATTAGTATGGCTCTATATTTATGACCCGCACGCTACGGTGTCGCGAGCTCATCCTAAGGAAGTGAGTGAGTTGATCTACGACGCGACGATTAGATTATTAAAAACTTATGAAATCACTTGCTACGGCTCCGACTATGTACCGAAATATAATAAACAACACTTGTAAAATGTAGTTAGTTAGTTATGTGTTCGTATAGAAAAAGTTCTAGCACTTCTCTTGTACTAACAATGTCGTCCATATAATACGAACTGCATTCGAGTCAACGTATAGCCATTTTGTATAAACGCATTTCGGAAGTCGCAGACGCTCGCCGCTGCGCCAAAAGTCATGACATAGCGGTAACATGATATGAATCGACGAGCAGAAATATTTGTCCCTTATTATTAACATTAGACCCTTGTTGAAAGTCAAGTAAAAATTTTTGGGTAAGTGTAAATTGCATTTATTGCCAATGATTCAGTTAGCGCATTTTATTATCTTTTCAAAAACATACGACAGTCCCTACCTTCCATACAAGAAAACTCCGAGAACGTTGTTTATATTATACAAGTGGCGATTTCCGGCGGCCACTACAAAGGTACTCAGCACAGCCGCCATTTTTTTTTAAAATAATTCCGCCATTATTAAAATATTGTAGCTTGACATTCAGGAAAGTGCATGTGAATTATAATATTATTATTACTCTGCACATATTTCTGCCGCTGCTGCTATTATTAATAATATTCATAATTGTACACTTTTCCTGAATGTCGAGCTTGAGTTATGCATATATAGTTATATTTTCCATATTCTATTACCATTACATTATTACATATTTACCATTACAATTACAAGTACCACAATTAATTCAACAAAACTAAACTGTAAATAAAAGCTATCTTCATCATATCTATTTATTGTGTTGACTATTCTTAGGCTATTTTGAACTGTAAAAATATATTTTTTGTAAATAATAAAGTATATACCCCGTACCCTTTTTTATTTCTTTAATTCTGTAACATAAATGATATCTTAAATATTATTATTTAATAAATTTAATTTTCACAATGTTGTAACCGTTATGAACATCTTCAATTGGCTAGATTAAGATTTCTAGCCATACTATGCAGTAAATTGGCTGTATACAGACGGATATTATAAAACTTCCTTTCGGAATCTTACAATTTGGGACATAGAAAATAATATTATTCTCTACAGACAGACCTCAGAATAATAACTAATATTTTATTGTTCTGAAAGACAGACTACAAACACACTTACAAATAAAAAAAACTACAAAATTAAAATGTACTTTAGTTATTTATTATTTGTAGTTCGGAAAAATCATAACTACATTTAAATAAATTAACCTGTGTAAGTACGCAAAATTGTTTCTAAAATTAACTTTTGAATATGTAATTTTTTTACATATGTTTTTATATACGCCGCCTGCTCGGCTCGAAACCCAAAGGTCGTAGGTTCAATTTCCAAGTTGGGCGAAGTGTTTCTGATTTATTGATGCATAGTCCGAGTTTGTTGAACCTTATTTACTGTGCCCTAGCAGGGCGTCACATGAATAGCGGGTTTATATTTAACACCATACATAAATGTTATGTGATACGTGGCTTGATTTCAATGATGGCTGCCTTTGCCCAGTAGTGGCACAGTTATACTTACATCTACAACTTCATGCAGTTATAGGCTTATTTAGTTTACTATTTTTATATATATGAACAAGGACATACACGCATATTAATAGCATATTGGCTTAGCTAAATACACAAAACAATCTAGAATTGTTTAGAAAATACGCCATCTTGTGATAACATTGTGTACCAAAAACTACTGGCTGGTGGCTGGGAGCTAGGTACCTATCAAAATTTTTGAAGCTGCTTCTTGAACTTAGAAGAGTGACTGGTGAATGGTTATTCGTAATCATTCAATCTTTAATGTTACCAGTTATATGGTGTAAGTTTAAAATGCGGTTATTGTTTTGCATGTAAGCAGGTTTTCTAAAAATTTTTTGTTTTATGGATGATCTTTACAATATAATCTGTCCTATTATGGTTGAACATATGAATATATTATGCGCCTTACAAATAATCAAAGAATAAGGTCCAAATAGTTATTCCTCCAGGTTTTGTCTCTTTTACTCTACCTTAAAATGATGTATAAATGACAGGAACAGGAAGGATTATTTGTTTATTTGTAAGGCACTATAAGTTTAAGATAGGTGTAATAATGAGGTTTTCAAATTATGCATACAATACAACTTTACAATTATACTTTTTTTTTTTTTTTGGAGAGAGATTGCTGATTGCCGCTGCGGCATTTTCAGCTTCACCGGGCTTTTTTGGGGGCGGCGAGGAACGTAAAGAGTCCCTCAAGCCGTGTGAAACGAATCACCTTCAGAGGTAATCTAGAGGGAACGGCATCGCGCACAAGTGCGCGTCCCCGTGCCCTACTAGATTCTCCGAAGGGTTCGGATCGGATCGGAACTACAATTATACTAATTTATATTGTGCTATATATATCATATTGTTTGTTCTGAAGATGAGAATTATTTCAGGCATGTTTTTTTGAATGATATTATATGTTATTAAATTAAGTAAGTATAGCTGTTGTATATGAGTTCTAGTTTTCCTAAAATAAAGGAGATGGTCGACGATCCCTACACTGCCTGTCACACACAAAAAAAAAAATCTTTTTTAAATATACAAATATTTTGCCTCCTATATAAATAGGAGGCAAACGAGTAGGCGGCACACCTGATGGGAAGCAATCACCGTCACCCGCAAAACCAGAGGAATCGCAGATGCGTTGCCGGCCTTTAAGGAAGGAATAAGCTCGTTTCTTGAAGATCCCTAAGTCGTAATGGTCCGCAAATACCGCTGCTGAAAGCTGGTTCCACAGCACTGTAGTTCGTGGTAAAAAATTAAGTGAGAAACGCACTGTAGTAGACCGCCATCCATCAAGATGATGAGGATGGAAAGACAATCGATTGCGTGTAGTGCGGTGAAGGAAATCAGCGGTAGGGATCAAACCGAACAATTCCTCAGAGTACTCCCCATGATAAAGGCGATAAAATATACAGAAAGACGCAAAGTCTCTCCAAAGGGCCAGTAGATCGAGCCGACCAGAGGTTACCACGTCGTCGTCGACAACTCGAGCAGCTCTGCGTTGAATGCGGTCAAATGGGAGGAGTTGGTACTGGGGCGCTTCAGCACAAAGATGGGAACAGTATTCCAAATGAGGTGTGATCATGCGTCATAATCAAAATTTTATTTCTGTGTTGGTTTTTTATTCTTTAATAAGAATCAAAAGAAGTTAGAGTTGTAAATAGCAGGGTTTTTAAGATAAAAAATATGAAGCACCACGTACTTTAAAGTCTAATATATGAGATGACTTATCTACATCATATACTAGACGGCGCTTCTGTATTAAACCATGGATTTTGAGCCATAGTGAAGCGATTGACACTGGCAGTTACGGATCAGTGACATCTCGCTTGACGTAACTCAAATCGCTGGAGTACCTATGGCGTTTGCACGTTATTCAGAATAAATTGGATAATCGTATTGCACTGCATCTGGATTGCTTCACTCATTTTGAATGTAAAGTGTAGGACTAATTATGAAAATGTAAATAGAGCTCTTTCAGAGGTACTCCGTTGGTTCACTATTAATAATTTACAGCTTAACGCTAAGAAATAAAATGTATTAAATTTATATTACCAAATGTCAGATATGAACCGATCGATATTAGAATAATCGGTGATTAATTACATTTGGTAGATTCTACAGTCTTTTTAGGCATAACCCTTGACTCAAAACTTTAATGGAATCCTCATATATCGAAATTGGCCGGTAAACTCAGTTCTGCTGCTTATGCCATTAGAAAAATTAGGCAGTTAACAGACGTTGAAACTGCTAGAATAGTTTATTTTAGTTATTTTCACAGTGTCATGTCGTATGGCGTCCTACTGTGGGTAACAGCGGCTGATATTGAAACTATATTAATTTTACAGAAACGAGCAATAAGAACAATCCATAGACTCGGATCACGAACTTCCTTAAGAAATCTTTTTTAAGGAGATTGGTGTCCTGACAGTTGCATCTCAATATATTTATAATTATATAGTTTTTGTACGTTGCAATATCAGCTCCTTTAATAAACATTGTGGCGTACACAATTTCAATACTAGAAATAAGACAAAACTTGTAATGCCACTGTTCAGGTTACAGAAGGTTCTTGGTCTTTTCTTGGGGCAAGGTATATACTATTACAATAAAATACCAAGTACTGTACTAGATTTACCTTTAGATAAGTTTAAAAAACATGTGAAGTCGTTATTACTTATAAAAGGTTATTATACAGTTAAAGAATATTTAGATGATAAAACAGCCTGGTTATAACCAAATGAAAAACCAATGAAAACATTATACTCTATTTGAATCAATATAATAAAATTAATTTACATAATTTTTATACTGATATGATAGCCTTTATCAGCAGTGTCCTACAGATAACAAACAGTGTTGCATTAAATAGATCATTAAGTTTTTATTTAGAGTATCTTGAGTGTGTCATGCTCTCTTTATTGTCTCTGCGGTGGTGGCGTGTGCGTCGGGTCGTTACGTTCCCTAAAATATGGTTGAGCGAAGCGATGGCTGATTCATATGTCATACTCGTGAACGAGTGCCGCCTGTGGAGGCTGGTCTGCTCTTGCATACTTATCTTATTATTAGTATTATTCAATGTAGTTTGGCTTTGTTTTTCTTAAACAATTTTTTACTTTTACTAGAGTAGTAGTAGTGGTACTGTATGACATTGTGGAAATTGAAACTATTACCTAATGTAAATTTGTTAACTTAATTTTTTTATTTTGTGTTTTTTTATATGTTGTGGTTGTTTTCTATACTTTTTGTGTTTATTTGGCATAAGGCATTTTCTAATATTTTTGACGCTGTAAGGGAGAAAAGAGCTGGTAACTGCTGAGTTTCTTGCCGGTTCTTCTCAGTACATGATCTCCCGCCCAGACTAGACTTACAAACCGATGGCATAGTGATATTCACAAGAGCTACTTGTAGCCTAAACTGAATAAATGATTTTGAGTTTTGAATTTTTTAAATTTTGTCCCAGCAGTGGAAACATAAAATAAGCTAATAATGATCGTAATAATTGCATCTGGCACATGCATCACGCGTTTTGTGGAAGGTCTCGGTCTTCTTGTAGTTTCGTGTGAGATCTTTATAATCGTATTTTCATTGTAATTACGAAATTTACCGTTAATTGTACATCAGTGCTTAAGTCACGCCCAAACATAGCAAAGATGGAAGAACTTAACAATGCGACTCATGTGCCTACATACTTTTTTTGCTCAGATAACATATTTTATTGATATTGATGATGTTTATTTACTTTTTACTCTATCAACAATAATTATCTACCATATTTATTTATTTATTTTATTGCCACAACTACAGAACATATCTATATAATGCTGTCTTCTGTGTGTCCTGAGTTTTAATTATATTATGTTATTATATAAATACACCTTACTGGAATGACGAGGACTTAAGATACGACCAGGAATTTGTGAATTGATTTCAATATTGAAAACTCCACCATCTTTAACATGCTCTTCTTAATAGGAACGGACCTGTTATACTGGGTATGTTCCAAGGGCTATTAACGCTAATTGGCTCAAAGAGGATAGGTGAAGTAAAGCACAAATACTTCGAAAATGAGCTCTTTGTCTATTCATATTCATATTATTTCGAATTACAAACTCTCCTAAATAGATTGGCTCATTTAACCTATAAAGCTCTAAAAAAATAGTTACACTAATAATAATATATGCAAAAGGCAGTACTCCTTGACACGGCACATATTGTCAGGAGGTTCCTCCCTCTGCAGCCCTAACCACCGATAGCTTGGGTCTATCCCCACTGCCGGTGCAACCTAGGTTAAGTTTTTTATAATATTTTATATTGTAAATATGTTTTTTATAAATAATTGTAAAAAAAAATTCTTAAGAAATATGTTTAGTAAAGTAAATAATAATAAATAAAGCATGCAACACAACCGAAATTTCTTGTGACAGATGACCACCAGATGGCTGAGACTGACATTGCCGCTTTTGATTGATTTCATATTGTATAAACATAGAAAAGCAGAGGTATTGATCTCATACTGACATTATAGTAATACGTGATTTGTAGGTATTAAGAAACATTAACTCTATTAAAGGCTGTCATTGAAGAGAAAACGTATCTTTTTACTTTGAAATTTACCTTTTTTTTAACTAAACTTACTTTAACTTTTTTTTAACGTTGTGTTATCAAATTTGTGTTATTTCATCTGCAAAGATGAATCTGCATGGCCATCGGTTGCAATGACTGTTGGATAGATGGCGCTATGCTGCTACAAAAGCACTCTAAAACATTAAAAAGCAGTGACAAAATTCAGCGCTTACGTCAGCCTTCTCGGTAGCATAGCGGTCAGTGCAGCCGCCCGGATTGCGGAAGACCCAGGTTCGATTCCTGGCTGGGTCGGGTGGGCGTTTAGTTTTTTCACTGTATTTTATAAATTTTATAAATATTTTTTTTTACTTTCAAAGAATAAAATGTATTATATTGATTTAATTTATTCGTTAATTTATTAGGTCTGGCTAAAATATTTTGATGTCAGTGCCGCAAAGCATTACAAAATAACAGATATGGTAGATATGAAAATTACGTTAGTTTAGTTTTAATTTATTTATAAACATAATTTTAAACACCGTTATGTAGGTCTCCCACTATTTTTTAACTATCGAAACAGTCGACTCGGGGCAGATATCGACCATCTCCTTAGCTATAGTTTGCGATGTGAGTTTTATCAACTTTTCCGATGATCCGTAGACGGTACATCATCGCATCATAACTGAGACTGACTGTATTTTAGTTAATTTATGACATTGAAATGAAACAACTTTTACGGATCTACTCGAGTTTATTAAAAAAAACGCGAAAAATAAACGCCAGTAGATCCGTAAAAGTTGTTTCATTTCAATGTGTAGTGTTCGCGTAAAATTTAGAAAACAATAATTTATGACATTTTACTAAATATTGCACAACTTAAAAGTGCGCATAGATATCAAAAAAATGTATGTGATACTAATAATTAAGGATATGAGTACATACAGTAGATATGAATACTAAAAACCCAAACAAGAAACTGATGGAACTACTAGTCCGCTCTATCCTGTCTTCATCATCATCATCATCATTTTCAGCCCGCGTCTACCCACAGCTGGGCATAGGCCTCCTCCATGTTACGCCAATCCCTTGTTTTGTGCTGACCGCATCCAGGTTTTTCCAGCAACCAGCTCTATATCTTTAGCTCTCTCTATCCTGTCTTAATAATAAAAAATGTCATTTGTAACGTTTGAAGGAAGACTTTGTTTTATTTATTAAGCAAGCAAGCAGTGGTAAATGATAATATGAGTGTGTTAACACCAGTTCAATTTATTGAATGAATGAAGTTCTGGGCCGGGCGGGCCGGTCGTTGACATTTAGTTTAGCTACATTAGTACATTATTACAATCAGTCATTCAATTCACTGCCGTGTACAGTGAGAGGCGCGTCCGTTTTATTTCTTTAAAACAAAGGATTACTGTGAAACATGGAATCCTGACATAAAAGTTAAGTAGTTTTAGTGAAGCTTGTGATAAGAATTTAAAAGTATTCTAAAAAACGTCCTTTCGCGTTGATCGGCACTCCATTCCGCGGAGTTGTTAAATCGACCTCATTCAGAAGTGTTTATGTTTAGTAAACGGGTAACTCGGAGTTTGTTTTGCAAACAAACAGTTTACCCTCGTACAAATAAATTATAAATAGTGCCGGTGAGTTAGTGTGTATTAGCATCGATTCGCCAATGTTTGGATCGCCGACTCAAGTGGAGTGCGTTATGTGAGTGGTGCTGTGAGAGACCCGAGCCTTAGTTGTGGCAAGTGCAGGCAGTGCGATGTGGAAGGCGGCGGTGGTGGTGGCGGCGTGGGTGTGTGGCGGCGGCGCTGAGTCTGTACTGCAGGACATCAGCCGCAATCTGCGCTCGGAGATGGCGGGCGTGCTGGAGATGGCCAACGTCACCTACTCCGCGCCCGTCATCAACGCGACCTACCGAGCCCGCATCGAGTTCGACATGCGCGCCATGGGCTCGCTCTACAACGCCACGCACCTGATCATCGATTTCATCGCCAACAAGCAGGCCTACCCTGAAGGTTGGTTACTCACTTTTACACAATAATCTCACATTCCTGCAAACTACAAGCTCTGGTTAACATTGTGGTGGATCTCTTTAGAAGAAGCAGAGGAATTTATCATCTATGTCTATCAAAAATTGAAGACCAAATAAAAAAAATAGAGTGGTAATATTGCCCGACTCCAGCATGCATTTTTTTATTGAGATTTTATTCTAGGTATATTACTTTTCCAACCAACAACAAAAAAAAAGTCTTAAACTGATCAAAGTGCCTTATCAAGCAGGTAGACATAAATAGGTACTGTCTGTAAAGTAAAGGTCTTGCAAATAAACAGAGAATAAGCTTTGAATAATTATTCTGTGTTTTGTCGCTTTTACTCTCAATTGGAACTCTAAACATGGAATTTGAATTTGAAGCTTAATTTTGTTTAATTGTAAGGTTTAAATGTTTTAGAAATGGTAATCACATTAACCCTTTTTATATGATCACAATGGACAAATAAAATCTCTCTCAAATAAAATTTTTATTTGGTATTATTAATCTTTTGTATATTTATTGAAATATTTTTCCTTCTGTAATAAATAGGCTTAAATAAAATGATATAATAGCAGTAGCTCACAACCAGCATATCAGCTCCAGGTGCCTCGTATTTCCATACAATGGCCACACAATGGTGCTGGCAGCTTTTCCTATAAACACCATAACAATGAAGTCTGTAACACTATCTGTGATCAGATCTCTGTGAATGGTAGAGCAAGTAGACTGCATGGGATTCAATCACCCAGCGTGATTGAATCACTTGCAGTTGCATATAGTATTACAACTTCATAAAATGAAAATGTAACAATAAGAACCAAAGTTGAATGGTTTCGCGGTTCTACATATTAGCCCAAGTTGTTGACTGCAAAGGCCTCTAAGCCAGCCTCAAGCCTGGCACTCGCCGCCAGTTGTTATCTCATTTCATAAGCATTGACACTACGACGGGGGCACTTATTTCGGTACATCCGCTCGCCTCGGGTTTATATATGTAAAATAGTATACCTACATGAGACAAATAATCACATAAATTAAATATCAGTCAATATCAACTCAAAAGTAAATTGTATACTATGCTCAATATGAACTTTAGATACCAAACACTGCGAAGAATTTATGCATAGCTTAAAAGCACATCAACCATGCACGATACCGGCAATGTGGTACCACTCAGTAATATACATTTCTAAAGACCGCCACCTCCCGCACGACGAGAACTCGGCTCTTGGGCGACGGACATTGAAGCCATGGTGGTGTGCCGATGACCCGCAGTGTGATTCACTACATGCATCCTTCGTACAATAAATAGCCATGGACCATAGAATGTTACAGCTCTCTTCAATGTGCTATGACTTGCTATATACAGAGTTAGGCAGCATCAAAGTACTTTATTTACAGGACTTAATCTAGGTAATATTTAATGCATGAACAATATGTTCCTCGATAGCCTAATTTATTACAAAAACACAAATGTTGAAAAATGCAACAAAATTTGCATTCAAATTATATAAACAAAAACAAAAACATTTTTAGCCTAATTTATATAATTTTGCTCTTATTGCGTGAATTGCATTGCCTCTTTGTGGCAGAATCGAGAGCGCAGCAGCCGCCATAGCTAGTAGCCAGTCGTTTATAGGTCCAGTGCGCGGTCATCGGTAGTGTTAGGAATTTATGGCGATAACGGTCGGCGCACGCGCTGACGCGATGCCTCGGTCTGTGACTCAGCTCAATTCATCTTATGATCCTTTTTATTCATAAAACATTCTAAAGTTCGACTAACATACCATTGTATAATTTTGATTGCATTTGCAATTTTTTTGGTACTGCTAAACATTATATCATCGGATCATTAATTTGCTTATGATGCTATTATAATGCTTTTTGTAGATATTATTAGCATATATATCCAACCACACCATCATTGGTTTTTCTCTCCTTGAACTAATCCTCAAAGAAAGTTATTGTAAAATAACCTATGTTAATTTTTGTTATATTTATTATTACTTTTATTATTTATTTATTTATTTACTTGACTGTGAGACAAATAAATTGTAAACAACCAAAAAAAAAAGGAAGTCAGTCTTCAACACCAAAATTTCATTTATGCAATAAAATACTAAATGTTATCACTGCATGTAAAAATAAAGTTACTTTAAATACTGTTTATGAGGAGCTAGCTCGTTGGCGCAGCGGCTTATGCGTTCGGTTTGCGATATTGCCCGTTATTTCGCACAGCCTGGTCACTGGATGGGTGACCAAAAAACATCTCGGCCGCGTCCCCTTCGCCTCCTTCCATACCTCTAAATCGAAATCTCTAAGTTGGTACTTAACTGAATCAGAGCCAACACGGGAAATAGCTAGTTATTTATAGTTTTTGGTTTCAATCCGTTTTTCTTTGACTGTACTTTAAATGCCAGTGCGAGTTGACGACAAAAAAAAATAGGTAAAAGTGGCGAGGTGCCAACTCGTGCGCACTCGCCACTTTCAGACATGTCAGTTGACGAATAAGTCAGGTCTAGAGTCGATCTGATGATGGAGCCGAAAGACAGTCGAGGGAACTCTCAACGATTTACAGCAATTACCTGGTGTTTTATCATCGGCATCAGCTCATTGTATGTCCCCCCTGCCAGCAGTGGAGACATTAAATAGTATATCAGACATAAGTATAATAGTCATCAAACTTTTATAGTTGTTCCATTATCTCCACCTTTTTATTGTAAAAGGCCCACCCGCCTTCAATAGACCTTCTTTAAAACTGATATGCGTATCTAGGTAATTAATAATATGATTTCAATATTATTTCTTGCTTTTTAGAGCTGTTTTAACTTTTTTTAGTTTCCAGTTTTTTGAAGTCGGTTTTTTATCTTGGCAACACGAATGTTCATTTACATCTGCCCCCCGACCGCCTAACCGATCGCTTTGGCTACGTGTATAGTTTATGACGTCATCTTGTCATTTCGTACCGCCTATGGAAGCAATATCGAAAGCTATTGGCTATAGCTATAGATATATGCATATACCTATTAGCTAGATGACAAGATGACGTCATAAACTATACACGTAACCAAAGCAATCGGTTAGACGGTCGGGCCCCTGGTCTGCTGTTTCACAACAATTGAAGTTTACTAAGACAAGTGCGAATGAACAGAGCGCAATTATGTATTCGATTCTCGGAGCTCCAGCTGCATACTTCCCGATACAAAGAAAGAACGAAAACATTAATTCCAGGTCGGCGGGCGCCGCGGCGGGCGGCGCATTGTTCCGATGTTTCCATAACAAGCCGGGCCGTCCGCCTCCGCCCGCTCTCGTGAATCACGTCCTTTATCGTTCGCAGACAATCAGCCTCGATCTTACCTTGTGCCCACGTCTTCTCTGCGTGTAAGCAATCACTATTATCACATTTCATTTAAGACATCCATCCGGCTAAGCATTTGGTTTAAATACAGTATAAGTTTAGTGGTGGGTCAACCGAGAAACCTGTACTGTATTTGTCAAATCGACCTCTTTTTATTAATAATTATATCAGATTACAAAATAGGTTAATTATAATAATAGGTAAATAATTTCAGTTCCTTCAAGTATATAACGGTGTAAATATGTTGTGTTGTTTCTTGTGCTATTCATGTTTTGAAGTAGTATTGTTGTAACATCCTTTCATTTCACATGTTTGATGACACGAGCGATCTCCGCTATCTTCGCGGATCTCCTTCTTTTGTTCGGTTTATTGAACAATGGTATTATGTTCGAGGTAGATGTGGAAACCCCGCCACGGCCGGGCGGCCCAGCGGCCGGTGCCGGAGTCCTGACGAGCGCCGCGGTCATCGAGACTTGTTTATTATCAACTGTCGATACAATGGAGGAGAGCACTCTGCTAGTTGCGACATCTCTCCTTTAAGTTGTTGCAATCGTATGGGCACAGATTAAGTAATAGTGTATGGGTTTGGGCATCACTCAATGGATCTCTTAGTCTATTCTACTATTATTGCAGAACTCTTCGTTATCCCTTCTGTATCTTCGCTATGTTGACTATGACCTTCCTCGATACATATCGCTTAAGGTTGATGACGACTGGTAGTGATTATTGTACCTAAAGCGACTAATGAAAGTAAAAATAGCTATTGTTTTATTTAATGAGGCGGTTATTTGTACGATTATAATAGGTTCTCACACTCGAAAAACCAATGAGTGTACCATTCACACTACTTAAACGGTAAGAAGACTAATTTCGTCATTTTCTTTGGTCTCTAAAATACGCACGTAAATAAATAAATAATATGTCAATAGCAGAATTTTTGCTTTTAAATGAATCGTGACATCAAATCAAAGTTAGCAATAGAGATGAAAGTGTCGGCGTATTTTGCAGTGCCATATTCGAATATTGTATGCTAGCTGATTGCTACGATCGTGCTGTAGCCGGCATCTCGAATAGCGTTCTCCTGTACATAAGCCAGCAGCTTCTCTGCGACCGTGCCCCGCAGTGGTCTCCGAACTGTCCTGTTTTCTCACTTTCGACCGGCCGCCGCCGGCGCCGCGCCGGGCGGCGGTGATTCCTTCAAGTCGCGCATGACATTTGTCTTGATGTGGCACGCGAATAAACTCCTTCATTATTATTAAGATTACTGTGTAATAGAAGGACAATAAATATTTTTATTATTTTATAATGACCTCATTCTAGCATGCCGTTACACATATATGTATTCCATTATGTTGGTTGAGTCGTCGAATCATTATGATGAATTGACGGTGCGAGTGTTTGCAGCATCACGTTTTCGCGGCTATGAACCGCGAGTGGCCCGGGTTCATTGTCGGAAGGTTTAATTCATTTCAATTTTATAATTGGCATGAATATCTTCCATCGTGAAATCACACAAATAACGAACGATCTCACGATTCACCAATGTAGTAAGTAGGTAGTTGGTGTGGTCCGTTAACCTAAATATGAGCCGTTTTACGACGGCTGGAATTAGATGCACCGTTTGTCTTTAACCGTTGAAGGCGTTGGGCCCGACAACGCAAGATACTTACAAGATCCAACTGTTAAAAGTTCAGTTACATCACATCTATTATGTCATTGCTTTGTTGATTTTGGAATAACGACCAACTGCTGACAACTCACTAATCGGTTACAGATAATGAAAGTTTTTTGTAAAATGGTTCTTTAACCTCAACTTTACGAATTTGTAAATATTTAATTTAGCTTCAGTGCAGCAATTAGAACTTGAAAATAAAAAATTTGAATATTTTAATTGAACATGACAGACTATTAGGCATTCAATGACAATTTGTATTTCTTTTAAACAATTGTGCAAATGGTTGGAACCTTTTTGGCACTTCGAATAAACTACACTTAGTTAATCCGGCGCCGATGTCATACCACAGATTAGTCGTCATATTGGCTTATTTCCAAAGGTCTACGAGTCTATTATTCTTCTATTCCCACTGGGTCCATGAAATTCTGCAAAGGGAAAAAACCGAAAAGAAAATAACAAGCTACAATCCCAGAATTCAATTTGAGCAATGTTGAATGCAACATGAAATATTTCCTTGTCCGATACCTATACCTAAATAATATCAATAATAAATGAGTTTACGAGGGGTGTTCAATAAAAAGTATTAATGGCATATAAACTCCTTGAACAACATTTGATAAAATAAAAAAATAATAGTACATTGTTCACCGAGAGGAGAAAGTGACCGATCACCGTCGAGGGTGTCGTTTGAAGCCCGAGCCGTAGGCGAGGGCTTTAAAACACCTGAGATCGGGAATCGCAGTTTCTCTCGAGTGATACATAGTGCTTTATACTACACCTACAAGGAAAATAAAAAACGAAATCTTTACTAATTGAAATTTATATTGAAATTGTTGCAGTTAGTGAAGCTTAATGTAACACTTTTTCCATTAATGTTTGTTTGAGATGTTTGCGACAATGTAGGAGGAATAACTGGCTGTGCTGTTGGCACTGCGCTCGTAGAAGGCTGTGGTGCCAGAGGGGCAACTGGCTGCTGAGGGGCATTTGGCATCGCCGCGCTCGTTGATGGTTGAGGAGATGAGTCTTGATGCACATTAATCGATCCCGATATTTGGTTATTTATTCGTGTTTTGTTTCCTACGGAATTCTCTATGTAACCTTCTGCAACAGCGGACGATTTCCAACCACCGTGGCGTTTTATTGTGGTTAAATCAGCACCAGTATCGGCAAGAATAGTCGCTGAAGTTCTGCGAAAGCAGTGGCCAGTGTATTCTAGTGGATTGAGTAAATTAAGGTAGGAAGCTATTTCTCTTGGCACAGTACTTATTTTGTTTTTCCCAATTACTTGTTTCGTACATTTTTTGTTTTTATATTGTAGTAAAAACCGATTGGTTTTGGGGTCACTGGGGCGAATTTCGTTATATTTCTTTATTATCTCATAAAATAAGCCCGATATAACAAATGATCGTTGAATTTTGGTTTTTGTGTTAGTATTGACAATTATTCGATTTTCGAGGATTTCGATATCGTCTGTTGTCATATCCACAAGTTCTTGCGAACGACAGGCCCCATTTACTCCTAAAATCAAAATAACCTGTAAACAAAAATATCAAACATGAAAACCTAGTAGATTTCTACTCATAAATAGGTACGTAATAAATCATAAACCAGTGCATTTTGTTCATAAACTTACCTTCATCAACAAATATTTGTCATCTGGAGCATTCTGCAAAAAGGAATAAACATCCTTTGTAGTAAGCACTTTTGATTTCTTACTACGGAATCCCTCCGACTTTCTTTTCAGAAATGCTGTAAGTTTTTTGTATTCTTGAATATTTATGTCGTTTCTTGTCAATATAGTACTTTTCAACATTGAGTATATAGACCATAACGTACTTGGTTTGTATTTTTGCGCTTTTTCACTGAAATACGCTAGCAAAACAGTTTCAGAAAAAGATGCCGCATTTTTTTCACTTTTCCATTGCAAAAAATCGTCATAAGTTTTATTATATTTTTTAATTGATTTCTGTGGTAAAAGGTTATCAATCAGTATTTTTGCTGTTTCCTTCAACTGCGGCGGAGTTAAAAAATCTTCATCATCACTATCACTACTTATCATTTTGATAGTTTTATTTTACTTTCTACGAAAACTGAATCCTCAAACAACACACAAATTGGAAATGGCGCCAATGGCGTCTGCAATTTTCACATGTTCTTTTTTCAAATTGTTTATCCTGCCGCCGCAGGGTCGCACTGCCAGCCCGACACCATCCAACACACAGCTAGTGGCCAGTGTCATTTTGCGAACTTGGAGATAAAAACTCACTGTAAAAACTTTTTGGCTTTTGATATTTAGGTTACCGGCGCATAGTCTTACCCAAAATTAAAAAAGAAAAACCACGTAAGAAATGGATTTTCATACACTTTTCTCTCCCGCTCAGATGCGTTTTCTCCCCGCATATTTGTTCGCAATTGATATGCAATGACGTACTTTCTTTTGAACAGTCGCCATATTGTACACAAGTGTAGAACAAATACTTATAATTTAAATAAAAATATTAAAAAAAAATATTACCTATTGGTTGGTGTCCTATATCTTTCGTAACATCTCACGTTTCTATTCGAAATTTACATGTACTACTCCGAGGTCAACGACCGTTAACTTAAACAAACATTGCTGTCGTGGCTATTTAACGCTACTACATCCTAGAAACTAAATAGGTACCTACGTTATTTAGTCTAGGTATGAATGTTACTTAGCCACTTCCTATTAAAAGTTTCTTGGTTCGATTCCCAGTTACTCGACAGAATTACTCGATTCAGAAAAAAATAAACTACGTACCTATGCTATTAGTATGTAGGTATGGAAATGAAATGAAATGAAAATGTGCTTAAGCAAAACTTTGACTTACCTATGTTACTCGTAACAAGTGTTCAAAATGTGCCCCATTACGAGCGATACACAAAGCAGCACGACGCCGAGAATTTTCTTTTAATTGGTTGAGAACGTAAATGTTTTCTCTCACCGTTTCAAAAGCGGACACCACTCGCGTACGCAATTGCACTACACTTGTAACCTCCTCAGAATACACTAGCCTTTTTACATCACCCCACAAATAAAAATCTAGCGGTGTTAGGTCCGGGGAGCGAGGAGGCCAAGACACTGGACCGCCACGTCCCACCCACTGCGATCCAAATGTATCGTTTAGGTAGCTGCGCACTACTTGTCCATAATGTGGTGGAGCACCATCCTGCTGGTAGAAGAGGTCTCTGTGGAATGCCAGTGGAATGTCCATCAACAGCTCATCTACAACGTGGTGCAGCAGATCTAGGTAGGTAAGGCTGTTGAGATGACCTTCAATGAAATAAGGCCCCAGTAAATAAGGGCCAATAATACCAGCCCAAACATTTAGGCTGAAACGTCTTTGGAAGGAGTCTTTTTTTGTGACATGAGGGTTCTGTTCTCTGTGTGCCCACCAATGCTCATTATGCACGTTGTAGACGCCGACCCTTGTGAACTGCGCCTCGTCAGTCCACAGAATATTAACGTGCTGATGTTCGAGGAGCCACGTACAAAACTCGACTCGGCTGGACTGGTCAGTGGGAAGCAAATCCTGAACTCGTCGAAAATGGAATGGGTGCTGCTGGTTCTTCTTCAACAAGCGCCAAACGATGGTGTGATCAAGGCCAAAGTGCCGCCCAGCATCAATGTGTACTGGCGCGTGGCTCGTCGTCGAAGAACTGCAAGATCTGCTCCTGTAAGTCGACGGGCAGGCCCACGTTGCCTCGACCACTGGCGTGCGCTGGGATACTGAACTGCCCGTAATCCAGTAGGCGTTGTGTAGCAGCCAGCATCGTCGTTCGGGACGGCGTTGGTCGGTCTGGCCACCTCTCCGCGAACATCTGCACTGCACCCCTCAAGCTGTTACCGGCGAGGGCATACATCCGCACCATTTCAACGTAGTCGTGATTAGAATAACGCGACATCGTACCTACGTTTGAAAACGGCCCGGATTTTTTTTGTCAAACGTGTGCGCGCGCTCGCGGTTAGCGGGAGACTGAGCGAGCGACGACCGTTGAATCGTCGTCGGTTCCCGCTTTGAGCGGGTGGCGGCTAGCCGACAAAAGCCGGCGCAAGCGGCGGCATTTGTAGGCATTTGTTTTACGCACCTAGCGCAGAGCCAAAGTAGTAGCACAGCGTAGTATATTCAAAGGAATGATATGCAACAGAAACAAAATCTTTTTCGTATTTTTTTTTACGTATTTTTTTTTAATGGATTTATTATCAGTTACATTAACATAATCGCCTCCTTAAATTTGGCAACTGTTCAAAACCACAACCTGTATAATAATAATATAGTAAATAATATATAACTACTTCATACACATCATCACTTTTTATTGAACATCCCTAGTATTTATAAATAGATTGAATATTGATAGTTGTCGCAGGCGGGGGCAATCCAACCAGAGAGTGCGTACTTAATTGAGCTAGCCACACGGCCGCGCTGGCCACGTGCCTGCTGCAATCAGGTTGCATGAACCGCATATTGTTCATATGCCCGCTTCTTTTCTTCGTGTAAAAACTCATATTCTGTTACCTGTGATCCCGTGGCGATTTCGGAAACTCCCGTTTTATCTTCTACCTACGTCATGATAGGGCCTGCAAAAACTTTAGCGTTCTTGGTCCAGCGGTTAGGGCTGTGCGATGTTGATAGTTATTCTTTCTCTTTTTATAGATTACAAATATGTTTTTGTTTGATTGTTTGGATAATGTTGCATAACTCATCATGACATTGTGATGTGTACATGTGAAAGGTCGGTGGCCACACGTTATCACTCTTCCGTGCGGCCGGAGGCAGCGCGGAGCCGCGCCGGGCGCAGCCGCAGGCGCACTCACGCTTGGATGCAATGCCATACGCCATGACATTCTATACATTAATGTAAGGAGTTTTAGTGTTGTAAATCAATTGGTATTCCTCTCGCTAGGCGGTGAGTGAGGTTGCTTGAACTTGAATTTTGCAGGTTGTAAATGAAATGAAATGAAAATAAATTTATTTGGGACAGAAAAGTTTAAACATACAGATAAAAAAGGAAATTTAAAAAAACATAGGAGTCCCAAAAACGTTGTATCACTTACTATGTACAGTAAACCTACTGATTTGGCCATACATGTCAGAGGTACTTTTTCGGCGTTAGTGTCCGTAATTGTAACCGAAATTCTTAATTGTACCTTAAGGCCTACGCAGACCGGGACGGCATGGCAAAGGATTTTGCCGCCAGTCAGCGCTCAATAGCCGCTTAGATACCGCGGCATTCCAGAGCCTGCCGTTCCTGTCGTTCTAGTTCCATACAGATCCGACTACTTTTTTCGCGACAACTGTCGCATTACAATACTGTAATGCGAATTAATATATTTTCCACATCATATTGAATTATTGACACTAATCATAAGCCAACTCGTTATTTTAATGAAATATCTACAAGTGAATCGATTATATTTTGATAAATCGATTTGCTTCTTACAAAATGGCAACACCGAGGAGACAACGACAACTCGACATGTAAAAAAAAAACAAATTAAATAGAAGTGAATTTAATTACTAAATAATATGGGGAGAGGTTAAGGCAAATTATTTAACAGGGTTTTATGAAAATAAAAAAAATGATTTTTTATATAAAAATCATCATTGTACAAAATCATTTGTAGCGATACTAAAAAGCCCATACTACGATGGGCATTCTCCTTTGATTACTAGTAGGTTTAATTTAAGTTCAGTTGAACATGATTTCAAACTTTCAATAAAATGTAAGAGACAGTCATTTTTTTATATCATACGGGTAAGCACTTAGCCTTCATCTCACCTGATGTGAAGTGATTATAAGGCCAAAGGTGGAAGCACACTTCAACCGGAACTCTCAAATACTGAGGCAATGGCTAGTGGCTATCTTATCTCTAGCTGCCGGAACACAACAATGCTACAAACATTGATATATTTATATAAGATGGTAGTAGCTAACACGCCCTATCACCAGCCAAACCAACACAAACTTGTACCCCCCGCTGGGAATCTAATCCGGGACCTCTGGGTCTAAACCACTAGACCTCGGAGGCGGTTAAATCGAACTTAATCATTCTTAAGTCATTCTTTTAAGACATTATTTTCCAATGGTTGAAGACAGCAGAAGTCGCTGAAGCCAGACTGGCGGTCAAGAGCCGTCACCTTAACATTGACCACTGGTGCTGCAATGGCTTACTAGTGCAGGCGCCGCGCCATCGTCGCCGCCATTGTCCAGGCCACAACAATGCACCGCAGCTGCGCTCCAGCGATTGTTTGTATTCAAATCTGTTTTCCACACGTGCTGGTTCTACTAAACAAAGACGTCCCGCAAAGACTTCAATATGCAGTCGAGCAGTTCATATGCAACTTTTTAAATGAATATCAATTATCAGTTACAAATGTTACGTTTTGCTAAAACTACAATTTTGCATTTTACTAGGAGCTCATAGCGTTGCGTGACTGTTAGTCAATGATCTTGATTCTTGCTAGACTAAATGTTATGATAAGATAGCGCCATGTCAACTGCGAGTAGGTACCTACTCGCAGTTGACATGACGCTATCTTATCATACGTAACACAGATGGGCTGTGCCGCGGTAGTGTTGCCAGAATTGATTATAAAAAATCGCAGAGTGAGGGTAAACCATAATATTATCTAAACAGACGTTTTTTAGGTAGACGAACTCTTCATTAGCCTTATGAACGTCCCATCGGGCTTAGGCCTTATGAAATTGCGCATATCGACATGATCTGATGTTGGTTTGTTAAATTAGCCAAAATAAACACTTTATTATTATCTTTTAGCTGTTTTAATGTTGTATTTGTAAAGTAACGATATTTTTCCTTATTTTGCCGAAGTTTCAAGAGTCGCAAAGTAGTTTTGACGCGTGAATGAAAAATAAAAATTACCTAATTTATATTTAAAATTATTTAAATTTATGATAAAAATATATTATGAAAAATAGGAGATGAGGATTTTCCCGTAAGTTTTAACTAAGGAAAAATCCACCGGTCTGGCAACGCTAAGGGCGCGCGGTGCGTCACGGTCGCGGCCGCCCGTCACGGCCGCGCGCCTCGTCCTCGTCACTGATAACAATTACTGCTGCACGCACATGCTCGCCTGGTACTTTTTCAGTAAACACATCGTAGATTCCGTTTTTCAGAACGTGAACGTTCAACGTAATTTTGCAAGCGTTTATTATGAACTCTTTGATATCGTACTTTGCATAATCCTATCAAATCTGCTCGCCATCCTGTTAGGGATATTGTGCGTGGGCTGGTTATTTATGCGTATACTGCGGGTTGGATAGCTGCCAACAGCTATTGGAAAGTAGCGATTTCCTTCTTTTCGTAATATGGTACATGTATATAATTTCCATCAAATCGTTAAAAAAGCAGTTTGCTTTAAATTAACACATTGTGGAGGGTTCATTGCTCCGGACCATTTTATGTAAACATTTCACGATCTATTTACATTTTTTTTTGTTTCTTGTGAAAGAGTCGTATTGTTAGCTCCAGGACTGCAGTTGGTTTTGAGTTTGACGAAGGAGCGCCCGCGGCCTGGTGGCCTGGTGGTGACCATTTGCCGGGCGGCGCGCGGCGGGCGGCGGGCGGCGGGCGGCCGGCCCGGGCGGATCTGGGTCGCACCTGCAGTGCGGCGCGGCGGCGGCGGCGGTGGCTCGCCACTCGACCTCTTTCGTAATCGGTGCAATGCGCTCCCTCGCCCTCGCCTTTGACTAATTGTTGCTTTCCTGCAGCCATGGTAGCCTGGTATTTATGTATGAGCCTTCTCCCGTATTGCTTGTAGGAAAAATTTGGTAAAATAATTGTCGAAGTAGGCAGTCACTCCGTCGGCACTAAAACACAGTGCTGTTATCATGGCGCAAGGCTCTATATATACCTTTACGATGTACTGTCGTTATAATCTTACAATAACTTCGACGGGTTGTATAATGTATTGTTTCATGTTTGTGAAATTAGATTAATGAAAGAACCAATGTGCCACCCCCACGTAGTAAGGGCACCCCGCTACACACGACTAGTTTATACTGACACCCCGCGCGCCCCCCACCAACCTTACAGTTATAAAGCTAGGTGTCAGACATCCTTGCGCAAGCACAAGGGACCATCTGCGTCAGGTCATAATGCCAAATCAGGATGCGCCGAAGCGCATTCTTTACCGGTACTTTTAAGAATAGTGTCCTAGGGGCCTAGGATCCGAACTCCCGTGGTACCCTTGAAAAGACAGCCGGACCCGTAGTTCCAGCTGCCATACCCTACCTATCAGGGTCAGTAGATAGGGACAGTGGTAAAGGCAGAAGAGCGCACTAGTTGCGGGGGAGCAGCGCCTGATTGCGAATATATGGTGTAGAGGTGGCCAATTGGCGGTGCCAGCGGCGGCGGCGGCGGCGGACCCTCGCGAGGGGAACCGAGGTCGCATCAATTGCGCCCGCGCCGAGCTGGCTGATTGCACATCTCCGACCGGCAGGAAATCTGTGCATGTAACGTTGGATACTTAATAGTTACAACTGATATCAGTTCTGTAGCTAAGAAATAAGAACCTTCCTAGGAGACAAATCGGTATCCGGTTACAGATCTTCATATGAATTGATCAACATGATAATGATGTCCTAAGCGACTGTTGACGAATAATTTTGTTTGTTATCGAGCCCCGATATGTGACTGGTGTAGCTTCGATCACGAGATACATTTCACGCTCCCATGAACGTAACCGTACAGATAGGCCGTTAGCATATCTTGCCGCCAATCGAGGCACGCCGCCGTTTTGGAGATATCGAAAGCATTTATACTTCAGGTTAGGTAAATCGCGTTCATAAAATAGTTCATAGTAATTAATACTACTTTTTTATCTAAAGACCCCCGTTGTGTATCCTCGTGTCAAATCATCTCGTGTATCAGCACAACTTGACACCACATTGACCCGCGAGGGGGCGCCAGTTCCCAGAATTATTATTCACTCGTTTGGTTTCCCACATCAATTTGCTATCTCGATTTCCCACATTAAAATAAAATAAAATACAATTTTTCAATGCACAATAACGTATTATGGAATAAGGCGATATAAAAATTACGACCGAATGGTACGGTAGTTGTGGCAAACTAATTAATTTAACTATAGTAAGTATAATACAGTCTATGAATAACCGTTCATAAAAATAGTAAAATGATGGTTTTATGAGTGTCGTGCGTGCAGTCGACGGGTGTGTAAGAGCAGCGATCGATCGCGGCCGACGACGCTTCATCGTTCCAATATTTTGTTTGACTTTGGTAAATGTAGGTATTTGACGATACTTGACAAGACCCACACAATCGGAATCGGCACATTAACGGCCGCCGCTGGGTGTCGAATTAGACGCGTTGCAAACGGCGGGGGTCTTTTTGACCGCGAAGCAATAAAGACCGGAGGACCGCCGAGCACCGGGCGGGCGGGCGGGCGGCGCAGCGCGGTCGTTTTTGCCCTCTGTGTGCGTTGGTAGTATAGGATTCCCTTTACGCTATCGTTTGCGCTGAAATTGCCCGTTTTATTTAAAATGTACTTAGTTTACATTTTTACTAATTTATGTAACATTAAAATTGCTCAACTATAGCTATGAATTAAGGTGCTCCCTCACCGAGAGCATTCGCGTGTAATGTAACGTTCAGATTCGAGCATTACATCAGTAAGGGAGGAAAACCGCGCACCTTGTAATGATAGAAAACGAATGCTCATGAATCAACGAATGCACGAATGGTCAGGGAGGTAGTATGGTAATGTAATGCTCAAAGTCGAATCTATAATGTTACAGGCGAATGCTCGTAATTCAGGGAGGTAGTATTGTAATGTAATGCTCAAAGTAGAATCTATAATGTTACATTACACGCGAATACTCCCGGTGAGGGCACACAAAACGAGACATTCTTAAAAGCATTTTAAGTTTTCTTATGGGTGGGTTGATTCTTTCTAAAATATCCAAACCGCCTGTATTTCGCCGGTTTTGAAATAATTCATAACACCAATATCGTTTCTTCTGTATTTTATAAATATACGTAAATAACAATGTCGAATTAATATTGCCGCACTCAGCACAATGACCGCTTCGTCTGGCATTATGGAATCAACTAAATCACACGTGAATGCTCGCAAAGTCAAATCTATAATGTTACAGGCGAATGCTCGTCAGTCAGGGAGGTAGTATTGTAATGTAATGCTCAAGTCGAATCTAAATGTTACATTACAGGCGAACGCTCGTCAGTCAGGGAGGTAGTATTGTAATGTAATGCTCAAAGTCGAATCTAAATGTTACATTACAGGCGAATGCTCGTCAGTCAGGGAGGTAGTATTGTAATGTAATGCTCAAAGTCGAATCTAAATGTTACATTACACGCAAATGCTCCCTGTGAGGGAGCAGCTTTATGTTTCGTCTAACTCCCGAAGTGAGCCAACACCAACTAACGTTACAGGACGTTTTTCTCAGCTAACTAGCTGTATAACTATCCCGAAATCAAAATTTGTAGCATATTCAACCTTGTATAGTTTCTCTCTAGACGCCACAAATTAATTAGGTGCATGTCTAATGTTAGGTTAAATAATAAAAATACCTTTGACGTCGTGCGACTGTTGCAATAACGGGGCCGAGCACTTGCACAACTACGACGACGCTCACGAATATTGGCCACGTTACCACAGAATAACTAATAGTACTACCGAACGTTACAGCGCTTTACACTTTCTGGTTATTGTATCGATATAACAATTTGGGGTCATGCATGTCGGATGGAGACATTTTGAACATTCCGTCAGTGACAACCGAAGATAATACGGTGACGGGCACAGCCCTCTCCACCCAGTCTCAATGCCACGCTTATAGCCTGCGGCCTGGTGGCTGAGACATTTGTTATTTCTACTAACTGCATGCTATTGGATATATGATTGTTACTAGAGCATTAATTGTTATGCGTTTATACAATAATATACGCTAATGAAAGTTCCGAGAAGGCGCTGCCGGTTGGCCGCGGCGCGTGATGTCACGGACGGGTCTCGCCTTAGTCACCCGGCCTGCTTGCAGCCGCACATGCAGTCGCCTTTCATTGTTATATTATTACTCACAGCCATCCTTTATTTAAATAATAGTTAGCGATAACATTTTAACGCCTTCTTTGTGCTTTAAAGAAGATTTCATTCATGTTGAATTCGAGCTACTGATATATATGTGTCATGTGACAATGTTGTGTGTTAATTTTGTATTGTTATATGTATGTAATTGGAATAGTCATTGTTATTTATAAAATTAAAAAGGTAAAAGATGTTTGCATGCTACATGGTCAGCTGAGATAGAGAAGAAAAATAAATTAAGACCAAAAAATGTACCTTTCTCAAGCGCAAATTAAATATATTTCATTTCATTTCATGATGTCATCATTATCATCAAGTGTGACAACGGGCAGCCAGTTTGCCAGAGCCAGTAACGCTTTTGGCATAATGTCTCTATGCCCTATTTGAAAACAGTAATGCCATACTGTGAGGCGTCCTGTGAACTGACCGGTGGGCATGGTCAAGCCTAATTTAGGGCACTGAGCACAGCACACGATTACGCAGGCACCGAGCCCGGCTAGCGCATGTTGCTGCACACAGCATCAAAGCGACAAGGCGCCATCTGCCCGCCGCGCCGCCGCTAACTGGTTCATTGGGCTACAGTTAAATCTAACTACAGTTACGCTAGCCACGTTTGTCTGCTATAACTCAAGCGAAAGTTCAAGCGATTCCCTACCCCGGTGCCCCGGCATATGACTGAGATTTGAATGCGACATGTCGGCATGCGTGGCAAAAACGCAATGATTTGCTAGGCTACCAGTAGAATGTATTAAGAAGTGAATTCTCTTGTTGTTTATATAGATATTCTGCTGCGTTCTTCCCTTGAATTAAATTTGTTATAAAGTAAAGTATTTTTTTGTATAGTACAATCCATCCACTTCTTGCTCTTTCAAAGCGTGTTTGTTTTGTCGTTAGGTTATTATTAGAATGGGTGTACTTCAAACGACTGGTGCCGAGCGTACGACCGACCCTCGCTCGCCCCTTCGCTTTCGCACTTATGCCCTTCGCAACCACTTGTTAAAGTTATTGTCACTTCAACCAGGTACTACTAACTAACAAATAAACAAAATGTAATTGTTGTGAACGTTCCTCTATGAATGTAAAATGAGTCACATTTCACTATCAAATGATTTAGATGTTGTTGCGAGCGCAGTGCAGCGATTTGTACAGTCACCTTGATGTTTTTACAGTAACGCTATACGAATCGAAAGTATGACACCGAACGACCTTGAATACGACCCACTGGCTGCACCTACTCGAAAGTTTACACTCCAATCATAACTCCCGTATGGTCTAGTGGCTAGGATACCTGGCTTTCACCCAGGAGGCTCGGGTTCGATTCCCGGTACGGGAAATAACTTTTTGAATATGTAATATATTTTTTAATAATAATTTTACATATTTTCTTCTCCAAAATAGTTATCAATTTGGAATTACATGATAATGCGCTAATGAATAGTCTTATAATTACCAAACGATAACACTCGGCGGAGCTCTATTATACGAGTGCCTTACTTAAACTAATTATGATAACGAGACAAACGATTAGATAGTGCACAGATAGTGCTATCATGTAAACAATTAACAACATACATATTTTAAAACCTACGAGTTAATGATAAGCTCAGCCTCCGGTCCTCGATGTTTTTCTAGGTTTTGATCCTAGACCAAATTATGTCTGTTATGTTAAAAAATATGTAAACTCTGGTCTTCTGTCCGATTTAAGCCTACAACTACTACTACTAGTTAGTAAATTAGTTAGTTAATTTATTACTAATTTACAGACTAATAAAAATTTATAGAATATAGCACTTTACCCGCGACTTCGTCCGCGTGGATTTGAGATTCCAAAAAGATTTGTTTTTAATCAAAATTAAATATAGCCTATGTTAACCCACACGGTACATAGCATTCTATCTCAGTGAAATAATGTTTTGAAGTGGACCAGTATCTAAAGAGTTATTTATTTATTTATTTATTTATTAGTTACAAACAAAGTCACTAACGTTAGGTACCTCTTTATTAATAGTATAGACAAATCAAAACATACTTAACTATAAATTCATCGCATTTTAACCAAGACCTTGAGCCTGTATTGAATATCGAGCACGATTGAGGCGTTATAGTCCTTTTAAAACACAGCTTGAGTCGCGTAAGTATTTTAGTATTTCATTGTAACGACTGAGTCTTATTATTAAAGACTGGAACCACTAGTTTTCTTTCAGACTTGAGCTGTGTAAAATGAAGCTGAGCCTTTTTAAAGGCCTTAAAGGACTGAGTCTCTTGCATCCCTAGGCATGACGTCATGCAGGTGTCACGCGACCTTTACCAGTGACTCGTACTACTCGTAGTAATGCAACTAGTGCCGAACCACCGATTGCGTAGTGCCTATCGCACCCACGCTGCCTATTTTATGAAGATTAAACATAGTTTTAATAACAGTATAGACTCCACTACGGTACCTCTGGATCGTACGTACGTCTGCCTGATACTCATGTTTGGCGTGTCTATCGAATAAAAACTTGTGAATCCAGCGTAAAACATACATAAAGGTACGAAAGTATGGCAGGCTCTCAATTTGATTTTTTCCGGCGGGTAGATAACATTTAACAGTGTTATCAATGTCGGCGTGTCGCGGGCTCGCGGCTCGGCGCCGGTGATACGCGTCATGCGATCTGCCCCGGCGCGCTTCCGCCCGCGTTCCCCCTGATCATGCCATCCCGCGCGGTGATGGCATTACCGATCCTTACGGTACGGCGCGGGCATCAGCACGTCGTGTTTACTTTTTTAAATATAATAGACCTTCTCTTAACCCAGAGGCTGTGGTATTACAGATCACCAATAACACACAAGGTGGATTCACGATAGACTGACTTAACGCGTCAAGTAGTTAAAAATGTGTAGCCATCATTGTAGAGTAAGATAGTCCGCGCGTCTGCCTTCATATGCTTAGAACGTGGCGCTCCGTTGATTATTTTAATTTATTCTAAAAAAGCGGTTAATTCTCAATCAATGCTGTTTAATGCAGCTGTACCAGTACCTAATTTAAATTACAATGGAAAATTGTTGTAAAATAGTAAAAAAAATAAAAATTTTATGCTTTCTCTTTCCGTCGATGAAAGTGATACAAAACAACGGTTTCCAAACAATATAACTTCCATACAAAGTTGTATGAGAGCCGCGTATCGAGCCGTGTACGTTGATGTATTATTTTAGGCGCGCGTGAGTGAACAATGGTGGAAAGTGGCAGGATGTGGCGCCACGTGTGGGCTGTGCCATAACGTAAGGACACCCAGAGGGTGAGCTTAATATACACCGCGACCGAGTAACGCACACATGGACCCCTTTACACGGACACGGGTCTCGGGAGTCGGGACACTCCGAGCGCATCTGTCGCGAGGTTCCGTGCCCGTAAGAGGTTGCCTATGTGCGTGTTGCTCGAGCGCGTTTGTATGAAGCTAACCTTCTGCAGTCTCGTTATTGTGTGGCTGTGAGCTGGCGGTGGCGGGTGGTGGCGGGTCGCGGCGGCCGGGGCGCTGCACATGGCGGATCGCATTGCCACGGATGCAGAGTGCAGGGTGCACTACACAAATCATGCACTCCAAGCCAACTTACTCGTATATCTGACAATTGCACTAAATTTATTCTGCAACGTGCCCGTGCCGATGCCGCTCGTGCGTTACGTTCGTGCATAGCGGTTATATTTTGAAAATAAATCAAACTTGAGTGAGTGAGAGAAAAGCAAGAGTACTTATGTTTTTTTTTTATAGATAGCTCGGCAAATGACTCCATCCTGATGTTAAGTGGAAATGGAGTCCAGACGCGAAGATAACTGGTGCAGCGTGAAAACAGACGTAGCATCAGTTAACCTCACTCTGCCGGCCCACAAGGTGCTTTTTTAACGCCTCTTTTGAAGGAAGGACCCCATATCATAGGAAGGAGGGAAAACGTGTGCTGGTAGACTATTCCATCTTTTGGAGGTGCGACAAAGAAACGAGTCCCCAAATTTCTTTGTGCGCGATGGGATATTTAAGACAGCGAAGCGGTGACTCCGAAGAGCAGCACGTGTACTCCTATGAAGGAAGGGAGAAGGCGGGATAAGGTCAATGAGCTCTTCAGAGCACTCGCCATGGTATAAGTAGTAGGTAAAACACGCTGAGTGACGCAACATCTCATGTTTTTGCTTTCGGAAGAACAGTCACCCGGTGCAATCCGGGTGACTGTTCTGTGGTCGTGGGTTTTTGGTGTTGTGAATGCAGAAATAACAATTTTCCCTTACGTCGAAATGAAGTAGCAGATCGACGTGATCGTGATCGTCGCACAGCTGTAGTCTGAGAGCTCTCCGACGACGGACGCCCGCGCCGCCTGCCGGCGCCGGTTCTCTAAGCACAGTTTATAATTGAAGAATGACCTCGTAATTAGAAGATATTAAATTAATATTAGGTACTTAATGTGCCCAACCAGCTTCTTTTCCTGTAAAACATTTTAATCCTTCGGGAACAAATTCAAAACCGGAAAGAAACAGATTTAGAATATTCATGCCCGAACGTCACGCGTATATTGAGTTTTCCCATATTTACTGACGGTTGATAGCGTTATCGCATTTGGAGATGAGCTGATAACCAATCACTATTGACCCTGGCGTTTTCGACCACAACAAACACAATATTTGTATTTTATCTGCTATCGCACATATCTGTTTATCTGTGATATTGACGACCTACAAAAACGGTTTCAATATGATTGATTTCTGCGTTTCGTTGTATCTGCCGAAAGTAAATAATTAAATTGGATGATGATGATAATACTTTTATCAAGGGCTGGCTTATAATTAATCTACATCTGTCTTCAATTAATTAAATGGTCTGTTTAAATTAGTTTTGTAGTTTAGTAGTAAATTAGTTTTGGAATTGTGATTATTGATTTTGGATTCTTAGGCATATCAATATGTTTGCTTTGATTCTTATTAATAAGGAGCAGATATCAAAATGTATGTTTTTGTTTACTTTATAACTTCAATATAATAATATGATTTTCAAAATGATTAAGACATTATTATGATTTGTTTACATTATAACTTTAATAAATGATTTTCCTTTAAAATTCGAAATTTTATTCTAAGTTAGTATCGCGAAATTTTGCGAAAGAGGCATTCTGCGAAAGAGACCTTTTGCGAAAGAGGCATTATGAGAAAGAGACGTTTTGCGCACGGTAGACATTTTGCGAAAGCGACCTTTTGCGAATGAGCCGTTAAGTGATGATAAGGCCAATGTTGGAAGCGCACTTAACCCGGGATCCTCAACTAGTGAGGTACTGGCTATCTCTCTACCTGCCGGAACACAACAATGCTACAAACATTGATGTTATGGCGACATATTAAGATAAGATGGTGGTAGCTAGCCAGGCGGACAAACAAGCTCTACCACCAACCAAACCGAGTACACAAACATGTACCCCCCGCTGGGAATCGAACCCGGGACCTCTGAGTCTGAACCGGTGGTCTTAGCCACTAGACCACAGAGGCGGTTAAATGGTTTAACAGTTTTTAATAGTTTAACTAGACGGTGATAATTTGGTAATTAATAGATAATTCCTATCCTATCCTATTTAATTAGTCGTAAACAATATGTCCTTATTGACAAAATAGAGAAAAATGAGTTAGTTACCTACTCCTCCAGTTGTAGAGAAATCAAATGCGGCGTTCCTCAAGGCAGCGTACTAGGACCGATTTTATTTGACTTGTATCTAAATGATATTTCTAAGATAACGAGACATAAATGCATTCTTTTCGCCGATGATATTTCAGTTATTGTGACATCTGATAAATCCTAAAAATCAATTAAGAATCAAGAGACAGACATTAATAATACAATTGACATCATAATACAAAGGCTAGAATTTAATAATCTTAAAATTAATCTTAATAAATCAAAATATATACAATTCAATAAGTAAAAACATTCTCAATACAATTTTAATTTGGACATTGCAAAAATACAAGAAACTAGTAATATTAAGTTTTTTGGTATCATAGTTGACCAACATCTGAATTGGAAAGAACAAGTTGACGGCCCGTGTAGTAGTGTTAATAAATTTGTATATGCTCTAAAGGAAGTGAGACGCATTATAAATAAACAGGCAGCAATCACGTGCTACCACGCTTATGTAGCCTCGATACTTCGTTACGGAGTTTTGGCGTGTTGGTAGGAATCCTTCACATAAGCTGTTGTGTTACCTCTAAGTGGTGAAAGAATCTTAGCTACATGCCGGGCCAGTCGGTAAGTTGGTGAATCGATCTGGCTTACAATAGTAGGGGAACCTCGGGTTTGTGAATTTTCGGTAACCCAAACTGTCTTATTATAAAAATCTACTATGGTCGTGGTTTAGACCAAGACTACGTGGTCTGGGTATGTTACGGTATCAAAGTTAGTTCGAGGATTAAAATGTGTTTTTATTACAAATCGAAGACCTTCCAAGGACTAGATAGTACCATAGTTCGTCCATGGTTTGAATGCTATCCACAGATAATAAACCACTTTTCACTTTTAATAAAGTAATATTATTTTTTCGTTATAATCAGGCGTATCCATTACTACCGTAGCATTACCTTTATCAGCACGAACGATAGTTAATTCGGGCTTAGCTCGCAGGTTCTTTAAGTTGTTTCATTTCAATGTGTAGTGTTCGCGTAAACTTTAGATATATATATTCATATATATATATATATCATTCAATATATTTCATGTTAATTTGTGTAGTTTGAAAAAGCTTTAACTTACGAAGGAACAAAATATATTTGTAAGGTACAAACTTGAAACAACAAATTGAACATCAGTAACAGTAGAAACTGGACTAACTTGTAGCCATGTATTATATTAAATCGACAATATAAGTAGTCTAGTGTCGGCTGGAGTACCCTGCCAAGTCCTGTTTTCTTCTCGGGCCATCGTAAGTAGATTAACAATGCGGCGACCAATCAATACGACGACGGGCTTTCGCGAGCTCTGGAAAGTGGTCCGTCCAACCTTCAGCTATTACATTTGGCACGCTTTTCTGCAGCAACACGTCACTCACCGTCAGCTCGGCCGTGCGACTAGCCGCGTTGCTGGACGTGTTCATCTCGTGCTTGCAGAGTACAATCCAATGCAATTGGCACAATCACATTACACACAGTTTCATTGTCTAACGACTAGAGCTCACAAAAGCTGTTAGACTACTTTCATTCCAGTCAGCTTGGCCACGGAGGGAGGTGTCTCCTGGAAGAGCAACACTTAAAATTAACCTCTGCTTCTTATTCCATCATCCAGCAAGAATGAGATGGTAATAACAATTATAATAAACGTTATTGTTTGATTAATTTTTTTGTGGGATAAGACAACCGCGTTGAAAAGATGTCTCTAGCTAGCTACTGCATGGCGGGGAACTAGGTCTGGCTTATCAGGGTGTCAGGGTTATCATCCGGCGGGATATGCCGTGACATGTCGGGATCGCCAGACACTGGCATCTGTAGCTAACGGGAAATATTAGAAAATATATGCACTGTTTAAAATCTTTCATGAAATACAGATTATAATTTGCTGTGGAATATAGGTATTGTTATGATGTAGACGCCCTGTATATTTAACCACTTGTTTTATTACACCAGTCTTTTGCGTTACTTTAATAACAATCAAATTAATAATCAGGTTTTTGATGAACTTTTTAGTTTTACAACTGGTAACCTTATGTGTGACTGGGATACCACTTATTAAAACCATAATGTCTAAAAAATTAGGTGTTCGGTCGGTTCGCAAGGTTTTGCGTCTCAAACACTCCCAACGGACAGTCGTGGCTGTGGGTAGCCGAGGGCCGACCCTCGCGCGCCGCTGAGCAGCCCCGACGGACCGCAATCACAAGCTGGTTGCCTCGTTAACGGATTACTAGTGAAATGGAAAATCGCGTGTTGCCAATCGCTTATGCTGCTTATCAAATTGTGGTTCATTCCGGCCGTGAAGTCCTCTCGATAACACGTGGCTTAGTACAAATTTTATCTTTTTAGGTAATATGCTATGCTAGTGCTGCGCACTCTTGAAATATACTCGAGTTGATAAGCAATTGTAAAGTCGAGTGGATATTACGTAATTATTATAAAATCAGGGTAGTTATTGATAAAATATTTTATAATTTCCAAAATGTTTACTATAGAAAACGTAATGTATTTCTGACCTTTACGATGCCAATTATTTAAATAGCAGTTTGTTCGTCCATATTTCATTCGTTTTGGTCGATCATTATTTTCGTATGAATAGATTTTTGAATGTAAGGCGCGGGACACAGAAACCGCGTCCCGCTACTGCCACCGTTGCGGGTTAATAGTATTATGTTACCTGTACCGACCCCCTCACCCCCATCCCCCATGAAACCTTAAATTAAGTACTAAGCGAGGTGCCTACTTCAATTAGAACCAGTTTTATCGTACGAGATTGTTGTATTATGTTTTCGTGATAAAATTGCACTTAACATTATCGCGATTTAATATTAAAAATACTATATTTATATTTTTAATCTATATTTTTTGTTGCCAAATCAGACCCTGATTGGACATCCTTTAAAACGGTTCGATCAGACAACAGTCTGAAGTTCTTTTATGTCATGAATAAATGCCGTTGAAACTTTGTGACGAGAAGAGCAGTAGATGATATCTCGGAGGACTACCGATGGCGATCTCAACCTCCGATCTATATTCTCAATAGCCCATTGTCATGAGGGGGGCTCAGACCCGAGTCCCGGCCGGCGCGCCGGGCTCCAGGAGGCGCATCTGTTACAACTTACAACGATCTACTCACTGACAAGCTCATTCAGATGTTGCCAACGTTGACCGGCTGACTCTGAATTAAGAACTTATTAAACACACAATTAGTAGTTAATACACATTATTAACGAGTTCATTGTTTGAAAAATACAACAAATGGTTAATTTTATCAATCCTGCCTGACCATGAATTATTATTTTTGTAAAAAGCTCTTATAAATTTATAATGTCAACACTTATTCATATATTTTAATGATGCAGTAGATCCGCGAGATCTAATGGATGTTTTCAGCGGTTGATATATAGATTGAAGGATTGAAGTCAGTGCTTCAAAATCTTTAGTGTTCTTTTAAACGTTTTAAATTAAGTTACATAAACCGAAGCCACTTAAACCCTCAAGCAACTTATTTGCTTTAAGTGCAAAATGGTACCTAAATGTGTGGCGCGCGTGGGTCTGGCATCTGCCGGCGCTGCGGCGCGGGTGGGCGGTCGGCCAGCGGCGCTGTCTGCGTGTTTGTGTTGTCCCTGGTATCGATCGCTGCATGCACTCTCACAAAGGGCTGCTGCCTCCGCCGCCCGCCCCCGCCCTCCGCGCATCGCGCCCGTCCCGCCCTGCGCAGCCCGCCCGCGCCCCGCGGCCCCGCTTTCTGGCCAAAAGATTCAGCAACAGGCTACCAACTATTTGAAAATTTATTATAATAATTTAGTCTCATTGACTGAGAATTTCACTTGAATCTTAAATCCAAAACCATATTTGATGGTTTGATGAGAGACTCAGTCGTCGTTACATTATTGGTATCTCCTATCTTAGCACGTTGCGGATTGGAGGCTATTGATCGTGAATTTCGCCGTTGTGATAATATCCCGTATGGTCTAGTGGCTAGGATACCTGGCTTTCAACCAGGAGGGAGTTCTGGTACGATTCCCGGTACGGGAACTATCGTATTTTAAAATTTAATTGTTTTTTTTTTATTTATTTGATTAAAAGTCAAAGTATATTCCAGGTTCAAATAATATCAATTTGAATTTCAGAATGAGTCTTGTAAAAAAATTCACGATAGTAAAAACCTTCTTAAAACGAAGGTCTCATTGAGGAGTCCTTACGTTGAAGGGCCCTCGATTGTTGGAGGGTCGTCGAGGTCCGGAGGGTCTGCTGCCAGAGGGCGAACCTCAGCCCGTAATGGCTATGGCTACCCGCTGTTGAACCGAGTGCGCTACAGAAAACCTTTTGTAGGCATAATAACAAAGCCTCAGGGCATCCGAGACGACTGGCTTTCCAGCTGTGTTATACAATTTCCTTAATAATATTCTTGCAATATATATATACTTACACACGCCGACGCAAATGCTACATGAAAGTGATGATTTAAATTTGATTTGATAGTGATGCTTTAGGAAGATGATTTAAAAGTAAACCAGCTCAAGGGTAGATGGTACTTAATGGATATTTTGTACCACGGCCACCACCTCGACCGCTCCTGGCGCATAACACGCGGCGCACGCGCATGCGAGATCGTTCACACGGACGGACATTAGCACTTTTAGATGTTTAAATACGTTTACAACAGTCGTGCGTGGCTTGCACTAGAACCCAATGATTATCTGCTGGCATATATCGGTGCTTAAAATATTAATTAATCAAAATAATATTTAATTCAAATACCCGCCGTCAAGCAGCGTGTGCGCAATGCCTAGAATTTTAATGAATCTGATGGACCAAAATGTTGTGGACTGTATTTGTAAAATATAGGTTTAGAAATGAAACGCAGCGTTCAAGTGCAATGTCAGAAAAACAAGAATAATACTATAAAATAAAAGCAAATGTCAAAAGGAAAAACGTATAAAAACTACCAAATGGGTTCTATTCCCAAACAGTAGAACCCTATTATTATACCGTTTTAATGGCTTTGTATATTACTGAAATAGCCTTTTAATTACACAATTTTGGATAATATTTGTTAATTAACGTACTGACATTGAATGGTTCACTTGTGCTATTAGTAGATGGTCGCCAGCAGTATTTAAACGCTTTTACTAATTAACTAAAATATTTTTAAATAACGATAGTTATATACAATGTTGCCAATTTCTCTGATTAAGGCTCATGGCGATTGAATAAGGATGGTGAGATGACGTGGCATATTTAGCCAATTGCTACTGACTCATGACTCTAAAACCTACAGGGTCTAACAAATAAACAAAGAATAAGCTCTGAATAGTTATTCCGTGTTTTGTTCCTGTCATGTAAACGTAATTTCAAATTAGAGTGTAAGAGACAAAACACGGAATAACTATTCGGACCTTATTCTTTGTTCATTTGTATGGCACACAATCTACAACTAATTATTAGGAATGTCGCCTTTTAAAGAAGTTTGGACACGACTAAAACAGGAGATCATGCTAAGGATTGTTCTCCTAACCCTCTTACTACTCAGCATAACCCTAAGATTGGTAGCGCTGCGCACGCCAGAGCGCCAGCAGCGCCCCCGGTGCCCCGGTGGGTGACTAGGGCGCTAATAGGCGGCGACCGGAGCGCGACGGCCAAGGTCCCGTATTGTTCTGCTCATGTGCGCATTTATTTGCCCATTACATTTGGTTGCGCACACACCGCCCTGCTATTATGTCGGTAGTGTGGTGCGGAACGCGTATCGTATATACTTGATAGTCGCAATCGCGATACTGTCATCATAACCACACGACCATTTTAAACCGTTCCATGCCACCATGCATTTGCCTTAAAGAATCAAAACAGGAGCTCCTTTACTTTACTTAACACACGCACTACAAAATAAACAATCCCAAAGGTTTGAGAAATATGTGTTGTGACTCTGCCCTTGGTATCTCCCAAACGGCTACTGCGTCAGGAAGGTAATTATCACTAATCTAATGAACGATCGCTGATTTACCTAGTGGGTATGCTAATATGGAATATGAGTGGGGATTCATGCCTCCATAAACCACTGCTGACTGCTCATATTTATATTTGGAATTAGTATTAATATATTCCTTAACTGTGTAATTTACACGAAAAAAGCGGATCTTATGTGAGACAGATAATGGAGATCTAGGTGCCATTCGTGTACAGACGCCTGCACATCAGACGATACAAAACTTTTGAATTTCTTTAATAAATGTTCAACCGTACGCCATAGACATAGCCCCTTACGGAATAACTATTCGGACCTTATTCTTTGTTTATTTGAAAGGCACATAAAATTTAAACTTTATTGATGAAATTTTGACAGTAGTCGATAGTCATACCTATCAGGCTGATATGCAAGCGTGGTGTAAAATTGATATTCTTTATGAAAACATTTCGACGTTATTACATTACCGATGAAGCATTCGTTTTTTTAAATAAAAATATTAATTTTATGTAATCAATATAATAGGTATAAAAATGTAAATATTACATCGGATGAAAAAATATAAGCAGTAGTATTGGTATAATTTCTGAAAACTATTGTGATTTTATTCAAAACGTGTACAAATTACATACTGAAATATATAAAACAATACTAAATTAAAAGTTAAATAGTAAGAAAAAAATCTTACCTCTAACAGTACTCTTTTGTTTAATAAAAGACTAATCGACCTAATTTTATTGAAACCTTTTCTAATAATATTGTAAACAAATATAAAATGTAAAAAAGAGTTTGGGCTCGTCCGGGATTTGAACCCGGGACCTCTCGCACCCTAAGCGAAAATCATACCCCTAGACCAACGAGCCGGTGAATGTATTGTCGAAATCACGAGCACGATGCCACGCGCGCGCGCGGTGTTCGCGGCGGGCAGTGTGACGTAACGCGACGAGGCGCGCGGTTACCGGCTTGTTGATGTTATTAACGTTTAGTAGGTAATTTAGTAATGTTAATTTTTATTTGTTAGAATTAATTCCAGTCAATAAGGAAAAGAATATTATGAAATCAGGGAATAGGTAGGTACATACAAATGGACTCTGCCAGATAAAAGTGCCATACAAATAACGCTATGTGCCTGTTCCTATTGGAACAGGCACATAGCGTTAGTATTTACATGCAATAATAATATTATGTAGGTAGGTATAACTTATTCGTTTTTATGTTAGTGACTGCTTTAAGTATTCTTTTTTTTGTAAGTTATGAACATAAACAGATTAGGTACTTATTGTACGTATAAAATTATCAAGGCTCAATTCCACATGAGATCGCGCAGCAGCTTTCTTGGTAGTGCCGAATGTGGAGCACGCTGATGGCACTTGGTCAATTTGAACGGTTAACGCGCGGAGCCCATCCGCTCCGAGCGAGACAATAAATTGGCCTAAACAGGCCAACGCTTTATCGGATACTCACCAAGCAAATATCCACCTTAAACATTAAGCAACAACTTATAGTTAAGCTTGGCAGTATCGGGAAGGGCTATCAAATTAGTTCGCGAGTCTGATGAGATGCAATTGAGGTCTTTGTGCTAAGATAACCATAGTGGCTCTTGAAAACGAAGCGTTTTAACTATCCGTACTTATAATCGTTTATGTTATTATACCTGTGGCATGTACTTATGTGAATTAGAATGTTCGTTCAAATAACTGGATTGCTATACATAACTTAAAGAACACAAAAATAAAATAAAATAAACATAAAATGAGTAATTTTAAAGTTTACATCCAGCTCAAGCTGACCGGCCAATGAATTGTTAACAAATAATTTCTGGTTTCTATCCGCACATGTTTGTTATTGCAGTAAGTGAATAGGTAGCAGAAGGTTAACCCGATTGAACGGAAAGTGAGTCCGAACTCATCGCGCGATCCTCACCGCGACACTTCGTTGGGGCAGTTCATTATTAAAAAAAAAAAATCAAAATTCAAAATAATTTATTCAGTTTAGGCTACAAGTAGCTCTTGTGAATGTCACTATGCCATCGGTTCGTAAGTCTACTCTGAACTCTATAACTCTCATATAACTATTCAATGTTCTAATTATCGAATTCGCTCTTTTCTATTGTCTTTTTGAATACAAAATCGGACAGTGAATAATGACACTTCTGGGCAAAGTATTTATTTATACCTATAATAGGTAAGTATCTGTTTTCTAAATGCGCTTAGATTAAATTCTTGAAATTTTCTAGTAGGCGATTATAAAGTCGGCTATAAGTATAGGTAGGTGTTATTAGGTGAACTTTAAGTTTTTGATCAGGTCATTTTGTCACGTTGAGTTGGTCTTCCAATCCTTTGAATAACCTCTGTCAGTTTTCAAATCTTTTCTATAAAGCATAATTATGCTATAATGTAACAAGATAAAAAAAGATGTAAAAAGGTGTATTAATGAATACAAAATTTCAAATAATAAAAATAAAAGGTGTACCTAGTTTACACATTGATTGGTTACCATGGTATTGATTGCGCTAAATCTTTTTTATATCTAGGGTATCCAATATTAGAAGTCAGTAGTTATTATGTGTATAAAATGGGCACCGTTTTGAATTATTTTCTCAGTTATTCGATCTTTTCAGATCTACCGATTGATTCATTGAACTTTAGTGAGCGCGTTTGTAACAAACGTGACCCAATAAGGTTGCGTTGTTGATTGAGTGCGGTCCGGCGGTGTGTTGCAGGCATGGTGTCGGTGGCGGACGGGCACGTGGAGGTGGCGCCTCTGCGCGACAACTGGCGGCCGCTGCTGGCGCACTACGCCGGGCCCGCCGCCGTCATCGTGCTGGCCGCGCTGCTCGCCGCCGCGCTGCCGCTCGCCGGGTGAGCACCCTTTCACTCCACGAGGGTAATCTGGGCTGTGGGGGAGCTCGCTGCGTGCCCTTCGTGATCCCGAGCCATTCCCGTGGCCGAGCACTGGTCGAGTTATTAGTAGCTGGACGAGAGAAGGGGAGGAGAGTCCCTCATAGCTCGGGGTCGTGTCTAACCCCAGTGCATGTCTTAAAATAAGGGTATAATCGTGATCGTGACGGAGCGCGGAGTTACGAATACGCGACCGCGTATGATTCGCAGCCCCGGCCGAGGTATCGGAGGCTCGCCCGTCCCCTGAACTAGGGCCATAGCCAACTAGGTGAGAAGGAGGGAAAAATAATTTGAAACTCCCGTACTCTTCGACGCATCGATTGACCTGGTAATCATCTCGAGACCAAGTGAACACACAACCAAGATTCTCGAAGACTCAATTCATATTCTGACCTTCCGTTAACGTCGTCGCAGAACAGCTACAAAATCCCGTTTAAAAACCTAAAAAAGAATGAAAGCTATAAGTTTTGTTGTTATCATTAGTGCGTGGGTGTGTTGCAGGTTGTTCTGGTGCTGCTGCTACTGGTGCAAGTCGGGGCGGCGGCGGCGCGCCTTCGACCGCAAGTACGACGGCTGCGTCAAGGGCGCGCTCGCCATCCTGCTCATCGCGCTGCTCACGCTCTTCATGTGAGTGCAGTGCGACGCGTTTATCGGTTGTCACTAAAATATGCGAGTTTTCGAGTAAAGCACTTAACCTTCATCTCAATTAGTGATATTAAGCCGAGCCGATTCACCTACGGTTGAATCTACGGGTGAATCTTCAACTACTGAAGAACAGTTTTTTCATATCTTTTAACTGCCAGAACACAACAATGTAGCTTCCATTGATTACCGTGCAAAGCAATCTTAAGCATTATTTCATCACAAAGCGATGTAACTACTAGTATGAGGAGCATTGCACTTATTCAATTGCTCCGCTTGGACCGTCATCGCCGCAATGTAAATTGGGTGGGACCACGTGGGACTCACTTTGACATACTGGGTTACGATTCTTAAATGTCACAGGTGATCTGGAAATAAGAGGCAATAAATACCTACTACTGTGACATTTCATATTTTTCCAAAACTGTCAAATTTCTTAAATTAACGGATGAATCAATGCATCAGGTTCATCTACGGTTTGCGTAAGTTCGACCATGTGTCTGAATACAGGAACAGGCTTGAATGGCTTCCCATTAGGTTGCGTCGCGAGGAACATATTCTCATCCTTGTTTTTAACGTGCTGTATGATCCTCGTACTCCTTCTTACCTTAAAGAGTGTTTCCGATTTCTTGGGGCGGAACACAAGCGTGATCTAAGGTCAAATTCGGATAACATCCTTAAGCCTCCCTTTACCCGGTCGGGATATTTTAAGGATTCTTTTACTGTCCGAGCTACTTGTCTTTGGAATAAGCTACCGTCTGAAATCCGTCACTCTAAGACCCTTTCCGCCTTTAAGTCTAAACTGCACAGTCATCTATTGCATCAGTCACGTGCTAGTAACATGTTTTAGGTTTTTATTGTTGGTGTTATATGTATGTATGTGTATTTATTATTTATATATTATTATTATGTATGTCTTTTTATGTACTGGTATACGAGTATGTTTCTATTGTATTCTACTGTATTTGCGCACTTCCTCTATCTCCCTCTTGGGTTCCTAAACCAAAGGTTGTCTGGAAGAGATCGCTTAAAGCGATAAGACCGCCTTTGCCCATGCTAGCTTTAAGATTTTTTGTATGTACCTGTTTTTGGTTTTAATTTGTGTGAGCAATAAAGTATTTATCTATCTATCTATCTATGAATCCATATGCCGTATACATAAAGTTCAAAGTCTATTGAGGAAATTGGACGTAGTCTGATGTGCAGGCGTGTGTACATCAAGTTGTAAAATAAAATGTTATAATGTGTGTGGGTGTGTGGGCGGCGCCAGGTTCGGCGTGGTGTGCGCGTTCGCGACGGACTCGCAGCTGGAGAGCGGCGCGGCGGCGGCGCCGGCGGCGGTGCGCGCGGGGCTGGCGGACGCGCGCACCTTCCTGCACGCCACGCAGGCGCACGCGCGCCACCTGCTCGTCGACAACTACCGCGAGCTCGACGCCAAGATCAACGCGCTGCTCACCAGTCAGACCCTTTGCTTACTTCTTTAGCTAGCCGAAACCGAGTACACTAACATGTAGACCCCGCTAGTAGTCGAACCCGGGACCTCTGGGTCTGACACCTGAGGCGGTTAAAATTGACAGAAAGAATAATGTAAGGTTATCAGCATCGGTTGTCGGTGGTTGAACGTGAGCGTGCGTTGCGCAGGCGCGGGGCTGGCGGTGTCGGTGCAGCTGGCCCAGCTGTCGCGCGCGGTGTCGGTGTCGTCGCTGCAGCAGCTGGTGCAGCGGCTGGACGGCATGCGCGAGGACCTGCGCACCGTGCACGCGCTCACCGCCGACCTGCGCATGCGCGCCGACCAGCTCAATGCAGGTCAGCACGACGGATGACTCAACATGATTATTATGTCCTGTCATTTTACTAGATATAGTACCCTTCGAACCGAAACATAGTAATGAAAAACCGGTCAAAAGCGAGTCGGACTCGCGCACCAAGGGTTCCGTACCATTATCTATAAAAACGGCAAAAAAAATCATGTCTGTTGTATCCCATACAACAGACATGATTTTTTTGCCCCCTTAAATATTTATTTTATTCTGTTTTTTTAGTTGTTTTATTTGTTGTTATAGCGGCAACAGAAATACATCATCTGTGAAAATTTCAACTGTCTAACTATCACGGTTCATGAAATACAGTCCGTCTGGACGGACAGCAGAGTTTTAGTAATAGGGTTCCCGTTTTACCCTTTGGGTACGGAACACTAAAAACAATGCTTCTCGGTGACAGTGATAGATATTGGGACATCCAGTCGTATCCTATCATCAGGGGAGCTTCACTCCTATGGAAATGTTTCTAAAAGATAAATAAAAACGAAAACAAATTTTTGTCACTGTTTGATAACTTCCATAAACGATTTCGATGGAGGAGCTCGATGGCGCAGTAGTTAACGCGTCCGGTCTGCGACCGCCTCGCCAAGGCCGGTCATCGGATGGTTGACCAAACTTTATCATCTCGAGCTCCTCCGTGCTTCGTCGGCACGTCTTGCCGTTGGTCCCGGCTGCATTAGCAGTCGTTAACAGCCACCGCACCGCGCCGAGGCCGCGTGATGGTTCATGTCCCGTTCTCCTATCACACGGGACAGAAATATGAGATGATGATGATGACGATTAAGTTTTTATATGCTTACCCTTGCCATATCCTTTTACGAAACTTTACAGTATAGATTAATACTGAAAACGAAAGATATCGGCTAGTGTTAGCAACTCATCAGTGGTGTGGGTTGTGCAGGTCTGCGCAAGGTGAAGGGCCAGCTGCTGCAGACGCTGGCGCAGTGCGAGCAGCCGCCGTGCGTGCGCCTGCAGGAGAAGTACAAGATCGGCCAGCTCGACACCGAGATACAGTACAACCAGGTACCGGCCGCCGGACCAACGCGCCGATGATCAATCAAATGTTTCAATAAACAATGAAAATGTAGTTTCAGGGCTGTGTCGTGTCACGTGGCCGATTTGGCACATCATGCCAGTTTTATGAAACTTGACACAGTGGAATTAACAGTTAACGATATTTAATCGTTGCTGATTGCGTACTAAATGTATGATGCATAATGATATGTGAAATTAGTTGAGAATTTATTGCCGATGTTGCTAGTGTTGTGTACCTAGGTAAAATGTACCCCATACTTAAGATGTTGGTGTAACGTCCAGATCAATAGGCTTTTTCGGTTTTTATATTAGTACGTCTGTTTATTCAGAGTGTATTTATTGTATTTTCTGTAGATATTATTTGCTTTAAGTTTAAACTTTGTAACTTTGTGGTCGCACGCTTACTCGGAACGCTCGAAACAGATGCTCGACAAATACTTTCCAACCGTAAGTACGCTTAAAGTAGAGGTCGTTACTGTATGATCATTTACAAACACATTTCGTTACTAAAATGTAAAACTCAATTGTCTGAATATAGAAATGCAGTTTTATCGTAAATGTGTTTGCACATTTTTTAGCTACACCGGAATGTAAATACGTTCCGTGTGCGAGTTTTTACACTTAGTAAAAAACGAGTAAAATTATAATATGCAATTCGTTTAAGGTCGAAAACGAGCTACCTTGCTCGGAATCGGTATAATGACATGCAATCGTTTATGTTTAGAGAGTAGTGTCGTTGCTTGTGTCACTTGCGCTTGTCGTAATACCGGTGTGGGGGTGGGCGCGCAGATGCCGGACGTGTCGGAGCTGCTGGGCAACGTGTCGCGCGCGCTGGACGGCGGGCTGGCGGAGGAGGTGGCGGCGGGCCAGCGCGTGCTGCGCGGCGTGCAGCGCGACGTGCAGCGCGCCGTGGACGCGCGCGTGCCCGCCGTGCAGGCCGCCGTGCGCGACACGGGTACGCCACGGGCCACGGGCCACGGACGCTCTATTTCAACTTTTTCAGTATGATAAATTGTATGCGAAGATGTCCTCTCTACTAAAAAGTTCGAACGTTTTGTATTTTTCGTATTCTGGGGCACGATAAAACAATTACTACTCGAACTGTCTAGTGGAACGTAGCATAGACAATTTATTACGTTTCATTGCGGCATTTTTAAAAACGCTAAGAAAACAATTGTAATTTCCACCTAATAATTGGTGATTTTCACAAAATTACTGGCTCGACAATTTGTGTACTTTCTGAGACTAATTCTTAATTTAATCGGAAATGTTTGATATAAAACTCCGCACCACTTAATTCATATGCATCTTCAGTTGCGACTGTACGTCGTCGTGGCGAGTTTGCATTCGCTGCCTCTAGCTCCTCAACTAAATTCCCGAAGAAGTCTACTATGAACTCTTCTTCGTTCATTTTTATCAAATGAGAATACAAAATCAAACTAAACTTATCTCACATGAGGTTATGTCAAACTCGTTTTGATAACTGAAGTTCGCATACGATTTTCAACATCGATTGGTCAGTACCACTCGTTGCGTTCGAGTGATGCACGATCGAAATATCGATTGTGAAGTTCTGAGAATACGCAATGTGTGCCTCCGAAAAATATTCGAATTTTGTACTTTTTTACATACGTGAACTTTTGTCTATTGCATGAGAATTAGGCCCCTGGATTATAGCGTTGCCTACGTCCAGTCTCGTCGCGCGAGCCGCGATACTCTTTCTAAAGATAGCTGAAAGGCTATCAGCTGCTGCTAGCATCCTTGACGCACTGCAGTGTCGAGACAGCCCATCAGCCCCTGAAAGCGTTAATATATTGAGCGCGCAGGGTCCTGTACATAATTCATTCACAGGTTACAGGTGTAATGAGTGACAATAGGCTCCGAAAAGCGTAATTTTTACATTTTTAAAGCAACATACAAACCTGCGGAAGAACACATCAGCCCCGATGCAAAATGCTCTGCGCTCCCTCTCATTCCATCTCAGCCTACCGAATTTATTATAAATGAATGAATTGAGGGTTTTTATGTTTATGTTGGATAAATGGTAAGGAACGGCCGTATGTCCAGGGCGCCGCCTGGCGCGGGTGGCGGACGAGATCACGGCGATGGCGGGCAACGCGAGCCTGGAGCTGGACCGCGGCTCGCGCGCCGCCGACGCGCTGCAGCGGCTGCACGCGCGCTACGGGCCCTACCGCCGCTACGTGGCGCTGGCCGCCGCCGCCGCGCTGCTGGCCGTGAGTCATGCTACGTCACTTACACGCGCTACGGACCTTGTTACCGTTGCTACGGCCCTACCGCCGCTACGTGGCGCTGGCCGCCGCCGCCGCGCTGCTGGCCGTGAGTCATGCTACGTCACTTACACGCGCTACGGACCTTGTTACCGTTGCTACGGCCCTACCGCCGCTACGTGGCGCTGGCCGCCGCCGCCGCGCTGTTGGCCGTGAGTCATGCTACGTCACTTACACGCGCTACGGACCTTGTTACCGTTGCTACGGCCCTACCGCCGCTACGTGGCGCTGGCCGCCGCCGCCGCGCTGCTGGCCGTGAGTCATGCTACGTCACTTACACGCGCTACGGACCTTGTTACCGTTGCTACGGCCCTACCGCCGCTACGTGGCGCTGGCCGCCGCCGCCGCGCTGCTGGCCGTGAGTCATGCTACGTCACTTACACGCGCTACGGACCTTGTTACCGTTGCTACGGCCCTACCGCCGCTACGGACCCTACTCCCGCCACAAACCTTACGTGCGCCGTTGCAGGTGGTGGGGCTGGCGGCGCTGGGGCTGACGTGCGGCGTGTGCGGCAAGCGGCCCGACGTGTACGGCGCCAGCGACTGCTGCAACAAGGGCGCCGGCTCCACCTCGCTGCTCTGGTGACCACCGCCTATTTGTTATATCCACACGTTTCTGTACAATCGTTCCCTTACATATTTAGAAGCTAAAACGTGTTGTGTATATTTTCGATGCCTATCCACCGTTTTATATCTCACATGGGTAGTGGTGTTGTGTCACACGATTTGCTAACATTTTACAAGGGACTGCAGGAAGATTTGTATACTGAATTCCAAACTTCAGTATGAAGACAGTTTTAATTGAAGATGATGATCCGTTATGAATAACGGGGATTAACGCACGCTTTACATAGGTATCATAGACATACCTTTTACGTCGGAACGTCGCGGTGTCGCGTGTAAAGGTATGTCTATGAAACCTATGTACAAATTGAAGTAGTTTGCGTCAATCCCCGATTAACCTTTGATTAAAATAGAATGTAAAAGTTTTAAAGATAATGATGGTGCGTAGTGTTCGTGCGTGCGGTGCCGTGTGTGTTGTATCCACGACCGTCGGCATCGGCTCATTTTTTTTTGTGACCCCACTGCTATGACACGTGCCTTCCTTTTAAATGGATACGAAGAACAGACCACAAACCACCAGACAGGCCCAATGCGGATTGGTGGTTGTCAACGACTGCTAATTCAGCCGGGACCGACTACTTTACGTGTCATCCGAAGCATGAAGGAGCTCGAGATGATACATTTTTGGTCACCCATCCGATGACCGGGTTTTGCGAAAGTTGGTTAGCCTCAACACTCGCAGTTGTGTAGCGTGCCATAACGGTCCGTCCCCCGGCAGCGCCACGGGCTGCATGTTCGCGGCGGGCGGCGCGGCGGCGGCGGTGGCGCTGGCGTACTTCGTGGCGGGCGTGGCGGCGCAGCGCTTCCTCTGCGACCCGGTCACGTAAGCGCGCCGGCTGCTGTGTATTACACCTAACTCATTTATTACTAAATTACTCAATTTATATGTGTCAACAACTTGTTCCGTATGTGGCATTCAATTATTCCTTTTCATTTTATTTAGGTGTTTAGTAAACGCCCAAGCTTTTGACGTTACCTAGAACGCCCGAAGGTGGTCAAAATGACCGTTGTGCTTATGAAATATGGTTGATGATAATATTATGATACATCTGTAAAATTATCGTGTGTGAGTGAGCTCTGAGAGTTATCTCGGCGTGTCATGTGTCACAACACGCTGTCAGTTTCCTACTCCTACTATCGGGATTTAGTCAGTTGGCTTCCTTATTGTACTCTGACATGTCTCAATTTCATCACCATCATCACTAGTGGGCGTTTTAGTATTAAGATTATGGCTACTCGAACTGACGACATTTAAGTAACTACTTTGCTGGATAACACGCTTAATTTTTTTTTATACAGGGTGTTTGGTAATAGGTATAAATTCCCGCAACACAGTGTGATACACGCAAAAACATATTTACGTAGATTGACTTTTCCATAAAAAAATAAAAAAAAGTCTTAATTTATTTTATAAAAATTTTTTGTTCATTCCAACTTTTTTTTTATATGTAGCTCGACAAATGACTCCACTCCACCTGATGTTAAGTGGAAATGGAGTCCAGACGCAAGAACAACTGGTGCAGCGTGAAAACAACGCAGCATCCCTCACCCTTACGCTGCCGGCCCACATGGTGCCTCTTCACGTCTCGTTTGAAGGACCCCATGTCATAGAAAGGAGGAAAAACGTGTGCTGGTAGACTATTCCATCTTTTGCATGTGCGACAAAGAAACGAGTCACCAAATTTCTTTGTGGGATGGATGGGATGGATGGGATGTTCGAGACAGTACAGGGGCGACTCCGGAAAGCAGCACGGGTACTCCTATGAAGGAGAAGATAGGATAAGGTCAAAGAGCTCTTCAGAGCACTGCAGGGGCTCGAGAGCATTAGTGACCTCTGCATTGCCGATAATGCGTATAGCGCGCCGCTCCAGTCTGTCCAAGGTATTGAGAAGGTACTTTGCGGAACCGTCCCAAAGGTGTGAGCAATTTGTGTGTTTATATTTAACCGTGAGGTTGGCGACCAAGAACAATGTATCAGCTTGACCTAGGGTTGTCACTTTACAGTTTTACTTAATAACAAAGAACCTCAATATCTCTGCCATATGTGGTGCTTTTCAGTTGTGTTCATAATATTCCAGGGTTCTATGAACGGGGTACTTATCTGCCATATTCGGGATTATACAGGTATTACCAAACACCTTGTAATAATCAAATATATTTTTTAAAGCAAAGCTAGCGCAACACTCTTTTCATGTAGCCAGCCAAATCATCAGTTAAATGTGTGTATCGGTGCAGTGAGCCGCGCGGCAACCGGTTGTTCTCGGACGTGGACCGGTTCGTGGAGCTGGAGCGCGCGCTGTTCAACGAGCGCGCCGACCCCGGCTTCAACCTCAGCGCCGTGCTGCGCAGCTGCCACGCCAACCGCACCATCTACGAGGTCCGCGCCACGCACCACGCACCAAACACCACGCACCACGCACCACGCACCACGCACCACGCACCACGCACACCACTCACACCACTCACTCCACTCACTCCACTCACTCCACTCACTCCACTCACTCCACTCACTCCACGCACTCCACTCACTCCACTCACTCCACTCACTCCACTCACTCCACTCACTCCACTCACTCCACTCACTCGCTTCCAGTCCCAGCCTTCCACAGGCGGCATTGTAGTTTTGCATGATTGACACTGATATTGTTGAAGTTATTACTTTCAGTTTCAAAATAGGCACCGATATTTTCTAATACGAGTGATTGACATCACGGTCTTGTCGTAATTTTAACACACAGTCATTTACTTAATAGGTAAAGCATAATTTTCAATAACATTAAGTTATTATGATATTATTACACCCCGTTATCTAACGCTCAGTCTGGAGGCAAATAGTGATGTTGCTAAGTTAAGTGTTCAGGATAGAACATAAATAAATGTAGACTTGAGGTTTGTATCGAATTTACTTATGAAATAAAATTTACAATTAAAGTATGTGTAGCTTCGGTACAGTGTCCGTTGGCAAGTGGTGCCCCCTCCATGGGCATGCTCCTTTGAAGACCCCCCGCGCGCCCTTCCCCGCGGTCGCTCGTTCCGTGTCACGTAGTGTAGGCGTGAACATTAAGTTTAAGTTTTATAATTTTGTGAAGAAATAAGAAGTATTTTTTCTTTAAAATTATAAAAACTTTTTCATGTCTTCTAATGTTTTTTTTAAATTTATGAGTTTCTTTGACATAAATTTAAGTATATAAAACTTCGTTATAAGCTTGAATGCCACTGACGCCGCTGCTATAACTGAAGCACAGCGACTGCTGTCGTCGACAATGATTTAACAAACTAAATCAATTTTATACACGCCTATTTCACATTTTATCCACAGGCATTACAAAATTAGAAGATCCCAGTTGTCATTAAAACAGTCATTGAATATTGTGCATGATATTCAAAATGAAATTTCACTAGTGAGGCTGCACCATAAAGGGAAATTCATGCAAAATTAAAAAACATATTAAACAAAAACCCAGGCTTTAAATCTGTAAAAATTATTAATCAGTTGTTACAAAATAAGGAAGTTCAAATTGATAACAGTATTTTAAACAAAAGCTGCATAGAGCATTACAAAAAACTACAGTTTTTGTCAGTTACTTCTGTAGAGGTCGAAAAATTATTTTCATTTTTAAAATGAAAGTTTGACTTCATATAATTTGGATTGCTAATTTATTATGAAACACAATAAAACTAATAATAAAAATATCTTTCATTTCATAATAATTTAAAACACTAAGCAGATTTCTGTTAAGATAAAAAAAATCAAAATTCAGAATCATTTATTCAGTTTAGGCTACAAGTAGCTCTTGTGAATGTCACTATGCCATCGGTTCGTAAGTCTACTCTGGGCGGGAGATCTTGTACTGAGAAGAACCGGCAAGAAACTCAGCAAGTGTCCAGCTCTTTTCTCCCTTACAGCGTCAAAAATATTGGGAAATGCCCTATCATAGCAGGACACTTTCCATTACAAATAAACACAAAAATATAGAAGACACAGACCACAACATGTAAAAAAACACAAAATAAAAAAAAACTAAGTTAATAAATTTACATCAGGTAAAAGTTTCAATTTTCAATTTTCACAATGTCATACAGTCTTAATTATGAATCAGATCTTTTGATATGTTATTGAGTGAGTAAATCAACTTAATTTTTTATCGATTCAGAGTATCGAAACCGCCCCATCGCTTGCTCCCAAACTGAGCGTTAGATAACGGGGCTTAGATATTATAATTTTTAGTGTGCGTAGGAAAAGTAAGTTCTCGTATAGTGAGACGTTTGTAAAAAAAAGTTCATGAATATTTGTATATTTTGTTGATTAATAGACACAAAATATTGCACTTTTTCAATTGAAATCTTCTAGATAGGTAAATGACTGTTTTTGAGTCGATGAGCTTCGGTGCCGCAATTAAGATTATAAATATAATATGTGATACGCTTGGATGCAGACGCTGCAGCTGCGGCGGCTGTACGACGTGGACGCGCTGTCGGCGGCGGCGGCGCGCGAGCTGGCGGCGCGCGCCGACGCGCTGCGGGCCGCCTACCCCGCCGCCTACCCCGCCGCCGCCCCGCTCACCATCCTGCGGCCCAGCGCTCGGGACAAGCTGCGCCAGCTGGCCGACGCGGGCCTCTCGGACTTCGACTTCGACCGCATCCTCGACGCGGTGAGCGCGCCCCGTTCTCTGACATCCAAGAACGAGTCCTAATGTTTTGACCTAATGTTTTACGCTTCGCGAGATATCATATAAAGCACACGTTTGAATACGTTTTGGTATCGGCAGCTCGACACGAACATGACGACGCTGTCGCTGGAGTCGCTGGCGGCGCAGCTGGAGGACACGGCGCGCGCGGTGGCGGCGCGCAGCGGCTACTCGCGCGTGGCGCACGAGCTGCGCTCCGCCGCGCGCGCGCTCACCGCGCTGCACGCGCAGGACCTCGCGCCGCTGCAGGCCGCGCACGCGCAGCTGCAGGTACCGGCGGCAGACACCCTACCCTACCCTACGCTCGCCGTAACGCGGTCATTCACCCCGACGATTGCCGATTCTGCGACTTATATATGGCCGGTCCGCTGCTATTTCAGCTCGCCGATCTGATGAGCTTTATCGATTACTTTCTTTATAGATTACCTTGTTCCGAACCCGATCCCTCAGAGTGACTCCGAATTCCTTTCCATAGCTTGCTGAGCGATTTTAAATTTGTGAATCATCCCTACAGTAAGTGTTCACGTTTCGGCTCCGTGTATCATTACGTGTAGGAAGCACTGTTAAAAAACTTTAGTCTTTAGACTAAGTGAAATGAGAATTTTTAACATTTAAAAAATAACATACTAAAACACAAAAAATTTTTTGAAGAATGTCGTTTTAAAGAAACGAAAATAAAAATAAATTGTTTTAGCTGTGTTAACAATTAGTGAATATAATAATAGTTGAGACAGCTGGTTGAGAGGAGTGATTGTGCGCAGGCGACGGCCCGCCGGCTGCGCGACGGGCTGCGCTTCAACCAGTCGTCGCTGCGGGAGGCGGTGTCGTACCTGGTGTACGAGACGGCGCAGGCCGAGCGCTACCTCAACACGCAGGGGCCCGCCCTCGTGCACAACGTGCGTACATGGCTCACACGAACAAACGCATTATCTTTATTGTCATTATTTCAATTGACATACATCATATGGCATACAAATTATAAACCATAATAGTTATTAGCAAAGTTATAATTAGCAACGCAGATTTGTTGAAAGACATAATAATGAAACCCATTATCATATAAATCTATATTTTCATTTGCCATATTTTTATAAAGCATACTTTGAAACGCAGATTTGAATTATGCATAAATGACCATATTGATAATTTTGTTTGACATACTTTTATAAAGCATAACTCGGTAAAGCCATACTTTTATAAAACATCTATAAATATCCATAAATTTATTGTTTACTTTTACTATGCATATTTACTTATACATACGCATTTTTTTTATTTGACACAATGAAGTATAAAAAAAACACAAATGTTGAAAAAATTTCCACGAGCAGGATTTGAACCTACACCCTTCTAACATACCGGGTCAGGTCATTTTTTCAACATTTGTGTTTTTGTAATTTGTTTCGCAACAAAATTAGCGTTAAATTATATAAACAAAACAAAAACATTTTATAAATAGCTTGCCTACATCTTAACTGATCTTTAGTATTTGTAAAAATATTATGATCAGATGTTAATGACGGTAGTTGTTGACATTGAATTGGCGCCTTTGGCTTTCAAAGTAAAAAAGTAAATAGTGTTGATTAATTTCGGCGGGCTGGTTAAAACCGCGATAGCTCAATTGGAAGAGCATCTGACCCGGTATATCAGAAGGGTGCCAGTTCAAACCCTGCTCGTGGATTTTTTTTCAACATTTGTGTTTTTGTAAGCTCTTTTTGTTGTCTATGTTTTTTGGCATTTTGTGAAAAAAAAAATTGTGTTTGTTTTTTGGGGCCCCCTTTTCTACACCCGGACCAATTTCTTTTATGCATAGAAATTTATGCTTTTTGAAATTATGGTAAATAAGTGTTATTCCTTAGGAGTTTAGAGATATTGCCGGTTATTCTTATTAAATAAATGCTTTTTGAATATTATGGCCAACAAAAATTATGCCTTTCATTATTTATGCTTATCAAAATTATGCCTTACAGGTTTCAACCATATGATATTATGCGTCATGACTCATGAAGTTATGCTATAATGGCTTATGGCAAGTGACTATTATGGCCAGTAGTATTATGAATTGTCAGTTTATGGAATCATCATCATCTTCGGCCTATCTTAGTCCACTGCTGGACATAGGAATAATTACATTCTCGTTTCGCTCGTGCTCTGTCGCGCGCTCGGCCGCGTTCCGTTTGCTTGTCTCGGTTCCTTTTACTGTGTACCGGTACGGCTCCGGTGCATAGGACGTCGCGTATAGCGCTCTCGACGCAATTTTCTTTGCGGGAGCGCTCCTTCACTGTTTCACAACGGTAGTTGTCTTGGAAGACTACGCTTAGTAGCCAACTGGTGGATACTTAACGGTGCCAACGAAGCCAGTTGGGGCACTGACCCGGCTGCCCTCCTGACCCTCCTGGGGGGAAAACACTCCGGAAGAGTTCTGGCAAAGTTGGCCTTGGGGGATCTCCTAGTCAACTCAGAACTATTCTCTAACACTAACCAATTTAGGTACACACCCTACGGTGAATTGATTTTCACCGGAGGACAACACCTAGGGCCATTCAGGCAGTAGGCTCCTTTTCTCACTCACGCCTCCCTGTCTGTGACGGGGAGGGTCTGACACAACACACGCATCTTAGTGCATGGTTTTAGACCGTGCGCTAAGATGGAGCTCGAGGTGATCGAGTCCTTGATAGGGCAAAATCACCCCGAGGCTCTGCAGGTCCTTAAGATCGCACATAACATCCAAAAGTCCTCCCCCGCGCCCTCCCCGCGTTACTCGCCTTATGCGAAACCCGCCCAAGCGCCCGCCGCTTCTTTAGCCCCCACGTCCAACGCGTGTCCCGATGTTAGGCCTATCATTAGGTTAGGTCAACCCTTGTCCCCGTCCGGTCCCGAATTTGAGATGGAGGTTTGTCCCTCCACCTCCAATGCGAGACAGGATAGCCCTCCCGTCTCGGACTCCGATCCCGATGTAGTTACATCGGACTCGGAATTCGAGACCGTCACCCGCAAAGGGAAACGGACCCGCAAGTCCGCCCCTGCCTCCGTCCCTCCGCCTAAGGCCGCTAAAGCAAACAGCGCGCCTTCCTCCCGTCCTTGCTCCCCTAGGCCCGAGCCGAGCCAGCCGCGCAAGGAGAAAAAGCTCCCTCCGATCTTTGTCCAAACGACAAAAGATTTTAACGAGATTTCGCGATCTCTGAAGGCCCGACACAATGTCATTCCACTAAGGATACGCCTTATTAAAGGCGCTAAAGGTGACCCAGAGATGGTCAAGGTGGAGCTCGCTACCGTGACCGACTTCCGCTTATGCACGGCGTTCTTACGCAATAATAACGTGCCGTTCCATACGTACTCGCTCCCCGAGGAGCGAGTACTATCAGTCGTAATCCGCGGCCTTCCCACGGATTGGGACCCAAAAATAGTCCTTGACGACCTTAAGTCGCAAGGCTACCCCGTCCTTGACGTGACCCGTATGCTCGGCAAGGACAAATCTCCGTTAAGCCTCCTAAAGGCAAATTTAGAAAATACCCCCGAGGGTAAGTCCATCTTCAATGTTAAGACGATCGTAGGCTTCGATCGCCTTTCGATTGAGACCCCCCACAAGCGTGGCATTGTAGGACAATGCCACAAATGCCAACGTTACGGGCATGCCGCCCGTAGCTGCTTTGCCCGCCCCCGGTGCGTTAAGTGCTTGGGCGACCACGCCACGGAAGCGTGCTCTAGGCCTAAAGCGCCGGCGCCGGTCTCCGTCGACCCGCCCGGTTGCGTGAACTGCAGCGCTTTGGGACACACCGCGAATTATCGCGGCTGCCCCAGAGCTCCGCGTAATAACGCAACCCGCGGGTCGGGACCGCGCCGTAACCCCGCGACTCGAGCTCCGCCGCCTTCACAGATCGCGAAAGTCTCGCTCCGCCCCGCGGCCCCCTTACCACCGCCCCGCAATCCGTGGGCCACCCCGCGGGCTTCCCAGCCCGCGGCTGTGGCCCCCGCGTCAGACTCGCTAGTCGACTTTCCCGCGACTGGCCCGGCTCGTGTCCCACCGCCACCTCCGGCTAAAACTCCAATGGAGCTAAGCCCTCCCGAGGCCCCTCAGGCCGTAGCCCCAAAGGCCAAGGCCCCTAAGGCCAAGGCCACTAAAACCAAAGCCCCTAAGGCCCAGCCCAGCAAGCCTAAACGGCAAACCCCCGCCCTCATTCATTCATTCATTCAGGCAGTCATTTCACCCAAAGCTCGCGCGCAACATTCGTTTGCCGCGACTGTAGGTTCCCTTCCGGTAACCTTCTCTTCCATGTCTGCGGTTGTCGACCTTGTAAAGATTTATCGTTACAGGGATGAGATCGCAGAGGTGGAAAGAAAGTTGCGCGAAGCCGCCTCTTCCCCCGACGCTTGTCCCGCTATGATCATAGCGACAATCTTTAACGATCACGGTCCCCTTTTGGACAAGATCACGTCCCTTCTTGACTCTCTTAAAGAATCAAAATGAATAATACGCCCCCTCAAAGAATTAAGCCCCGCTCTCTAACGGTTGCGTTTTTCAACGCGAACGGTCTCAGTAGTCAACGCGACGAGGTGTCCGATTTTCTAACCGAACACGCCGTCGACGTTTTTCTAGTACAGGAAACGTTCCTAAAACCATCCATCCGAGACCCTCGCATGGCTAACTACAACCTTGTCCGTAATGATAGAGTCGGCCGCGGTGGCGGCACTCTTATCTATTACAAGCGGTCGCTTCATTGTGTCCCGCTCGATCCCCCGCAGCTATCCGATATGGAGGTATCGGTCTGTCGGCTAGGCATGACGGGCCACCCGTCTATCACTATCGCGTCCGCGTATCTGTCCCCTAATAAGCTTCTCACGCAACCCGATCTCGAGGCGCTGTTTGCTATGGATAACGCCGTCATTATTTCCGGCGATTTCAATAGCAAACACGCTCAGTGGAGTTGCAACTCAACCAACCGTAACGGTCGGGTGATGAGCCACCTCGCTGAGTCGATGCTCTTCGATATCGTAGTGCCTATGGAGCCCACTCACTATCCGTTAGTGGACAACTACTCCCCCAACCCGTTAGATATGGCGTTGCTAAGGAACGTAACCTTACGGTTGCGTTCCATAGAAACGATCCACGCGCTCTCCTCCGACCATAGGCCGGTGGTTTTACAGTTAGGCCCCCCCACCGACCCCACCCCCGTTATTAAGGTGGTGACTGACTGGGATAAGCTTCAGAAATTACTCGAGCCTACCGCCAGTGAGTCACTAAACCAAATCCCCGATAGCATTGTCTCGCCTCACGAGACAGTGGCCGCGGTCGACGCCCTCAGTAGTCATCTCACTAACGCTATAAGCGAATCGTCCCGGCGGGTTGTTGCGACGGGTGACCATCGCTTCAAACTGCCGGACGATGTGAGGCAACTGTTGAGGGCTAAGAACGCCGCCACGCGCGCTTATGACTCCTATCCCACTTCGGACAACCGAGTTCGTATGCGCTCTTTGCAGCGCTCTGCTAAGGAGCGCATTCAAGAGCTCCGCGGTACGAATTGGGATGGCCTACTTAAAGAGATCTCGCCCTCTCACCAAGCTTATTGGAAGTTGGCGAGAGCCTTTAAGTCGGATACAGTCACTTCTATGCTCCCACTTATCAAACCCGACAACTCGATCGCCTTTGACGACGACGAGAAAGCATTCGGCTTTCCGACGCCGGCCTCGCCGACAGTCTCGAGTCTCAATGCTCGCCTAGCACTCTCCCAGTCCCTCAGGACCATGTAGACATGGTCGATAGGGAAGTAGATAGACTCTCGTCCCTCCCCCCAACCGCAACCCTCCCGCCTGTTACGGAGGATGAGGTGCAAACGCTCATTAGACGACTCAAACCCCGTAGTGCCCCCGGGGCAGACGGCATCTCAAATGAGATCCTTAAGATCTTACCCGCTCAGCTTATCCTCTTAATAGTAGCTATCTTCAATAGCGCCATGTCAAACGCAATCTTTCCCGCTGCGTGGAAAGATGCGGTTGTCATAGGTATCCATAAACCCTGTAAACCGCGTAACGCCCCTTCTAGTTATCGCCCCATCAGTCTTCTCAAATCGCTGGGAAAACTGTACGAACGCGTTCTAGTATCCCGCTTAAAGGACTTTGTGTCCTCTAACAATATCCTCATAGACGAACAGTTTGGGTTTCGCCCCAAACACTCGTGCACCCATCAATTGCACCGCCTCACGGAGCATATTCTATCCGGCCTCAATAAAAGGGCCCGTCCCAAGGGCACCGGAGCTCTTTTCTTCGACGTTGCGAAAGCGTTCGACAAAGTTTGGCACAACGGCTTAATTTATAAGCTTTACCAATTTGGCGTGCCAGACAGACTCGTGCACATCTTACGAGACTATTTGTCGGATCGCTCCTTTCGCTTCCGCGTCGAGGGAACGCTCTCCGCCCCTCGTCCCATTCGAGCCGGTGTTCCGCAGGGATCCGTGCTCTCCCCAATCCTGTTTGCGCTTTACGCAAACGACATTCCGAAGACCCCACGCGTAGAGCTAGCTCTATTCGCGGATGACACCGCGCTATATTCCTCTGGTAGAGATAAAGTCGCGGTTTCCAACCGACTCCAAACGGCCGCCAACAACCTCGGCGTTTGGTTTCGCAAATGGCGGATTGAAGTTAACCCCGAGAAAAGTGCCGCAGTGTTCTTTTCTCGAGGTAACGACGATCGTCGCCCTCCTATACGTTTATTTGACCGTGCTATCCCTTGGGTAAAGCAGGTGAAATATCTCGGTGTCACCCTCGATAGGATGACGTTTGCGCCTCACCTTAAAATCGTCCGTAACAGGGCCGCGTTCATATTAGGTCGATTATTCCACCTTATAGGCAGGCGGAGTAAAATGTCTCTTAGACATAAGACGACAATTTACAAAGCTTGCATCCGCCCCGTCATGACTTACGCTAGCGTAGTTTTCGCGCACTCCGCGCCCTCCTATTTGTATCGCTTACAAACCCTCCAGAACCGTTTCATGCGTGGTGCCACGGGTTGCCCGTGGTACTATCGCAACGTAGATCTCCACCGCGATCTTGATCTTCCCACTATCAAAGACTTTATCAAGGACGTTTCCATATGTTACTTTGATAACGCCCCCCCACCACCCTAACCCGCTTGTTGTGGCGGCCGCCAACTATAATGTTGGAAGCCTTCCACCAACAAAACGGTTCATGTCTAGGCGTCCTAAGCACGTCCTAGATGACCCCGACGATCCCATAACGGTTGCGAACGCCCCCCCGCCCGATCCTCTAAATGACAGCACACATTTACAGAATACACTAAACATGCACACCAGTTTAGGCCCAAGACACCGTACTCGTAGAACAAGGGTACGAAGAACCGGTTCACACTCGCTCTACACCAGGTACAGACATGTACCTGGTCGGTTCTCCTCCTCCACGGCCCGGTCAACCCGAGCCGAGGTCCGTGCCTTTAGAGGCGCCCTCGGGTTGCTCCGCTCCCCGATCCGATCCGAACCCTTCGGAGAATCTAGTAGGGCACGGGGACGCGCACTTGTGCGCGATGCCGTTCCCTCTAGATAACCTCTGAAGGTGATTCGTTTCACACGGCTTGAGGGACCCTTTACGTTCCTCGCCGCCCCCAAAAAGCCCGGTGAAGCTGAAAATGCCGCAGCGGCAATCAGCAATCTCTCTCCAAAAAAAAATCCGATGAGTTTATGCAATCTAGGTGACAAGTTATTAGCTAACAGACGTTTCAGTATGTTCCTTTTACTATTCAATGGCACGATTGTGTTTGAGGTGTGTAACGGTATCTTGCAACGGTCCCGCCAACGACGCGTGCTCAGTAGCAGGTCTTTCTTATTGCGTGCGAGTATATTAATTGGGTAGTTAAGATAAACTTTTTATTAAATGTCAAAACGATTTTTTGCAATAGAAATTGTATGGAAACTATGATACTACTATTTATGGAACTATTTTGTTCCATAAATAAAGTGTCCACTAATAACTTTTTAGGTTACACAAATGTGTGCTTTAGTCTAATAAACAATAGGTCAATCTATACTATTAAAATATGTTTGTTTGAGGAGGGTAGCGTATGGAACTACTCTCATTCCAAACATATTGCACGGCGCAGCGCTTAGTCGACCAAGCTGCGACAGTTCACCACAAATTTATCAGATGACGTCGATATACGAATCTCGATTAATAATAATAATAATAAAAAAATCTTTATTTTCTCTCAAATTGTGACGTTGTATAATTAGTATTAGTAGTTATATCTTATATTTACAAAACTAAAGTTGGAGAGAACTGATGCCTGCGCTAGGTAGGGTTAGACCCTCCGTTAAATGGTTAGCCAGGCTCGCTCCGCCCGTGTGTGGTTAAGTATCAGAGATGTTGCGAAGTGTCGAGAAGAAACCCACAGTAAAAGATTTTCCGTTTATTGAGTAGTTTACAGTAGTCGAGTTAGTGAGACACTTAAAACTATTGGTGTTAGTCATAATATAAACAAAACGTGATGACGTAAAGTAGGTTATTATGAAGTGCAATGCACCCGAACGGCTGGTCAAGCGTGATGTGCGGAGTAAACCGTACGCATATAATATAGTTACTATTCATAAAGAGGGGAAGTTTGTGATTTTGTTCGTTTGAGGAGGGTAATCTAAAACTACTGGTCCAATCTCAAAAATTCTTTCACTGGTAGAATAATACAATGTTTGCGGGTAACACAGGTTTATATATATTAATATAGATATTTTTTATAAATCTAAGTAATTACCTATGATTGTTTTACGGAGAAATACGAAATAAACGCAGACGAAGTCGCGGACAAAATGGTAGTGTTTTATAAATAGAATTGAATCGTTGAATGTTGCGTGGTTTGCAGATGACGCTGGAGTTCGCGGGCGTGGTGTCGTCGCTGCTGCAGCAGTACCTGGCGCGGCTGGCGGCGGCGGCGCGGCGCGACGTGGGCCGCTGCGGCCCGCTGTCGCACGCGCTCAACGCCACCGCCGCCGCCGCCTGCCGCAACCTGCTCATGCCCACGGTGCGCTGCTCATCCATCCAATGCATCCATCCACCCAGCAGTGGCACATAAAACAAGCTGGTGGTGGTATAACTAGAATAACATTACATCATTGTGTTTAATTGAGAAACTTCCCAACGTTATCATTGAAATAACACTTTGAATGAATTATGAGATAGTTGATCTTTTTAGAGCATTTTAGTTTATAAATGTATTAACATAGTATATTTTTTGTCAATGCTGTTAAATGAAATAAACAACGGTAACGAGTCGAGTAAGTTTCTGAAACAGTGTTGGATATATCCGTTAATCGGACGTGAGCGGGCGACACGCTGACGGCGCGCGTGTTGCAGAACGGGTACTGGGTGTCGGTGTGGTGGTGCACGGCGCTGCTGCTGCCGCTGGCGGCCGTGAGCAGCCGCCTGGCGCGCCTGTACCGCCGCGCCGCCGCCTACCCCGGGCCCCGCGACAAGTGAGTCACCACATAGCCTACAGCCGCAAGTACACAGCTCGCCCGAGCCCCGAACTGAAGCGTAACTAAACATCGTCTCATCCAAAAATTTACGCCCCGTCCACTGTGTTTACGATCACGTGTAAACTAGACTGTAACGTGCTAAAACAGCACAAACTCTCAAACTAATCTTCGTCATTGGTCGTTCGTTAAGCGGGCCGTATCGGCCCGATTGCCCAGATCTGTTGACCGACGTGCATATATGAAGCCGATGCACGACAGAACGGGTATTGCTTGCCATACAAAACGCGCCAGTCGAGTAGTCCCTGCCGCAGACACAAGCATACAGCCAACCGCGCGCAGACACGTGAGTACGCAGCTCGCCGGCCGGCACGTGAGTAGCGCGGCCGCGCGAGGCGGAGCGAGAGTGTGCGACACCAAAAGAGTATCCTCATATATTTTATTTCCCACCATCTACATTGTCTACTTCCGCTCCGCACTCGTCTAAACCAAAGTTTTTTTTTTAATAATTTCTATTATCACGGTATATGACACCACCTTTGAATGGAAAATTTTCCGAGTGCGCTATGAATATATTAGATAAAACAAAAAACATGAAGTTAGCATAATTTTACATATTTATATTCCTAGCAGCATTTAATCTATTCCTTAAGTATGGTGTCAAATACCCCATTCGGATGTATAAATATGTTACCACCACCATACAGTACACACAAGCCCTCACACAGATAAAATAAACAAAACAAAGTTACAACTAATAATAAACACATACCGCAATATGTCTTCTCAAAAAGGACCTAGGCGCAAACGACTTTAGATTTAAAAATGGATGACCGCGAACTTCCTCGACTGTATATACATGAATTTTATAGTATAAACATTTATTATACTTTGATACAATTATCATCGGATAAAAATTAATTATACGTTTAAAATAAGATCATATATAAATTAAATAATGTATGTTATTTATTTTTACATAAACAAACAAATAATAATACATTTTCACTATCAGCTTTATACGCCGTCCGTTTAAAACAAGCACTGTGATTACCATTTTGAGAAAACTTAACGGGCGATTTGCGATGTGTGTGCTGAAAGCTTCGACCAACAATTGTCCATTCGACTTCATACTCTATTATTCACAACGTTTACTAATTTATCCGCACGCACTCACGCACACATTGACACATATTTTTCACAAATTGCCATATAATGTGTAATGGGAGTATTTGAATGAGATCGTTTCACACATGACTTTATTACTTTTCAAATGCTCTCATCGTAACTTTAGTCATATGAAAGTGATTGGCCCTGACGTCTCACGATCCCACCCGTTAAATGCTCGACGCTTTCATAATTATTTAGCGGCACGCCTATTGATGTCAGCTTCAATGATTTTCGTATGGCGCCACGACTTACTATAACTGATGTGTGGCCGCCGGCCGTGTGTACGCGTGAAGTCGTCATTCATTCATCATTTCCATTGAATAATCTGCAGTCGCACACCCGACATATCAAATATTGCTGAATTTAAAATTGTACTTTTACGTTGTAAACGGGGGAAGCTGCAGATAATTCTTTTTATTGTTTAATATTGTTTTCGTTTGATTTGTTTTTCGTTTCCGTTGACTAATTTGTTTGTTCCGTTCAGTTGACGCTGTGTTAACGTTCCGTTTGTTGAGTAGTCGATGTCCGGGTTCGCCTGCACCCTCCGCCGTAGTGAATGGGCCCTCGACGTCGTCCCGCGTCCAATGCACCGACAGACACCCAGCGTTGAGCCGAGAGAATGGGACTGTACTCACTACTCACACACACTCAAATCGGGCAGTGGGTAAATCGTCCCATCCGAAATTGTAACCTTATTTCAAGTTAAGGTTTAAATCCATAAAGAACTTTTTAGTTAACTTTTCTGAACGCTCCTACTCTCTCGTCACAATCGAATGAGATTGTATTGCAAACGACCGAGTATTCCCGCTTGTCTCTTTGTTCACTTGAAGTGTAAGCTGAGCGATAGGAGAGCCACCGACAGGGCGCCGGGGCACCGGGGCGCGGGGTAGTGCTCCCTTCCACGATGGTAGCTTGCCATTGACTTTTACTTTCTGTATATATTAGCGTAACATTCATTGGCTTTATAGGACACTGAACAGACAGCTGTTATGCAGGGATGATGAGCTGCGATGCATGGCTAAATATGCAACTACCAAAGAATAGAAAAGTGTTACAAAGAGTTGCGAGATCGAATGTTCATTTTCGAGTTTTCTTGTGACTCATCCTTACAATTGAATTAACTTAAAGAAAATACTTTATTATTATTACCTGTTTTAAAATTAGTTTGGTATAAGTTTATAAGGTTAATGATTTGAAATAAATTGTTCGTATCCGATCGATTGCCGCTAAGAACTAAAACCAGGCACCGATGCGATGTCTCAACGGCTTTTATTGACAATCAGTACTTTGTTTATGAGAAAACTATAAAAAGCATAATAGACTGACTCGAAAATTCATATCTTCTAAAGTTATTTTAAAAATTATTAGTTATTTTATAAATTATATTCTTGTTCGCGTTGGAGCGAAGGTTTAAAACTTATTACTAAGAAACTTCTGTTACCAAATACTGGACGCTTATTTCTTTGGTACATACGTTAAGTAATAAACGGGCTGTTAATTGATCATCATGATATAATCTTTGTCGTTTTTGTTTGGTTAATTTCATTATAAAATAACTTATAGTCGCAGTCGCAGGCTAGATAGAATAGAAAATATAGATTCGAATTTAGTATTTTGTTTTTTCTTGTTCTATTGAGTTGTCTATCATTCACCGCCATCAGGTAGGGCGCTGGCAGCGTCTATGATTACTTTATCTTTTCGATGTTATGTTTTCCAAGTTTTAGCCTTAGTAAGATGTTAGGATTAGTTCTAAATTATTTAAAAATATATAATAAGCCGTTAAATGCGGAATATTCTGATTAACACGCGCATTCTGACATATTCCAACAGGAAACTTATAACAAAGTAGGAGCTTTCAAAATATTTAAATTGTTGATTTATTAACGTAAACAAAATATAAAAAACAAACTTGTTTTGAAGAGATAATGCTCGGCCAAGGCAACGTTCAAATGATCATAACTTGACGGGTGTCATTCGGAGGCGCACGGGCCGGTGTGAATCGACCTTTAACGTAAACTTAATGTAAACTTTCGTTATCGGAGTAACCTGAACATTGATCACAATCTCTTCCGCATCGGTGCCCCACCCGATGATTCATCCTTTTTCAAAGCAAAGAAATACAATATTTGTCGTAATGTGCCGTGGCCTGTCGTCGTCCGGTCATCTGAATGTGGCCTCCCGTGAGTAGGCGGTGTGTCGGATGCGCGCTGACTGTGTGTGTTGTCGGCAGCGAGTATGCGCCGGCGCCGCGCGCCTGCTGGCGGTGACCCTCCGCGCGCGGTAACTACCCCGCACCCCGCACCCCGCACCCCGCCCCCGCGCCACGCACCGATACCGATGACGAGATATACAAAACTTTTAACAATCCCGATTGACATGGTCCGATTCGGTAATGGGTGTCGCTTTTATTATTGCAAAGTAAAAGTCTTTGCCACGATTTAGACAAACTGCACTACTATCACTATTCTCTTAATGAAGTACATTGACTAAAAGTGTTTTCCAATTTATGAATGGTAACATAATAATAATGTTTAAGAAAAAAGACATGTCACTTTAAAAGAAATTAAAGAGATCAAAACGGTGAGAACAACTGTTTAATTAAGCCAACGCAAGTAGCAGAAAAAAGGAAACTGACCATGTACATTAACCTAAAAAAACATAGCTTCTAGAACTACTCGAGTCAATAAAGCATCGGTGCGTGTGCGGCGGCGCTCCCGGTGATGTCGTGGCGTCGCTCTCCGACCTCTTAGCGCTTGCACGTTCCATTGTCGCACCTTTCGTTCCGACAGCCCTTGGACATTCAACCCACACACTATCGCATAAGATCCATTCTCACTTGGCAGCGTTACAGTTCTTTGAACGTTAGCTTTCGATTTGAGCTATGCGTGGCATCGCTGTGGTTCGAATATCCTCGGGTGCCGCTTGGTGTTGTCGATCCCCGCCGAGCCCCGGCGCCGCCGCCGCGCCGGTAGCAGTAGCGGCGCGTCCATCGCTTGCGCTCCACGTACCCTGCGGCTGCCCCTCGTATGTTGTCGACCATGTAACGCAAACTCCTAGCGATTGTCGTGTTTAGAACATGTTAGTGATACGTTGTTTTATTTGCGTAACCGTCTGTATATAAGCTCACTGAATTAGTGTAATTAGTATATTGTGTATGAGGTTCTTTATTGTTTAGTCGTTTCGATTTGTTTGTTTTATATTTTGTTCAGTCATTCGACTTCCATCATATACAAAGTAATTAAACTTAAAGTTATATTAAAAATGGTTTATTTTACTTTGTAGTAGCTATAAGATGTAAGCTTGTTTGGAGGCAGGCAGTATGACAAAGGGGTCACAGTCATTTGAATTCCTATGTTTATTATTTAAATAATATCCGCCGTCTTTTCTCTTATAATTCTATTTTCATCCAAAATATTTTCGTACTTATGGACCATTCCATGAATTTAATTAATTATTTAGTTATTAAAATTAGTTTTTTGTCCTCTATTCATTTATTCATTGTTTGTGTCCTCAACACCCCCTGATCCTCTGCTGCCAGTTTGGCAGAACCAAAGCAAGTGGGCGCTGAAGGCCTTCCCCGAAAGTCGAAACTAAAACTGTTGTGGTACGCCATCTCCACGCAAGCGTTTTAGTCGATATAGCCCGAAATGATTAAACAACAATCTTTCTAAATAAACATCTTCTGATTGGTACCATAAGGAATCTATAATTGCAGTTATTTGTACAAATCATAGATTTAGTTTTCAAAATCGGGCTTAATCGACTAAAATGGCTTAACGCGTGCTGCCATGTTCAGTGCGACAGCCTCGCACCACACAGTCTAGTTTGGACGTTCGGCGCAGGCCGGTGGCGCTGACCGTCGCTGTGTTGTCTGTTGCAGCGAGTATTTGTATGACGCGTACGCGGACCGCGATAACATACCCCTTGCCAAGTAAGTGCCCCACACCTAGACTCTCTAGCCACCCCAACCCAGCCACCCCCTGGTCGAATGCTCCCCGCTCATGCATGCGCTCCGCACCCATTTTCTATGGCTGTGTATCAATATCCTTGTGTAAACATTTTTACTTAATGCTTGACCGAAAAGCAATATTGAGCCTGGTCATGGCCTTTGAAATATCCATAAATAAACTCGATAAAATGGCTATGTCGTAGTACGTAGGATAAAAAGGTCGATAAACAGAAGTGGATAATGAGACAGTTGTGTTGACACATAGTAGTTCTTCAGTCCCCTGTAGACACGTAAACATATTTTTATTTTAATTATTTAGATTTTTATTCATTTCGATATCTATGACAAAGATATACCATACAAAACAAGTTGGTTTTAATTTGCCTTATTTTTAAAGTTCGAAAAATATAAAACCACATGATGCCATGAAATTGTAGCTTTTGTAGTGTGCACAACGATATTGATACGCTCGCACGCGCGCGTGTGCCGCCGACCTGCGCAGTGCGCATGCGCCCTGGTTTGTGTCGAGCTACGTTGGGGCACACGGCGCGATTTATATTTATTTGCGGTTGAGGTGATTATAAAATTAGAGTTTTTTTAACAGAAAACAGTACGTGTAGGAGCATGCATGTAGGCATGAGTGAGACTTAATCGGACGACGGTTGCATGCGCCGCGGCCCCGCATGCCGGACTCGTTACTTTTATTTCGTTTATTTTGGTTGTTTTCGTTCGTTTACCGAGGTAGGGCCATTATCGATGACGGTCAGTTCGTGAGCGTCTTAGCGACGACCCGTGGTGTTCCAAGCAGACTATTGTTTTCGCATACAGAGAGCCGCAGCTAAAGTTTGAACTTGAATTGCTATAGCACATATTTCACAGAAACATTATAAGTTTGAAATCTCAGACGACTGGTTGCACAAATTCAATGTTTCGGTCTGGCTCCGGTCGATTAATTCCACTTCGAAAAGTAAAAAAAAGTGTAGCTGCGGCTCTCGGGCGACCACAGTCCGTCCGCTGGGTGCGGCTGACGTGCGCGTGTGTGGGCAGCGGCTCCAAGCACAGCACGCTGGACATCGAGGGCAAGATCGCCGAGTGGCGCGGCCGCAGCGCGCCGTCCGCGCCGCTGGCCTCCCCGGCGGGCGCGGGTGGCGTGGGCGGCGTGGGCGGCGTGGGCGGCGTGGGAGGCGTGGGCGGCGTGGGCGCGCCGGCCGCCACGCGCGCCACGCTGGACGGCGCAGACGTGGTGTGTCAGCTGGTGCCGGCCGCGCTCATCGACGACCTGAAGACGCGCCTCGACGCCAAGGATGAGGACAACGAGTCCGGCATACATGAGTCCGAGTAACGGCCGCCGGCGCTTTAGTGAGATTCATTAAAAAGTTAAAACTTTTCTTTGTTATGTGTCGGTCCGACGACAGTTTACTCTTTGTTGAAAAACGTTAGTTTAAAATAATTTAAAAGTAGAAACGAAAAAAAAGTTCTAATCTCTCATTGATTATTTGTCTTTTAGAATTTTGTACACGTCGAGTTAAATTGTTATTCTTTGTAGTCAAATTTGGTAATAATATGTAAAATACATATCATTGTATGATTAAGTTAATTGAATCGATATTGATAGTGTCTTTAGTCTCATTTTGTATTAATTTTATTAATAACAGTGTATTAACGTTTGATAAAGATGATCTCACTATTTTTCTATTTTCATCTTTTATAAGGACTCCGTTATACTGAGTTGATCCGTATTTGAATATATATGTAATCTTAGTCATACAGTCAGACACGTCATGGTCCATAAACTTATAATAGCGCGACGTGACGTGGCGTCCACGCTTTGCGCTTCCTCACCCTGTAACTGGTTCGTCCATCGTCTCGCCAACCGCTCATACCTCACCGGCAGCGCGCCGGGACGGGCCGCTGCTGTGCTCAGTGCGGGTACTTTTCACTATTTGGTCGATAAAAGTGACCTGCAATCCTTATATGATCGATTTGTCACTATTACATTGATCTCATACAAATAATTGTTCCTAGTTGACTTGAAATCGCCTATCTAGTGAAAGGACTTGCAGCCTGCACTCCGGTCCACCTACATTTCACACGTTTTACACGCTTTAATAGCACATTTCGTGAACAATGCTACTCATACTATTTGATCTCGATGTTATATTTACGATATATCCATACTGTAGTGAGTTTTATACATATTTTTATGCATACGCATTTTACAACAATTTTCACGTATTTTGATATCGCCATACTGTAGAGCCCTCGCGTTCGGGGTTTTTGACGATTTACTAGAGTTAGGTGCACTAACGGCGTTCGAAATCCGAACTGAGTGCTGCTGCGTATGTATATGTGGATAGGTTTATTAAATTGGTAATATTGTATTCTGGGTGTACTTATGACATTATCTCATATTCGAATTAAACTTATATTAGGGCTTACATTTACACAGCAAATGTTTTTGAATAAATTTTGATAAATATTAAATTGTTATGAACAATATGTATTATAAAAAAAGAAAAATGTTAGACGACTTCTCGCTCGTGTAATGAATAGGCTGACGGGATCACTTCCTTCATCCACTTAGTCCAACTAAATGTATTTAACGCGGCCGTAGCGTTTACTGTATCAACTTATTGTAAGGACTGTTTCTACTACTCTAACTGCATTTGATATACTCTACATGAGCATTTATTCTATTCGTAGGGAAGTTTAGGAGCACTGAAGCGAATTGATGTGGTATAAATGACTTATATTAACGCCTTTGAAATAAAAAATATATCAGCATTAATATATCAATCTAATTATTATTTATAACGCAACGAAAAATGTGTTTTCTATAGATTTTATAATGGGGCGGTCAATGTATACCGAAATTGTAGTCTTTTTAATATTATGTACACGTGTATCAAGGTCTCAAATGTATCGTGAAATGTTGTATTGTATCTCTAGTGCGTAAGCGTCGTTTTATATGCGCCTGGCGGGTAAGCGGACAAGTGTAAGGCTTTATCTTTTGGTAGGTTGTTCGAAAGCCATGCGCCTTTGCGTATCTTTTTCTGTTATATGTCTGTGTGTTGAACAGGAGTTAATGTATGTAAGGTATAGTTAGTGTTGTGAGACGCCGCGGCCGTTACTCGGACTCCGGCGTCGCGAGTGGTAACCGACATTATACTTGGCCCCTGGATTGCTTGCGATGCGTAACCGTAGGCGTTGGCTGCGATACGTTCACGTGGACCGCTATTATCAGATAACTCTTTAACGGCCAATAAGGTTATAATTAGTCATTGCTTTTCAATCATATTCCAACTGCATAGGGTTCAATATTTGGTGGCAACATAGATGCCTTTGAAAGGACAAAACACCAATATTCATTCGACCAAAATGTATGGAACAGCTGAATTTTATTTTGGAGTTAAGGAGTTGGTCCAATAGTAAGAGTTGTTCGTTTGTATCACGGGAGTCAGCTCAGAAGGTTTGGACGGTGATAAAAAAGTCAGCCTGTATACATAAATTAAACACTTGAAATGAAGTTATAGTAAAAAAAAAAACAAAACAAATGTGGAAAAAATTCCCACAAGCAGGATTTGAACCTGCACCCTTCTGACATATCGGGTCAGGTGCTCTCCCAGTTGAGCTATCGTAGTTCTAACCAGCCCGCCGAAATTATTCAACACTATTTAGGTACTTTTTACTTTGAAAGCCAAAGGCGTGGAGTTATAGTGTTCCGATATACAGATTCCAATTTAGAGAGCAATGTCTGGAGGTCCGCGTCGACGTGGCGCGTTTGGTTTGTTCAGTTTATTGTTTCTGTTGTTTTTCCTATTGATCCTTTAAGGTAGCTTGCTATTTATATCGCGATGTTTGTACTAAAATATAGATAAATGCATGCCATCTGTTCATACTTGTGTGGTGTAACCCGGGCACGTTCCTAACCCCCGCGTTTCGCTTCTATGTCAATCGTTATCCCTTTGCTTTGTGTGTGGGAATCGCTTATTGTTATTGTCCATTATATTCTAGCTATGTAATGTAATTTATATGACTTGACTCTATACTTTATGATGAGCAAAATATTTAAATGTTTAAATAAATAATGATGTCACTAAACAAAGTATAAAGTTTTGTCGGTACATTCGTGGACAATCGATGATCTATTTACAGTCATGTACAAAGAAAAACAATAATTTTGAAATCATTTTCCTTTATCTGCGTTACTGGTTTCAGTATGAGGCGGATAGACCGCTTCCGCGAAACAATATACCGTATAACTTTTAGAATTAGTCCAAGTGATCGGTACACATGCTACGATACTTAGCTTTGAAGAGCTCGATGGCGCAGGGGTTAACGCGCCCGGTCTGCGAGTGCGAGTGCGAGGCCCGCCATCGGATGGGTGACCAAAAATGTAAAATCTCGAGCTTCTCCGTGCTTCGGAAGGCACGTTAAGCCGTTGATCCCGGCTGCATTAGCAGTCGTTAACAACCACCGCACCGCACTGGGCCCGCGTGGTGGTTTATGGCCCGTTTTCCCTATCTTTCCATAGGGAAGGCTCGTGCCCCAGCAGTGGAGACATAAAATAAGCTGATTATGATGATGAGATTACAATTATTCAATCAATATTTGTTCACAAGAAGATCATTTTGACCTTGATAAAAGTATTTCAGTCCTCCATACCATAATATCAATGCAGACGCTTCACTTGTGTGGCAGGCCGATATTTATTCTGCCACCTTATTAAATAAGTTGCTCTGTGATGGTTATGTATTGTCACGGTTGGAACAGAACTCTAAGAGATTGTTATCAACCTAATGTCTGTTACGACCTGCAGAATACTGAAACCAGATTTATAGTCTTTTAATTCTTTTAGACAGCGTCTTTCGTGACAGGTCAACCTATCAGACTGTAAATAGGTCATCGAGAGACTCCAGTGCACCGTCATCAATGGAATGTGATGTTTGCAGCGCCTACAAGGCAGAGAAGCGCGCGGGGCGGCGCGCCCGCGGGGAGGCGGGGGAGGGGCGCGGGGGCGGGGGCAGCGGCGGCGGTGGCGGCGGCGGGGGCGGGGGCGCGGGGGCGGCCGCGGCCGGCGCCGGGCCCGCGCTGGCGCCGCCTCTCGACGCACACCACGCGCGCAGATATAATGATATGGCGCCAAAGTGAGTACACGCTACACCCTACCACACACACGACACACATCTGGAGTGGAAACCATTCTCACCCTCCATCTTCACCTATTAGTTTTACCAATACACTATAAATGTGCAATAGATTTAAGTATAATTATTTCCATAATTAAGCATAACTATCATGTTTTAAAGAAGAATGACTTGTTCCTTATATGAGTCGCGGCTGTATTAGATTGTTTTTATCGCTACACTATAAATTCTATTAGTACTTACTGGCACACCAAGGGTGTAGAAACTAAGTAAAGTTGCAACTTGCTGGACTCAAATACTATATCCTTTTTTGGGCAAAGATGACCAATCATGCCATCACAACGTCACAGTAATTGGTTGCAACGTAGTTATCCAAGTAAGCATCGCACGGTGACGGGGTGTGTGTTGCAGGCACTGGGAAGAAGGCCCTCCCCGCTACCTCGGACCGACTGAGTACGAGCGACCCCCTCCATACTACTATCCCGGACCAAAGTGAGTTTCAGTAGAGTTAACTAATAATAGGTACTCCTATTATAGCCCGTTTATTATCCCTTTATTTAAAAAACATAAACAAATTTTTCTAAAGCTTTAAAGATGTCAATCATGTTATACTAATAGGATAGCTAGTTCCTCAATAGTTATTGAATCTTAGTAGCTTTATGGTCACTTACCAGATGATAAAATAATAATGATAGTTCTGAATTCATAACAGAAACAAGCGCTCATGTTGAGTTAGACGATCTTAATAATAAATTCAGTAAATGGCAAAAGATTTTTAGCTAAAGAAATAATGAGATGATGATAAGAAATAATACTAGCTAGCGTGTAACTATAAGCTTCTGCTGCTAAAGTAGGTCTTAGGGTAGCCACTTCACCCGCCACCATCACTTGATTTTTCACTGTATTTTATATATATTTAATTATGTGACATTCAATGTCAATGTATGATTGCAGTGATAGACAGTAAACTGGCGCTCGCGGAATTGGACGAAGATCTGTTGAAGTATTAACCGAAGAGTGTCGGCGCGTGTTGACACAAAGCCGGCGTGCGCACGAGCAGCACGGCGATACTATTACGTATTTTAATATCATATATCAATGTAATAGAGAATTTTTCCATATTAAATAGAGAGGCCATATGGAGGGTGATGTTAAGTGTGGAGTGAACTGTGCGAGCACTCGGCGCTGCCGGTTCTGCACTTTGATAGTTCGCATCGCTGTGTTTCGAGTCTCGAGACGAGCTCAATACCGTAATTGTGAGCGCGACGTTTGATAGTACAGAATTGTTCGCAGTTTTGTATGAGTATTAGGTAGTCTTGTAAATTGCGAACTAGAAAAGTGAGTCGTGGCAAATCTGATAGCGGGAGGTTGGTCGATAAGATGTGTAGGTGTAATTGCAGTAATAACTTTAACTCGAACTCAGTAGTTTCAATGTACATAGGAAAGCTCGCCGCGGCGGCGGCGGGCGGCGTGTCTCGGCTCAAGATATCTTAGGTATTGATATTTGACCACGTCGGTCGTGTTGGCTTTAATGATTTCTCAGAATTTAATACTTTATACGTTCGTTATGTGGCGGAATCCGATTGCCGCACAAATTATATATGATTTCTAAGTCGATGAGATTCTTTTTACGATAGCGTATTTTAATAAGTAACCTTTAGTTAAGGCAGTTAATTTTCTCTCGTTTCTTTACCCGTTCCCTCCGATTCCGGAGGCGGGGGAGGAGAAGCGGTAGTCGCCTAGGGCGGGGAGGAGGGGAGGTGATGGCCCGCGCCCCGCACGTATTAAGTCGTCGCGGGGCGTTGCCAAACTATGTCGCATTTAAGTTAAGTTTACAGAACCGGCCGCTCACACGCGCTTTATTATAAATACTGTGAATTAATGTTTTTATAGACTGTAAAACCGATGACTATGTATTTCAGTCCAAAAATGTTTTTCTACTATATATTATTCACAACTATTAATACACAATGATTTTTGTTTTGATAACAAACACCTGGTGTAATGTTTATATTTTCTTTAAGTATACAACTTCAATGTAAGTTTAGTAATGTAAGATAGGGGCGTTCTGTCTCAAGTGCCACTTCCATTTTATGCCAAACGATGATAACTGCCACTATTATAGTCATCACGAGCATCCAGTGACGTGCCGCGCGTGTGGGCGGGGCGGGGCGGGGCGCGGTGTATCTGACACTGTACAGCATACAAGTCAATGTTCCTCTCGTGATACAGTTATCAAATACACCACTTGCTGCATCTCAAAGCGCTGGGCTAGTCACACACAACTGACACTATATACGAAGTCGTGCCTGGCGTGTCTATTGTGTACTCCAGGCCTTTTATTGCGATCCGTCTAAGATACGTTTTAAACTGAACTTTTTCGCTTTCATCTCTTTCACACTTGCATTTAAATTCCTGAAAGTTATGAAAAAAAGTATATTGAGTTTGAAATCTAAACCGATCGCACGGTGCCGCGCCCGCCCCACTTGTGATTATCCATTATTTTATATTGTTGACTCGAAGTGTGAGGTGAAGTGCAAAACTTTATTTAAATGTATGTGTCATATTGTAATCGTTAGGTAGGGCTTCACGCGTCGGGCGCCGCGCGGACCGAGCTGCATGCAATCTGACTAACTAACTGTTGTAATGATCTCTACAATCGTAACGAGCTTTAGCATTTATAGTTTCTCGTATTTGGCGGCGACCGCGGGGCGGACGGGCGGACGGGCGGACTGAGTCTACACCTAGTTTAAATGGAATAGAATGTCTCTTAGTAGTATCCTAATGTTGACGTTATAGTTACTAATATAGATTGGAGACAACTCCTAAGTGTCGAAATGTCGATGAACTTGTAATTAAGAATAGATTCGTGTTTGTGGGTGCCACGCCGTCCCGCCGCGGTCGCCTCGTGTTCTTGCCGTCTACTCGCTGCATACTTTTGTATCTTAACATATAAGAATTCAGGTGCTGGAGCCTTGTTGTCGCGAAGTCGAGATTGTGTCAATGTGATAATCGACATGCCATTATATTGTTCATGTAGTACAGTCAGCATCGATGTCGGCAGTGCCCCAGGGCCTTAATAAAATTTTAATACAAAACCGGCCATACTCAAGCGAATCAAGGTGCACCTTTAACGATTTAATTTTCCTAAAATTAACAAGAAGTTCTTTACGTTCGTCCTGGGTAGCAGTGCCACTTAGATGCCGACTGTACTGATTAATGCGAGAACGAAGGGAACCCTAATATTATGGTGTTTCAATACAGGGCCGGTCAAGTAATACATACTTTAATTACTCTGCTCACTTTTTATTAGATACCTTTGGGGAATGTATTCATTTCTATTTGAAAAATATTTTGTGAATCGGTCCACTGCTCAATCCCGAGATATAAAAGTTAATGATGGTGCTGCGCGTTGCATCAATTTAGTTTAGTCGAGTCGGGCGTGTGTAACGTTTATGTTAATTCAAATATTGTAGCGCAATTGTCGGTGCCTCGCACTGGCGCGAGAGCGTCGTGTGCCCTGCTCGCGGCGGAACGGAGCTTCGGCTCGTGCATTGCTCTGTGTGATGTGACAGTCGAACGCTGAACCTGTTTGAAGCATTGAACAACGACATCGTGGAGCTTACATTTGGCCGTTTGCGTCGAAGCCCTGTGGCGTGGTCGTTCAACCTTCGTTGTTTCCCCGGGGCAGGGCGGGTAGCGTCACTCCGGGCTGTGGCCGACCGGTCCGCGGCGGAGTGTCGACGATCGTAAAATAAATACATTTATTATCTCCAATGGGTCGTTTTATTCATTAAACTAGTAAAATTATTTATGCTACTCCTCTTTGATTTTCAACTACTGTTTTGAAGACAGGAATCACAGCCGTACCCTTTCAATTCGTCTTTTTGGGGTGATTGTAAAATTAAGCCGAGTTTACAATGGGGACATCCTCGTAATCGTATTCTGTAACCCTCAGTTTTATCTAATGACAGCCTATGTACGTTTAATTGATATTTTGCATGGCAAAATAAACGCAGGTATCAACTTTATTAGAATAGCACTTAGCACTTTACAATAATATATCTGCCAAACAATGGCCCACCCATCCTTAGGACAGAATGACAAGACAGGCGCCCTTGACTAAGGTAGTCGATACCACATTATATATTGAATCGAGGTCCCTTGGGTTTGAATTTCATTTACTCTACATACGCGGAGTCTGCGCGGTAAATGGATAATCTTTGAAAACCATGGCTCACGTATAAATAGATAACAAAAACAATCCTTATTGTGGTACCTGCGCATCTCATTTTTCTTATAACTAACGATTACCTAATTGCTAAATAAATACGATGTGTGGTACGGCTAGGTATATGTACATGTACTAAATAAATACTGTCTGTATGCCACTTGGGAGCTTGCGGGAGCTAGCTGCGCTGACGAGTGTCTGCCCTCGCCGTGGGTACTCTGCAATTAAATAATTCCGTCATTATAGATCCTCCTCCTTACATGGGGACCTATAAACGAGGTGTCAAGAAGCAACTTGCATTGCAGTATAAATAGGTACTAGATGCAGTGAAGTTGTAGGACAAAGGCATTATTGGGGAGAGAGTTCACACAACCATCTGCGTCTCCTCGAACTTAGTGGTATACCAATGCATTTTCTTTTGTAAAAAATATGATAAATGCTTAAGAGCTGAAACTTCAGGGCCGACGCTATCATCGCGCATCGCGCTTTGTGTACCCTCCCGAATTGCTCGGGATACTCCGGGAATACTGTTCAACTTGCCAGGCTCCCGGGACGCAATCATTTGTCGGGATTTTCTTAAATAAATTGCAAAATTGTTAAACAAAACTGTCCACACAGAGTCATTGCAGAAATCAAATAGTTAAAACCCCAGCGACCTGGTCAAATATCCCGGGTTCGTTCGCTCAAGAGTTGGCAACCCTAGCTGCAGTCGCCGCTTTGCACTTGGTGTACCTCAGGTGCTCGCCTTGGCCTGCGCCTGGCGGTGCGCGCGCAGCAGCAGGCGGTCCAGCTCGTCGCGCGTGCTGCAGTGCAGCAACTCGTGAGTGTACCTCAGGGGCTCGCCTTGGCCTGCGCCTGGCGGTGCGCGCGCAGCAGCAGGCGGTCCAGCTCGTCGCGCGTGCTGCAGTGCAGCAACTCGTGAGTGTACCTCAGGGGCTCGCCTTGGCCTGCGCCTGGCGGTGCGCGCGCAGCAGCAGGCGGTCCAGCTCGTCGCGCGTGCTGCAGTGCAGCAACTCGTGAGTGTACCTCAGGGGCTCGCCTTGGCCTGCGCCTGGCGGTGCGCGCGCAGCAGCAGGCGGTCCAGCTCGTCGCGCGTGCTGCAGTGCAGCAACTCGTGAGTGTACCTCAGGGGCTCGCCTTGGCCTGCGCCTGGCGGTGCGCGCGCGCGCAGCAGCAGGCGGTCCAGCTCGTCGCGCGTGCTGCAGTGCAGCAACTCGTGAGTGTACCTCAGGGGCTCGCCTTGGCCTGCGCCTGGCGGTGCGCGCGCAGCAGCAGGCGGTCCAGCTCGTCGCGCGTGCTGCAGTGCAGCAACTCGTGAGTGTACCTCAGGGGCTCGCCTTGGCCTGCGCCTGGCGGTGCGCGCGCAGCAGCAGGCGGTCCAGCTCGTCGCGCGTGCTGCAGTGCAGCAACTCGTGAGTGTACCTCAGGGGCTCGCCTTGGCCTGCGCCTGGCGGTGCGCGCGCAGCAGCAGGCGGTCCAGCTCGTCGCGCGTGCTGCAGTGCAGCAACTCGTGAGTGTACCTCAGGGGCTCGCCTTGGCCTGCGCCTGGCGGTGCGCGCGCAGCAGCAGGCGGTCCAGCTCGTCGCGCGTGCTGCAGTGCAGCAACTCGTGAGTGTACCTCAGGGGCTCGCCTTGGCCTGCGCCTGGCGGTGCGCGCGCAGCAGCAGGCGGTCCAGCTCGTCGCGCGTGCTGCAGTGCAGGAACTCGCGCGGCCGCACGCCGCGGAAGATGGCCGCGATCGACGGCTTCACGTTGAAGAAGATTATCGTCTGGTCGCGCGCGTGGAAGTCCTCGATCAGGGATTTTATGCCCTGCCAACATTATGTTAAGCGTATTAATAAAGACGTAGCCTGCAATATTTTATTTTATCACGAACAAATGATAATTTAGAGTGAAGGTTGAAAGGATTTGAACCTGCACCTTCTGACAAACCGGGTCAGGCGCCCTACCAATTAGGCTATCGGAGCTATATCAGATTCTTGATTGTTGTGCAAAGTTGCTGGAAGACAGATAATATTGAACTTTGCGATATGAGGCTACGGTTATTAAAAAAATCCTTGATAGTCAGAGGTGATTATTGTTTTCTTAAGTTTACTCAATCAAAACATTGAACTCTACGGTAGTCGCTACTCTAGTAGTAGAATCTTATTTTATTACGATGTTTCCAACCCTTTAGGTACATGTCAATCAATCTATGACCAAGGACCCTGTAAAGGTTTCAAACATGATCCAATTAATTAAATGTTTAGAAATAAAAGCGAGTAGATGGGTAGATTTCCATTTGAATCTAAGGCGGTTGTTTAGTGTGAGCGTGTGGGGCCGTAGGGTTACCTCGGCGGCGGTGTAGTCGGCGGCCTGCACGTGCGCGGCGTCGAGCACGAGCGCGCGCGGCGAGGGCGCGGCCTTGGCCAGCGCGCGCCGCACGTACTCCGCCGACGGGAACGCCAGCGCGCGGTCCACCGTCGCCACCACGTGCTCCACGCCATCGCGGGACTGCACCACAACAACAACCACAATAATGTTATAAGTTTATACACAAGGGGTAACATCCAAGCAGAGTACCTACAAAAAGGTCTATGGCTCAGCGACTGCAGGAGACCCACAAACCCTGTTACCCTGCCATAGCTTTACATTTTATGCATGGCACCACACACGTGTTAACCCTTTTCACGGGCAATAGGTACAGTTGTAGATTTTCAATCTTATTCCAAGTGCACAAAGTTCAATATTCGGTGGCAACATAGCTGCCGTTGCCTTCGAAAGGGTTAATCACCACACTCACGCTTTACACATTTCTTGAGAGAGTTTGCTGTTGTCCTTGAACGGCCTCCACATCGTCACCGAACTCTTGGGGGCGGCGAGAAACTTAAGGGTAGGTACCGAGCCGAGTGATCGAAACACCCACAGACGATTTCCAGAGGGAATGGCATCAAACAAGCGTGTACTAGATATTCTCCGAGGCGTTCGGATCAAAATCGAGATCGGATCAACCCCTTACCACCAACCAAACCGAGTACACAAACGTACTCCCCGCTGGAGTCGAACCCAGGACCTCTGGGTCTAAACCGGTGGTCTTAGCCCCTAGACCACAGAGGCGGTTGTATAGAAACCACAACGTTCGTATAAGTATGGAATATTGAACAATTTTATAAAATTATCAAATTGAAGATGTTTATATTTTTGCTGTACCTAAACATTAATCGTTTTACTACAAAATAGTGTTTAAAGTTAAATAATGGTTATATACGTGTTTAAAATATTGTGTCTGACTAAAATATTAGCTAAAAAGTGCTAGAACAAGTACCTACATAAGTTAGAACTTTAGCAATCGTTTGTAGTAAAAGTAAACAAAGGGTATATCTACTGACTATGGCGTGCGTGACGCGCACGCTGGGGCGCGCGGAGGCGTACAGCAGGAAGGCGAGGTTGACGGCGATGCCCGCCACGATGCCGAGCTCCAGCCGCGCGCCCAGGCACGCGCCGAACGTCACCACCGCCGGCACCAGGTCCAGCTCTGCGCGGAACATGGGTCAACGTATATACAACAATGGCCACGCTGCAACGGGCACTGCGAACAAAGCTTCTGCTGCTAGTAATCTATAAGTAAACATAACAATAGCAACACGCTCCGAATAAAGTCTCTGCTACTACTCTTTAACACGCTGCTTTCATATTTTTATTTTGATTTTCATCACCACCAGCTCTTTTTATGTCCCCACTGCTGGGGCACGAGCCTTCCCTATGGTTGGATAGAGAGAACGGGCCAAAAACCATCACGCGGGCCCAGTTGACGGTTTTTAACGATTGCTGATGCAACAGGGGCCAACGGCTTCACGTGTGTTTACCAGTTTGAGGTTTAAGGCAGTTTAATTTCACCTCGCTTGTTCAGTGTAGACGTAAACGCTGCACATCAGACTACCACAAATTTCCAATTTCCTTAATAGGACTTCATATCGATTTAACATAAGATTAAAAATAATTGAAGAAATTGGATAGTCTGATGTGAAGCCGTATGTATTTTTTAGCTAGGAGAAATTTGGACTTCCAAGTCGACTATGCTTCTTCTAAATAATATCTATAATGAAATGTAGGTATTTTTGTTATATTTTAATGTGTTTTGTCCCAAATAAAGGTTTTTTCTTTCTTTCTTTGAAATCATTAAATTTTGTAATAGTAGGTAAGTATATTGTCAAATTACTTAAACGTTAACAAATAGAATAGTAATATGAAAGAAGTGGCCGTTTACTTTTGGTCCTCCAAATGGGTTTAAAGACGTGCAGCTCCATCATGAAGACCACCGCCGCGATGATGACGGCCGCCAGTGACGCCTTCGGGATGTAGTAGAAGTACGGTGTGAAGTACTGCAACACACAACACACAGCACGCCGTCAGTGCAGGCCGCGGAAACTTAATCCAGTTTGATGAAGGTTGATGAGGATAATAAATATTGGCGAAATAAAAAACAACTGTGCATGTAGCGTAGGTACTAGAATAGGCCTAAGGCACTGTACTCGTAGAACAAGAGAACGAAGACCCGGTTCACGCACGCTGTATTCCAGACACAGACATGTACCTGGGCGCCTCTCTCCATCCCCCGACACGGTCAACTCAAGCCCACGTCCTAGTCTTTAGAGGGTTGTTCGGCTCTCCAAGAATCTAGTAGGGGACGGGGCAATCAAGTAGGTAAGCGTGTGCTTACGTGGTGTCATCTCCTCTAGATACGTCGATCACACTGCTTGAGGAACTCATTAATTTTCTCACCGCCCACAAAACGGTTATGCCGAGAAGGCCATAGCAACCTTTCGCCAAAAAAGAAAAAGTAAAAACCTGCAGCGACAGCAGCACGAGCGCGCCGGTGTAGAGGCCGCCGGCGGTGGTGGCGACGCCCGACGCGTGGTTGACGGCGCCGCGCGACAGCGCGCCCGACACCGGCATCGAGTCCACCAGCGACGACGCGATGTTGCACACGCCTAGCGCCAGCATCTCCTGCGTCGCATCCACGTACTTGCCCTCCGCTGGAAACGGTCATATATACACTGAGCTTCATTACAGTCTATTATAAGAGGAATTTTAATTATATACTTCCATGTTGCTATTCATGCACTGAATTCACGCGAACCTTCATAAAGTTATGATATAAATTGAATATTGTGAAGCATTCAATGAGATTCTGCTATTTCAAAAAGTCCAAATTCGTGAGTTTGTAATCTGATTTTGGCAATAATGGGGCTAGCGACACGCTATTAGGACATTGGTTATTGATTGAAGGGAGCAGACTTGACACGACGCATACCTGTGGCTATTTTCAAATACAAAAGTAAAAAGCTACATTTGAAGGATTTTACAATTTACATTTTAAAACTGCATCTTATGTTGGTAATTCAAATAACTGAAAGACTCACAGAAGACCTTGGCGAGCGCGATGTTCTCGAGGATGGAGAGCAGCGGCACCACGAAGACCGCCGAGCCCAGCGTGGAGGCCATTTCCGTGAACGTGTACGTGTGGTTGCCCACACTGGCCGAGAACGGCGGCGCCGACAACGTAGGCAGCCCCGGCTTCACGTCGCCTGCGTAAGGAGAAGGTTTGGTCAGCTAGGCAAGCTTTACAGCGGAACCAGAACAGCCTAGACTAGGATTACTTCTTCCGACATTAATAATAGCTTGACATATTTAATTTAGCCATACTTACTGCCGACGAGCCAATTTTGTTTAACTTGCAAGATCACAATGTGAACCAATCCGCTGCGCCATGAAGCTCTGCGAGTGTGTATATAGAGTAGTGGTGACGATGATGATGATAATATTGATGATGACGACGATGATTGTTCCGACTTCCGACCGATAACGGCCATGGCGACCACTTGGTCTAACTCCTATAGTCGGTACGAACGCTGGTGCGCCCGAAGATGGTATATAATAGATTAAGGCAATTTATAACATTGAACGCCTTGGTGGCCAAATGGTTATTCGGATTTTTCGATGCATTGCCCGAGTTTGAGATCATCAACCTAAAAATTTTACCAGTCAGTAGAAGCGAGGACTTGATTTCAATGATGGAACTAGCCTTTGCCCGGCATCGGCCGTGAGACAGCATATTAAAAGATATATACAATTTATAAATTATTGAGCTAAGCTTGCACTAACCGGTGAGGACAAAAGGCGCCTTCCCCTGCGTGTCGAAGTAGTAGGCGAGCGCCGCGCACACCAGCACCACGAGGATGTTGCGCGTGGTGGACAGGAACCACAGCGCCTGCGCCGCCACGCCGCGCCAGCCCGCCACCCCTGACCCCGCTCCTGCCCCTGCCGCCTTCGACCCACCCACGTTGATGTCCTTCACTTTCTGGCATAAGAAAAGGCATAGGTATAGGTAAGATTAAAAAGTGGAGGATTTGCGATGTAACCCACAGGCGAAACGCACACCTGTCTTGAAAACCGATTCGTCATCTCACCTGACGGTATAAGTGACGATAAGGCTAAGATAAATCGGAATCGGATTCCTAACGAATCCGATTCGCATCCCAACGTCCACTGCCCTACAATCTTATCTAATAATACAGAAAATGTTTTTACTGATTCTATATATTTTAATAATTTACACCAATGCAACAATATTTACAACGAAAATAGAAGACTATTAGGTCTAGTGTTCACTAACATTCCTAGTAGTATGGCAGTGTCTAGATTGCGTGTTTCTCTATTACCACTCGACACATGCCTACATATTAAATTAAATAAACCAACAGGCTCAGTTATGAAACCTAATAATAACAATAAAACTTTTAACTTTGCAAAGAGTGACTTCGAAGCAATTAACGAACAATTGGAGAAAATTTACTGGGCTGAAATCTGGAACTTGACTAATGACGTTAATGTGATGGTTGAATTGTTTTATCAGACGATAATGCTAATCGATGAAAGTACACTCCAATACATAAATACAGAGATGAGAAATATCGTATATGGTTTAGTCCACCGTTGATAAAAGCACTAAAGAAGACAAATAAGTACCATCACAGATACAAAAAGTATAGTAACCCAATGGACATGGTTGTGTTTGACTTGTAGCGAAAACGATGTGACAAAATGATAAAGGACAGTTACAATTATTTTGACAAGCAAGCCACTGAACATTTGCATCAATATCCTTAACAATTCTGGAAATTTGTCAAAGATCAAAAGTGCAATAGTGTATCAATACCAAACGAAATGCGTTTTGGAGACTTGGTAGCTAAGGGAGGACAAGAAGTTTCCATTTGTTTGGACAATATTTTCAATCAGTTTATGGAGGAAACATGCAAGTATCTGTAAATCGTCATAACACGAACTATACAATATTTAATGGTGTACCGATAAGCCACTGTTCAGTTACAGAGACTGAAGTACTAAAGTTTCTACAATTATTGGATTACAATAAAGGCCCTGGACCTGATTTACTTCCACCAATTTTTCTACAACAACTAATCTGATTGAATATGTGACTGACATGTTGGAAGCTTTGGATGCTCATAGAGAGATTCACGCTATTTACACTGATTTACGAAAAGCGTTCGATCTTGTTAATCATGATCTGCTACTGCTTAAGCTTGCTGGTATGGGTATTCATGATTCACTACTAAGATGGTGCGAGTCTTACATACGCAACCGGTCACAACTGATTCAAATCCGTGGCTTTAGATCTCTCGAATGAAAAGTACCATCAGGTGTGCCGCAAGGTTTGCATTTGGGACCTATTTTCTTTCTGGTTTATATCAACGACCTCTGCGATAACATACAAAGTAACTACAAAATGTTTGCTGACGACCTAAAGTTATATCGTATCATCCATTGTCACGAAGATGTAATTCTACTTCAGAATGATTTAAGTAACATTATAAAATGGTGTGAACAGAATTTAATGTTCCTAAACCCTGACAAATGTTTTTTTTAACCTTTGTTTTTTTGTAAATGTTTATATTTGAAATTATCCAAAAAGAAAGCATCTCAAGAAGTTACTTATGCTATAAATAATACAAATCTAAAAGAAGTTAAATGTAATAGAGACCTGGGTGTGTTGATAGAAAGCTCGCTAAGTTTCCCCCGCATTTTAATCATATAGTCAAAAAGTCCTCTCAGCTGTCTGGTTTCATCAATCGCCAGATGAAATTACTAAACCAACCTAGTTTAACTCTTAAGATTTTTAATACTTTAATTCGCGGAATCCTGGAGTATTGCGGTGTTGTATGGAATCCTGGATATCTAGTACATGCCGATCGAATTGAGCGGGTGCAAAAGCGTTTACTCAGATCAAAAGTGAACCAATCATCAATCTTACTCAGAACGCTTATCATATATTACAAACAAGAGACTTTAGACACAAGAAGAAAAATTTCCGACATTACATTTCTTTACATAATATTGCATGGTATAACACATTCTCCCTACACTTTAGAAAAAAATACATTCGCTATCCCACGTATCAGTACCTAGTCGCTTACACAACCGAAAAACATTTGAACCTCCTCATTATCATACTGGACTGGGCCAGCATTCACCAATCTACCGCATGTTATCAAGTTATAACATGCGGTTCTAGCAAATAAACAATTGCTTTGATTTGATTTGATTTGTTCTGTCTCGTCTTTTAGGAAAGATCTCAGAGAATTGTTAAATTGTTAATTCAAATTCAAATTCAAATTATTTATTTGCGTTAAATTAATGCCCTTAATGTAAACTATATGTACGTAGTCTTTCTATATTTTTTATCATAGTTCTATAATTTTTTTTTTGCATGATGTGTTTGCATCTAGAAGAAATATGATTATATTCAAATAACCACATTGTATATGTTATGTTTCTAAGCATGTTTGATCATTATTTCAGTTTTGCAAACCAATAGAAAATAAAAAAGATAAGGATTTAAGCGCACTATAATCTTAAATTCTTAATTCCTAAGAAAATCAATAGATACCCTATATATAACGGTATTCAACTGACAGTACACAACAATGCTGATAATATAGTTTGTTTGTGACTATCGCCACGACAGACGCTATAACATTTTTTGTTAGTTCCTAGACAAACCCAGAGCCAACCAAACCGTATGTTCCTTTTAATATGTGCTCTGCTAGTAAATGGACCTGGAACTGAAACGGTTTGTCTAACTCCTATACTGTAGAAGGTTTTACACGTTTTTGTGGTCGATATTAGCACCGGTTTTCTAAAAAAGGTATGTGTGTTTGTGCTATTACCGCACCGTGCTGAGTGCAATGAAGTCAAACCATATATTTACATCCATTGACCAAACAATGACATACCGACAGAAGTATTTATGAGTATTTATAAACATAAACATTTCTTATGTATAATTTATTATTTTAATATTTACCAACATTTCCGAGTTCCTTCTTTAGTGTGCGGATAAGCAGAACCAATGTGGATAAAAGTGCACCCATTGCAGAGGCTACTTAACTCTGCAACTGCCGGCACAAGATTTATGATTTTGATATCTTTTATTACAGCTTCCATAATTATTATTATTCTTGTTTTTCAACTATACCAATTGAATTTTGTCAACAGGAAGGAACTGGCTTCAGTTCCACAAGTTTACTTTTTACGGAAGCCAGGGCAAAATTAATTTGTAAATTGGTGTTTGTTGCAATAAAAACATTTTTCATTTTCATTTTCATTTTCATAATTACAAACATCACGGGTCTGCAATGTAGGTTTTAGTTTTTTTTTTACTTGTAGTGAATGATTTGTTTATATTGTTATGTTTGCAAATTATTATTACTGATATTTTTTTAAATTTTGTCGTTGCAAGTTAATACTGTGCGTATGTAGGTATACGTAATTGTCATAAGCACTAGCCCTGTTTTCTTTTATGGTATGTTATAACTTATAAATGTACCGTATTCATTGTATGAAATAAATAAACGGAAGATTATAAAAATACCCCTAGATTTGCATGCCACTGTGAATCAGACAATGCCGCCCTTCCTTTACTTCGCCTTAGTTAATTACGTAATTTTCCAATTCAAAATGCAAATGTGCAGCGTTCAATTATGTCGGCGCACCCGTACCCGCTGCGCAAGCGCCGCGTGCCGGTCTGCCGGCCGGATGCGCTTAATGACCGTTTACAGTACTTTACAGGTAAAACAGATCTGAATCGCGGCGCACAAGTGGTCACGTTTAAGTTATGTGAATGACAATGAAATTGCGTGCCGCTGCAGAAATGCCGACAATTATTTAAGAGAGTGATGAGATAATTGTTGAAGGTCACGCCTGCAACTTGTCCAAGCATCTGTTAAAGTACTTACGCCCTTTTTTTGTTTAACAGTGAAAAACTCGTCATAAGAATTGGTACTCTTGGTACGCCCTGGGAGGCACGGATGGTTATGTGGAGTTCTACCCTACAGTTTCCAGGGAGACGGAAACTGACCTAGACCGTACTTACGCCATATAAAAAAACATCAACTGTCCTGTACCTACTTCTGTACCTACTGTCAACCCTACTTAATACAGATACGCTGCTCTGATGTCCTTGAGTTAAATTCGATGGGTACCAAAACACATATAAATCCATTTATCTACTAGCGACAGCCCACGACCTCGTCCGCGTAAAAACCCGTATACGGCTAAAAACCCTATCAGCAAACTCATGTTTGGCGACTACAATTCACAAGATTGCATAATCAGACATAAGCAGTATTTCACTTTTAAAAGTAGAATCTCGTCGCAGGCCTCACCGAATGGTGGCTGGTTTAACCTAAACAAAATGCGGTCGCCCGCGCGGGGTGCGGTTTTGTTTTGTTCTTCTGCGTTGTTCATAGGCGCGCCCAACGTGCGCCCGTCTCGCGCAGCGGGCGCTCTAAAGATGGAGACGTCTCGCTGACCCTCCCCCGCCTACACGCTTATACAACTGGCGGGTTAGCTCACCCTAAGCAGCACTACAATGCCACCAACGTAGATCAGGATGCAGGTGATGATCACGATGACGATATCGCTTGCAGCCCGCTCTACTCCTGAGCCTCGGCAGATAATGGTTGGCTCATGCGACTAATGAAAGTGGAGAAGAGACAGAGACATCTCGTCTGCCACGCCCCACGCGCGGGCCACGGCTGGTACTCACCCTAAGCAACAGCAGCACCACGATGCAGGAGACGCCCAGCACGGCGTCCCAGAGCCGCGTCTCGCCGATGTGCTCGTACAGTCCCGTCCACACCTGGGCAGGGAGCGAATGATTAATTACATTGTTGGATCTAATTAAATGACCTTATGTACGACTCAGCAAACGTAGTGTAGGCCGCCCTCCGGCGTGATGATGATGATGATGATGATGACCTATCGTCTCTGTTGTTGTCGTATGATGGCAGCCGCTGAAACCCACCAATGGCATTGGGCTAGCAAGGTGGGGTTTGACCCGAATACTCCACATGTGTATGATGTAGAGAGGTTGTGCCCAGCAGTTGAATGTTTATTGGTTGATGAGGTAATGAGCACGGCTGCTAAATAATAAAAAAGTTACTCAGTAAAGTTTAAACCGTTCGGCCCCAAATGCTGGTCGTGAACCTCTGTCGATAAACCTCTGCCCTGCCGAGCTTGAACCCGCGCTCCTGGGTCTCAGTCAAGGTCGCTGCTAGGTCAAACTGGCTGACATTTGTGCAGATGACAAACTTGTAAGGAAGTTTTCAATGAAAATGTGTGGCTAAAGAACCTAGATTTTTTATTTTTGTTTTTAGCAGAAAGGAGCATGTTTTTTGTTTGTATGTAATTAGCGCTAAGTAAAATAAGAGGAGACATTTTTAGTAGAAGGTAATAATATCATGCGAAACTCTTCATTGAACTAGGCAGGCTAGGTCAGAAAACCTTGGCACAAGACGCAACGCTAGATTTTAGACAGATCTGCATGACGTCGCCGGCGCGGGCGCGGGGCGGCGCGAAGGCCAATAGAAAGTGGGCCAGTTTTTACAAGCAGCCACTTAAATTACCTATGTCAACAAAAAGTCAGTGCTCCCACATAATTGGGCCGGCAAAAAATTAATACCCGCCACCTCCTTGACGATTCTCGACAATTTTTTTACACGTGTTACTCGCGTGCAATTGTTTCGTGAACGCGGGCCAATTTCAAGCGTATTAACCTGCAACTCATTTCAAAATTAATTAACTTATAAAATGCCTTCATACTTTACTAGTTTTTGCTACTCAGTGCTGTACATTATTAGCATATGTATTTATTATTATGTATATCTACTAAATCAAGAACCATTTTTGTACGAATCTCTGAATACTTGAGTATATAATGTAATTAAGCACAAATGATGTTATATCATTGAAAGAACTGCTCAATGCCGTCTGTAGGTATTATCTAATAGTTACTACTGCTAAGATATTATTGGGCTTTGATATATAATTATTCTGTGCTAATACGTAAAACGCTAAGTATGTGGTAACAAAATGGGAGCACCTGCCTGTAGGAACTTGCCGCCGGGGAAACTGAGGCCGAGGATGTCCTTGACCTGCGTGGTGGCGATGATGATGGCGGCCGCGGACGTGAAGCCCACCGACACCGGCCCGCTGATGAAGTCGATCAAGAACCCTGCAGGGAAAACTTAGGTTTAGCATACGACATGTCCTATTATTATATTTAAACTACTTTAAAAAATTGTACCCCATAGGCATGGCTACAAGCACAAGTGAGGTTAACTGATGCTACGTTTGTTTTCACGCTGCACCAGTTGTCTTCGCGTCTGGACTCCATTTCCACTTAACATCTCAGTAGGCTTAGCCAAAGTATCATTAAGAAAACGATATCGGAAAGAATACAATGTATGGGATTGACAAAAGCCGCGCTAAACCACGTGGTCAATCTTATGTCAATCCCATAAATTTTGTTCTTTTCGAACTTCGCTATCGTTTTGTTAATGTTACTTTGGCTACCGCCACAGGTGGGATGGAGTTAGTTGCCGAGCTACCTATAAAAAAAAATAAAAAAAGTATTTAGTTTTAAAATACTTAGTTGAGAAATTTCTTTATGTACAAATATTTGCCGAGAATGTCACTTGTATATGTATGTCACTGTAAAATGTACTCAACACGTTGAGTCAGCTACTGTTAGCGAATTCCAAACGGGGCGACGAGACGACAGTCCGAGCGGTCCTGCCAGTCCAGCGGGCACGCGGACCCAATTACACATTTGTGGACTCCGGCCGGGAGAACAGCGATGTCCCTACAGGTAAATAAACAATGCAACTAGACATTCTTAAAATAACACATAGGCGAAATATTAAAATTGAACTTAGTTTCAACTTATATGTTTATGTTTCTGATAATAAAAAATATACTAAATCAAAATAACAGCTATACCTATACCATATTTTGTAAGTCTTGGCTTACTGTTCCGTTAGCTTACTGCGAAACCTCATCAACTATTTGGTATTAGATGTCTCAGATGCCTTATGCCATCATAACTATGAGAAGAATATTTTTTTAATAAATATTCCATACTTATAATGAAATAACCTTATTGGATAGGTAACTATCGAATACAATCAAAGGAATAAAAATAATTCTTTCTCAAAGAATTCTGTAGCAGGAAACCAATATTTGTTAGCTCGTTACTTCTTTCTCGAGTAGCAGTTATTATTAACCTTTATCCATCCTGAGCAAAGGCTTTATTGAAAGCCAGCTTAACGTAAAAATGAGCGTTAAAAATCGCCTGAAACACATTTTCCATATGATCGACATGCGTCACATTCAAGATGACTTGACTAAGTACATAACGTTGTTTGCCGTATAACATTGCAACTGAAATTGTAACAATTGTTTTATAAAATAAATAACGTTGCAACAGTCAGGGCGGCGCGGCGGCGAGGCAACGGCCGATTAGATGCGCAGATGTTTCAAATTCCCCTTTGTTACTTTCGCGAGCGTACCGCGGACATAGGCTGCGAAGGCATGCGCGCGCGCTGTTGATTGACGTCAAAGGGGGCCTGAATAAATACGCGGGAGGTCTCAGTTATACTGATACTGGTATTGATCTTTACTGATACTCAAGGGGTGGTGGGGGAATATAATTTATGACTACTCTTTTCTTTTATCATTAATTATCATCTATTTACAAAGAATAATGTTTATTTACATAACTAAAAAATACTTTGACGGTGGCCTAAAGCACGAAGCCATTAACTTAGGAAAACTAAGTAAGTAAATTAAGTATAACTGTCCCACTGCGGGGCAAATGCCACCATCACTGAAATCAAGTCATCATTACATACATACATTGATGGGTAATGGCTTAATCACCACGCTTGCCAAATGCGGGTTGGTGATCACAAACCCGAAACATCGAACAATCCGAAATACACTTTGCCCGACCTGGGAATTGAGCCTGAGACCTTTGGGTATCGAGCCGAGCGCTTTGCCACTCGGCCACTGAGGCGTTAACTAAGGAAACTAAGGAAAAAGAAAAAAAAGAAGAGACTGACCTAGCTGCAGTATGCCCATGACGAGCTCGACGCAGCCGGAGAGGAAGGCGAGCAGCACCGCGAACTCAGGCCCCAGCCCGTGCAGGTTTTCGCGCGTGAGGATGGCCGCGATGGCCGTGGGCCCGATGGCCGAGTCCTTCACCGAGCCGAACACCGAGTACACGAAACAGGCCATGAACGAGGAGTACAGCCCGTACTGCGGCGGCAGCCCTGCCACGCCCGCGTACGCGATCGCCTGCGGGATCACCGTCAGCCCCACCGTGATGCCTGCAATCAAACACAAACACATTGCAGCAAACAACTAATACATCCTACCGCTCGGCAAACGCCTTCATTATTGAAATTAAATCTAAATCGGCATGCTAGCCAAATGTGGGTTGACGATTACATACCCCCGTTAAGTATCGAAGAATACCCGGGATCTGTATGTGATACCGGGCCGAGCGACAATAATTTTTAGTTTATTACCTACGGGTAAGCATTTGGCCTTCATCTCACCTGATGTCAAGTGATGATAAGGCGGAATATGAAAGCTCACTTCACCCGGAATTTTCAACTACTGAGGCACTGGCTATCTTTATCTCTACTGGCGCAACACAAAAACGCTACTAACATAGCCACAGGGACAAACCACCATCCACTGCCCTACCATCAACCAAACTGGGAATCGAACCCGTGGCCTCTGAGTCTGAGACCAGTTAGACCACAGAGGCGGTTATAAAAGCGGTTTAAAGCCACTCGGCCCACATTAGACAAATTTTTACAAAAAAAAATATTGGAATGCATATACCAAAAATATGACCGAGACTGAAACCAATTTCTAACAATAAAGACATGTACAATAAAAAATAAAAAGAAAACGCATTTTCCGTAAATGTAACATATATTTTTTCACACGACCTCCTCGACAATGCCTCATTATATATCATGCAAACCTTACTCAAAGTAAATCATTATAGCCCTTGTCTTTTGCCGGGGTGTAATGTTGTACTGAATTTCATTATAACCCGCCGGGCAGTAATGTGATTCTCACTTCTCTTAGTTCTTATTGTTATGCATTTAAAGTCTAATTTCGTCAAAATCGCGCGGCGCGCGGCTGCTGCAGCTGCTGGTGGCCGACGGCGAGGAGGTGGACGGCGGCGCGCGCCGCGCCTCATTTATTTGAAAATCGAACTTATTCGAAAATCGAGCTGGCCACGCCACGGCAAGCCGAACGAAAAAAAATCAATACTTAAAACAAAAGCCGCGAGTATTTCAATACGGTGCAATCAGTATCAGACAAAACTGCAAAAGAAGATAGAATAAAACATTAAGAAAATGTCGAGTGACGAAAGTGATTTTCTAGTAGCCTTGGTTTTTATTGTCTCGCAAAAGGTGAGAAAAGTGGAGTATACTCCTCAGGGATAAAACTGATTTTGCCTTGGGCGCGCTTAAATCCTTCACTGCTCTCAGGACTCCATTTTAATTCCCTCGCTTCGCTCGGGAATCAACTCAAAACCCCCTCGCTACGCTCGGGAGTTACATCTGGAGTCCTTCGTTACGCTCAGGATTCAATATCGCGCCCGTGACATAATACAGTGCTTTATCCCCTTGGTATACAATCTACTATTAATTACCGAGTATGTGGAATCCAGCAGTTATTTGAAGCTTCAGTAGTTGACCGGCATGAATGCGGAAGCCCACGGAATCCCTAGAGCCTCGGTGAAAACTTAAGCGAACCCACTTCCAGTATAGAAGCGTCAGCACAGAAGAAAGACACTGCGTCAGCTCATAAGATGCGTTAGGGTTACATTACAAATAAGTAATACTATTTAAACATGTTATTTTATCACAACAACAGCAACAAGAGTTTGTCACAACAACAGATATTTTGTTTTGTTTTTTGCTTTTAATGTTTTAATTTTAATTTTTTTATGGGTCCAGCTGAAAATCAGCTTTGTGGCTACAAGCTACAACATGAGCTGAGCTGGTCAGCCCTTTCAGTTGTTTCTCATTATACCTTAGATATTAGAATTGTAATTTTAATGTATTGGAGGCACTGAATAAATAATTACTTACTTACTTACTTAAATGGTTTCAACCGTAACAAAAATCTCTACGGAAAAAGTGTATAATGTGAAAATAATATTGAACTAGTAAAATGTTAAACATCAAGCGGTCAGAACAACCGCGTCGGCGCAGAGGCTCAAATAGATCGTGTTTCTTAAACACGAATGCGTTTCATTAACGAGGAATTTAATATCCTTTTGTTCATTTATTATATTTCTATAAACAACAAGCCACCGCACGCAGCTGCGTCGGACAGCTCTCACTCAGCTCTGGAATCTTACGCACATCTAACTAAACCGATATGGGGATGTGGTGTTACTGCTCGCTAAACTAGTGGTGCTTTTTCTTTTGTTTCAGTGATAAGTAACACTAGCTTTTTCCAAGTGCAGGGTGTCGCGGGCAACCGTGCGCGGGCGCCGTGCCCATAGTGGCTGCCTGCAGTACGCTGGTGAAACTGAAGGCTAGGCTGCGGGTTAGTTTTGTTTACATCGCGATTTAATCGATGTCTGTTTACATAACATCTACAACCAGCGATTAGCATCGTAATAGCAGAATACCAGTGCTTTGCTCATAAACTTTTGTATTTTTGTGTATAAGCAAATCAACCGCTGAGCTATCGCCCTTTTGTGCTTCAGCAGCACACATGTAATTTGTATTTGTTATTATTATTGTTATTTTTATTAGATTTGTTATTTTTGTTATGTGTGTGATGTTTTATGTACAAATAAAGTGTTTCTATTCTATTTAGGATTTCTCGACACAAAGAGAACTTTACTTAACAATTGACAAATCATGACTTATTTTTCAATTTAAAATAGGTATAGGTATACTTTAAATAATTTCTGGTGGTCTGTTTTGCTACATAAAGGCCAGATGTAATAATGACTTATTAGATTAGGTATTGAAACGAGCTAATTTACTTGTTAACTAAATCGCATAGAATTTTGGCTAGAAACTTGAGTATTATTATCATGATGATGTCACACAAGGAAAACATTTCTTTAGGAAATAGAAGATACTTTTTACTCGCTGTAAGAAACAGAACAAGTAGGGAGTTAGTGAAAAGCGAGTGGGTCGCTGCTTCAGGCCGCGTCATCTCCTTCCGCTTGATCGTGGTTTTTGCTTCATAGTCGGAAGTTGTCAGTTCGCATTGATCTATAAGTACGATTTGAGAAAAAAATATTTAACGATTCAATCACATATAAAACAATATTTAGTGTTTTATATCCTACTAAAGTAGTTATCCTACTACAATACATTAGACTACGTTAATAACTGCACCTTTTTTTTTTAGGGATTGCTATTTCTTTAATATAGTGAATGTAAGTCTAATTTTGGGAAGATTTTGCTGTTGGCCACCTAAATGACCTTTATTGGTTTACCAGATTTTATGATCGGCGGAAATTGATGAACGAACAATTCTCGGAGTTATTTTAAGGAGATCGCAGATGCAATCCCTTTCTAGATTTTCCGAGGATATCGAAAGTAGAAAATCCGAGAGCGCCTTAAAATACTAGAACTTGGGCTCGGGTTGAGTGTCCTACAAAATTTAAACTTGTAAAACTTTGAAACACTTGTATTTTTGAGAGATTGACCAAACAAGTATATGAAACGGGTGTAAATGGGGATATGGGACGAGGACGACCTAGGCAGGTGTTTCCTGACCAAGTCAAGGTCATTTTAACGAAAGGCCAGGTCAAGACCTTACCTTAAACCGGCAAGCATGTATGAACAAATTAATGAGAGTAGATGAAGCTAAAGATGTAAGAATAATACTTAGCAAGTGGCAGGAAGTGCTCTCTGCCTACCTCTATGGGAGACAGGCGTGAAAGTATGTGTGTATGTATGTACGTATGAATGTGTGAATTTGCGAATTTCAAAGGAAACAATAGTATATCCTTCCTTAAACAATAGTAGGGCCTTCCTTACGATGCAAAGTTATCTTTACTGATTGAGCTGCTGGATTTGGGAGGCCTCTGCCAGTACAACTTCGCACGTAATCTCAATAATCGGATTTTGGATGTTTTCATGACGGACGCTTGTAGCGCGGAATGTCCCCCTTTACCTGCCCTGGATCGTCACCATCCTGCTATAAAAGCTGAAATTAGTGCGCTGGTTTCTAGCGTACGTTTGCAAGACAAAAGTTTAAGGGTCCCAAATTTCCGGTGGTAATATGGGTAGGTGTTCCGAACAACTCTACGATACTGTATGGGATAATATTTCTGTGCATGATGATATTAACCTTGAGCTTCAATCTTTGTACGTTGTTTTAAACATTATAATAAAAGATAACACTCCTTTAAAATGCATTTATAACGCCGGTTTTCCCGTACGGTTTTCCGGACCCTTAAAAGCATGCATTAAAGAAAAAATTAAAATGCACAAAAAATATAAGCAGTTCGAAAACCCTAGAGACTACGATGAGTTCAGCTTGTTGCGTTCAAGGTCAAAAAAACAAAGAATGTCACGATACTTATGTGGATAGCGTTGAGAGTTCCCCTTGAGGTGACTCAACTAAGTTATTTTTTTCATTTGTAAAGAACAAAAGGGTCAACCCTTCTGTTACGAACTGGCCATCGGGCCGGTGCTTTTGTCTATGCTTTTATAATAACTTTATTTTTGGGCAGCTGTCTTTTCAGCTTTTTTCTATAGCGGTCTTCACTATTTGGTTTGTATTTACTTTATTTTATTGTATTTCTTGTTTCCTTACGCTGAGCCTTACTGATTTCCTTCCCTCATAAACACCTTCCATTCCGAGCAATGTCAAGTTTGGAGATAAGTTAGCTAGTGATGATGAGGGCGGGCGCAACTATTCTCCGAATATTTTTCCTCAACGTTCGAGCCTAACTGCAGGAGTTGCACCACCCGGTAGTTGTTGACATTGAATAGGCGCCTTTGGCTTTCAAAGTAAAATAGTGTTGAATAATTTCGGTGGGCTGGTTAGAACCACGATAGCTCAATTGGAAGAGCACCTGGCCCGGTATGTTCAGGCAGGTTCGAATCCTGCTCGTGGAAATTTTTTCAACATTTGTGTTTTTGTAATTTAATGAATTACTCAACGAAAAGGGAACCTCCATCGTGCCTGACATCTATAATTCGTCGCTGAACAGTTTTAAATGTAATCTAGGTAAATTAATAGAGTAAGAAAATGTTTATTATTTGAATTGTATTAATTGTATTAACTTAATTAGACAATATTAGACGACATCACATACATTGTTCTGATCCCAAGATAAGTAGCTTAAGTATTCGTTTCATGGAAATCAGAAACAACGACGGTACCACAACCACCCAGACCCGACACAATATCGAAAAGTTCGTTTTCGACATTGACCCGACCGGGAATCGAACCCGGGACCTCAGAGTTAGCGCCGCCCAAAGTCCGGCGTGCAAGCCACTCGGCTACGGAGGTCGTCGTCGGTTAATGTATATCATATTTAATTTGAATTAATTTTAATTTGGTATAGAAATGTATTTGTGTTGTATTCGAATATCGATTATTTATAATAAGTATTTCAATAATTTCTGCATTCATATGTTAATAATAATGTATCAAATTCAGAGTAGACTATGTTGCCGTGTTAAAGATGTATCGTGCCGTGCACACGTCATAGGAACTACAACCTGTCCTTGATACTTATCTTTTAACATTTTAACACGCTATGTTGTATTCTGTTTGTGTACCAAATAAATTAAAAGAAATATATATACCCGATGAGGTATATAATAATAAATGTACCGGGAACGTTTTACTCACTTCCTTGCGTTCTACTTGAAATGTTATATCTTACGTTTCCGTGTACGTTGCAATACTTTTTATTTGATAGAAAGCGCGGAACCCACTGCTGGATATTGTGTAGCGCGGGGTGGTTCCCATACTCACACGGTCAGGCGGGTGTGGGACCAACGACCGGCACTCTCGATAAACAAACGCTTGATTGCGGAAACGATTTTTATTTTTGAATACCTACAACGTTTAAAATACATCGATATGCATTCAAACCAAAATGGAAGTGGAATCAATAATATCGCTTCTGACTTCCCCAAATGAAAATAATTTGGATAACATGCAACTTATGAAAAGTATTGAAAGTGTACACGGATAGGTTATCAAAATATTGAATGTTTTTATTGAGTCGAAAACCAATTGAGCGAGTCATATCAATAAGAAATATTGCGCTACAGCACTAATGTAACGAAAGCCAGCCTCAGAGAAAATAAACCGTTAAGTTGGAGACTTTTTGCTGGAACTATCTAGAACGCAGCGCCGGCGCCGGTGTCCTTTGCCAATGTTTTGATTATTTTTTTAACTATGTAAAGGCCTTCGTGCGTATACCAAGGCTTTAAGCGACCACGGGCTATGTGGGAATATCTTTGTTCGACGAGGGGGGGGGGGGGGGGGGGGGAAGGTATACACACTAAAACACCTAGTACTTTTTATTCTTTTCCTCTTTTTACTTTTCCTGATCTTCACACGCAAACTCTTCATGATTTTCACACAAATACAATAACCGAGTTGGATATTTTATATCATCGATTTGCAATACTCTAAAGTGGTGAATTTTATTTGCACCTCAATCATTTTGACACAGGAGTCAATGACTCGTCATCATCATCTGCGTAAACGACTTTAGCGAACACGGAACGACAGCTCAGTGTTTATTCTTCTTTTACCTTTTTTTTTTAATGTATTAAGTGACGTAACACCACAGTGAATATTACATTTATTTGAAAGAATCTTTATACGTAAGTTCTTTCTCAAGTCATCTCAAGTGTACCTATGAACTAGTACGATTTATTTTCACAAACGAATCTTTAGTTTGACAACGTGCGTATGGAGCTTCTAGATAAATATATTATTTAATTTTGTGTATCCTCATCATATATACATGTCTGCGCAGATGTGACCGTGTCTGCAATTAATAGATTGATTACCTTTTTAAAACTTTTTACGGTTCTTTATGTATAAGTAGGTTAATAATTCTGCTCAACGTGATATCAAGAGGAAGCGAAGTCCAGAATCCAAAAACGAAGACAGCTATTGGAACACTATTGCCTTTCAGAAGCAACTTTTTGGAGACAGTTCGACAAGGTGTCCATCTCGGACTCGCATTCATTTTGTAAACTATCATTTAGAAACGTCCATTCAGTGTGTTGTTTGCGTAAACTCTAGATTACTCTAGAAGACAATGTTCACAATCACATTACACAAAGCGTGCAATTTATATTGAACGCAGCATTTTCAGTAGATTGGCAATAGCAAAGCGTACTGTCACAATAACAACATTGTCGCCGCTAAATGGTCCATTTCACGCTCCAGTAGCGGCGCAGACGCTGCACTTTTTGTGCCTTAACCCAAGGACGGAGAGTTCAAAGTCCTTTTGTCGCCACGCTGAAATCTGCGCTAGAGTTATAGATATAATACCCAGGTACAGGTACTCAGTAATTTAGAGGTCAATGACCCTCGATCTTTATGTCGATTACCTTTATACAAAACGTAGTAGATTGATACTTATCAAAATCTTTGTTCACGAAATGATGGCTAAACATTAGTAGATATTGAGATACTACTAATGTCTAGTCACGGTCAAGTATCTTCTAACTACTAGAGATTTATAAAGTCAACAAGCAGGGCGAATGACTAATGACGAACCAATGTGGTTTACACTGGAGTAATAAAGGCCCGCGTTGCCAACCTGCCGTCTCTGCGAAGATTGAAGTGCAGCAGAGCGTGCCCAAACAGGCGCGTGCTACACTTACGGACCAAGCGACATTTTGTATTCAACTATACTTAAGAGAACTGATTAGCTAGTAACGCGAACGCGATGGCGAACACCCTGATTCTTATTATTACCGCGAAGCAGCAACTGGCTGCAAGGGAGGTGGCTGGCAGGACCGGCGTATACCTGCGATGGCGTCGGCCAGGCCGCGGCGCAACGAGTACTGCGGCAGCCACGCGAGGATGGGCACCCGCCGCAGCAGCATCTTCTTGGAGCAGCACGCGCGCGCGCGCCGCCGCGCCGCCTGCCGCCACCCCTCGTCCTCCGAGCTTGCTGCTTCCGCTTTTTCAGGGAAGCCGTTTGGGTATCCATTTGTGTCTGTTAAAGAAAATGCATGGAATTGTTATAAGGTTATATACAATATTATTGTATTTTGAAACAGAATATGGTTTCAAAAATTTGTTATAAATGATCAATTTATCCATTAGCTTTTAACTGAATATCTCATAGCTGGGCTCTGGAAGCATGGACATGAGTACAAGGTGGGAAGAGCCATAACAGATGTGGTATAGCACCAGCTGGAATACGGCATTCCGCAACGGAACGGAACTAGCACGCCCCCAAAAAGGCTAGGAGAGTCAAAACATGTGGTTTGCCTTCGTGACAATGCAGCCAATTACCGAAAACTGTAGTTTAATTAATGTATTAAAAGATTTGCTTAATCGGCGGTCGGCCTTGCCTGCCACATGAGGGCGCCCGCCGCCGCGCCGACAGCCTTATGTAACGGCCTGCGACCCGCGGATAATGTCGCTGAACGAATTACACTGATTTTTACACGAATTTACGCTGATTTTTACACTTGCGTAATGTTGTTATAGGGTTTTATGGGTTTTTGAGCCTACGCCGGCCGCCTTTTGAATCAAGTGGTTTGTTGACCTTTTTCTTAATTAAGAAAAAAATCATTTATTATGATTTAATACAAGATACAACTTTGCCACCGATTTAAGATCAAATTATCATATCAAATTGGCTGGAACTGTGTATATTCGTCGTTTTTTAACTAGGTTAATTGGACAACATTTGGATCAGGTCCGACACCTGGTATATGAGACTTTCCTCCCTCCCCCGTTCAGCTACAAAAAGCTCGATGGAGATGGAGTGGACCCATCAAACAAAACCTACAACCATCCCTTTTCTGCCACGGGAACGACTCGGGCGAACGTAGGTTGTTGTAAAAAACAACTTTTATGGATCTACTCGCGTTTATTTATACATTGATTTAATTTAATTTGATCCTGAAGTTCCGAATCCTTTGCAGGATACGTCACAGTCTTCCTGTGTAGATTACGCACCTACTCATTTCGATGTGTACTGTTCGCGTTTTAGAACCCAATATTAGATTTTAACGTCCTCCTTGGTCGAGTGGTTTGAACACCGGTTTTCATGGTGTCGCCATCTCTGATGTCCCGGGTTCGATCCCCGGTCGGGTTAATATAGAAATTATTGTTTTTTTAAATGGTCTCGGATCTGGGTGTTTTCTATGTATAATAAGTATGTATTTAAGTGTTTTAAGTATGTTTATCCGTTGTCTAGTAACCATTTAACGAGTTTCATAACGAAGCTTCTCTTGGACTAGATAATTGGAGTGAGTGTAGGGAAGTTTGTTTCTTTTATTTTAACGTCGAACTTCTAAGACGTCATTCTCTCTCGTTTTCTAAAACAAGGAATAAAGTTTGCTGCTGGCTTAAAATGTGCGCTGTCTCTATTGCTCGTGAAGGCCTATGGACACAAACAACAGAGTTACTTCTTCTCGCTGTAAAATAAATAGGTGCTGGCTGTGAAGCCCTGACGCGCACGTGTGAGTACACACCTCACTGGTCCTTCGAGCACGATCAAGCCTAACCATGCCTGTCCACTTATCTGAAATACTACGCAATAACGCGTTAAAGTACATGCCTAATAAAGCCTAATAAACACTTGACAATGTAACTAATATTTCGGTAAGCATATATTGAATGGGAAGTCGCTTAGACAGCGAAATGTAAGTGGATTCTATTAAAATTTATTTTCGCTACACTATTTGATAAGTTTGTATTACATATAGGCGGGAATCATTAATATTACAATTACTAATATAATATGACGTGTGTACATATAAACATTAAACAAAATACTATTGACACAGAGTCCATATAATGATTTTTGGGAATATTTTTCTATTTGTCTGTGTGTCTACGGTTTTAGCATTTAGGTTAAGTCTAGCTTGAATCATTTGGCCGACATAACAAACCATGACAATGTGTATTGTGGTTCGCGTAGTGTACACACGTCTGCACATCAACCTACCACAAACTGTCAAATTTCCTCAACAGACTTTGAACTTTACCCATATGTAAATATGGGTGAAAATTGATTTAAGAAACTTGACAGTTTTGGATAGGTTGATGTGCAGGCGTCTGTACTTACCTCGGAGAAACGGGCACGGCGACCGCAGGGAGCCTTTCTAGTTTAAACGTTGTTGATTAATTTGAATACTCATTGATTACTAAACTAGTGGAAGTTTTCCTAACTCACGGAGATCAGATTTCACTTTAAAGGTATTTTCTATTTAATTTAACTTAATTTAATTTAATTTAACGCATCTCCGATTTGGTTAAAACACAAAGGATGTGGAAGTTGCCCAAAAAACAATCAACTAGCTACTTAGCATAGATAGCTGTAAAATATTTGTTCATGAAATAATTGGCAAATGACTGCCCTATACCTGATGTTTACCAGCAGCAGAGTTCAGATGCGAAGACAGTTAATGGAGCAGGATTGTGGCTCACTGTTGATCCGCAAGCAAGTTACTTATGCGCAACTCGTTTAATGTATGGTACCTACACTTAACGAGGTGCGGACACGTCGGTTAACCTAACCATTTACTTACATGAATCAATCATACAATCTTCAAACTTATTCTCTTAGCGACACGATACTGCGGCATGTCAAGGTCTAGGTTGGCGTTTATAGCCAAACATTATAATTGCCGGTAAATTATATTTACCTTTATGATTATTTGTATTTGCCAATTTTTTTGTTATTTTTTTATTAACAAAACATGACATTACGTGTGTTGACACGTAACTTTGCCACATCATTAAGTGATCTGGCAACTCACCAACAGAACTTAGTTCTATTGGGCAACTCCGAGAAAAACATAGTCCATCTAACTGAGTCATACGAATCCAGCCAAGTTAGCCAGGAACAACAACCACTTCCCTGGCAACGGGTTCCAGCATCTAAGAAACGCAAGATACGCGAGCACTCCCAATCACCGACTGCCACTTAATCAGAGAACCGGTTTGCCACTCCTCCAGTAGACTCAGAATCAGAGATTCATCATAATTCATAAGCAACCTGCTAAACCTCCGCCCATTGTGCTATATGGAATTGAGGATCTCAATGAGCTGACGAAACTAATAGACACAGTTGTGCATCCAAGAGACTATAAGTTCAAAATCATAAACAAAAACCTAATGCGTGTTTCTGTAAATACTGCAGAAAAATATAAATTAACGATACTTGATTAGACGAAAAGGATTAATCGGACATACCTTCACACAAAAAGACACAAAAAGCTACCGAATAGTAATAAAAAACACCACACAACACCATGGTCATGATGCCATCGTTCTGGAAATCGCAAAGAGCGGTAACCAAGTACGAGGTGAAATAATCAACTGTCGGTATGGACCAGATAAAGAGCCAACCTCAACATTCTTTGTTAATTTGGATAAACTAGCCAAATACATTAGATACATTTGCCATCAGCATGTAAAAATAGAAGACCCGCACAAGAGTAAAACGATTGTCCAATGCCAACGTTCCAAACAATATGGTCACAGTTTTTTTTAATTGTTCAAATAATTTTACAAAAACATACATTACCTAACAAGGACACTTTACAAGGTTTATCTGTGTAGGAGAGCCACTCTTAATGCTTATAAATTAAGTTAGATGCAGACAAGAGAAGGTATGATTTTTTTTACAAAAAACTAGTATCCTAAGGTAAATTATGAAGATGACAAGTTTGTAAGAAATATTTCTTAAATTTTGATTTGAACTTAACAATGACCGTGTCCGAGTACAATTTTTGGAGGTCATTCATTATGTAAGTCATTTAGATAAGCTGGTATCAAGTAACTTAATTTTCTACTTCCATGTACATTATTATATTTAGGCAGAACATATTTTTTAAGATATGTTATTTTTCTTATATGGGGCTCATGCTGGTGCAGCTATAGTTGCTTGGGCACATCTTAAGCACACGCCTTGGAACCCTTCTCCATGGCGCATCTTCAAGCTACCACAATCCAACTTGAAACACGTCGCGGCAGCATCACGCCTTCCTCAGTTTACTGCCCTCCAAAACATGAAATTACAGCGGACATGTTTGCGGCCTACTTTCAAACCTTAGGCCCCCAATTTACAGCAGGTGGTGACTGGAACTCAAATCACAATTTTTTGGCGTATTTGTATCATAACTGCGAGAGGGCGCGAACTTAAACGCTATGCAGACAACAAGCACTTTAAGATGCTCTCAACAGGTGAACCCACCTATTGGATTAGTGATCACAGAAAATTACCTGATCTTCTAGACTTCTTTGTGACCCATGGAATAGCCGATCTGCACACTGTTACGGCATCATGCCTAGACGGATTATCGGATCACACTCCGGTAATTCTAACGTTGAATTCCAATGTGACTTCTCATGAGACAACGGAGGTTAGGTTAGGGAGGGAAACATTGATCTTAAAATCTCTCTGAAAGACCCCGATGAGGTGGAAGAGGCATGCAGATACATAACCAATCTCATCAAGTAGCAGCCTGGACTAACACCCCAAAGTCAATTTCAACCTGAAAATGTCCTGCTTTTCCTTCAGACATAAGACAAGTGATCCTGGAGAAATAACGGCTCAGAAGAAATTGGTACTTATCGCGCTTACCCTCGGATAAATCTATTCTTAATAAATCTGCCAAAGAATCAAAGGACATGAACAACAAAGAACATCATAAAGAACTCCGTGATCGAATCTATCGCAGAAAACATTCGTAGATTATCGCCGACAGGTTGCGGTGAGCATTCACTCTGGAAAGCCGCCAAAAACATATAAAAGCCCCAACTACCATATCCTCCTTTAAGACTTTCAACGACAACGGCAACTTGGGCAAGGGCAGATTTGGAAAAAGCTGAAGCGTTTGCTGACCACTTATATAGTTTTAAAACCCAACGAACAATTGTCAGACGAAACAGAAGTAGAGATCTACAGATGCACCTACCAATTAAGCCAGTCTCGCCAAAGGAGATTGCACGAGAAATACGAAGTTTTGACTCTAAGAAAGCTCCAGGTTTTGACCTTATCACACAAGGCAGCAGTCAACAGCATCGTCAATATAACACATTTAACATAGTTTACTTAAGACTATTGGTCAGTCAATAAACATTACCTTTTTGTAACTGCCAAGTTTTGACCTGACCTATTATTAAAACGTATTAAGTAATTACATAAACTCGTAGCCCATCACTTTAAAATGAAGACAAATAGAAAAATAATCATAGTACCATACCTACCTACCTACCACACAATAAGCTCTGTCATCGCGTGTCATCGTGTGGAGAGAGATTGCTGATTGTCTCAAACGGCATTTTCAGCTTCACCGGGCTTTTTTGGGGGCGGCGAGAAACTTAAAGGGTTCCTCAAGCCGTGTGAAACGAATCACCTTCGGAGGTTTTCTAGAGGGAACGGCATCACGCACTAAGGCGTGTCCCCGGGTCCTACTAGATTCTCCGAAGGGTTCGGATCGGATCGGAGAAACTGCACAGCTGTTTGCGGAGAGAGTCAAATAAAACAACATACAATTAGACAGCCATTTGTATGATCTTTAAATAAGTGAGCTGAAAAGAGCCTAGATTTTGCTTTTTTAAAAAGTCTTCAATCGATTCACAGTGGCTTGATTTTGACATTTTCCCATTGTACAATATCGAAAACAGGCGACTGAGAAGAAGAAAGCAAATCAAATCACTCTCAGCGTGTACCTATTTAATGTGTTTTGTGTCTGCAAGCCCCTTTAGTCAGCGAGCCAGTGTCAGTTACACGGCGATTAAGATAAGCTATCCATAACTACTGATATTTGACACGTCCGGATGCATACCGCGGCGCGGGCGCAGGCCGCACGTGCGCGTCCGCCGCGCCTGCGCCGCCGCCGCCGCCGTCCACGCCGCGCCGTGCGCTATGACTGCGTGCGTAGTACTTATTAATAGTCTGTAATTTTTATTATCACACTATAAACGTCCAACTAGTTTTTAAAATTACCAAAGTGTTTTATATACTAGTATTTTTATGCACTAGTGCCTTTTAATAAATAATAATAATTATCAGTTTAACCTAGAAATAATAGTTTAAATTAGTAATTACAAATAAATATCATTAATGTATGGGTCATTTGACTGAAATCGACAATAAATCACCGGTCATCTATCGTAACCGGTTAGATTCAGTCATTTTACTTTTCTATTCAACTGTTGGGCCTTCCCACATAAACAATAGCGCACTTGAGATTGGGCAATCGTAATAATAATAATCATTTTATTTTAAACTAACATCCATTTACATATTAGTACAATAAGGCAATAAAATTGTATTGTCTTTTTATATAAATAAACAAATCAATGTTGATGGGATTAACTATTCTTGAGATTACAACCGTAACCAACGGCCTTTACCGTAACCTTTTGGATCTCTACAGATGAATGTTTAGGCGATCCGGTGACCGGTGTCGCGACAGTTATAAAGCATATTCAATTTACATTTTTTTTGCACGACAGACCGCGATGCGTCGACGTGCTATTGCGAGAGGAAACCTCAGCAGGCCTCACTAAGATACGATAAGATAATCAATTTGTGTAAATAAAAACCGGTCGTTGTGGAGATCATTGGGGCAAGACTTTGTCCAGCAGTGGATGTCTTTTGGATGAGATGATGATGATGATGAAAAGAAAAAAATGCAAGGGCATCAGCAAAACGAACGAAAAGTAAATAGCCTAAAACTGTCTCACTGCTGGGCAAATCCTCCATCATTGGTATCAAGTCATATAAGTACAAATAATGGGTAATGGGTACTTGGGCTATACATCGAGCGCGTTGCCACTCGGTCACCGAGGCTATGCCGCCTCGAGACATGTAACACTCAACTGACGATTTAATGCAGGTATACTTTGTTCCATTTGTGTAGTAGATGTTCTTTTACTATGGAGTTTCCAGAGTAAAAGTTATCTAAGACTAACCATTCTAATTATTCTGTTTTTATATTTCACGTGCAATTTCTCATTATCAATTGAAGAAACTCTCACCCGGCTGTGTGGTCATCCGTCGGCCATTAGTGCTAATAAGCATCGCTAATGGAAATGAGAGAAAACACGCGCACGGGCAGTTTCCTAGAGCGTCCGGCGCGCACCTCGAGGAGTCGGGGTCGCATTTATATAATTAATTATTGCACACATTTAAGTAATAACTGGTTGGTTGCAAACCAATCAAAGGGGAGCTTATCTATAGAAGAAAGCTTTTTTACCCCCTTCGTCCTTTCTAAATAATAACAGTCCTGTCCTGTAATCCTGTCTTGACACGCGTTAACTAAAATCGTTTGTTTTATTCCTCTGCGGGTAAGCACTGGGTCTTCATCTCAACTGACGTTAAGCGACAATAAGGCCGAAGGTGGAAGCACCCTTAAACCGGTATTCTTAATTTCTGAGTAACAATGCTATTAAGAATAGTGTTATGGCAACACATTAATTAGATATAAGCAGGTATGAAGGGTACAAAAACAATAACTCTCCACTTATCAGATATGGAAACGAAAATTACACTCTCGGGCCTGGATCCGAGCTGTGTAAAATGTGACGTCCACTGGCTGGCCACCGTTTTTGTGGTGGAAAAAACAGCGGGAGTTTCGAGGAAGCTGCAGTCGGGTGGCTGCCTTGACCGCGATCAGATAGCTAAAAACTTAATTAGCCTTTCCAACGAAGCTCAGGAAATTGAAATTGCAGCAAAAACTCTATTTGCATTTGACAGGTTTTAATAGATATTGTGTGACAAGCAAAAACATAGATTTTAATCGAAGTTAGGTACTGTATGTAATTAAGTTAGACAAAGACGTGAACGATAATAATGACGCCGTGTAAGTGTAGTTGTTGAGAAGCGGCCATTATGGCTCATAACCGTTTAGCAACAACACTAATAGCATAGATTAAGTAATAATTAATAGATTAGCTAATAGCTTAATTTAGACTTTGAAAGTCACTCGACCGGCAATGACGTTGTCTAGATGATTTATTAGACACAATTGTATGTCTTTAATTTTTGAGAAGCTACAAATATACCTACTACGTATACCGTCGATATTATCGTATCTTCTTTTACATTTTTACATACATTTTTTACATTTGAGACAAAATGTTTTACCGTATTAAATTTTTTCGTAGATAATAAAATTAGATCCTCCAAAGATGTAGCTATGATATGTATCAATGCTTTTTACATAACATGTATTATATTAAGGGAGAGTAACTAAACGGTACTACTATAACTGTTATAGTATAGTTATTTAGTAGATACGTTACTTAGTAATTAGTACTCGAGCTCAAGATGAAGAGTTGTCAACAGAAAACTCCAAAAAACCTGCGTGAATAAGTGAAAGTGTGTAATGAACAGATCCAATGCAAAGCCATAGCCAATCAATGAAACTTTTTGTGCGTGTTTTTTACGGAGCGAATTACTATTCCGTGGAATTGGTATATTTAATTACAACATTGTTTATTTGTGGTTTTTTGTACGATTATCCAGTTCTGTGCGTGACGGGTTAATCTGTCGACCAAGCACCAGAGCCCCGATGCCGTGTTCTCAAAACGTGTGCTAGTGATGATTTTGACACCAGTCCATAGAGAAAATGAAAGAGTCAGGCCACTGCTGAAGCAGAATGTGGCCGTTTTAAAATACCAGACTTAAGGAGTAAGTATGATGGCAGACATGCTTTATTAACACAAACTGCTTCGGTATCCTAGGCGCACCATACAATACCGCCGCCTCTGTGGTCTAGTGGTTAAGACCACCGGTTTAGACCCAGAGGTCCCGGGTTCGATTTCCAGCGGGGGGTACATGTTTGTGTACTCGGTTTGTTCGGTGGTAGGGCTTGTTTGTCCGCCTGGCTGACTACCACCATCTTATCTAAATATGTCGCCATAACATCAATGTTTGTAGCATTGTTGTGTTCCGGCGGCTAGAGATAAGATAGCCAGTGCCTCACTACATAGTTGAGGATCCCGGGTGTGCGCTTCCATCATTGGCCTTATATCACGAAACATCAGTTGAGATCAACGCACCGTGCTTACCCGTAAAAATATTTAATAAAAACCTATGCTTATTCAAATTGTATGAGTTAAAACCTCTCAGCTGAGCTGTAGGTATCTATGTCATAGTTCACACTCGTAAGTGTGTTACAGAGTAAATACTCCTAAGATTTTATAAATTAATTAACGAACTATTGCTGCACTCAATAGTAGCAACAGTTCGGTGATTTAAATCAACCGGACTACTACTACTTCACAGTTGCGTTAGTTCGGTCGACCGAACTAACAATCGAACTACTGAAACTAAAGGGTTTTTAAACGTACAAAAACCTAGAAACTTATAAAAACCTACCAACTTTTTAATTTTTTCTAATTGTTAACTTTGTTTTCAAAATGTAAGTGAAAGGAGGTAAAAGGGAATTAAGTAGTCTGTTATAATAAACATTAACTGCGTGTCGCATCGAGTACCACAGAGAGACAATTTGTATAATGCAAATTTATGTATTGTTTACATCTCATTATAAGTGAAATGTAATTTCTTATGAGAATAAAGATCTTTAAACCTAAACCTAAAAGCATACCTAGTCCTAATTTAAAAAGGAGTAGGTATTAACTCCGTTACAATACGTATACCTAAATGTTTATATTGCCGGAAAATGAAAAAAAACTAAGAGTACTCGTCTGCTGCGAATTGTTCAATTGCTATCAAATCAAAGCCATAAGCAGCCAACAACGAGTTAGAAATAAAAAAAAAATACATTATAATGACAAGCTGTCGTGATTAGTACAATTTTATCCAACTAACATTTATCTATTGAGAATGATTTCTTCTTTTTAGCTTTGTAATAAGACATTTTCATTCGCGTTTATGTAAATCATCAAATTGCATGGTTTGGTATTACAGGAAATGGTTAGATAGTTAGATTGGTTAAATAACATAGGCTGTGGGTGCAGTGGGCGGCACAGACGGATTGTACCTGTGGATTGTACTAAGTTGTTATAACGAGCGCGGAGTACGGTGACGAAAAGAAATATGATATTAATTTTGACAGTTTATCTTTTTATTACCTAAATACGATTTCGCCTTTAATGTAGGTAACTTTTGTTACTTATTAGAGATCAGTGGAATGAAATAAGCAATGTTATAATGAAATAATAATCGCACAAACGTACATTTCGTGTAAGTATTCCATACTTTGTTTTTTTGTTTTCATTTTTCTATTTTGAAATGAAGTGTACACGACGTGAACAAAACACGGAATATCTATTTCTCTGTTTAAGACGTTCATTGAAATAAACCCTAAAAAGATATTTCCCAGACAGCTTTTAGAAGCACAAGAACAAATTAAGCAAAGAGTCAACAGTGCATCGGCCGGCACCGCGAAAACAACTCCATACGTCCGTCTCCTTTCTTGAGATCACTGTCAAGTGTTTTTTTTGTGTACCAATAGAGTGTTATTGTTATCTTAAGAAGGCAAATGTGACGGACTTATCAAATTAACCGTTAAAACGAATAAAATTAAAGTGACCATGCAATGGTTGCCATAACAAATTGCTTTTGTGGAATGTGTTACTCACGTAGGAAATATTTATTTATTAGACATTATTGCTTTTGCTTTATCTATGGTTTACCTTCGCTCGTTCCGGCTAGTATTCCGGCTGCTAGTTAAAATGTTTATTAATTCTTTTAAGGTGATTTACTGTCAACCAATACCATCCTCGTAATAGTGCAATTTGATATATTTTATTGTAACCAGTCATTATTGTTAGGCTTTTTTAGAAAAATTCGCCGTCGACCGACACATCGAGGAAGCTATCATAGGTTTTTAAATCCATAGAGCTACATAGCATTTTATGTAAAAATAGCAATAAGGATTTATTTGCTTACACCATGATGAGTTCAGAAGGACGATTTTGGACCCAGTGAGTGATTGATTATCGCTATGATTATCAGTTACGAGTGCTTCTTTTTGTCTTGTTTTTGACATTTATTTTAACATCGAAAACTCTCGAACGATTGTTATCTTAATAATCAAATTTAGGTAGTGTCACATGCCTTGGTTAATGTATTTTATCATTTTGACTTATTACGCTAAATGTTTTTGTTTTGCTTTATCTTGTCGTCGTTCCATGTAAAACAATTGACAGGAAATTTCGCATTTAAAAACAGGTAATTTTACATTGTATGTTAACAACTATATGATAATAATATATATAGGTATCATCATCAAGCGCCATCTTCATATCAATATACGTGCTGCTAAATGTCTTCATTTATTTATTTATTTATTTATTTCTATAGGTACACAAACAGATTACAATCAATGCATGAGTACAGTAACATATTTGGTTAACCTTACTAGCTAGACTTACTTATTTAATTAATTTAAATGTTTTCTCATTTCCGAGAAAGTCATTTACAAATGAATTGAGAACTAATTGACTTCGTTGTGGTTAGATGCAAGTATCTAATGATGGGAAATACAATACATAATCGAAGACAATGAGTTTCAAACTTACTTCTTCTAATATGTCTAGTGTATAACGTGATCGCTTTAGTGAACAAGACGTTACGACATAAATTTTACTTTGTATATAAAGTTGATTACCTGTAATCAAATGTGTCTTTATTAACGGAATCCAAAAAAGGAGCAAACATTGCAGTGGTTTTGCATCATAACTCAGAAGTCTCGCCGCCGATAACTGTTTACTCATACGTAACATATTTGTATTTACTTCTTTGTCATTTTCAAATTTTACTTTTAATATGTAAGAATATGAATAAGATACATTCATTGAACTGCACAAAAACAAATACAAACACATGAAAAAATAAATTAAATTACAAAAAAAGAACATCATGAAACATAACACAATCACAAAAAAAATACAAGGGAGAAAAAATTATAAAAATAACAGTGGTTTGCAAGGCCAACGGGTAGCTGTCTCCGCAATTCTTTTGTGGCATACACAGAATGCAGAAGCGCTGGTTTTCAGACAGCTCCCTGAACGTGAGGTGGCGACGTGTGGTGTAATAAAATTACATAGATAAAAATACTAATAAGAAAATTATATACACAAAAATACTTACACATACATTTAAGAACATATTATTTTTTGTTTTGTTTTAAAAAAAAATTATGTAGCAAAGACTCGACCCTTTTTTTAACGAAATCAAAAGATCGTGCGTTCGTACTACTCGTATTCGCTTACTATTTTATCATGTAATGATTTTGTATTTTGCTGCAGTCAACTGTTTTTATCGGGTGCGTACCGTCTTACGCATATAGTAATTTAGGTTTCCAGTGTGGGGGGTGGGATTTACTGAGTTGTATGATGGAAATCCAGGCAGGCATAATGTACCTAACTATTACTATTTTGAAGAAGCCATCCTGGTAATGACGCCGTGCAGCGCCGGCGCCGGCGCCGGTCGCCCGGGAAGTGGCCGCCAAGTGGTTAATAGGACACACGTGGGCATGCGCAGGTGCAGGTGACCGCCAATCAGGGCGAGGGGAAGGGGACCAACATACAGGAAAAATAAAGAGATTAATACCTTTGAACAAAATCCAATGTAGGATAAAGGTATCCGCCTAGGTTCCTTATAACCAGTCGCTGCATCATACGATAGTCTTCTAATGTCAGACTGTCGACAGAAAAAAGGCAGAGGAGTAGAAAAAACGCCATTTTAAACATCGCCTTAATAATCCTTCGAACCCAACAACTCGCATTGACCTAGCGTGCCGATTATGGCCGGTACTCCTTATATGCTATTCTGAATGTCGTTGGGCCTGTGCCCAACAGTGGTTCGTCACAGGCTGATGGTGATTCTATCAGACAAGTCATTAGGTCCCATATATTTTCAAAGCGCGATGGTGGTATACCTTAAGCGTAATTGGTACCTCAATCGACGTGACCCCTAGTTTATCAATGGACTAAAGGGTCCTAACCTCAGAAACGCTAAATTACCTGTTTAGAGGTTAACATTGTTTTTATTTAAGGGTTTAGTATATTATGGTTATTATAAGTGATCGGAATGAAGAAAAGTGAATTAATTGTAACAACTATGTATAGTTATGGTGAGCAATCAATTGTTGAATTGAATTGAATTGAATTGAATTGAATTTAACTGAAGGGGGATAAAATACCTAAAGTACCGACACGACATTACTAAGTGTGGTTAAAACCATCAACGTGCTACAATTCTTTTTTTATTGAATCCCGGATCCCGTAAATAGTTTTACTGCTCAGTAGTCTGTAGTTCTATGTTAAATAAATTCCAACGTCCGCTTAAAAATGAAATATGATTTTATTATTTTTAAGTGCTAATTGCTGCACTGAAGCTGAATTAAATATTTATATAAAATACAGTGAACAAATTAAATGTCTACCCGACCCAGCCAGGAATCGAACCTGGGTCTTCTACAATCCGGGCGGCTGCACTGACCATTATGCTACCGGGAAGGCTGACGTAAGCACAGAATGTTTCCACTGCTTTTTAATTTTTGAGTGCTTTTTAGCGGCAGAGTGCCATCTGTCCAACGGTTATTGACCGGTAAAGATGAATCCGCATAGCCATCGGTTGCAATAGCGTAGTGGTCAGTGCAGCCGCCCGGATTGCGGGAGAGTCAGGTTCGATTCCTGGCTGGGACGGGTAGGCATTTAATTTTTTCACTGTATTTTATATAAATAATTAAAACTATTTATGATCACAGAGATTATCGTTATTTTTTCTTTTGCTCCATTTTCTTACTTGAACGTACGATATAGTGAAATGTGCGCATAATATTGACACAAAACAGCAAAATATACTGAAGACAATCATAACATAAATATTTTCATATACAGCTGACTAACTGAATATATAAACAACATCGAGTGGCGCGCGCCGCAGCAATCAGTAACTCGCAGCGATCTGATTCACGGTATTACACAATGGCTTAATAGGCTCCGGATGACATTTATAATGTATATAATATGAACCCCTTGTAGTACCCATTTAATGCGAATAAATGATTATGATCATGTTAAAGGCGAGTCTACATTAAGAACATGTTACATGCTATAGAGCAATAATACAAAACAATACGTTTATGGTTGTTCTAGTATTGACACTAAGGGCGCGAAAACAGGCACGGCATCGAATGGAATGAGCAGCCGGGTATGAAACACTCCAAATCCTTCCTTGGCGAAAACGCCTTAGGACGGAGTAAGTTCATATGCGGAGGCGGTAGACGGCAGGCCCGACTAACCATCGGTGCCTTGACAGGGCACTATGCCACAAAACAAATGCTTCACAGAATGCACCTTTCAACAAATAGTTTGTGTAGGGCGTGTGGAGAGAAAACGGAGTCGATGCAGCACCTACTGTGTGACTGCGACTCTCTGGCTAGGAAAAGAATGGGACTCCTGGGGTCGGCCTATCCGAAACCGGAGGACTTCAGGCTCTTCGCTCTTAAAGACGTTACCAAACTCATGGCCTCTATCTTTGCGGAGGAGGAAGAGTGAAAGGATGGGGTTGCACAAAAGATCCCGATGGGTCGAGGTGTTACTGCGAGAGGGAAACCTCGGCAGGCCCCACTAAGATAAGAAGATAAGGGCGCTTTCAATTTAGACGTTTCGTGTCGGACCGCCGCTCGCTGCCGTGCCACATTAAAAGTAATATCAGCCAAATAATTATTTAAACAAATATAAGGTTTTAGGTTTAGATTTTTGAAACATTTGGCAAAGTAATATACCCGTTAGCTATGAAGATTTAAACAAAAAAAAACAAATATAATAGTTAAAATTGCGTTGACTTGACTAGACTATACAACCTAGTTTATTACTAGTTTTGGTGGGGCAAAAAACTGAAATAGTTAAAAAAAAATAGAGGTTCTAAAAGAAATAGTTAGAAGGACCTGGAGCACCTATTATGTACTAGCGTTACCATATAGTAACGCTTGAGTCAGTGTCAAATTTTGTTATAAAAAAACAAATATTTGTTTATTTTAGAATTTTTTGTTCTAAATTTGTATTTAAACAATTTGCGGTAAAACGAAAAAGTTTTAAGTATTTATTGTGACAACTTTAATGGCAAGCAGAAAAAAGTAAGTACAAACAGTACTTAATACAAACAGTATTTAATTTTTATAGTGTTTTTGCATGTTTGAATGTTGAATTATTGTATATTGTAGTTCCAATTATTGGTAGGATGAATAAATGTTATTAAGGGTTCAATCGTCAGTTCAATCGTCAGTTATAGTTTATTCCTTGAATAATTTTGACATAATGACAGATTCTCTTTAGAAAATATGTCACAATGACAATCATATTGTTTAGTTAAGACTTATCTGAGGATTGAAAAGTCGGGCCTTAATGTTTAATAGTTGTGGAGCCACATAGTCGAAAGAATAATCTAACAAATCTGACAAAAAGATACAGGGGGGTAATCACGAGCTCTTACAGCAATAATACTGCTATAAGAGCTCATACTCAGGGGGCTGGTCTCTGTCTAAAAAGCCGTGAAGATAATATAAATAAATAAATATGATATATAATAAATAATTGTCATGTGTTTCTATTACATTTCCTTTTCTTTACCTAATATTTTGTTTTATTTTTAATATTATAAAAAATGTTATGTTTGTTTAATGTTACTTATAATCAATGGCACAGCTAAAATCTCAAAATATAAAAAAAAATAATGTAAATAATTTTTGATTTATTGATTTTAGGGCTATAGTCAAAGTCAAAGTTAAAGTCAAAGTGATTTATTGCAATTTTTTGCAAGGTCTTATAAATATTAGTATTTAGTGCTAACAACTTAATAACCTTTTACAAGTAAGTACTGCAATATTGTTTACCAGCATATGTTATTATTACCATAACTAAAAAATAATCCATAATTGTGAAAAAAAAAACTCAGGCCTTAATAGGTTAGCTAGTGTGTCCCCGTTCCCTACTAGTCTCCGAGGGGTTAGCAGCTAGCAGCTCAGCTCGGGTTGACCGGGTTGAGCTTGGTATGACAGTTACAAATCCTCTCGGGATGGCTCCGCACAGAGCACGCGCGCACAGTCCAGCGAACGTGTCCACTGCATGGAGCTGATAAGGCACACGCCGAATCACCCGCAATCTATCAAGCTAGCGCCGGCGGAATGCCACGCTCCATTACACGATCAACAAGCAAATTGCCTCTGGAAAATCCTCAATTTCCATTGCGTCATTCTTAAGCTTTTTAATGGTTAAAGCAATCGTTGTATCAAACTCCATGCTTGTGTTTTAATATTCTTTATCGTGTTGGAGGCGAAGTTATCAGTGTGCAATGAGGGAATGGAACGAAATCATCATCAGCCTATAATCTATAATATAATCTAGCTCTTGTCTAGGACTCAGGAGCGCTCTTCCCTCTTTGCTGGAGGAGCTCGATGGCGCAGTGGTTAACACGCTCGGTCTGCGAATGCTGAGGTTAAACAATTTTCGCAAAGACCGGTCATCGGAATGGTCGCCACAATCATTTGTGCTTCGGAGGGCACGTAAAGCTGTTGGTCCCGGCTGCATTAGCAGTCGTTAACAACCATCGCACCGCATTGGGCCCGCGTAGTGGTTTAGGGCCCGTACTCCCTGTGGTTTTTCCATCCGTGGAAAAGGATCCGTGATCCCCGATCACGATCACGTGATGATGACACCTTAGGTGACCGCTACACCAGTGTGGTGGGTGTGTTTTAACCACCACCATTTCACGACAACAACAGATATTTGATCACCCACCCTTTGGTGGCCCATTACGAAAGTTTGCAATCAGAATGAAATTTGAATGGGATTCCGAAATGATCTTGAACTAAAAAGTCTTCTTAAAGTTTTAGTGATATTTTAGAAGTTAGAAATAGACAAATGCGTTTGTAGTAACACTGATCTGCTGTAAGTTGTCAACAGTTCTGCTATAACATATTTTTTTGTTGCAAGCAAGTTCTAATTACTAAGCAAATTAATTTGCGATCTGAACTACAATTAAATTATAATTTAATTGGCGTTTAGATCTCATTCTCATTCATTTAATAGCACTTATAATTGGTTTAATTATAAGGTTACTAATAAGAACATAAACTTAATTGCCAAATAGGTATGCAAATAAAAAAATATTTGTCGTTGTCAAAATCGAATATTTTATGAATAATTTATAGAAAATATTGTCTAGATTTCATTAACTTATTGATTCAATAGGTAATGTAGTATATATTAGTGTTTTACGTCAGCTCATTAAAGATTCAAAGAGAAATGACACGAGTCGGCAATAGACATATTCATGTATGGAAATAAGCCATTGCCAGATCTCTAATTGCCGTTTGCCCTCTCTTTGCTAAGATATTTTTTGTTTAATTACGTTATGTGAGTGTTTGTCATCGACAGAACATTATTTTCCTAAGAGCGATGTTAGTTTTTCATATTTATTTTAACAGGTATTACTTTTTAATAGTGCTCTCGGTCTCAGTAGGTCTCAGTTCCGGCTGTTGTAGGTTTTGATGTCATGTTGATATTATTACTGGTTTCGTGTTTTATGCTAAATTTCTACATAATTTATTCAGTTTATGCTACAAAAATTTGCTCTTATGAATGTCACTATGCCACCAAATTATGACATCAATAAGTTCTCGTCTTCAAAACTGAAAGTTCAAAATATAATAAAATAATCATTATCACCATTGTCATTATACAACAATTCAATGTTCAAAAAGTTATGAAAATAATGACGAAAAATTTCTCGAAGAATTCACGTCATCAATGCAAATTAGTAAATTTAAAAACACAAGTAGCAAAACAAACTCTTTGAAATGGAGATTCTACAATGCAGTGAAACGTCAACGCCTAGACGTTCCGCATTCCGCGCGGAAAAACAAACACGACGCCGATGTCGCTGTCGGACTGAATGAACTGGCGGAGGTTACCGACGCGCCGGGGCTCCATTCAACCCGGCACCTTCCAAGACAATACCTAAACGATAAGCAATTGCCATTGCCAATTGTTTTTAACACCGAAGTTAATAGATGCGGAAACCTAAAGCTATTATAGATATTGCAAAATCATTGTGTTGCTGAAAAAACTAGACTCTAAACTAGTACTCACTGTTGTAGTGTGTGGTGGGTGGGTGGTGGCAGGTTCGGCAGGGCTCCCTGGCGTCGAGGCCGAGGCCGTGCGCAGGCGCGGGGGTAGGAGCGGAGGCGGGCGCGGCGCGTGGGCACAGCTTACATCCACCGTTGTAGCGCGCGCAGAGGCACACGTCCACGCGTAGCTCGTTCAGCCCGAACCCATCGGCCTGCTTGGCCAGCGACGCCACCAGCTTGCCGCTGTCCTGCAGGAACTCGCACGACTGCGGGCACACGTGGCACGTCCTCGCGCCTTCCAAGTTCCTGTTCGATTCCGAGTTGAAATTGTCGTTCTGATTTGTGTCCAGCTCCGGGATCTGGTAGTGCCTCTCGTCCTTCCTGCTTTCCATGCTGCCAGTCATGTACGAGGTGAGGGTCACCTCTGACGCTGATCGCGCAGTATTGTTCAACTTGTACTTTGTCATTATCACTTTCAATTTTGGAGAATGTTAAACTTTAAAATAACGTTTTGTACGTTGACTCTCTGGACATCTTAAATGTCTATTTATTCACATTCACAGTTGTGTTTTTATAAATATATATATAAAAAAATAATAATTCACGTCACTTATAGTACTTTTATCACAGAATAATTAGGAATATTTTGCTTAAAAAAAAGTATTTGTATTGCGTCCGTGTGAATATGGCGCGCTTTGCACGAGTGGCGGCAATGGCGGCAATGGCGGCAATGGCGACAATGGCGGCAATGACGGCCGCTGCAGCAATGGCGGACTCGCGGCCTGCGGCGACAGCCGCAGCATCTGCAAAAAATTATACAATTAGAAACCAAATAGCGTAGTGTTTGTGATGGGATTTTTTGTGTAGGTTCACAGGAATAATGAATAAATAAATAAATAAATACTTCTTACATTCACACCAATTAGCCTAGCCCCGAAGTACGCACTGTAAGGCCTGTTCACGGATACTAGGGAAACGGATAGACATACATATTATGATACATGTATAAGTATATTTTTATTGAAATATACATAATATATAAACAGACATGACTCAGGTACAAATGTGCTTTGTATTCATCACATAAACATTTTGCCCCTACCGGGATTCGAATCAGAGATGGCGACACCTTGAAACCGGTGTGCGAGCCACTCCGCTACGGAGGTCGTCAAAATAATCAGGGATAACATTTTGCACCTTCATCTAAGTGTAAAAAATTAATAAATTGATTTACTCTGCAATGTAATTGAATGCCTTGTCCAAGGGCGTCGCCAAGGGGGCCAGGGAGGGGCAGCTGTCCCTAGATTAGAGAGCTAGAGATTGTAAAAAAGGTTGCCAAATTTAAAGCAACCAAAGTCCTAAGTCTGACTAGACTTGCTTGATCGATCATTCCCGTACGTCGAAACTCGAATGAATCATTCTTAATATTCCGTACGCTCACTTACGCTCTGCTATTGTTAAAGCGGGAGAGGGGGATTGTCGAGTGATGAAGCAACATATTGTGGTCGCGCTGCGCGGCGGGCAACCATTGCGGGCGCCATTGTTTTCGCGTCTGTCATTTATATCTATGTACATGTACCCCTTACAAATAAATAAAGAATAAGGTCCGAATAGTTATCCCGTGTTTTGTTCCTGTCATGTAAACGTCATTTCAAATTAGAGTAAAAGAGACAAAACACGGAATAACTATTCGGACCTTATTCTTTGTTTATTTGTAAGGGGCATAAAATATTGACTGACTGATTCATCATCGCCGAGCTTAAACCGCTGCAGCTTATTAGATGAAATTTGGTCTGTAGGTTAATTAAGTGACGTAACCAGCCACTAAGAAAGGATTTTACGGAAATCATACCCTAAGGGGGTCAAATAGGGGATGAAAGTTTGTATAAAAGTCCGTCAGTTTTGAAGTGAAATACATGAAAATTGGTATTTGGCTTTTTAAAAAGAAATAAGGAATGACATGTGTTAGGAATTTTGTTTATTTTCCTTTAAAGGAGTGAAAAAGGAAACAAGGTTTATTTGAGAAAATCGTTATTTTTAAAGTAAGAATTATAAAAAAATATAATTTAATCGATCTTTAGATATTTTAATAAAAATAGAGAATGAAGTGTTTTAGCATTTTTCGAAAACCCTCCTCTAGAGAGGTGAAATAGGGGTGGAAAGTTTGTCATTTTAAAAGTTAGGAATCTATTTGAACTGGTTAGACATTATGAAGTGTTTCAGGATTATCCTTACAGATACTTATCTTTAACTTTTATTTAAGACAATTACAAGTCGTGTCGTCCATGTGAGCAAAGCCGCGAGCAATAGCTAGCTCAATATAAAAACTTGGCTAAGAAGCACTATGGGTGAAAATCGCCTTAATGGTCTGGCCATGATGGGTGTGCACAGAAAACATATTCGTGGAAACTTACAAGATTTTCATAATAAAATGATCGAGAAGTTTACAAAAAACCCCCGAAAATTATGTTTTAATTAACCTAATCAAAAAAATAATCTTTGTCGACCACTATAATATTAAAATCTGGTAATTCCAAAAAAATACACTGTACACTTATTCAAATTCAAACTCCCAAATTATTTTTATTCTATTTTTCTAATAAATGTAATAACTTATTTACAAGTTTTATTTATTGTACAGTCAAGAGTTCGTGTAGCTTTACACGTACTCTGTACCGCGTTGTTATTACAATCGCCGTAGGTGTAAGGCTCGTACTACAAGTGAAAAAGCTTCATAAGCTCTCGACTTAACCTACAATTCATACTTTTCTCATTCTCCATATCAACTTGCCTATCATGTGCCATCGCCATCGGCTGGCAACGCCCTTGGCCTTGTCGCATACCATTTACTTTTTGCTTAAACGTATTCCATATCGACGAGAGGTTGCAATATTGATGTTGTCTTACCTACCGCCCAAAAAGCCACGGTTTGTTTCCCGTTAAGAGCATTTCTCTGTGCGATACGTACCTCATGGTCTTGATATCCTGTATAATGTTTGGTTTGGTATCAAATATTTTGTCCGAATGCCATAGGGCTAAAACACTGTCACACCACTTATGGCATGACAGGGTTATATAGGTCCTCCTAACCTATCATCATCAACTTTAGCTTTCGGCACTTATGTTGGTAAGAAAGCCTCTGATAGTAGCTGGTAGTAAAAGAATACACTTGCGTTAAGTTTGTTACGTTGCTGTATTATTGGTATCCCCCCCCCCCCCTATTAACGGTCGGATGTTACAGGTTAGGGGAAACCTTTTCAGTCTTTATCAAATGCTAACACTTCCTATGACAGTTTTTGCCAGATCGTGACAATATCGAGAGCTTCTATAATTACGAGTAATAGTATTTTTTTATTGAGTACCGATATATTAAGCAGTGTACGTACTAAGTAATTTAATAATTTTTAAGTTGTGCCAAACCGATGACGAACAGCTTAAGCTCAAAAGAGTTTAGGGGCCGCGATTTTGATAAAAGCTAAAACCGCATCGGTAATAATTATGTTTTATAAAAAAATATAATACCTAGCTGGGAATCAAATAAATCGATTAGAAAATACCTGCATTATTCCTATAGGAAATTATATTACAAAAAAAACAGATTTTAGAATTACAAAAACACAATGTTGAAAAAATTTCCACGAGCAGGATTTGAACCTGCACCCTTCTGACATACCGGGTCAGGTGCTCTTCCAATTGAGCTATCGTGGTTCTAACCAGCCCGGCGGGCGGGCGGGCTTTGTGTTTTTGTAATTTGTATCGCAACAAAATTTGCGTTAAAATTATATAAACAAAACAAAAACATTTTAGATTTTAGAATCTTCTCTCTTTTTTTAAGTCAGTTAAAAAAAAGGACGAGTAAGCCGCTGTGGCCGTGTCACATAGACGGACGACAGACATTATGACTCTGGAAAACCAGGCGGCTCAGGCGCAGAACGTCCACTTCGCAAAATGTCTACTGGTCGCAAAAGGTCCATTTCGCAGAAAAGGCATAATTTCTACCATACAAGATAGAAAAAGTTTTCACAAGTTTTTTCAACGAGGAATTTAAATTAAGGTTTTTTCATACCAATAAAAAAAATATTAAACTCGTTGCAAATGCATTAAATTTGTAAAAAAAATACAAATTTAATGTTTTCTTCTCTTAATTTATCTAGAAACCAACTATCGAAAATATTTACAAACAAAAAATGCAAAAAAGGTTCCGCCCGAACAGGGACTTGAACCCTGGACCCTTGGATTAAAAGTCCAATGCTCTACCGACTGAGCTATCCGGGCTTCGACAGATGTGCTGAAATACGTTAACAGTTGCCTAAGATGATTTCGTCATAGAAATTATCGTCTTTTACAAGGTAAATATTGCTATTTTTTTAAAGATGGTATGGTGCTATTTTAAATAATCTTTGAGCGGCTTGAATGTAATTATAATGTGAGTAATGTTTAAAAAATATATTGTTGTGAACTATCCCTAGCTCGTAGGGTAGTAGGTAGGTATACCTATTAGCTTTATGGAATGTTTAAAGGCACTATTTTAAATGTGTGAAAAGTAACTCAAAAAGACTAAGACAATGTGGATCGAAAATGTGACAAAATGCAATATAATTCATATTCATAACACCTATGTGAAAAAATACTAATGATAGTGATACGTTTGTTTTCATGCTGCACCAGTTATCTTCGCGTCTGGACTCCATTTCCACTTAACGTCAGGTGGGATGGAGTCATTTGCCAAGCTATCTTTAAAAAAAATAAAAAATTGTAGTTATCGGTAGAATTCATAAATCAATGCATTGATTGGCGCGACAATCACTTCTGGCGTTTTACTTACATGACGGGCCTGGAAATAACAGATTGTATTGAGTTCGAGTATGAGTGTATTGAGTTTCTAACCGCCTCTGTGGTCTAGTGGCTAAGACCACCGGTTTAGACCCAGAAGTCCCGGGTTCGATTCCCAGCGGGGGGTACGTTTGTGTACTCGGTTTGGTTGGTGGTAGGGCTTGTTAGTCCGCCTGGCTAGCTACCACCATCTTATCTAAATATGTTGCCATAACATCAATGTTTGTAGCATTGTTGTGTTCCGGCAGCTACAGATAAGATAGCCAGTGCCTCACTAGTTGAGGATCCCGGGTGAAGTGCGCTTACATCATTGGCCTTATCATCACTTAACATCAGGTGAGATCAAGGCACTGTGCTTACCCGTAAAATATAAAAAAAAAGTAAGTACCTAAATTTGAATTTACGCGATTAAAAGTCCACCGTAGCAAGAATAACAAAAATAGACCTTAAAGTTTGTAAAAGCCAATTCACAGGGGTGACAACACAGGTAATCGCCACACAGAACAAGGTTATTAATAGGCGCCGGCGCACGTGTGCCGCAAACAGCTTCTTATCTCCAAGGTTAGGTGCCCTTGGGTGCGTTGGGGTCGGAATAAGAGGGTGCAGCTACCTATTCGTTTGACCCTAGTTTCTCGCGACATACTTTTATTGTTTTCTTTTATTCCAAAGTGGCCTTCACTTTACATGATAGTAAGAAACTATGAAATATATATTATAATAAATTCACAATAAAATTGCTAATATTAAATGATTTATAATGTCACCTTTAGAACACCGGCAAGGTGCGAAATGTTAATGAATTGTGTTCATCCACTAATCGGGGTCAGGGCAGCCGCCGCCAGCTCGCAACAGCCGCAGCAATCGGTTACACAACTCACTGGTCCATCCTCCCGCCCGATCCTCTAAATGACAGCACACATTTACAGAATACACTAAACATGCACACCAGTTTAGGCCCAAGACACCGTACTCGTAGAACAAGGGTACGAAGAACCGGTTCACACTCGCTCTACACCAGGTACAGACATGTACCTGGTCGGTTCTCTCCTCCTCCACGGCCCGGTCAACCCGAGCCGAGGTCCGTGCCTTTAGAGGCGCCCTCGGGTTGCTCCGCTCCCCGATCCGATCCGAACCCTTCGTAGAATCTAGTAGAAGTAGTAGGGAACGGCATCGCGCACAAGTGCGCGTCCCCGTGCCCTCTAGATAACCTCTGAAGGTGATTCGTTTCACACGGCTTGAGGGACCCTTTACGTTCCTCGCCGCCCCCAAAAAGCCCGGTGAAGCTGAAAATGCCGAAGCGTCAATCAGCAATCTCTCTCAAAAAAAAAAAAAAACTGGTCCATCCTTACAAGCATTACAAGCATTATTTTTTATTTTGCTTCTTGTGAACACACAAACACGAGAGCCCTATGAAGCTGAAAATGCGGTGGCAATCAGAAAAGTCTCTCAAAAAAACACAAACATAAAAGGGTATAATTTAAACGCTCATCAGATATCTTTTAGACCCTAAGCCTAAGTAATAAATAAATTAAACCCTCCAAAAAAAATTAAATGCCTTTATAAAAGGGTCCTAAAATATACTATATTATTGTCCAAAATAAATAAACACACATCACAATAGTTTACTATATTGTACAATTTTTTTTTATTATACAACTGAAAGCAAAAATTACTAAATTGAAAAAAATTACTTAATTGATAAAACATTGGTATAATCTATTTGGTAACAATATATCATATTTGGTCTGAAATGCTGCTATAAGGTATTCATATATTTATAAGGCATTTAATAAAAACATAAACTGTATCATTTTTATAATATTTTAGGAAACACAATTTGGTGATCATTTATCCGTTTTGGTAAGCGTTTCGAATTTTATTGATAGTAAAATTGATACATTTTTGGTAGGCGTTTAAACACAAGCCAACATAAAAGAGTAGTACGAGTTGCTGTAAAAGCGAAATAACGTTCAATGTATTTGTGAGGTCAGTACTACAAATAATTTATCCAAAAAATTTACAAGTTAACTAACATAAAAAAATATTCGCATAATATAACACACAAACCTATGAGAAACGTGCAGAAAACGTAATTATTAAGAAGTAAAAAATTGTAAACTTGCTGTGTGACTATTGGAACAGATAAATACATTGCTTTTTTATTATTATTTATTAATTGTAATACTTAAAGACGTAGACATAATATACTTAATAGTACATACATACATACATATAATCACGCCTCTTTCCCGTAGGGGTAGGCAGAGACCACTTCTTTCCACTTGCTACGATCCATACATTACATACTTGTTTCGCTTCGTCCACTTTCATTATTCCCTTCATACATGCTCTTCGGTTTAGGGTACTCTTGACCTGGCTTTTGGCCTTACTTAATAGTCTACTCAAATATATTTTGTTAAACAACAGTATGCTTTTATTAATTAGCCCATATGATAAATATGATTTTGATAGTGAAATCCTATCTAGAAATAAAGTAAGACACATTGAAAAACATAAACTTTGTGAGTTTTCAAACATCACACGACTCATTCAAAATGGAACAAGGCCAAGCATGCGATCGTGCGAAAGAAAGTTAGGTTTAAAAAAGCTGATGACAATATTTTGAAAGATGTTAATTTTCTGTTTTGTAACTAACCTAACTGTTACAAAAACTAGATAGGTATCTAAAACCTAGAGACTAGCATATTGTCTAGACAAAATGCCGCCAGCCTTCTGAACTGCATGGGAATCTATCAGCAACGGCCTTCCGGCTCAAATAATGATGATCATGCAGTCTTTAATTACTTCAGATGAAGATGTCTTATCATTTTCCTATCATTGTTTAGCTAACATCAAGGAACAAAAGATGAATGGTTGTCGTTGGGCAGCATTTCTAGTTTGCGCTTTGTAAATAGTTATTTCTCTCAATATAACTTTATTGTAGTGACCTTTCGTAACATTGTGACACTTATTTTTTTAAATATTCTTCCTTTCAATTTTTGGCGCAGCTACTTTTAAAGCTTACCACGATGCCCAATAAAATGAGTTGCTACGAAATAAAGCAAACTGAGGATCTACAGTTGGGTCACCCATCATCTGCCGACTTCAAGAAAGTAAATTGACTAATTAGCTGCAGGTCGTAACGCCGCGCCGCCACGCCATGGACTTCCACGTGAGACACGTTGCAATGTGGATATTGTAATGAAGGAATTCCATTGGCTCGTAATCTTGTAAGGTTTGATGTAATTCCTTTGTTAATGTTAATAGAATGTGAGTTATACAAGTAGACATAAACACAAGCGATAAGCGATATAAGTAGCAGTCAGATAAATCTTACTTGTAGGTACCCAGTTCTGTGAAAAAACTTAAACCTTATGTACATACTCCTGCGCATCTGACTACCACTGTCAAATTTCCTCAATAGACTTTGAATTTTATGCAAATGGTATTGTAGTTGAACATTTATTAAAGAAATTTAACAGTTTTGGATAGAAATGAAATTACTTTGATTTAATGTTTATCCTGACATTTCGAACCCTTTGCCGGGTCCGTCGTCACAGGGAGTTAATTAAAAGTAATGTGTAAAATAAACGCGAGTAGATCCGTGAAAGTTGTTTCATTCAATGTGTATTGTTCGCGTAATTTTTAGAAAACAATAGTTTTGGATAGGTTGATGTGTGTGTCTTACAAAGGACTTAGCCAGAAAAAAAATGTAGTTTTGATTAATATTAGCCGTGTAACTACTCGTTACTTAGGGATGTCTATGTGATTCATATAAAGGCGAGACGGTTGTTTATTAAAGATTATTTTATTACAATAATTACATTGCTTAAATACTTATATTAAGTAGGTCGCGCTGGCGTCATAGCAACGTATACGCTACAGCCGTTAATGTTATCTTTTCTAACCTTCAATTACACCCGAACTTCTTTCATTAAAAAATTAAAAGTAAAATCGCCTAAGATATTGCAACAAAAAACTCTTTAAATGTCTACTAACGAACCAATTGGCTTATTATATTGTAAATTAATTAACCTTAAAACGTGATCTATTATGAAAGTGTTTTAAATGTTCTAACCTGTTGGTCACACAGCATCTGGTGTTAGCCTAAGGTCGCGCGGTCTAGATACCTAGGCGTCACGCTCGGCGTTGGCGGGATCCTCCAAGTGCACAGCTAATTAGCGGATTGGTCTTGCTTGCGAACCGCCGGCGGCGCCGACTGATTATTCGAGCGCGCTGGAGGTCGTGGACTCTTAGACAATGTTTGCTGTTGCTCGTATCACCCAGGAAGATCACTGCTCCATACTTATGAAGGGTAAGGTGACAACAAAAGGGATGAAAGTAAAATTTGTAAGGAGCGAAGTGAAAAGTTCCACTGAGGAAAAGAGCTATGCAGTAGCAAATTCGCTTCGTCGAGATCCTCCCGCACTAGTTTCAAATGCAACACGTACACAGTCACATGATACACCAAACATGCAGACTCGCATCTATAGGCCCAAGACACCGTACTCGCAGAACAAGAGTTCGAAGACCCGGTTCACACGCGCTCTATTTCAGGTACAGACCGGTACCGGTACCAGGGCGCTTCTCCCCACTCCCACGATCAATAACTAATTAATATCCATTCTGAATCAGCTAAAAAACTAACTTATTATGACACCAACACCTCGGTCTCCTTGTGACCACGGACCCCGCAAAGGGTTCGAAACGTCAGGATTAACATTAATTAAACTAATGTATAAAATAAACGCCAGTAGATCCTTAAAAGTTGTTTCATTTAAATGCGTAGTGTTCGCGTAAACTTTAGAAAACAATATTCTAATTATATTTTGTTTCTAATGTTTTTGAATCCACACCGTTTTTAATAAGTGATCTTGTATGTTTGCAGTAAGTGGTGTTGGGTACAGGCGGGAAGTAGGCGCCTTGAACTTGCGTATGTCGTAAACCAATTACCGTTGGTGCGTTTATGCCGCGCCGAATTGGCCGGCGCTCCCCGGCTGTAACGCGCCCCGGAATGGCCGCTCATATCGCTCATGACTCCCGGTGACGTCACCAGAACACCCGCAACGGTGACGGAAGACTATGCCACAAAACAAGGACACTACAGAAGGTAAGCTCGATTCACACCGCGTACCATAAGCTTCATACCGTATGAAGTTTCCTTCTGCACTCTACTTTTTGTGACTATGGGTTTAACTCAGAGTACTACTTAATTTGGTAAGTTTTGGTTATTATAGCAATGTAGGTATTTAATTGTTCGCCTTACCTGTTAATTTACAAATAATAGATTTTGTAAATTTGTATTATTTTGTATTACAAAAAAGATTTACACAATAAATTGTATTTCATGTTTCTGGTTGGTTCTTTTCCTGATTACATTTATTCGTATCTTTTGTAATTGTGAACATTTATAACGAATATAGGAGTGTAATTTTCAGATGAGATAAGTGTACGATGACAACAGTGATATGTTATATTATTATAAATGACGGACATAATAAGACGTAACGTTTCGTTTCCGTCATATTTAATTGTTTATGTGAAAAAAATTACATTACGGCATTTTATATAATGATTGAAGAATTAGCTGTAATCGCGCGTCACCATTACTATATTTTATTTCATAAGCGTTCAGGGGCGGAAGTGACTCCACGTTAACCTGCGCGCGCGCTGTTTAGGTGCTCTGCGCGGCGCGGTCGCGGCGTGACGACGACGCCGCCGGCACGGCGGCGCGGCGTGTCCGATCGATTTCCCGTTCAGATCGAACTGTTTATAATGTCCACACTATGAAGCACAGCTGTTATGCCAACAATAGGTGGCCTGTAAGGTTGGCAACACACGTGTCATGTATTTACCGTTACATTGTACTACGATACTATTTATCAAACTTATCACTAAAAATATATTATGGTATTGGTTACTATAAGTACTGTCAGTAAGAATACTTTTACGGTGGCTCTTTTGGATAACGAAGTATAGTTACAGGGCGGTCCGAAATCGACGTGTCTTTTTAAATATATAAATAAGTCTTCTGTGCGTGTGTTTGTAATTGAACTTTTTCTAAACGGCTGAACCGATTTGGATGAAATTTCGAGAATGGTCTAGATTTACAATTAGACCCGGTAGGTGGCGCTGCAATAGGGGTCTATCATGGGGTACGGGTGTTTTCAAGCGGACGAAGTCGCGAGCGGGCCACTAGTAGTATATTATAGTTATTATACAGAATTAAGAAAAATAATTATAAATAGCCCTTGTGTAGGTTTCACAAAATCATGGCTTATATTTTGACGTTCTAAATTTATTTATTTATAGAAAAAAATATTCAATATAATATTTACATGAGGTTGTAGTGTTTCTGTTGCGCCAGTTGCCAACCCTGGCGGCTGCTTTATTGACGGCGACCTCAGTGGCATAAGGCCGTGTTTTCATTAGGTCCTTAAACAATCGCTGGACAACAGCGCGCCGGCCGCACAAACGCCGCGGACCCGCCGCGATCCGACGCGGACGTTGCAATTGTATTTATTGAATTGTAACAACATAGCGTGTAAATAACATAATGAAACATTGTCATGTTTATAGGTCATGTTGAAAATAACATAATGAAACATTGTCATGTTGATAGGTCATGTTGAAAATAACATAATTAAACATTGTCATGTTGATAGGTCATGTTAAAAATAACATAATTAAACATTGTCATGTTGATAGGTTATAAAATCTACTGAAGTTTGAAAGGAACAACTAAAAGATGTTTTACGCATAAATATGTTTGAGTTCAAAGGATACTAACTAATAGAGAGCAACGTTGATAATTTATAGCGTGAGTCAAAACTAAATAAGTTTTTTTATATATATTTTATTTGATAATAAGTGATGATAAAGGCCAATGGTGGAAGCGCACTTCAACCGGAATCTTCAACCATTGAGATACTGGCTATCTTATCTAGCTGCCGGATCACAACAATGCTACAAACATTGATGTTAATTATGGCGATATATTTAGATAAGATGGTGGTAGCTAGCTAGGCGGGCAAACAAGTCCTACCACCAACCAAATCGAGTACACCAATGCCCAAAACAGTGTCATTTCGAAAACGCTACAAAATGCACTAAACCTGGGCTCACCAATCGATATAGCTATAAGCCAGGAACAACCCTCATTGAACCAGCAAGATGGTTCTGATCGAGTTTAATCTTCATCGTCGTAGTCATATGGAATATGTATTGAAATAGTGAAAAAAAACAGCTGATCATAATGATTCGCACCTTTCGAAAGATTTTTTGATGCTCATTAATTATACGATATGTTTAATAAGCGGTCAGTTTGGAGAATGTTTTTTGTGATCACTTTTACAAAAGAACATGCTCTACGTATGTGCGTATTTTGGTTCTGTCTATAGAACGCATTTTTGTTAAATTTTGTAACAACCACATCGGGTGGGGTCCAAAAATCCAAAAATTTTCATTAGGCTGTTTGTTTAACGATGCAGAGGGGATATAAGAAAAAGAAAACTACAATCCTCAATGTTGGGGATACGTAGGTTGGGATCTCTGGGATAATCCGTCCTTTTGGATGTGCTAACAATCGCGGCGAGGCATTTTGCGGGCGTCACTCAAAACTTCCTAAATTAGACATAAACGCGCTCTTGCTGAGGACTTGTTATGTTTTTTTTATAAATAACAAGAAAAGCCTTCTTATCGGGTTTTAAATAATAAGAAAGGCAAGAGATTGTTATTTTATTTTGTAACAGTTCTATAAAAAAAATACCTATCGTATTTAAATTGCCTCACCTGTTGCCTCTACATATAAAGCCTAGAAACTAATGCACTAATTATTTAGTAAAATTTTATCATAATATTAATATATTATAATTTACACTATTCATGTTTTAGCTTTAATCTGTGTTGTAAGTTAAATAAATAAATAAGTAAAACAAACGACAAACGACAGGAAACTAGTTTGTACTACGAGTATGTGCTGTTATCCTGTTTTGACGAGTAGGTGAAAACTCTTGATATTAAAATCGTTTTAGTGATATGCGAAATTGTGTGTATAAAGCCGTCAGCTTCACACCATCATCATAAGCCTGCATACGTAATGTCTGGATACTGTATACGTCCCACAGCTGGGCAACCCTTCCAGACTGTCGGTACAACGAGAGAACAATAGATTGACCACATTACGTAGGTAGAATGAACCAGTTAACGAACATGCAAGTATTCTTGCTAACGGTGGTCACCCATCTCGGAATAATAGATACATTTTTATTTGGAACGTTACTTTTGCGATAATGCACTTATGTGAAACATAAAAATATATATATATTTTTAAAGGCAGTGTAAGGCGTGTTTGAAATTATTGAATGTTTACGATTCGCAATTTTATGCCGCGTTGAGTGTGCGGCCAAAACAAAGTTGACTTTGAATCAGCATGAACGTTTCAGTGTGCTAGAAACCAACGCCCGACTCCAGTAAATTGATTTTAATAACGTATTTGAACAATACGTTTTGGTGAACAAGGTAAATTGTACAATAATAATATAGTCATATACTCTGCTTTGCTTGTTATTGTGGTCAACGCAAACGGTGTCGGTCAATTGGTTAGTTAACAACATTTACCTATTTATCGGACCAAACTTAATGAAATTTGTTAATTAAAATACGAACGCTACAAAAACTGCTTATAACGACCAACAATTACATAATTGCGAAACAATCATATAAATAAAATAAACTTTCTCAAACAACTTACAAAATAAACAAATGCTGGTCACGAATTCGCCAGCTGCTTTCTCTTAGCCGAGATGTGTGTGACAGACGGGAGGACGCGCGGGCCGGACGCGCGAGCCGGACACGGACACTCGGACACACGGACGCGCGGGCTCGGACACGCGGGCTCGTCGGACGCCGGCGCGCGACTGACTATGCCTCATTGTTTTGGTTTCGAGTTGACAAGTTGACATGCAACAGCGTGGTGAGGGCGGCGGTACACCGCGCCAGTGTACTTACAGCAGCTGTAAATATTATCGTCATAGAGGTGGGTAAAACCGTGGATATGATAACAAAAAGTTTATCATCCTAAATAAGTGGGACTAAGCTGGACATGTCCGCATGCTAAACGAAATACAGGCGAGGAACAGAACGGTGCGGCCGGGGGCGGCGGCGGCGTGGACAACACGGAATTACCTCGACGCCATTTCTCTTCAAAGTTTAGTTTAAATTAAAATTTATTTAATTCATCGTAGATAACTCCATTATTTGTAACTATACTATATAATAACACTGGGAACTTTTTTTCTTTTTTTTTACACGACAAAACGAAACAAGCACATTGCTGGCGGAGAACCATATCTACGGCGGCGCGGCGGCTTTTAAGTCAGCCACGATGTTGAATGTTGAATGTTGAACAAAAAACTAGACGTTTGGTTGAATGGCGTTGTTCTATCGCAGCACTAGCCGTGCTATTAAACGGCAATTTTAACCAGTTAGCTGCGACATAGATAAAATGTTAATAGAATAGAATACTTTATTTGCTTTTGATTGGGGTACATTATAGTTCTTATTATATGGCTCTTCCCATTCAGCCAACAATAGTGGCATGCAAATTGTAATTAAATTTAACAAAATAAAAAAGTAAATTACTTACATAAAGTTATTAGCATAAAATTGATAAAAATCAAGTCAACAATAAGGATGTCAAACTATGGATGTAAGTGTTATTCAATCACAGACAAAAGAAAAATGTCAAATGTCAATGTTAAAGGTGTTAAACAAAGGTTATAGCTTCGCTCCTTAGTGGAGGAGCGCCTCGGTGAGGTGCAAACCGTTGGTTGCCTGTAACGAGCGATGGCTCGGGTTCGAGTTCCGTCCCGCGGAATGCCTGCACTCTAGGTGGTTCACGGTAATCGCATAATCGGCCGTCCACATGACATAACATTGTCAGTGACCGACCGTACGCACCAAATGTTCTCGGTTGTGCGATTGGATGCCCACTGTTTTCCCACTAAATTCGTACTTTGATGTGTAATACGCAATAAATACACTACGTCTAGTAAAGAAACGTTTACAAAACCTTATCATTGGTTTGTATTTAGGTTGTGTTATTTTTTTTTGTTACGTGTGTGATGTATTAGTTACAAATAAAGTGTTTCTATTCCATTTATTATAAGTAATTTAGGTCAAAGGCCTACATCATTGTAATCAAGTTATCACTAAAACAAATGGTATTGGCTTAACCACGCTTGTCAATCTCAAATCATCATCGTCTTCATCATCCCAACCCTTTTTATGTCCCCACTGCTGGGCATCAAAAGAGCACGAACCATCCCTATTGATGGATGAGTAAGGAGAACATGTCATAAACAACCACGCGGGCCCAGGGCGGATTAGTGGTTGTTAACGACTGCAGCCGGGACCAATGGCTTTACGTGCCTTCCGAAGCACGGAGGATCTCAATATAATAAATATTCGGTCACCCATCCGTTGACCGGCCTTTGCAAAAGTTAATCTTAATCTTAGCAATCGCAGACCGGGCGCGTTAACCACTGCGCCATCGAGCTCCTCAAACTTGTCAAGTGCAGGTTGATAATTACAAAAACCGGCAATGAAAAATCCGAACCCACACTTTGCAGGACCTGGAATTTGAACTCAGGACCTCCAGATATCGCCGAGAGCTTCACCACTCCTATGCCTTACCTGATGCTAAGTAACGGTAAGGCCAAAGTCGGGGGTTTTATACTTGTACTCTTGGTTATAACGCTTGTTTTATGTCTGCTCAGCTGGTTACCACCATCTTATTTGAGTCTGTCACTGAGTAACAGTTTAACAGCAGGAAACTTCCACTTTAGCATTTTCGTCATTTATCATAAGGTGGGATGAAGGCCGACCCATGGGTAAGCCCGTAGAAACTAATTTTTTGAAGTCAAATGATTAGCTTTATCTTCAGTACTTTATAATGTAAAACGATAATTTTGAGATACTCCATTTAAATCACCCATCGAGTAATTCCGATTTCGAGGTCCTAGCCTTTAGAGGTAACCTCGATATTTGCCGTTCCCGATCCGATCTGAACCCCTCGCCTCGGAGAATCTAGTAGGGAACGGGGAAACGCTTGCGTGATGCAAGACACCCTAGAAACCCCCTGACGGTGTCTCAATCACACGGCCCTTTAAGTTTCTCGCTGCCCCCAAAAAAGTTCGGTGACGTGAAAGGCCATCAGTAAACTCTCTCCAAATAAATAATATATGTAAGGCGAATATCCCCTGAAGTGTTCCACTTAAATTACCTGCTAGTCATCACTGAAAATAAATCTGTAAATTTATATGGTTGTGCAAATGATATTATTTTAAGAATTATGACTTGCAAAAAAAATAATGTACCGGCCCATTAGTTGCTGTGATTGTTTGTGTTTCAGGCAACTTGGTGGAAACGTCACTCACAACCCGGAAGCTGGCCGCTCGAGACCGGAACAGCCATTGGCGTAAACGCTGGTCACATCAAATTTTCTATTCCGAATTTAGACACTTTAACAATATTCAATGGGCAGCTGTTTTGATTGATTCGAGGGCATTAATTGGCCAAATAACAAACAGCTCAGCTCATTTAGCAACGTGGCATGCACACCAAATGCAGTTTTAGTTTTATGCAGCCATGACCAGCTAAACGAATGTCGCAACTTTTCAAGGGTGTCAAAACCCCACTTACTTCGTTACAAATTACATTAGGTTGCTTAATAAATCAAAATACAAAATAGAATAGAATAGAATAGAATAGAATAATTGTTTATTATATACACTATATTCTGTCCCTATATGCTGCTTGGCTAAGGCTTCGTGTATTGAAATCAAAGCATCGCTACAACTGATAGGTATTGGCTTAATCAAAAAGCTTCCGAAATGCAGGATAGTGGTCTAAAGCTTCCGACAAACGGAAATTTTAACCGCCTCTGTGGTCACTAGACCACTAGGCAGTTAAAACCATTAGGTTAAGACCACCGGCTTAGACCCAGAGGTCTCGGGTTCGATTCCCAGCGGGTACTCAGTGATAGACTAGATTTTATTGACCTTAAACTGATTTATAATATAGTTAACAGCAAAATAGATTGTCCCGAATTACTAAGCAAAATAAATTTTAGAGTTCCACGCTGTATTCCTAGAAAGTCTATAACACCTCTCTGCCCCCCACTTCGTCGTTCCGTTCTTGGAATTAACTCTGCCATACCTAGACTTTGCAGATTGGTAAACGATCACAGTAATAGTATAGACATATTTAATAACTCCATACGGAGCATTAAGCGTACGTTTTATGTGGCCAAGAAAAAACTGTTATTAAGTTAAAAAATTAGATAGAAATTCTCTTTTTTATTTAGTTAGTAGATAAATTACTACTCCTTTTACTTGTCATGTGGTGTCTACCTTTAATTAGTTTTTTGTATTTACCTGTTGTTACTTATATTTTATGTATTATAGTGAATGTGTTAATACAGAAACTGTTGGTAGGCCTTTTAAAATAAATAAACATGTTTGTGTACCTACTCGGTTTGGTTGGTTGTAGGGCTTGTTTATCCGCCTGGCCAGCTTCTTATCTAAATATGTCGCCATAACATCAAAGTTTGTAGCATTGTTGTGTTCCGGCAGCTAGAGATAAGATAGCCAGTGCCTCAGTAGTTCAGGGTTCCGGGTGAAGTGCGCTTTCACCACCTTCGGACTTAACATCTGGTGAAACGAAAGCCATGTGCTTCCCCGTAAGATATGAAAAAAAAACTATGCTTCCGAAAATCGTAAACACACATTGCTGATTTGGGAACTGCACCCAAGGCATCAGGATGACACTCGGCCTCCGACGATATATGTTTAATATTCACTTATTGCATTCGTTCTATTAAATTTATCATCCTCGCTCTGTTCGTTTTGCCAAACTCTCTATAAAATAATGTGAAAGTGCAGTTCAAAGTAATAAATGGAATTACATAACCTGTGTGTTTCAGTGATAATATAATACTAATCTATACAAGACATTTTGCACACAAAATATTGAACAATATATACACGTCTATAAGATGTTCCATACCTACTATGTACTTTGCGAGCCAATCTATTGTCTAGTTTAATTTCAGGGTCACTGCCATTAGTGATGAAGAAGGGATTTTTCTTTCTCCAAGTTAGAACAGCAATTGCCTCTGGGGGTCTATTGGTTAGACAAACAGGTCCCGGTTTCGATTTTAGGTAGGGATGTTTTAAGTCTGTAAGGCTAGTTACAATCTTATCTAAATATATCGTAAAAATAAAAATGTAACGGCAAAAAAAAACCTTATCGTATCTTTAAGTACATGGTCAAAGAGGGAAATTATAAAATTTGCTTGTATTTGTCTGTGACTTATTTTAGAAAGTATTTTTTTTATTGGATTAGTAGTTTCGGCGATTACCTCCAAAATCCAAATTTTCGAACTTTATCTCTTCATAACATTAGTGTAGATAAATAACAATATTGTGGCTTTACTATAAAAGCTAGGTATACCGTGTCGCTGCCTTTTTTTTCATCAACTGATGCATAACATACCTATTTGTAGTAGGTACATTATTTTCATGTAAACCAATCCGTTTGATCAGCGTACGCCGATGAAGCGGCTAAGCAGCGTTTTTTTTACCGACTTGATTTACAAATTTAGAGATTCCGAGATAATGACTAATCTTTATCAAAATGAAACATAGCCTATGTTACCCGCGAGGTATGTAGAATTATATTAGTGAAAGAATTTTTGTATTTGGACCAGTAGTTCCACGGATTAGACCTCTTTATTAATTAAATAGTTGAAGTATGAATAATGTACACGTATGCCTCGCAGGTGCTACAAATGATCGGAGCAAAAATATCTACCCGCATTACACAAATCTATTTAATTATTCACAAACATAATTATTAATGATTAATTCAAAGAACTAGAAAAAGGCGTTATCAGCGCCGAGCGCCTGCTGACGAGCTGATGATGAAACAATGGCACGCGTTGCTGCACCGCCAGCCCTTCGCGGAACGGCCGGAGCCTCAGGCCAATTACCATTGTTCACTTTCATAATTGCTAATTGTTGATTCACCTCATTAGTGGAAGGTTTTTACACTGTTATGGAACTTTGAATTCAATTGACATATTTTTCAGTTATGTATTACACGCTACAATCATAACATAAGGTAAGGTGTAGGTAATTTTCCATTGAATTCCATGCGGTTGAGAAATAGTAATAAAGTTTTAAATTTTACGAGTTTGATAACAGTGTGTACTAGTGACACATCTATGTAAATCAATACTTGACTTACACCGAATCACGTGGTCACCCTACACATATTCACGAAAAATAAGAAAGACTGTCAATAGAGATCAGAATTTAAGAGTTCTATTTTATAAATACCCCTCTGTATATCCCACTATTCTTTCGCTTTGTTTGAAGTAAACTGACACTTATGTGTCTCAGCCATCCGATTGTCCCGGAAGACGGGCTGGCCGAGCTTCCGGTACTCCGACGTCGTATCTAGATTAATTAAAATAACAGAGGTCACAGCTAATTCATTAAGCGAAGCCTTCTTCGCTTTAAGAAAAAAGTTAAAAACGGTTGACGTCTTAAACTTTAGGTGTCGACTCTATTTCGACCCAAACCCTAAAAGTTATTCGTTAACAGTGATAATGGCTTAAAATGGTTAAAAATGTACGTACCTATATGATCAAACACCGCTGCTAAGTGTGATAACAGATGTCTAGACACATTAACGACAAGACAATCAATGAACACGCTTTACTCGTAACGTGTAAGCAATTACATGCCAGTTGAATGCTTTCAAAAATGCGTGTTTTGTTTTTTTTAATTTAGGAAACGCTATTTCTATATTCTTATTACAAATAGTCTGAGAGGTTCATAACATGGTTTTTTTAAACTCGCATTACCTAAAATTGTGGCAATAGACGCCTCGGTGGCCGAGTGGGTAAGCGCTCGGCCCGATGCCCGTAGGTTCAATTCCTAGGTTGGGTATAGTGTTTCGGTTTTTTTGATACATAGCCCGGGTTTGTTATCACCAACCAGCATATGGAAAGCGCGGTGATGGTGATTAATCACCACCCATACCCATCAATTGTAGAGATGATTTGATATCAATGACGGAGGCCTATGCCCAGCAGTGGGACAATTGGCTGCACTTACGTACATATTACTGTAGTACTTATTTTCCTACCTGTCTTATTATTTGTTAGGAAACATTCTGGTCACCTGTTTCTTTTCCCTGTTCAGTGGTCGCCGTTGCTGACCCTGGATAGAAGTTGCTGTGGAGATTAGTGTTATAATTTTACCTCGTATTCCAATAACCTGATATTCTTTGGTGTCTTACAAGTATTGTTAGATTGCAAACTCTTCTCGCGTTAATTTTAAACCACCGGACACCCTAAAAGTTAAAAGAGCTATCCTCATGATGATCATGATGGTAATCTGGAACTCATCCGACTGATGCCGCAGCACCCGTGACCGCTCAACAGAGCGGTGGCGTAGCGGTGGTGCTCTTTGCCGTCGCCGCCCGTGGGAAAAACGGTGGAGCGTCGCATGCGGCACGGTACAACGATCAATGCTATCGGCAATCGATACATTATTTATTGCGTCTTTTTTCAAATAAACATGCAAAAAGGTATTTGCAATTCGTATTTCATTTACATCATCGCAGTAACTGCTTAATTTTGGTTTTTATTAGACGGAAAGTTCGTTTGGTCTTTTGACACACTTAAGGTCAAGACTGGCTGAAACATAGTCGTAACGTAACATATTCAATGCGAGTATTCGCATGGTCACATAGAGTGCCTAGTGTGGGGTTTGTTTGCTATTCGTAATCATTCGATTACGAAAACGATTCACGAGCTGCTTCAATACCATCATAATTTTCAACGTGGTCGTTTTTAAATAAAACTCACACTAGACTCACTCTTACACACTCACGAACCGCCATATTATGTGTCAGCCGGCATTGACGTATCAACTTGTTACGTCAAGCTCGCCGAGAATGGTACGTAACGGTTACGTTACGATGATCGATCCGATCAGTCTACTACACCATCTCTATACCTTAAGACAATAAAAACTCTATGGTATTGTTAGTGAATATCAAATTAAATACGATTCTGTTTTCCGGATTTTCTCAAACAAAGAGGTTTTTTATGGGCATCCTGAGATTAGATTATTTTGGCAACCAAATTATATGCAGTAAGTACTTACCTATTTTAGCATTGGTAAATTTTGGTTTTCCAGCGACGATAAAACCTTTATCAAAAACGATGATAATTTTGTTGTAATCCATCAATCCCTTTTCGCTTGCTGCTGTGGTAGGTTTATATTTAGTCAACGGTCGATTACTAACATCCATGATTCCCTGATGATTGTGTTTTTCGGGCGGAAGCCGCGAGGTCGCCGCCATTTCCGCGTGCGACCCGCGGATGACGTGACCACAAGATGGCCGCTTCAGGTCGGCGTACGTTTGGGTGCTGTAACTAATTCTCTAATTCACATCCGATTGATTTTTACTAGATAGAGGTAATCCTTGACTGATAACAATGTCTAAATGATTAATTATGTATTGTTTAAAAGTGTAGGTTAGGAAATAATTTTCTGTAGTTAAGTGTTTCTTATAGAGAGCTGGATCGTAGAGCTGGACGCTGGAAAAACCTGGAGGCGATCAGCTGAAAACAAAAAAGAATAGCGTAACCTGGAGGATGCCCAGCAGTAGGTACATGCGAACTGATAACAAAATGAATGAAAATGAAAGTGTTTCTAGCAAACATTTCTCTTTTTCATGTTTTGGGTTGCAGTAGGTAGGTAACACTGCATGCACTTACTCCTTAAATATTTGTTAAAAAGTTAGACCAAAAGTGACATAACAACACATCACAACAGAATTCGTTCAAAATGTTATTATCGTAATTAAAAATAACTGAAAACTTAAAGTTTGATGCAACTAGCTTTACGTAACACTGCGCATCTGAAAGTTATGTTCGAATAAACGATCGAACATTGAAATACCGATCATATTAGTCGGGAATTCATAGAAGTAAAATAATAATAAACAGTTTTAAAGGATTTTGTTACTTAATGTCTGTAAATCGGTAATATGTAGTTTGCTAGCCAACCCCACTAGTGTTTCAATAGCCCAAAAGTGCAAATTGTAAAAGGAATAAGTTTTATCCCGTTATAAAACATATCCTATGTAATGAATAATACACGTAAGGCCTACAATGTTCCAAATTACATATAAAACGTTTCATCTGTATGGGTGTGACTAAAGGCAAACAAACAAAGTGGAATGAGCATCTAGCGACGGCTGGTTGAAAGAGGATTGAAGAGACGTACGTTCAGAAGTGGATTGATTTACTTCGTAACAACTTAGTTTATTTTTTTTATTTTAGAAATATTACCTTAGATCAGATGAAAATCAGTATCGTTATTGAAACCGCCGGCGCCGGTCACACATAGGGGGGAGTAGAGTAGAGCGAGCGCTCTAGGCTGTAGGTGGCAAGGATGCGCCAAAATGCTAAATATAAAAACAATTTCGAGCAAAAGAAAATTTAGAGATTAATGTAATATCTCTTTATTTTAATTCTTAGTCTACTCTGATCTAGTCTAAGGCCGGCGCTAAGTTTATCTATCCACAATTAGTAATAAGTTGTCACTGTAGGTAGGTATATTCTTTCGCCATGTAAAATTGTAAATTGTACCGAATTCGAAAGCATTAGAAATCCCATAACAGAATGATAAGCTCACACTTTATATTTAGGCATGATTTGGGTAGCGCCGTCAGCTTGATGACCTATTCCGCTTGTTGGGTATGATTTTGGGCAAACATTTTATTTGTATATTTTTAATGTACTTAGTTGTAAAAAGATTAATTGTGAATTCCGATTGTATATTATTTATTTGTACATACCATACACGTTTAAGGGCGTGCGCTGCGTTAAGCGGATCCCGCGGGCGGACCATACAAAATCGCCCGTCGCGTGCACGCGCGTGGTTGATTATGTATGGCCTGCGCGCGGGACCCGCTTAACGCAGCGGACGCCCTTAGTGATTACACACATTACATTACAAGCAGCAGCACTAGATTTTTCAGTCTTACGTAACAATTTTGTTAATAGAATCGATGGAGAATTAATTTTATACAAAATAATGTGACAAAAACAAGAATAGATTGAATAGATTGAGATGGGGTTTACCCGTATATCAGGCAGCAGCTCCCCCCCCCCCCCCTCCCCCCCCCCCTCCCCCCTAGTTTACAATTTAAGTACATTTTAGATGCTTAGCAATACAATATCGAAAAATATAAGTTATTTTAACGTAGGTGTACATACAACATGAACTATTTTTTATTTCTACCTACATTAACAGTCTACCAGTTCACAAACTACATGTAGTTTATTTGTCAATTTGTGGAACTCTTTGCTATGTAAAATACTTAAAAACAAAACAATTTGACAACCTTCTTAGCCCTACAGTACCCCTTGGGTTCGAAGGGATTCTATAAACCCATCCACTAAGCACATTATTTCTTTTTTTCTTTTCTTTTTATTACTGTTTTTATAATTTAAAAATATTTAAAGACATTATATTAAAACTATTTATATTTAATTCAATGCCATCTCGCGGATTGTTGGTGCACTAAGTTCTAGTTCCGCGTTGACAAACTCGGCCGCCTGCTTGAGCAGACTGTTGGGCCGTAATGATTAGTTTTATATTTTGGTGTTAGATGGCGCTATTAAACAATATTGTATTCTTAATTATAGTCAAAGTCATAGTCAATTGACGGAGACTGAAGAAGTCGTGATTGATAATTGAAAGAAACTTGCAATCAATTAAATATTTATCTTTGTATGGATTGGTATAAACTTTTGTAGAAGCCATAACAGCTGTAAATAGTATTTAGGAGGCTCTACCATTATGACAAGTTAGTGTGTAGGTGCACCGGCGTGCGTGTATTAAACAATACGCTATACACAGTGTAAACATAACTTAAATAAAACTAAAATATACGTGTGAGAGATATAACTAGAAATGTTCTTAAAAAATATTATCTCTGTCCTACTAAAAAAAATATTTTCAGTAATAACGAAGACTTTGATTTGTACCAATATACCATGGACATGGACTAATAAATAGGTATATACCGTATAGGTAGGTACTAATAAAATTATTCGAAGACAGTGTCACCCCCACCACACCGGAGCACGAGCATTCCCTATATGGATGGATAGGGAGAACGGGCTGTATATCACCACGCGGGCCCAGTGCGGATTGTTAACGACTGCTAATGCAGCCGGGACCAACGGCAAGACGTGCCGACGAAGCACGGAGGAACGCATAAACATAAACAGATTTGTTCCAAAATGCTAACACTGCCATTACCGTACAAGGTAATTGCGATCTCCAAGTCACACTGTCATGCTGGATGTACGGTCGACTGTACGCAAGCAAGCGATACCAATCAGGAGTGCTTGGGTGTCGCCGCGTGAGTCAGCTGTCAGCCTTACGTAAGCCTCCTCAACGCTGCATCCTCATAGCACGCGGCCTCCGCGGAGGCTTCGGTCGGCGCCTTTACGAGCGCGCCGTGCCTGCTTTAATAATAGAACCTTAAGGTACTCGTGCACAGCGCAAGACTTCCGATTATTGTATGAAAGTGAATTTGAAAAAGTCGCATTCTGTATTTACATTCTTTAGAAAGTATAGTTACCTAAAAACTTTTATTTAATAATTATATATATAATATATTGTGGCTGTCCGATGGATTGGTTAATCGGGGAACCGCGCGCCGTCTGATTTGACGAATGAGCGCGCGGTATTGCACACTCTTAGTGTCAATTAATAAAGTAGGTACAACTTTCATTAAAAATAAACATTCTTTGTTATAAAAATCATTTCAAATAATACTTGACCCATTTTTTACAGAATATAATGTTAGAATTGCTTATTACTGAGGTAAGATGCCAAATGTTACACATCATATGCGACTGCAGTAAGGCACGCTCGTGTTTTTTTATTTGTGGGGTTTTATAATTAACCTTAAGATTTAACATACTTAGTTTAATATTTCTTGTATAAATAAAAGCTGTAAGTATAAACCTTTCTTAAAATTTTAAATAAAAATAATAATCATGATGCAAAGTATCACCCCCGGACTTGGTGATAATAATCACCTTATTGGTGGTTAAGCAACACTTTGCTTTCTGTGTGTCGCTGAACCCACTCTATGATCAAATCTTAATTCTTTCAACTCAACTAACAATCACTGAAATCAAATAACTTTGATCCTCATTAATTAAACGGTAGGCAGAGTTAACCAAGATCGATCGAGAACATGCAAGCAAACATTTTATTATTATTATTGACGTCAGTTTCTTCGATTATATTTTTGTCTAGAAAATAGTTCAATTCATGCTATTTGCACATTTGTATCTAGTTTACTTAGGGCTTCTTTCACCATCTACAAGTAAGTTCCCATTAGCGTGTACTTGACAGATAGTCCATACAAAACTGTCACTTTAACTGCCAAGTATCTCCTAATCAGACATTATGAAACAGGCCCTTAGTAATATATTTTTCATAATCATTATGATCGACTGTGATCGGAGTAACTATTTTAAATAAATGAAAAAATAGAAAAGTGTGAAGTTTAGAAATAACTTTATCGATAGTACATATCAAAGTTCTTCGTATCTCATTCCACATAGAATCACGTCGCCGCCAGCGATTTTCGGACGCGTAGTGTGTGCGGCTAGCTGAATCGTTTAAGATGCATGTTCAGTGCGCGCGGCCGCGGCGCAGGTCGAGGCTGCCCCGGGCGCTGGTGGAGCATCAGGGTTGCAGCCTCAGGATCACGGCGCGGCCGTGTAGCCACTGACCGCCATCAAACCTGACACAATAGAAGTTTTATTGTTTGTTGGTCATCGCGGTATCTGCCATAACGCTTAAAATGTCTGTAACCGCTCTTATGCGGCGAGATCTGACCAGTGCCCTACATAAATAAAATTCTATTGTCTCTGTATTCACAGCAGACCGCGGATTAAAACTCCGGTAAATGAACGGTTAAATAAATATATATTAAGGATGAAATGGGCATGGGCTGGCCATCACTCTGTCGCCGTAATGACGGAAGATAGAGCAACAGTATTCTGTGTTGGAGGCCGGGAACGGGAACGCAGTGCATTGGCAGACCCCTTGATCTGGACGAGATGTATCAGCGAATGGGAGGACTGGAGAGGCTCGTCGAGCAGAGTACGATTATGCGCTGACAAGGAAGAAACTTTGTAACCATAATTATAATAAGTATAGGTATTTCAGTTAGACATTGAAACATGTTTTTGTTTTGTTTATATAATTTTAACGGAAATTTTGTTGTGAAACAAATTACAAAAACACAAATGTTGAAAAAATTTCCACGAGCAGGATTTGAACCTGCACCCTTCTGACATATCGGGTCAGGCTGGTTAGAACCACGATAGCTCAATCGGAAGAGCACAAAATTATATAAACAAAACAAAAACATTCTATAAATAGCTTGCCTACTTCTTAACTGATCTTTAGTATTTGTAAAAATATTATGATCAGATGTTAATGACGGTAGTCGTTGACATTGAATCGGCGCCTTTGGCTTTCAAAGTAAAAATAATAAAAAAAGTAGACATTGAAACATAGATTTTCTAAAAATCTGTAAGTCCATCGACTTAAAAGATCATGAACATGGATGGCTGATATCTGGAAACTGGTAACCGCCTAGTCTGAGGCCCAGAAGGTCCTGGTAAGAGTTTCTGGCGGGAGACCATAATTAATGCGCTTGGTCATGATGATCTTGAGAATTATTCTATTAAAGTAGGTACTTATTATGCAAACTGGGATTCGAAGTCGGATTTGGAAGTGTAACGCCAATCGCCATTCTAGCCAACCAGTGAGTGTCGCACTGTCACTGCCCCTTATCTCCCGATTGCGTGTCCCCATTGTTGGCGGCTATCGGGCGTTCACTCGATTTGAGTCAGACCATCGACATCACGCGTCACGCCAGCTCAATTGTCTAATAGTAAGTGAGTAACTGGAAATCAATATCACATTGTTTATTGTTTTATAAAGTTTACTTGGAAACTACACTGTTGATTGAAACAATTTGTACCTACTAATCTTAATCACATAACTCACATTAATTTTTAAGTGGTATGCTATCCTGACGTTTTGAACCGTTGCAGGACTCGTGCAGTGGTCACAAACCTAAAATTCTCGTTAAACATCAACAATTCATCCCTAGGCTATAAGTATATTTGTTATGGACCAAGTTATTAATGGGGCATTATGAAAAATGCCCGTGCAGTTTGAATAAAGCACAATATGAGAGGGCAGTGTGATTAAAATTATTAAACAAAATCAAATTATCTAAATATGTCGCCATAACATCAATGTTTGTAGCGTTGTTGTGTTCTGGCAGCTAGAGATAAGATAGCCAGTGCCCCACTAGTTGAGGTTCCCGGGTGAAGTGCGCTTCCATCATTGGCCTTATCATCACTTAACATCAGGTGAGATCAAGGCTTACCCGTTAATATAAAAAAAAAATATCAAATTGCCCGGGAATTATATTATAACGGCCGCTACCGCGGCAGCGGCCGGCGAAGCGGAAGAAACAAACTTTTTAAGATTATTATTGTATTGTTCAAAAAATATATATGACTAGCTGACCGGCGGACTTCGTACCGCTTTGACAGTTTCCATGACAACAAAACAAACAAATCATTCGTCCACCCGAACTTACCGCTTAAGAACACCCGTATCCCATGATGGACCCCTATAGCAGCGCCACCTACCGGGTCCAATTGTAAATCTAAACCATTCTCGAAGCCACTTGAACACTTTATATATATAAACATGTATTTTGGTCCAATTAATTATTTGTAAAACATACCTTTTGTTTTCTGAAAAATGTGTCTAAAAAATGACGATTTATAAAATAACAGCTTGCCATTTGAATGTTTATTTTTGATGTCATTGTTAAAGCAATAGATTGTGAAATGAAACAAATGTTGATTGTGGAATGAAAATTGGCTAACGAATTGTGTGGTAAACATTATAGAAACCTTTAATCTCCTCCCCGCACCCCGTGCATTGTAACATACACAAGATATTATCAGATTGCCCGATAGCCACATGGCAATATTCATAATGTCCAGGCAATGTGATAAATAAGGAAGTGCAAATTATAATTACTTACTTCGCCCAAAGTAGCTTGTCATTAAGCCATTGATTTTAATAGATTATAACTTTAAGTTGTTGTCTTCCGCTCACAGCGTGGTAGCCCAAGATAATTTCTCGTAAAAAAGCTGCAAAGGCCGCCGGAGGCAATTTGCAAGCTCTCTCCAAAAAAAAGGTCTGCCGGTATATAATATTCCATCCAATCTAAACCCGTCCAGCAGCATTTATCTTTGTTCGTGAGTGTAAATATAATTGGAGATCAAACGAACTTGCGAAGTGAAATTTAAACACTGAAAAAAGACGACATCCTCAGGCGGGAATCGAACCACGCACCTTCCGCATTCCGGGCGGCTGCCTTAACCACTTGGCTACCGAGGTCTGGCTTTCACCCGTCGGAAATTTTTCAGTGCTTGATGCTTATGTTTTTTAGTCAACATTGCTTCATCAATCTTAGAAGTTTTCACCTCTGAGATCCGAAAGAAATATTTTTACAAATATTTGAACATATATATTGATGAAGCAATGTTGACTAAAAAACATAAGCATCAACCACTGAAAAATTTCGACGGGTGAAAGCCAGACCTCGGTAGCCAAGTGGTTAAGGCAGCCGCCCGGAATGCGGAATGTGCGTGGTTCGATTCCCGCCTGAGGTTGTCGTCTTTTTTCAGTGTTTAAATTTTACTTAAGTATATTTAAGCGTTAATAAAACGCTAAAATATATAAAAAAAACACTTGCGAAGTGAAGTTCGATCATAATTATGTGAACAGCTTCATGCGATGCGATTTATTATTTCAACCCACCCTATATGTACGATTATAAAATAAATACATCTGTAAACAAAACGACGACTGTGAACGGTGCTCCCTCCAACTTTAAAGGACGATACGTTTACAAGGCCTACAGTAGATGGCGCTACTACAACATGTCAAACTTAAATCGCTAAGAATGAAGCTGCGAAACATAATAGTTATCGTAACTCCTAAAAAAACGACTTTTGTGTGAAAGTCCTACTGTTAGTATTTGTTATATAGTATATTACGGGTATGTCCTTGGCCTTCATCTCACCTGATGTTAAGCGATGATAAAGCCGAAGCTGGAAGCGCACTTCACCCGGGATCCTCAACTACTGAGGCACTGGCTATCTTATCTCTAGCTGCCGGAACACAACAATGCTACAAACATTGATGTTATGGCGACATATTTAGATAAGATGGTGGTAGCTAGTCAGGCGGGCAAACAAGCCCTACCACCATCCAAATCGAGTACACAAACATGTACCCCCAGCTGGGAATCGAAGTTCGAACCCGGGACCTCTGGGTTTAAGCCAGTGGTCTTAACTACTAGACCACAGCAGAGGCGATTAACAGATTCAGTATTTTGTTTCATTTTTTAAAACTGTTATTTTCCGAATTCCGAGTTTTGATAAACAAACTATCACATGATACTCGAACTCGATCACACGAACTCCTTGTTCGAAAAGAATATCAAACAAACAACATTTTAGCGTTATATGCTTTTAAATGAATAGTATAGAATAGATTAGAATAGCATAGAATAGATTAGAATAGCATAGAATAGAATAGTAATATTTTTATTGATACTTACACAAAAATTGATAACAGAAACAATCAAAAAAAGAATAAACATATACCTACAAACAAAGACTAATCAAATAGAGAAAAAAAAACTTGAACAAGTTAAATAATTAATTTTAAACGTAGTAAATTAATTTTAAACTTAACTTAGTTAACACACCCTGTACAGTGCAAGCACTATACAATAGTGTAGTGTCAGCGCTTTATCTGCGCGCGGCAATTACCTAATTAATTAGTACACGTTTGCATAGCATTCAATGTAGACTTACTCATTGTAGCAATCAAATAAACCAATCATTTTATCATATCAAGATTTTCGTATCATTTTCTATCATCTTAAGTTGTGTGATCGCGAGATCATACATCTTTATGGTCCTTCGAGCCGGATTTGTGCGTGCTGATGGTAGATAGCCCATTAATTTTGCCCACTCCCACGCCCGCGCCTGCGATACGGTTCTCTGCACTTCGAAGGTCTAGATCTAAAACCCGAACGAGCATGAGCACATCGCAGGAAACAGATGCACCGTCCGTTCACTACGCCACGGTAGCGAAGCGGACAACAGAAGACGTGCAAGAAGATCAACCCAGCAGCAGTGGCGCCATCGTGGACAGAGCAACGTCACCAGATTTTAGTTATTTAGTTACTTAGTCCTACTGGGTATTATAAACAACACCTCTAAAAATAATAGATGTACCCCAATGTGATACTTTTAAAGTTTAATTTACAACCACACACAAACGCCTGGTCGGTTTTAAATGGGTTTAGTTAATTTTAAACTTCCGCATTATATTTAAATTAAAAACGAAGGAACGGAAGGTATGCCTATAGTAAACCTATTGTAAGTATCTTAACATTTCATTTTTAATCTTTCAACTTTAGAACTGGATTACTGTAATGTAGAAAACAAGGGAGTATACTTAAGCGTTGAAAAAATAGAACTAACATCACTCATTCTTAAAGATTCATAATTCACATGACAATTTCAATAGGTATATATATTGTAAAATATTGTTGTTTTGTTTATATAATTTTAACGCAAATTTTTTTGCGAAACAAATTACAAAAACACAAATGTTGAAAAAAGGTATATATTGGCTTACTTTATTTAAATTGGCTAATGTGCGAGCCGCAGCACCGAGCTAATTCATAAAACAGCCTGGCTCCCGCCAAACGGGTTTCATTCCGCACCTGGTGCGAGTTTTATTTACCATTCGTGTACGTTAACAAAAAAATAACAGGCAAGAGCGCTGTGTCAGGCGCGACGATCGACGGTGGTGAATGGCATCGGGAAATCCTAACAACAAAGTCATCTCGGAAGTTTTCAAATATTATTCTCCGCTGCTATCTAGCGGGTGGACCCGATCAAATGTGTTTTTTTAATAATTACGTCGAAACCAGTTCGATGGCTTTTGATTTTAATGTCTATTGGAGCTTCAGAAGAATCTAATATTTTTTTAATCTTAGCGATATTGCGATACTGAGACTGGGTTTTTTATTTATGTAGGTGCTTTTAATGCGTGATGATCACAATGGAGTTTAAGTCGTAGAATATTAATATACCTTACCTTTTACTATTGGGGGTTATACGTGTGACGAATCGTGACGTCTATGGACGCTTGTTGTTGTAGGTGTAGGTAACTCGCGCGATGGTGAAATTAATGCAGCAATTTGTTTGTCTCCAAACCTCCAAATTATAAAAATAACGTTTTTTCGTTAGATATTTTACATTAAGAAAGAAAAGAAAAAAGAAAACAACTATTGATGTACATATACTTGCCTATTAGTTTTAATAAATTTTGCCAAATAGCATTTCAAAACCACAAAGCCTTTTAATCGCCTCTCTGGCGAGGTCCCGAGTTCGATTCTCAGCGGGGGTACATGTGTGTACTCGGTTTGGTTGGTGGCTAGCTACCACCATCTTATCTAATATGTCGCCATAACATCAATGTTTGTAGCATTGTTGTGTTCCGGCAGCTAGAGATAAGATAGCCAGTGCCTCAGTAGTTGAGGAAACCGGGTGAAGTGCGCTTTCACCTTCGGCCCTATCATCACTTAACATCAGGCTACGATGCTACCTATGATATACATAAAATCATATCGACATCCTGATGTGTCTACATGCAAAAGGTTGCAGCTATCAATGATACGTGAAGCTTGAAATTTAACTTGTAACTTGTACTGAAAAAGTAAAAACAAAACCTCTCGTCTACCCCTACGACAATGCAAGTCCCACCTAGCCTGTAATCGTCAAGACAACTAGTCATCACCTGTTGTCGATGATAATTAACACAATATAATAAATACATTGTGTCCGAAGCTCGTCGAACAAAAAGCTTATTTATTGCCGGCTAATGGTCTTTAATCGGCGTCTGTCCGTACATTGCCACTATTTTCCTCATTCCACATAATATTTTATTATGTAGCATGCTTAACCTTCCGGTACTCGATGTAAGAGGTAAACATGGATTAACACGTGCCCGCCAGGAATGTTTGATAGAATTGTAGGATAACTGAGTTAGGATCAAAACAAATACAATGTCACAAAAAAAAGTTCATATATTTCGGGAGCGACTTGAACCCTTTAGCGATCGGACTCAGACCATAACCGAACGACAGCTCAACCGAATAAGTTCAGTTGTATTGTCTATTGTGAGTATCTATCTTGCTTCAGTTTTGATATACAATATAACAACCCAGTAGTTCTCTACCTTGTTTCTCTACCATTTTGTCATGCTTTAGATCCCAGTTTAAATTCTAAATAATAATTGAATGAATGAATGAATGAATGAATTCGTTTATTTCCAGGCAACAGTTTAAAGATACAAAAAACCAGGCCCATAGACAAATACCTTATAGACTAACATATACATACTAATAAACAATTTTTGTTAGTATTTAAAATAACTTAATAACTATGTTAGGTTTATTTGATTGGCACCTACTGTGCCAACTTGGTAGTTACAGGCAACTTTCCATGGAAGCGCCTGTAGACTACACCCTTCGGCCAGAAGTCCTCCTTCATGAAGATGTCCAGCTTTAATGTTGGGACTCGCACCACAAAACGCTTTGAAGCTCGTATTATGGCGCGACTCCAGCGGTCCAATTCAATTCAGTATATGATTTTTCTATTTTTTGGTGTGTAGGTAGTGTAGAGCTTTAGATTGGTACTTATTTCAAGATTAAAGTTATGAATGAATGAATAAATGTTTATAAGTAAAAAAAAGTAAATTGCCTGTAACTGTCTCACTGCTGGGCACCACTACAATTGATGGGTATTGACTTAATCACAACGATTGCCAAAACACAAACCTGAGTTATGCTTCGAAAAATCCGAAACACACTTTGCCCGACCTGGGAATTGAACCCGGGACCATCGTCGGATCGAGCGCTCTGCCACTCGGCCACAGAGGCGTTTAAAGCAAAATAGGTCCCTGCTGCTGGAGAGTCGTGTCCCGTACAAAAAATAAAACCTAGGTAACTTTAAAATGTTTTTGTTTTGTTTATATAATTTTAAATTTTGTTGCGAAACAAATTACAAAAACAAAAATTTCCACGAGCAGGATTTGAAAGTAAAAAAGTAAATAGTGTTGAATAATTTCGGCGGGCTGGTTAGAACCACGATAGCTCAATTGGAAGAGCACCTGACCCGGTATGTCAGAAGGGTGCAGGTCAAGTCAAATCCTGCTCGTGGACATTTTTTCAACATTTGTGTTTTTCTAGGTAACTTTATTCAAGAAATTACTGATCTGAGTACTATTACAATATGATATGAGGATATTTCTAAAACATTTGATTGTTAGGTTCCTACAATGCTGGTTTACCACAAAAGCACCAGGTTCGATGCAGTCGGGTCACTGCGACTACTATTACTAGGACTACACGATGTACTACGTGGAGCTATAAACCTATTAAATCATAAAAAGGTCGTGAATTTGAGTCCCGCGTGAGGCAAAATCATTAATGGTGTAAAAATATCAATTTTACATAACCATAATGGTGTATCATCAAAAAGCAAAGAAAGATTGGATCTCCCTTATCATACTTAGTACTGCAGTAAGTAACTTATCTGCCTCTTACGTAATTAAATATACTCACCACATAGCTATATGAGTAAATGGACTCTATTTAATTTAAAAATCTTATTTTTTGTTTTTATAATTGCGTATTGTTGGCTAATCTATAATTCGTAATTGATAAATAACATTATTCTGTTGAACAAATACTTTGTCTAATTAGGTAAAACTGAACGTGACGGGCTAGGGTTGGCACATTGGTCAAGCATTGTTATTGAGTAAAATATTTTTAAGATAAAGGTTAAAAATACGCACTTATCTAATAAATATATAAGTTAAAAAGTAACAAGAGGGAATTAAAAACGTATATAGACGTTACATATAATTTTTACAGAACAAACCATCGATCGCTAGCCTTAATAATCGATCAAAAATGGCGCGGGGCAAAACATTTACCATTACATTCGCATTACCTAGTGACATTTATACATTTTTATATGACGTTTACATTATATCGTCGATGGGCGTGCGAGACCGCGAAAGAGCAGTTTGTAAAAACCACGTTTCTGCTTTGTGCTACTTGTATTTGACCACGTAGCAAACAAGTTAATTCAGAAAAATATAGTATGTGAATGGCCAAGAAATTATATGCTTTTACACAATTACGCGGTTTTTAAAACTGCTGTTACGCTGTCTCGCACGCCCATCGACGATATAATGTAAATGTCATATAAAAATGTCGTATGATAACTATGTTGGTACTACAATTGCACCAGCGGCGGCCCTAGCGACGTTGCCATGGTATAATGAACTGTATCAGCAGTTGTTTATGGTGCGCTTATCGCTGCGTCATAAAACCATAGCGGGGCAGATAGTGCTAATGAACGCGCGACTATCGCTGCGGTCGCCGCGCGAACGCTGTCGGCGATCGCGCTCCAAATATTATTGAAAATTATGGTTATGCAGTCGGTTTGCTGAGTAAATGATTTTATATAGGTATATCATGTTTAGGTACCATGGTTTTTTTATTATACCGAACCTAAAATTGAGCATACAAGCCTTTGCGATACCAAGGCGTTGTCAACCCTACAGATCTAGTTCTTAAATTGTTCTATGCCTTTTGACTTGCATGACTGAGCAATGTTAAACAATACTGTCTAGTTGAATACCAAGTCAAATCCTCACCATGAGTTAGTGTGCGATTCAGGAAGGTAGGAAATATAAAATGGCGCAGGTATTTTTACCATAATTATATTTACTATCTTTGGTCGTTATGAAGAACTACTGAGGGGCATAACAACAATGCTATTAACCGTTGTTATGGCGCCAAATGTAGCTGCGGATCGTGCTTGGTGGCGTGCACTTGGAGAGGCTTATGCCCAGCAGTGGACTAGTATAGGCTGATGAGATGGCGTCAAACTAACATAAGATGGTGCAGGCAAGGCTAAAAGACGAGAATCAAAACCGACAATTTGGGAATAGAACCCGCGGGTCTATTACCACAATACCAAAGAGTTAAAACGCGTTTTATACTTGCTTTGTTACCTATATCATAGCAGCCGTGTTTACTTTTCCTTGTGTAAATCTTATGTATCCGTTCATTATGCGACAATGTGGAACATGTTACCGAATGCAACTTCCATGTAACCGCCGAGCCATTCCCACTAAGGCCGCAGGTACGGTCACGTCACGGCCTTGACCTTGCCTGCTCTGATGCAAAAACGAGCGATTTTCATCCCTAACTTAATTAGCAAAGAGTTTAAATCAAATTGTGCGTATCGGCCGAAAGGGCGATCGTACTTGGCACTTTGCTTTTTGACTTTTTTCCTTTGTCAGGGTTCGATGCTGTGCAGATTTGCATATGGCGTCAATGTCGTTGGCTACCGGCATGCCGAGTGAAGTTATTAACCTAACTCTCTGACAAGCTATCGGCAACATTCGCTAATCGGCATAGCGAGTGTTCAGTTTGTTGAATTTTAAGTGGATATCTGCTAGGTGATATTTTTGACACTGAAACGGTGTAAAGTTACTGTAAAGTTAGCTTACACATGTAAAGTGTGTAGCGTGTATAGTTTGCCGAATAAATAAATAAAACAAACACAAATATTTCACAATAAAAGAAATTTCCAATTATGTATTTGCAATGATGTTGACTTTTTTTTTTTTACCTATTAGATAGTACCTATGTATATCCGCCATATGCCAGGTAAGTTACTGACAAGTCAAGAACCTTTGTAGCAAAGGAAAAAAGTGTTACGGAAGTAAAGCTATCATGTTTTTATGCAGTATATTCTTTTTCCTTTACTTAAAGTAAAAAGTCAAAGTGAAAAATGATTTTCGTTAACCTCTCTCTTTCATGATTCTAGGCCCGGTTTGGAATGCAGTCATCATTATTAAAACGGCTTCATTGATGTATTTATTAAAGTATGAAGGTTTGTTTGTTAATATTTATCGAGAATATAAAGGTCTTCGATTATCTTCTATACATTTAATAAAGCTAAAGAGGGTCAAAAGTCTGTACATGGAAGATATTCGAAAAAAAGTTGGCTGGGGATACTTAGAATCGATAAAAGAACACTTTCCAACAGTTTTTATTTTTGTCTGTTTGTCTGTTTATCTGTTTATTTGACCGCGCATCACATGAAAATGGCTGAACGGATTTTTATGCAAACTTTGCACATAGACAGACCATGAGCCGGACTAGGGCATAGGATACTTTTTGTCCCAGTAACAGGTTCCAGTGGGATAGCGGAGTCTTCGCGAACGAAGACGCGGGCGTCAACTAGTAAAAATGTAAACTTATACCTGAGCTTTCAAAAATCACAATTACCTACAGCACAAAACGTTTTTGTTGTCATAATAAAAACATGCTTGTCTCATCTGAGGCAGGGTTAATTGGGCCATGTTTGGCCCTCGCTGGAAACTTGTTGGCGGTGACCTTTGGACAACGCCGGCAACTGCCCACACCGTGCCCGCACCGCGACCTTCATTCATGGATGATAATATTTTCTATGCTACTGATCTAGCAAAGGAGCGTACGGCTACTCTGAGCACTCCCTGTCAGCGACCACCCTATGGGTTAGGGTGGTCCCCGGGATGATAGCCGTGTTCCATGGAACACTCCGGTCTCACGCGCCTCTTGCCAACTCCTTTTTTAATCTGGAGAAACTACTGGACACGTCCTACTGCATCCGGGGGTGTGGATATCTTACAAAAAATCTTTATTTGGTACAATACACAACACATATAAATTTAACACACGGGAACATAATTTTTTTTCTGACTGTCCCACCCCCTACCAAGTTCCAAAGAGCTCGGCAGTAGCAGGAGGGGAAGGGAGAATACCCAAAAAAGGCATCGAACCTGCTACTTTTAAAACAGCCAACAACAATCGTGTCTCAGTGGTCTGATTCTGACATTTTTCCCATAATCCAAGAATCTAAATTAGACCTCTGATTGTAGATATTTGGAAATTGTATATAATTTGACCCTGGGTGTGCCTAAACTACATTGAGAGAATTGTATCATATTACGCAAGGCAACATATTAAAGGATATTTTTTAATTTTTTAAGTGCTTGCTGTACTGAAGCTAAATTAAGTATTTATAAAATTTATAAAATGTAGTGAAAAAATACAAGTGCAATAACTGTTGGATAGATGGCGCACCGTGCCGCTATTAGCACTCAAAAAAATTAAAAAGCAGCGCTTACGTCAGCCTTCCCGGTAGCATAGCGGTCAGTGCAGCCGCCCGGATTGCTCAACACCCAGGTTCGATTCCTGGCTGGGTCGGGTGGGCGTTTAATTTTTCACTGTATTTTATAAATATGTAATAAGGATAACACCTAAAACTTTTCCTATGACAAGCGGCGGCGGCCAAAAACGGAAGCTTATTTATTTTCCTTAATTGCCCATCGTTTTTGTGGAGGTATAAAACACATCAATATAAACTATAGTAAATAAACACACGGTATGTAAGACAATTGATGAGCGTGGATTCGCACGGAAAATAATTAAAAGTTCTTATTAAACTCAACTTATATATGACAAACATTATTAATATTTATTTATACGCTTTATTTGGTAGTGTATTATACTTGGGGATGTTCAGGGATCGTAGCCTCTCACTAAACGGAATAATTATATTGTTGTTCCACATTGTGGCCGCCCCACAAGAAGCATTCGGGTGTAGTGAACCCATTAGGGAATCTCCATCAAAATTAAAAATTCAATAAAATAAAATAATAAAAAAATAAAATTTTCTACACTCATACCAACTATCTAGCCCAAGAGAAGCTTCGTTACGAAACTCGTTAAATGGTTACTAGACAACGGATAAACATACTTCAAATACTTAAATACATAAGTACTTATTATAGAAAACACCAAGACCCGAGACAATTTAGAAAATAAATAATTTCTAAATTGACCCGACCGGGGATCGAACCCGGGACCTCAGAGATGGCGACACCATGAAAACCGGTGTACAAACCACTCGACCAAGGAGGTCGTCATTCAATTCAAATTCAAATTCAATTCAAAACTATTATTTTTTTAATTCAAAATGAACTTTTACAAGTGGTTTTTTGAACGTCAATTCAAAGCCATTACTTCGTAAACCTACGGTGGAGACCTTGTACCGAGAAGGTCAATCCATCATCATCAGCCTTTAAATAAAAGTCTCATTGGCTGGGATTAGCACTTCACGTGAACAAAAAAGTGGGGTTTCGCGCACCGTTGAGCCTTTTAAGTTAATAATCATTACCATCATCATCAGCCTCCGAGCCACCAGGGAGGTTGGGCCATAGCCCTTACGCTGTCTCGATGCCAATTGGTGGTTAAATAACGCTGTTTGCAGATCATTCTTTGTCTGCTCCTTCCTGCACCTGCAATCACGATTACTTAGATTAGCAAAAACAAATAAAAACCCCCGACTCGCACCCATTCAGGTGTCATACGGTTGCTGAACTGTTCGATCTCGCTTCCGAGAATTATAAACAAAAAGCAATGTTGTTGCACAGACACACGGATTAACATATCCACGCATAGTGTTATTCCCCGAGCACAACATATTGGTAGTTCGTAGTATGCGAGGCACGTCGCCGCGATCGTATCACTGCCAAGGTTCACTTTTGAGTTCGGCTGCGGAGCCGCGTGGCCTCGTGGTGGCCTGCCCGGCCTTGGAACAGTTACTGTTAAACGTAAATAAAAAAAAATAACCCAAAAAACCAGTAGCGCCACCAACAGGGTGTTGTGTTGATTCATGCAATTTACACGTGTCAAGCGTGTCACTTAAGGTTTTTTTTAAATAATTTTTACGGGTAAGCACAGTGCCTTGATCTCACCTGATGTTAAGTGATGATAAGGTTAATGATGGACGCACTTCACCCGGGATCCTCAACTAGTGAGGCACTGGCTATTTTATCTCTAGCTGCCGGAACAGAACAATACTCCAAAAAATGATGTTATGGTGACATATTTAGATAAGATGGTGGTAGCTAGTCAGGCGGACAAACAAGCCCTACCACCAATCAAACCGAGTACACTAACATGTACCCCCCGCTGGGAATCGAACCCGGGACCTCTGAGTTTAAACCGGTGGTCTTAACCACTAGACTTTTTATTCTAATTTACTTTTGCATGCTACCATAGTTAACTGAATAGGACAAGCCTAACAATGTTATAACATCTCCCCAAGTACCCTGTTCATACGCAAAATAAATATTTCTATTTCTATTTCTAGACCACAGACGCAGTTAAAGATTTAGATGGCGCGGGGATTCACGGTGATTCACATTGCTGAAGATAAGCAACTTTCGCAAAGACCAATTGATCAATGGTATTGCTGTTTTCTGCATTTAATTAATTTAAGTGTTTAAAGTTAAAGTCAATTTTTTTTATTCAAATTAACTTAAGAGAAGTGCTTGAATCGTCCATACATTATTTACCTTTAGGACTTCTATTTTGTATCAAAAACGAAGGAGTAAGGAACAAGGAAACGCAGAAATAAAGAGTACCTAGGAGATCTTTGTGTTTGGTAGTTAAACACCGGCGGGCGGCGTTATGACTAGTGCCGTGTATGGTTTAAAGAGGGTTAAATGACATTTCGTAAATGATTCTAAGGTACAATATTGAAGGAAAGTTTTGTGAACCTTCTCTACTAATTCGGAGTCACGCTTGTCGTGTTGTGCTGTGTCGACCTTGGAAGGGCCGCCCCTCAGCCCTCTGCCAGTGCCATATTAAGATGTAATCTGGGCGAAGCAGTTTGGATGGCCACAGCATCCGAGGTCAGGGTCGTTGGATAAACACAGTGGAATATTTGACGATTAGTACGGGCCGTGTTGTGTAAAAAAAAAATATCTTTTTGTTGTTGTTTGGCTAATTATGTGGATTGTTCGATGTTTATAACAGTTCAGTGTTATTTTGCCAATAATTTACGATATATTAATTCAGCTTTAAAACCCCTTCAAAAGCCTTGATTTGTCCCTGTATCTTTATTTACCCCGTGATTGATTATCGTAATTAGGATAACTGTTTAATAGTAAGTGTTAAAACCATAATTATTAGTTTACTACGAACAAGAAAAAAAATTTTACAATATAAAATTTTTACAAATGTTTTTTTTAGATTGTGAAAGTAGTAACTTCACAGTGACGTAATACCGCTGGCTAGCTGCGTAAATCACAAACTACTAGAAAAATTCAACAAGTCTTCTAGGGCCTCGGTAGCTCAGCGGTTGGAGCATTGGACCGGTTATCCAAAGGTCGTGGGTTCGATTCCCACTCGAGCTTCCTTTGTGTACAAACGTTTCCTTTATATTAAAAAACATAAAACATTATATTCTTTAAAATTATATTTACTATTATTAATTATTTATTAATGTAAACTCAATGTAAATAACCTCAATATTTACATGAATTGTTTTGTATGCAGTTTTTAGTTAGACTTGCTGCCAAGAGATGGCGCTGTGCTGTTTAGTACGAATTCTGAATCGCGCTATCAAGATGTTTCACAGAAGTAAAATATAAATGTAGAAGTAAATGTAAATTACTTCGAACAAATAACATCGCTGTGTTAAACAATGTTTTTCACAATAGTGCGTTCTACACGCCAATTGTAAAATTCACAGTGAACGAGGCGTCCCGTTGTTTGTTTCATCAGTATCACTTGACAGATTACAGGAAGAAGTCCGCCGGGTATACTCGAACACATTATTTAAACCCAAAGAATTTGACGTAGCAAGATTTGGCTTAGATTCTACAAATACTTAATAACATGCAGCTTCATGAAAATGCAACGCTCACTCTCTGAGAAGGCCGTGATGTTTACTCATGTCTTTTTATATATGTTACGGGTAAGCACAGTGCTTTCATCTCACCTGATGTTGATGTGATGATAAGGCGGGACCGCACTTCACCCGGAATCCTCAACAACTGACTCACTGGCTATCTTATCTCTAGCTGCCGGAACACAACAATGCTCTACACATTGATGTTATGGCGACATATTTAGATAAGATTGAGGTAGCTAGTCAGGCGGACCAGCAAGCCCTACCACCAACCAAACCGAGTGGGTACACAAACATGTACCCCCCGGTAGGAATCGAACTCGGGACCTTGGGTCTGAGACCGGTGGTCTTAACCACTAGACCACAGAGGCGGAGAGGAGGTTATTTTTTTGTCGGCCGGCAACGCATCTGCGATTCCTCTGGTTTTGCGGGTGTCCATGGGCGGCGGCGATTGCTTCCCATCAGGTGACCCGCCTGCTCGTTTGCCTCCTAATAAATATATAAAAAAAAGTTTTTTGTATTAATTTTTTTGCAGTGCCAGCTCCTAATTCCCTTCACATCGTAGTTAATGTTGTATCAATAAAAACAACAAAGTTTTTGTCTTGCTCTTCAAGACTAAATAAGTAAAAATAAACTAAAGAAGACGAATTTTTTTTGGAATGCTTGTATGTATTTAATGTTTTCCGAACGATCGCGTGGCTGTGTTTGTAAACATTTAAGTCAGTTTTAGGCGCATTTGAGTTACAGACATATTCTTACTCAAAATATGACTACAAATCGAAATCACCAAATTTTGAGTTACATTGTTTTGTCTTGCAGTTGTCGAATGTGATATACTCGTACGATAATGAAGTGTTAATGTGAAATACAATCTAATGACACTGCGTTAAGCCTCGTCATTATATAAATATTGTAGATTGTTTACATATAAACAGTAGGATAGTATTGCCCATATTGAAGTGTCTGTAGCCGAACTGATAAATGCACGCACAGATTGATTGCGGAAAGTCATGGTCAATCCTCAAATTCCATTAGTCTACTGACGTAAACTCATACCTAATGCAAGCGAATAACCCAAGTAACATTTCATTCGAGCCTACGCTGTAAAAAATGCCTTCAGGTGTTATAAGAGTCATAAAAAGGTTAATGCTTTGTTATCTGTTCATATTATGTACTTGAAAATGATTAATAAGTCTTAAAACTAATACTTTATTATTACAACCTGGGAGCCGCTGACAAGAGTTTAAATTAACGTTATTTTGACTTGTGTTACAAAAGCACATAGTCCCAGGATCATAAAGTTGCCGTACACTTTTGAGTAAGTTCTTGAAAGGCTAATGTAATGGGAAAGTGAAATCTAAAGGTTTAGTTGTTAACTTTGATTTTTGAAATCGCTAATAAGTAATTTCTAAAACCTATCTTAAACCTTTGGATTGTATTCGAGTTAGCTAGGCAAACAAATTAGGACTAAATAGCAAAAACCCAACCCATAACTAATTGTTAAGGAGTTTAAGGCATGATTAAAGTGCTAAAAGAATAATTTAAAGCTTTAGAGGCGTTCTCAAAAATTTCAGTTGTCTCCGCGACTTCAAAGCAGCATCACGTTACGATAGTCTTGCAAGATGAACCGACACAGGGCTCTTTAAGAACAGCCTGTAGCTGTTGGTTCAGCACTTGTCGAACCGTCGACCGCGCGTCCTTCTACAATCAAAACTTAAAAGCAACTAACTGTGCGCAACGGTTGTTTTCGCGACTGACTAGGCTTAAACTACTCCTGGCGATAACCTTAAAGCTGCGAAAACAGCTCCGCGAGATTACCTTTAGCTCTTATTTTGACAAATATTAGGAACTTTTAGCTTACAGTTCTGAAAAGGTTAATCTTAATACTTTCTGGTAATAACCCAATGACAGCCATCTTTATTCCATGAAATAAAAAAAAACGAAACAAAAAACAATAATCTAATTAAAAAAGGCATAATTACGTTACATGTGCTTTAAGATTTAAAATATATATTGTTTACAATATTAGAAGTTTTAGTCTAATGCGATTTACCACCAACCATCTAATTTAATAATTTTTATTACAGTAAAATTATCTTGAATTTTTTTTACTTAGAATGGCCCGTCTCGTATGTAGCACTATTAACCTAAACTGTCACGATAAAGTGCCAGTCACATTATTTTTTTTAAATTTTTCCTGACTTTAGCAAGCTACTGTATATTTTGTATGAATACAACAATTCATTATCTAGCCATTTTGAATCTTGGTGAAATGACAGGACTGACTTGAATTTCTGCGTAAAAAAATCTTTCATAGAAACATTTTCAATTTAAAACTTCAGAATCCTGAAAAGGCATTTAATCATGTCCATCAAAAAGGTTTTAAGTTATCATAGATTTACATCCAAATCTAACTTCAAACTTAACAGCTACATTTCATGGTTTTTTTAACGTTAAATTTAGGTTGTGTAGGTTTTATTTGGGTTCTGTTTAATTAGTTCTAAAGGTTCTGTATTTGAGCTATAGGTTTTGCTGTAGCTTTTAGAAAGGTTCTAAAACGGGGGCCCTTTTTGCACTCAGAAGATTAATATAAGGTAAATATAACATTTTTGAGCGTGTTATTTTCCATTTAAAGGTTTTAGAACCTTTCAAAACCTTTCTAAAACCTAAAATGTTACTTGGGAAGCTTTTTAGATGGGGTTAACAGGTCTTTATTATAGATCATTGTGGTAATTGTTTTTTATCCTAAACATTTTTTTTCTTGTATGTATATATATAATCTGAATCTCGGAAACCTCTTAAGATTTTCATGATTTCATTTAGTATGCAGGGGGTTTCAGGGGCGATACATCGATCTAGCTAGGTTTCATTTTTAGAAAATTACCAAAAAAATAATACCGGTCATCTAGGTACTCAAGTATAATATTGACATACAAATTGAAAACATCTCCCTCTTTGAAGACTATAAAATATGGATACTCGTACCATCTTTTAAAAAACTTGCCTCTGACCGCGCTGTATGGTGGTAATGGCAGTCCCAAAAACTGGTGGTGCACTCGAAGCTCCGTGCACCAACCTTCGTGGGTCGGACCGGTTCCGCCGCAGGTAAAAAGCAATGCTCCTCACTGTTGATGGATGCAAAACGAGTTTGCGACAACCTTTGGGCACAAGTTAAGTACACTCCAGAAGGTATGCTTAAAGGTACCAGTTGGTAGCCGACTCCACGCAGCAGCAGCAGACGACGCGTCGTTGCGTCATGTCACTGCAGTCATGATTTCGAACCCGACTGCAGACGGCAACAGCATAAAGCATCCAGTTGGTTCCAAGTGTTCCGTGAAACAAGATGACTGACGTGTTAAAAAATAGTGATTGCAATTTTTCATATCTTTTATTAGAAGAGGAAGAAGACGATGATGACTTGTTTTTATTATATAGAAAAGACGAAAAACCACACGTCCTATGTTGAAATGCAGAGCAAGTGAGGGAACTTATTTAATACTGATCAATAAAAATTTAAAAAGCGATATGAAAAGTTTATCTTCTTCAGAATCGGAAAAAATCATTTTGAAAAGAAACTCACTCGACGTGTCGTTGCTCCGGCGTCAGCGGTACCACTGATCTGCGGGCGGCCGACAGTGTCGTCTGCCGCTCGTCGACGCGTCGCTAGCTTCGTGTCGCTAGTTACATAAGGAATTTCATAGAAATACATAGAAACCAGCTCTGCTGCTGCTGCGTGGAGTCGGCTACCAACTGGTACCTTAATACAAAACATACCGCGCTCGAGCAACGCACGCAATAGACCCCTTGCAGGGACACGGACCTACGGGCCCAGGAACAGCTCGAGACAGTCCAAGCGCTGCTGTTGCGAGATGCCGAGTCCGTGAGAGGTTGGTTTTTTTGGAGAGAATCGCTGCTTGCTTCACTCGGCACTTTCAGAGTCAACAGGCTTTATTGGGGGCGGCGAGAATCTCAAGCCATGTGAAACGAATCACCGTCAGAGGTTATCCAGAGGAAACGTCATTACACACTAGTGCGTGTCCCCGTTCCCTACTAGATTCTCCGAGGGGTTCAGGTCGGATCGGTTGCCTAGTGCGCGTTGCTCGAGCGCGTTTGTTTGAAGCTTACCTTCTGCGGTTCTTAGTTTGTGGTTTGGGCGAGCGGTGCGCGGTGCAAGGGTCGAATGAAGGTCAGGTCGTTGTGTCCCTGCGGTAATAAGGTGGCCAGTCTCTCAGTGGTTGAGGATTCCAGGTGAACTGCGCTATCACGTGACCCTTTAGCACTAGATGTATTATTCTTCTTGAGGTAATGATAAAAAAAATGTACCTACTCTTTGAGATTAAAAAAAAAATACATAATGTGTTCAGTCACAAGCATGTAAACAATGTAACTCTCAATCTTTATATATATAAATTTCTGTGCGTGTGTTTGTAATTGAACTCCTAAACGGCTGGACCGATTTTGATGAAATTTTTTGTGTGTGTTCAAGTAGATTCAAGATTGGTTTAGATTTACAATTGGACCCGGTAGGTGGTGCTGCAATAAGGGTCCAGCGTCTCTTGCCGACCCCAAGTACCTAACATGGAACCAAGGCAGGAAGAAGAAGACACAAGTAAAACCGGTACATGTCATCCAAGTCTCTCAATCACTGAATTTCTAAGTATGTAAACATTTACATACCTAATGGCAAATGATCAATCGTTACTGAAAACCCAAACTTTTTAGATTGGCTATTTATTAATTTTATAAAGTAACTAGAGGCCCGCTCACGACTTCGTCCGCTTGAGAACACTCGTATCCCGTGATGGACCCGTATTGCAGTGCCACCTACCGGGTCCAATTGTGTTTACATACCACCCAGGAACTCATTGAAATGTACACACAAAATTTCATCCAAATCGATCCAGCTGTTTAGGAGGAGTTAGGTGACAAACACACGTACACGGTTTAGATACATTTTGTAAGTGAAGGTTATTTCTAGAATAGAATAGAATAGAAAAAGTTTATTAATGCCATAACTATTACAAATATCACATCATACAAAATAATACAATACAAAATAAAGCAAAATATACAACACAATACAATTTTAAGTATGTCAGGTCACCTAAAAGAGTTACCTGACGATGGTCTTCTGCGAACACCTTAGCGTGAGAGATTTTAAGATTAAACTAATATGAATAACGCATGAAATAGTGGACGGACGTATTAACGACGTTTAACCGCCACTGTGGTCTAGTGGCTAAGACCACCGGTTTAGACCCAGAGGTCCCGGGTTCGATTCCCAGCGGGGGGTACATGTTTGTGTACTCGGTTTGGTTGGTGGTAGGGCTTGTTTGTCCGCCTGGCTAGCTACCACCATCTTATCTAAATATGTTGCTGTTTGTTTGTTATGTTTGTAGCATTGTTGTGTTCCGGCAGCTAGAGATAAGATAGACAGTGCCTCACTAGTTGAGGATCCTGGGTGAAGTGCGCTTCCATCATTGGCCTTATCATCACTTAACATCAGGTGAGATCAAGGCACTGTGCTTACCCGTAAATATTAATATATATATTTATATTAAAGTATTAAACATAATTTGATGTATGTAATACATTAAAATTACTATTATTACCCTAAAACCACAAATGAAAATTATACAAAATCAAGTTTTCAGCAATTCTAGTAGATGCTGTTTGTATTTATCTCTAATAGACTTTACGGGAATGTCTTAAGAGTGGTGGTAAATTATTCCAACACTTTGTAGCCAAATATCGAAAACTGCCTCGAAACGCGGCAGTACTGTGTCTAGGGCAACTAGACGGGTCGCCATTCTAACACTACGCTCTGAAAACTGTAGCTTGTCACACAAATATGATGGCACACGCGACTGCACAACATAATCTATACTATAATTTAACAAATAAACAAGAATCTTTTAATGAGTTAGGTCTTTTATCAATGCTACGTCATGTCTTTAGATCAAGGGGTCACCTTTTTGATCCTGTGAATCATCCTTACTGGGATACGAGAGACCCTGAGGCGGCTCTTCAGTCTTACCAGCCAGGGGCCTAATTCTCATGCAATAGAGAAAAGTTCACGTACTTAAAAAAGTACGATATTCGAAAATTTTTCGAAGGCGTATTTTGCGCATTTTGCGTATTCTCAGAACTTCACAATCGAAATATTTCGATCGTGCATCGCTCGAACGCAACGAGTGGTACTGACCAATCGAAGTTGAAAATCGTATACGAACTTCAGTTGTCAAAACGAGTTTGACATAACCTCATGTGAGATAAGTTTAGTTTGATTTTGTATTCTCGTTTGACAAAAATGAACGAAGAAGAGTTCATAGTAGACTTCTTCGGGAATTTAGTTGAGGAGCTAGAGGCAGCGAATACAAACCCGCCACGACGACGTACAGTCGCAACTGAAGATGCATATGAATTGTTAAGTGACGCGGAGTTTTATATTAAACATTTCCGATTAAATAAAGAATTAGTCTCAGAAAGTACACAAATTGTCGAGTCAGTAATTGACCAGCGATCACAAATTGACTTAAAAACAAAGTTAGGTTCTTACCTAACATATAAGTGCATTATAGTCAAAACAGTAGGTATGTAAGTGTGCTTTACTAAAATTAATCAGAACTAAATTTGTGTCTTCCTTCTTAAAAGATCATAATAAAACCACACTTTATACCTAGCGCTGGCGAACTGCGACATCGCTTTTTTAATCACTGTATTGTTGTCGATGTACTCTTTGACTATGTACATACATGTCTATAATACAGTATTTTGGGGTTAAAACAATGTGATATCACAGTAACAGTAACCGCAGTGCACAAAGGACTGACGCAAATGGACTAATCGAGCGCGTTTTAATCATGGCCGGTGCAGCGCAGTGACTAAAGCCTAAATTAAATACTATCATTGGCCAGACAGGGGAATGGTGACTCTCCAGCTTGCATATACATATTTAAGCATATGCAAAATTGTAACATTACTACGTTCGTATGCATCAGTGCAGGCGTGCACCTTATTTAAACATGCTACAGTAAAACCTGTTCTTTATTTATTTTAATAAAAAATATATATAAAATGTTTATGTTTTGTATATATAATTTTAACGCAAATTTAAATTACAAAAATACAAATGTTGAAAAAATTTCCACGAGCAGGATTTGAATATGTATGTCAGAAGGGTGCAGGTTCAAATCCTGGTCGTGAATTTTTTTTAAATATTTGTGTTTTTGTAAAAATATATATGTTTATTAGTTTTTTTTAAATGGTTTATTTATGACGTGGACATACTTAAGAATATGGGTTTTCTAGAGTTGTGACAGGTATTATCGTCATCACTAAATCATCATAAAGTAGGTAATAAAGTAATTGTACTGTATAATCTTTTTCGAAAAACGGCAAAATGCTTACAAAATTACATTATTTAAATTTTTAATAATAAAGCGAGTATAATGCTATATTGATTTTTGTTTAAATATATATGACGCCATCTTCATTCGACATACGATCGTGACACATAACATCAACATCAATAACAACACACAACACAAAGTTCGACTAAAACTACTACTGGTCGTTCCTTAAAATCACCGGTTAGTTGCTACGCGGGTCCCTTTTTCGAGATGCTGCAGCACACACACATCTTTGTGATTTTTTTAAAATAGTTTACTCTTTCCTGAAATTATGATCCTTTCAATTGTCATTGTTGTTATTTTAAAATACATTATCTATCATCCATCAATCTATTACACCAAAGTTGTATCCAATAGGGTAAGGGCACGGTGCTACACCTCGAAGCCCCCGCGACCTCCATCACTTACTACATTCAAGTGTTGTCCGTCATCAGGATAGCAACAGCATTTACAACTCCGTTATACCAAATAAGGAGACTGCAGAATATAAGCTTCACACAAACGCGCTCGAGCAACGCACATAGACAACCTGTCACGGACACGGAACCTCGCAACGATTGCGCTCGGAGTGTCCCGAGCTTAGGTTCCGAGCTGTTCCGAAATTCGTGTCCGTGAGAGGGTCTTTGTATAAAGCTTACCTTCTGCGGTGTCCTTGTATTGTGGTTATACGTATTCTATCTTCAGCGACGGACGTGTTGTGACGTCACTGGGCGGGAAAATGCTCCAAAATAATTGACAACCTTTTTCCTTGTGCCGATCAGAATGGCGCGCAGGATTCCCTCGCGAGATCGTGATTAATAAATAGCTTTGGTGTTAGTAACTGAGCACTCGGCGAACGTTCATGGTGGGTTGTGGGCAGGCATTAGTGAACTGGTGTGGCTTTACGCCGACGACGCTGCGCACGTTTTCATTTTTAAGTAAATTAATAAAGAAAAGTTGTTAGCCCAATTATACTGTTTTAAGACGCTGATGCTGATGGGACTAAATCCATGAAATCAAGTTATCGCTAGAACATGGGTATTGGCTTAATCACCACGCTTGCCAAAGGCAGGATATTCCGGGATATTCCACGATTGATCTCCTGATGTCGGGCTGAGTGTTTCACCACTCGGCCACAAAGAAATGTATTCATATCAGTGGCATATCGCATCGCACAAGCACTCGTCAAAATCCGGGGTTCATTTCTGTTACCTACGGGTTCGTTTAACGTAAATCTGTCGATGCAACAATTGAAAAAATTAAATGCCTATCCGACCCAGCCAGAAATCGAACCTATCCTTAAACTAGAAAGTATTTAAAAAAATCTTACCTAGCTAAAATTCTGTCCTACTTAAAGGAATGAATTTATTATTCAATAAAAATAATAGTATGGGTTATTTTTTACATATTTTTATTTACGACATGTAGGGTATGTATGTATGTTTAATTGTGTTTTGTTGTGATTCCAATAAATATCTTTTCTTCTTCTACATGGACACTGAGTCCTTCAGTCGGATACATTGTTAGCATATACTACTTGCAATGACTTGCATTGATGATTATTTATTAACCTTTGATGGATTATGAATCATAAGTGACATTCCCGTTTGCCTTGAGTTTCAGTAAAGGTTTTTATTATGTAAAAATACGGCAAACGTGCTCGTATGTATCTATCTGTACTCTATTGAATGTAATTTATTTAATTGCATGCGAAGAACAGTGTTATTACATAAGCGAACTTGCATCGCACCTTCAGAAGACCGGTTTTTTATATGATAACAACCTAGACCGAGAGCTAGCCGCGCCCGCGTGGCGCGGAGCGTGCACCATCACGCACCTCATATTATGTACTTTAATAGTAGTTACATAGTATACTTATATAGTACCACCACAACATTGTTGAACTACCGTAGTATTGTTTTGTTCCGACCGTAATAATAAATATAGCCCAGTGACTACCCAAAATTTCGAGACTTAAAAATAAAAATAAAAATCGAGTTTATTAATACGCAACCTTTTAATGAGATCAATCAAAGTAATAAAACTTGTATTAATATCAAACAGTCATTTACCCTACTTTAATAAAAATAGGATTATATAAACAAAAAGTGACAGCTTTGTCTGACTGTCTATTTCTTATTTTAGTTATCTTGTGTTCAAAGCTTAGTAAATATAAGTTCCAATCTTCTAAGTATCTTCAATAAAAATCAGCAAACGTCCCAGGACTTCTACACACAAGATGTCCCGAGACCCAAACCTTAGTGCCAACTCGTAAGAAATAAAAATAAATAACTATAATATAAATAAAAAACCTCCTAAATGGGTGAAATGGACATATCACATAAAATTCTTTATCGAAAATTCCTTTTGTAACACACCTGAAATTCAAAAATAAGATTGTTTTAATCACATCAGTCGTTCTAATAAAGTCTTGATTGCTTATTAGATGTGTTACACATTATAAAGCTATTAGGAAAACCGGGCGATCGTGTGTATCGGCGCTCGAGGGCTGGCTCGTTATACGCGTGCCGGTTAATTGACACGGAGCATATAAAATGGCGCTGCAACATAAGCAATTTTGTTAACAGTTTGAAATTATATAATTCGGATCAACGTCAAAATAAAACAATATGTTTAATTAACGCTAGTAGATGAGATAGATAATGGATTTCATTGTAAACAAAACCATAAAGTTGTATTTTTGACGTGTAACATCTTTCCTCTCGCTTTCTTGCAATTTGTGGGAGTGATTTCGGGAAATGGGACGGAAGTGTGTTACAGGAAGTCGCAAAAGCGTGCAAGCGCGCGCCATTTGATTTGACGAATGAGCGCGCGAATTGTATTACTCTTAGTGTCAATTAAATAAAATACAATTTTCATTAAAAGAATTCTTTGTTATGCAAAATCATTTCAAAAATATTTTTTTTCCGAATACAATGTTAAAATTGCATACTACTAAGGTGAGATGCCAAATGTTACACATCATATGCGACTATTGTAAGGCTCGCTCGTTTTTTTAAATTTATTTCCTTATTTAAAAAAGCTCCTACATTATCATTTTTGCAATAAGTTGCGTATTGTCTGTCTTGCGTATTGATGTCTCAATATTTCTGGTAACTAAAAACTTGGCTATAACAACTTTACTCGTTGCTCATTCGTTTTTTTAGAGAGAGTTAGTTAGAATAGTGTTACTATTAATATTCAATTTTCTTTAATTGTCTTTTTAGCTGGCTTTGGAAATGGTACCACCATTTGATTCAGAAGTATATTTCTACCACCAAACAGCAATGGAGCTAAAGATAGAACGTTGAATACGAGTTTCGTGGTTTAATCACCACATCACAGCCACGTTAGGCTGCTGACGTGAACACACTCCTAGCCCAACCGTGTTAGCTTTGTGGAGGAGTGAACAGTAGGTGTTATTATTAAAGTGTTACAAACATATAAATAATATAACTATTTAAACTATCATGGTCACTTGCAATAGAGTAATTATTAACGGGATTCTTTCCATGTTTATTATTTGTGAGTATCCGATATTTCGGCACTGTTGCATGCGCCATTATCACGGATGCACTGAAGATAATGCGGGTTTGTTTCTTATGACCAGACAAAACGATCTACCCTCTTCCTTAGTCGTTTTTTGCGCTCGATGCCCGTACCACCGGTTTCTAAGTCACTATATTAATAATAATCTACATTATATTTAAATAAAATTCCTACCAATTGGGCACCTAAAATGTTTTCTTAGTAGCCAGCGTGCGCTCAATATTATATGGCATAATTTTGATATTTAGTTCTTCCCAATACGCAAAAGGTGTGCCACTGTACGACCAAAAGCGCCATAACGGCCACATAAGCGGCGCCCGCGCAGGTGATGTGTGGTTATTCCCCGCGGATTTTCCGCGTACTGCGCTCGCGCATGAGGGCAAGTTAACTGTTGCGCAATCGGCCGATGAACCGATTGTTGCGATAGGTCTGAAACTAACACTAGCCTAGGGCGATAGACTTCTTTGATAAGTGATAAGCGTAGTTAGGGGATTTCTGACATCCATGTTCCATGTGAAAAGGCCTGAACCTAGTAAACTCTCCGCTTATTGACAATTGGTAATGGCAGTAAGTTAAACTCTATTAACTAAATATTTGGTTAATTTATGACTGAGTTAATTTATTGAGTAAGTCATATGGGTAAACTTGCTAATGCGGCAGGTTGTTCGCCGGTTATGTCAGGTGTTATGTGATGCCGCTAGTTTTCCTCACTTGTGTTTAAGGAATATAAGGTACTACCTAGTTGTCGCCCGCGACTTCGTTCACGAAGACTACGCTATCCCACAGGAACCTGTTACCGGGATAAAAAGTATCCTATGTCCTAGTCCGGCTCATGGTCTGTCTATGTGCAAAGTGTGCATAAAAATCCATTCAGCCATTTTAATTTAACAGACAATAATTCCAAAAACTGTTGGAACGTGTTCTGTTATCGATTCTAAGTATCCCCAGCCAACTTTTCCGAATATCTTCCATGTACAGACTTTCGACCCTCTTTAGCTTTATTATATGTATAGATATATACATTAAACATAGAGGAGCTCGATGGCGCAGCGAGGAGCTCGACGGCGCAGCGAGGAGCTCGACGGCGCAGCGAGGAGCTCGACGGCGCAGCGAGGAGCTCGACGGCGCAGTGGTTAACGCGCCAGGTCAGCGAGTGCTAAGGTTAAGATAGATAGATAGATAAACACTTTATTACTTACACAATTATACACAAAACAAATAACAGGAAATTTTAAAATAATAGTAGTCAAAGGCGGTCTTATCGCTTAAAGCGATCTCTTCCAGACAACCTTTGCAGCATAGGACAGATTAAGAGACAATGAGAGGTAGTGTACCGGCAACTATCAAATTAAAATAATAATAAAATCTATATTATGCTTAATCAAATAGATATATACTTAGCTTAGCTTTTGCTTTTGCTTTTGTTAGGTGTGCTTTTGTTAAGATAATTGAAATATAAGCCTAGCATTCCAGTTTAGTTCTGAAATCAGACACATGATCGAACTTACGCAGGCCAAATATGAACCTTACGCAAAGATTCTGTAGACGCTGTAGCTTGTCCAGTAGATTCTCATTGAGGTCAATGGCAGAGACGTCAGCGTAGTCTAAGATAGGCAAAAGAAGAGACTGTGCAAGCTCGATCTTGGTCTTGACAGGGAGAAGACTCTTCCACCTCCGCAACGAACGAACCAGCGGCAGCGAACACCTTCCGACTGACCTCCGCAATATGAGGTGACCAAGACAGAGTACAGTCGAAGAGGACACCGAGGTTTTTGGCAACATTACTGTAAGGAAGAGGAACAGAGTCCAGAAGGAGGGCAGGAACTTGAATGGATTTGACTTTAGCAATCTGCTTAGACCCGCCAATAATGATTGCCTGCGACTTGTGAGGAGGTTATGCATCTTTCGCAAAGGCCGGTCATCGCATGGGTGACCAACAATTTATCATCTCGAGTTCTCCTTGCTTCGGAAGGCACGTAAAGCCGTTGGTCCCGACTGTATTAGCGGTCGTTAACAACCACCAATCCGCACTGGGCCCGCGTGGTGTTTTATGGCCCGTTCTCCCTATCCATCCATAGGGAAGGCTCGTGTTCCAGCAGTGGGGACATAAAATGAGCTGATAATGATGATGATTAAAATACTTTAAACACATGTAAGGAAAACTAACTTGAACAGCAGAGTGAGGAATAGTTTCAACAGCATCCCAAAGACATTAGCGGATCGCTTCACATCACCGCTCTGGTGGTCCTTTGTGCGAACGGTGACAACCACGGTGACTCACCCTTTCTCGTTATGGTCACTCCTAGCACAATAGAAATAAATAACTATGTACCTGTAATATTAACATTATTTTTAAGTCTTATAGCAACCCATGCGGATGAAAAATCGTGTGATTTAAATGATATTTAATTCAATTTAATATACCACAATAGCTTTCTTAGCAAAGGATGCGAAATGTCATGATGAAGATCCGTATAAAGTGATTTATTTCGATAAAGTGTTTGTTAACTTTAGAAAACAATAAACATGTAATGTAAAAACGATTTGAGTATTGTTATTTAAATTGTTTATTTCCCTTTTGTATGTAATTACTTTATTTGATATTATTATTATTATTTAGTTCATTTTTACTTGCACCCATTTTTCGCCCAAGTTTGCCTGTAAGAGATTGCTTGTTAGCAATAAGGCCGCCTATTTTGTACTCTTTACTTTTTTTTTAAATATTTGTATGTGTATTTTTTTTTGTGTGCAAATAAAGTTTATTATTATTATTATTGTGCGTAGTGCACTGTATTTTGTGTGACAAAAAAAAATCGCTTAAAATTGTTTATATTGTTACATAAACCTACCTCTATGCAGGGAGGCCCGTGACAAGTATGAGATAAAATGACAATTATAACCAAATTACAGTCTTATGAAGTTAACATTAAAACTACTCATTAACTTATGTGTGTCAAACACGCAGTTATCAAAAAAGCATTAATGTTCAATTGTGTCCTAATAGTCAGGGCAATTATTCTTCCCATTTTATACTCGTTGGCGAACTCAAACGATTGACTGTTTGTAGGTTTTACTTTGATTGGGCCTTACCAGAGTTTGTACTTTTTCTGGATTGTGTACTCTTTAAACCGTAACACAGTAATGATGAACGCCACTGCTGTTTAGCTACAGAAGTAGCTAAGGGGCCTCATGTGAATCTTGTAGCCACGACGTTGCTAAATTACAAAAAGTTGTGGGATCAATGATATCCCACTTCCTACCTCCTACGCTTCGTAAGGCACGTAAAACCGTTGGACTCGGCAGCATTATCCGTATTGGGTCCGCGTGGCGCTATCCATCCATAGGGAAGGCTCGCTCCAGCAGTAGGGACATAAAATGTGCTGGTGATTATATAAATAGTAGTGATAGTAGTGTGGGATAAATTTCCAGCATTAGGCTTTTTAAAATATTAGCCATATTATATCAGCCATAGCTGTCCCACTCCTGGGCAAAGGCCTCCCACACTTTTTCCACACCTTCCGGTCCCCTGCAACATCACGCCATTCCTGCATGAACCCATCATGGTCGTCCTGCCATCTTCGTCCTGGTCTACCTGGTCGCCTTTTCGCATTATGTGGGTTCCACTCCGCTTTAAAAAAAATTAAAAATAAATGTTTCCTTTCAAAACACAGAATAGAAAAAATGCCTTCATATTTTGTGTTTTTATCGTATTTACTACGCAGGTTTCTGCTTTCTCAAAATCCCCGACACAAATGCGTGACTGTGAGATACAGGTGGGTTTCTCCAAATGTTTGCTCACGCAATGTGTAAGATGTTTTTTTTCAAATAATACTTAGTCGTCATCATAGTTCTAATTTGCAGTGCTTTTTGTTAAAACACGATGTTATGGCTTACTTCTGCGACCATAACGTCTGCCTCAATGCACGACTGAGAAGAGACTTAGCAAGTCTTGATCCTGTCACAGCTACCAAAATGGGATACTTGGGTAAAATAAAATAAATAAGACAGACAAACGAGAAGGTGTCCTCCTTAAGAAAACCATTGGATTTTTCATGTTACCTTAATAAAGCTCATTTTTAATAAATTTTTGTAACATGTACTTATTTGACAAAATGTCATGTTAGCTAAAGATAAAAATAACCTTTTAACAATCAGTATAAGTGATTTTATGTTGTCCAATCATTCAAAGCTATTTTTTTAAATATCTTCAATTTAAATAATCCTGAACGTATTCGTTAGTGTTATTACATTTGGATTTCAAAAGCTAAATGTTAATGGCGTAAAAACAAAGGACATTTGAAACTTTTTATGGATTTTAGTTATACTTGTTGTAGTACTTGTAGCCAAAAACTAATAAAATAATAATGATTTTTGTATCAGCTAGCCAACTGCAACAATATAGTTTGGTTATGTGGCGGCAAAATAAAAATGATAAAATTGATAAAGTAATATAGCATATATTATACATATAATTAATAATTAAATGAAGCGGTCAGAACGTACCTACATAATTGAAATATATTTATATTTTATTATAGCAATTAATAATTCTAATAAAATTAGTAGCGTATTTTCCTCGAGTTAAAATAAAGTGGAATTACATATATACTAACATGAGGAAAAACAACATAGCCACTACACATAAAAGCGCACACCCATGAAATTGTATGATATTTATTAGATTCCAATATGCATGCATACGGCTCATGGGGAAAACGTTGCCACTGATATGACGGTAGGCGTGTCTGGCGATGTGAAGCGAATCAGCGTCCCAAGACGTAACACGATCATATTACCCGATTCGCTCCGAACCCGTCGGAGAATCTGGCAGGGAACGGGGACAGCTTGTGTGATGCGTAAACCCTCTGACGGTGTTCGACGACACGGCTTGAGGAATCCTTAAAGTTCCTTGACACCCCAAACAAGGCTGGTCACGCTTTAAAGGGCGTTTGACGCCGATAGCGAAATCTCTCAAAAAATATATTAATTTAGCCCTTTTTTTAGGTCTGAATGTATGAATTCGCGATTTGGGAACCCTGAACCGCGAAGTGTCTATTTGATTTTAATGAACTGTGTTATTTGACGTTTTATAAATTCATAACGCAAACAGGGCTGCGGGTTTATAAATAGTTATGTAAATGCTACGTTTATTTTTATTTAAAATGCTACTTTTGAGCTATATTTAAACTGTCACATAAATCTGTATTATGCAACAAATCTAAACTAATAAACATGTGGTTATTATTAGCCTAAAAAGTTGAAAAATAAACTTCTGAGAATGTAGACCTATCTACTCTACATTCGTATTTTTTTTCATTAAAATATGTATATTAAAGGTAGAACAACTAAATATTGACACGTTAACTAAAGTTAAATAACTTTACGAAATATTAAATAATATGTGGTTTTAAAATTGGTCATAAGTAAAGTAATGGTTCCATTTATGGATGATAAATAATTAATCAAACACAGTAATAATTTTTATATATTTTGATGCGAATGAAGCATACTAAAATAGTATTATTAAAATATCATTTATGTTATCAATACAGGTACCTATTAAGGTTTATGTTGCAGATGCATAACTTTTTAGTACTTAAAAACAATTTATAATTAGAACGGCAAATGAGTCCGTTCCACCCGATGGAGTCCAGACGCGAAGACAACTGGTGCAGCGTGAAAATAACGAGGTGCCTCTTTACGCCTCGTTTAAATATATTTCTGTTTTTGTTTGTATGTCAATAGTGATAGCGTAAAGGTGTTAGGTAAAACAAAATTATGTTACTGCATGAGAAAACGTACACGCTGGAATAAGCGGCCCAAGGGTTATGCCGACATTAAAGGTTTAGATCTTATGCCTTTACGTCCTGTAATGCCATTTGTAATACAATAATACGAGGGGAGGTCAATAAGTTCGCGGAATGAGAGAGAAGGAGGTTGAAATTAAACACCAAATTATTTTTCCTTTTCAATATATTCTCCTTTAACCCTAATACATTTTTCGGATCTCTCAAATAGCTTGTTTATACCATCGAAAAAAAATGATTTGTCTTTGGTGTCAAAATAGGCCGAAATTGCCGACTTGACTTCTTCATCGTCGTCAAATTTCTTTCCACGCAGCTCTTTCTTCATTTTTGGAAATAAATAATAGTCACTGGGGGCCAAGTCTGGACTGTATGGTGGGTGGTTTAATTGTTCAAAGCCGCATCGGTGAATAGCAGCCGTCGCAACATGGCACGTGTGGACGGGTGCATTGTCGTGCAAAAGGAGCACACCTTTTGACAGTTTTCCTCTTCTTTTTTCCTTAATGGCTTCTTTCAATCTTTCCAGTAAAGAAGCGTAGTACTGTCCCGCATCTTCCAATACAAGTTTTTCTACTTTTTCGACGATTTCCGGTGTGGTGGCCTCAATTGGCCGTCCGGAGCGGGGGTCGTCTTCAATGGACTCCCTTCCTTGTTTGAAAAGACCATGCCACTTGTAAACCATGGTTTTACCAGGGGCAGAGTCGGCGTAAACCGCTAACAGCTCTTGAAAAATCGTCTGAGCGGATTTTCCTTGCTTGGTAAGGAACTTAATAACGGCACGGTGTTCAATTTTCTCCATACTGGCTGACTTCTTCCCGATTTAGTTGTTTGCAGGTCGATAACTCAAAAGTTAATGACCCGATTAGGTTCAAACTTGGTATATATACTCTTAATGAGGTGCTTAACTGGTGCCTACCTGGACGAGTAAATTTATCCCCACCAACCCCTCCATTCCGCGAACTTATTGACCTCCCCTCGTATATGTTTTGTATGCCCCATGTATATGAGTAAGAGATTTGAGTAACTATCGTATCGCTCGGCCTGTTGACTAAGACTCGAGTGATACTAGTTATTTACGCTAGTCTTGCTACAATTTTCTTATTATCACAAATACCAAGGGAATAATATAACAGAGTTTCCTGAGTTTCTTTCCAGCTTTTCTCTTAGTTATCACCATCTCATTTTGTGCCCAGTTTAAACTAAAGAAATGTTTGTTATTATTACGACATTTTTTATAGTTATTGTATTTTATAACTATTTTTGGGGCTGAATAAACCCATAGAAAAGAAATTCGCTCCACTATAATTCGATTTTGTTTTTCTTAAACAATTTTTGACTTTTACTAGAGTACTGAGTGGTACTGTATGACATTGTGGAAATTTAAACTTTTACCTGAGGTAAATTTGTTAACTTAGATTTTTTATTCTGTTTTTTTACATGTTGTGGTTGTCTTCTATATTTTTGTGTTTATTTGTAATGGAAAGTGTCCTGCTATGATAGGGTATTTTCCAATATTTTTGACGCTGTAAGGGAGAAAAGAGCTTGACACTTGCTGAGTTTCTTGCCGGTTCTTCTCAGTACAAGATCTCCCGCCCAGAGTAGACTTACGAACCGATGGCATAGTGACATTCACAAGAGCTACTTGTAACTTGAATTTTGAATTTTGCTTGTCGCAAGACGCTAGTGCTCACAGGGCTTACATTGAATTTAACGATTTGCTTTTGATGACTGATGAACTAGAAATTCCCTTACACGTCGTAGAAAGCTCGTTGTAGCTTACACACAGCTTCGTCACCGGCTGTTTTCCTCTGTTTTCAATTGAGAGCGTGATGCTGTGTGGTGACGCGCCCCGATTCCCCGGGTGCGCGCGTGGCAGGAGGAGCCGGCGCGTCTAGCACAGAATGTGTGTGGTTGGAATCCCGACCTGATTCACAGTGACGCGCGCTGACTGCACTTGTAACTTGCGGTCTGCAGTTACAGTTCAAAGTTGGTTTAATATCAAGGTCAAGGAGTTTATTCGATGTGGCATCATTTGGTCTAATTTCTAAACTAAATCTCGGTTTTAAAGCTACTTTGTTACGACGCATTGAAATCACCCAGCATATTTATTTATTTATTTATTTAATTGAACGGTCTTGCTAGGCTATCAATTAATAGAACAAATACAATAACAATTCTTTAGTTGCACAATGTTCTTCCAATAAAAATAAAAAAACAAAATATTCATCAAACCAACTACTATCATATTGTCCCAATTAATTATTATCAATAATGTACTACCTAAACTATTTATTTATTTTTTATTATATTTTAAAACATAATAAAAAATAAATAAGATATAAAAATTATTGTTGTATATATTGTATATACAAGAAACTGCAGCGCTGATGTTAAGTAGAGCACATGAAGGTATGATTCCCAACTCTGCTGCACGCATATAAACTTATAAAGAATATATGGGACCAGCAGTGCTGCGGCAGCACTGCTGCGGCAGCACTGCTGCGGCAGTACTGCTGCGTGCAGCAGAGTTCGTAATCATACCTTAATGTGTTATAGATCAAACAAAAACATGAGGTTAATACAAGGAAAAGCTTTTAAACTTATTGATGGGCAGGCAAACTAGAACATTGTCCTTATTACTTTTTGTCACTGTTTACTGAATTTCACAAATTATTTAACAAGCATAACCTTTTTCTTGTATGTGTCTTTTGAGACATGGTGAACATGACATTACATTTGATATCAACCTCACAATGTTACTAAGCGAGCTGATAATAATCATGGCTACCGTACCAATATAAACATATATAGAGCTAAGTGGAAAGTCTACGCTTTTTATTTTTATTGAATCCTAGCTGACCCGGCAAACGTTGTTCTGCCATATAATTTTTCTGGATAGGGACACCCTAATCACCCAGCGATATGACATATACTTTACGACCTATTCTCATACCTACCGAATATAGATATAAAATTTCATAAAAATCGATCGAAAAATCGTTTCGGAGGAGTATGGCAACTGACATTGTGCGATTATGCCGATTCAAAGTGTTTTCTTCAGTTTTGGATTTAGTTATTCAGCTCTTATGAACGTGACTACGCCATCGGGTCGTAGCTCTACGGGGAGGGACTTGTACAGTCACGAGCATTTACATGTATACACCTAATTTCACTTAATTCCAATCTTAATATTATGATTTTAATTTTAACTTTGTTACCGATATTGATTTTAATGAAAATTTTGTTTTTGTGTTGAATTGTATTTCTTATTTGATTTTAATTTTAATTTGATTAATTGTTATTGTTTATTATCAATTTTGTATATTTTTGTGTTTTGTTCTGTTACTCGCAATTTTTATTATTATTGCATGCTGTCCACACTTACGATTGTAGTGGCATTTGATTAGTGTCGTTCTGTGTGTGTATTTTATTGAAAATTGTATTGGTGTGTACTATGTTGGTGCTCGTTTAAATAAATAAATTAAATATGCACTTTTGGCTAGTTTTGACTCTTATTTCATTGTATTAAGAATCACATTGTTTACATGTAATTGTAAATTGTTCAAATCAAAATATTTATTTGCATAACTAAGTGTAAGTGAATATAAATTTTGGTAGCTTTACAACTTAGTGACCTTTTGCAGTTATTACAAATATATAGAGTAAAAAATATATATTTTAAAACTTGTAGTTAAAAATTAAACATAAAAATAAAATAATTAAACATAAAAATTAAATAACAACGAGATAAAAATTAGAGATAAAAATTAAATATTAAATGAATTAAAATAACAATATTTTAGAAATTAAATTACATTACAAATTAAATTATATTTACCAATAAATAAAAACATCAATTATTAACATTAAAATTAAAATTTTCATCTACAGAATAGAAACAATTTTCAATTAGAAATAAATTTAATTTTATTTAAACACTACATCATTTCGCTCAATTTTAATTTGATTTGGTAATTTATTAAATATTTTCATGGACACGTAGTGCTCGTTAGCTCGTGTTTTCTTTGTACTGAGAAGAACCGGCAAAAAGCTCTCATCCGTTTCGTTCGTGTCAAATATCGGAAAATGCCGTCCCTATAACACTTTTTATTAAAAAAACCATATAAATTGCAAAAGACAAAAACAAAAAAAAACAAACACTTTTTTTATTTTTTTTTACATTAGTTACTAATTTCAACTTCTACAATATTATTGACATGACTTTAAAAATTTATTGTTGAAAGTTATATTAAAGCATAATTGACAAAGCATGTGGACAGGCACCAAGCTTCAGCCTGCGTGCGCGACGTCTAGCATGATTCAAACTGAACAAATACTTTGGAACATACTGTTGTAAGGATAACTACAGTAAATCTTACTAATATTACTAACTATAACTTGTAAGTAAGGTACTATAACTGTTACTATTACTATTACCCTGTTACTGTTGAATGGGTATTCAACAGTAACAGGGTTTCTCTTCATTGTAGTTTTTTAATTCGTCACCAATTATATTTGTTTTCCTTACGTATGTAGTGACTATACGTGACTACTAGAGGTATTTATCTATAGGTAAAATAAGATGTAACCAGGAGATTACAGCCTGGCTTTTATTAACTACGATAAGACAGAGCATTTCAGTTACTATTAATTAAGCATAATAAGCTTTATATGTTGAATTTGAAAAATATAACATATTATTATGGCTTGGATCTACAATAATGGTGCATGAATTTGTATGAAACGAGTATTCCACTTTGTTATAAATCAGAGATCAAAATCAGAGATTCTAATGCACATTTTCATTTTTTCAGGAAACTCTTAGTTTTCGAAATATAAGCCTCTAAAGTTTTAATATTTTTTCCAATATTAACATATCATTTTAACATTTTGACGTTTACTGATTGAGGAATAGACAACTTTTCGTTAAAAAACTTCGTTCAAAATTACAAGACAGTGCAAAACATGTTGATTTTGTTGATTGGTTTGTTTTTATTGATGATTTTAAAATGAAAACATGCTTTTTGATTATTTAATAAGGATCAATTTAATAAAAAACTACAGACAATTACTGTAATATTTTTGGTCAATTTTAATTATTTTTAATCTTAATATTTTACACGTGTTTCCGAACGTCCTGTACGACATAGCATAAGCATTTGGCCTTCATCTTACTTGGTGTTAAGTGATGATATAAAAGACTCTACTCGGAGTCCTCGAACTTTAGCAGTAGCCAATCTTTGGGTGGGTAAGTACAGATATCGGAATACACAGTAGGGACGATTTCTGCGCCTATCGTAATAAAGGCGACCTGATCTCTTCAAAAATTATGCTATATGGATGTGTAGTTTTTTATTACAGCTCAGTACTAGTAGGCTATGAATAGATAGGATTTTCAGTTGTAAAATAGATCTGTCTACCGGTTTGGGAGGACTATTTAATTATGGTAAACGTTTTTTTCAACTTTGTAAAATGCAGTTTATTGTATCTAAAAAAATGATAAATGAAAATAATAGGGATGCATTCCCTAGTCAACAACACGAAATATGACGAAAAATGGAACAGCTCATTCTACGAGGAATGTTACGTGCTACGTCGTAGCAGTGTAATTTTTAATTCAAAACGTGACACAGCACAACTCAAAATACGTTATAACCGTAATAAATACGGCACAATAAATGATGTAACTTGAGATTCGATTTTAATCAATTGAAATCAGGATGACAAAACATTTCTATTCAGTTTTGTTAAGCCAAATACAAATTAAAGTGAACTACTTATATTAAAATATGACCTTGAGTGAACTCCGTATTTAAAGAGTTCATCTTTGTAATGAAACGTATGAGATAGTTCTAAATAAACTTATCGTACTATTAAAGTTTATCAATGGGCTCGTAACGCGAGCACGCGTTTCCTCGCGTCGGCGGCGGCGGCGGCGCTGCGCCGAGCGTCGCATGTAAACAAACAAGAGTTACTATAAGGCGGCGTCGCACCCGCCACGCATTCCGTCGCCGACCGCCGCGGCCGACGCACGCCGCCATGATCGACTACGCGCGCCCCTACGAGCAGAACATGTGCGACCTCTACCTCCCCCCCACGCCGCCCGCGCCCGCCCGGCTCGACGACTTCCAAGTCTTCAAGAAGGGCACCGCTTACATCTACGGGAACTATTACTCCAACACCTACGATGCCTACCAGGAACCAGAGATCGACACCGCCGTCTACCACAACCTTGTCAACTCCAGGGAGTACCGGCGCGACGACTGGAAGTACAAAGTGGTCGCCGACTGGAACGAGGACGAGACCGTCTCCTGGCTGATCGAGACCGCGCAATGCTTAGGATTCAGTGAATATGACGTGCCATTCTACAATTTCAAAGTCCACGGATCTGAGTTTAAACTGATGAAACGGGAAGAAGTGCTACAGAGAATGATAACGCCGAACGTAGACCAGATGTTGAGTCGGAGACTGGCGGACGCGGTCTTCGAGAAACTCCAGAACCGGCTAAGTGAAGAGATGTACCGGGATAGAGAATCCTCAGTATTCAGATACGTGGAGAGTGATCCATACCAGCATCCAGACACGGTGCAGACAGTGTTAGATTTAGACTCCTTGGATCACAAGAACAGGCTGTACGCGTCGGACTACAGACCGAACGACAGCAGCCTGCTGCAGGGTGCCTGCGACTCCAGCGACGACGCCGAGGACGTGTTTCGCTCTTCGGAGACAGCCTCGCCGGAGTACTACGGCAGCGACGGCAGCAAGTCTGGAGACGAGGACGACAAACGGAAATCGTTCAAGAGACCGCCCGGCAGGCCCAAGGGCAGCGGCCGGAAGATCTGCAAGCGCCCCCGGAGCGTGTCAGTGCCCGAGTTCCTGAGGAACCTGCTGCTGGATCCACGGTACTGCCCCTCGATAATCAAGTGGGAGGACCACGGGCTCAAGAAGTTCCGGTGAGCTACATTATTTCATATTATTAGTTTATTATTGTTGGAGTTGTAAAAAACGATGCATCGTGACTTGACCGCTCGCCGAGCGCATCTCGCATCTCGTTTTATGTACGGCTCATACATTATTTATCACGTTGGCGGCACGTGAAGGACCACTCGTCGACAATAAACTGTTTTACAACATAACCGTTGGACAATATTGTGTCGAGAACGTTTATTGTCAATCTGTATTAATCTCGAGAGCTGCGTAAATGGAATTTGTTAAGTTTGAATCGCTGCCAGGGTTTGTTATTGTGATTACGGCGAGTCGCGTCTTTGAGCTAATAAAAGCAACATATGTATCTGTCAATCAGATTGGAACTGTTTATTATCGATGAGTGATTAACTCGCAATTACTGTTCTCCTTGACTAGAAGCAGGTAATGTGGCGGCGAAGTGTAATCAATATGATTATGCAGCCATAACCTGTCCGTGGCGGCATCTGCGTTGCTATGTCAAATCTATTAAATATATCCTTTATGATTTTCAATAATAATACGCTTGTGTACTCTAATAAAAATCTCTATCATCGCCTCTATGGTCTCATAGCTAATTACCATCAATTATTATCTAACTCTGTTACCATGACAATAATGTTAGTAGCATTAACATTTGGAGATGGGACAGCCACTTTCTTAGTAGTTTAGGATCTCATGTACAGTCACGATCATTAACATGTAAACAATGTAACTCATAATACAATGGATTAAGGGTCAAAACTAGTTTAAAGTGTATACATATTAATCCTCGTGACTGTACAAATGCGCTTCCACCTATTTTTATATACTAATAGATGCCCTTTTTCATTAAATAATCTTTAACAATCTACAACATAAACTTTTTAAACTATCTACAAGCTAGACAATTCAATTTATAAAAAAAATATTAAAATTTTTAGCACTCCAATATGCTTCGGAGGGCTAACAACAGAAAAATAAAACTGAACAGGTCTTCCTTTGTTCCAAATGCCAAAACAACCTCTACATCTTCCAGATACGTTATACTCGCTGTGATTATGTCACCAGTCCATCAAAAGCAGGTCGTCTTCTTTCATGGCTAAGCATACAAAGCCAAACACACCAACTGCACTAATTACACATGCAAATTCTAAGAATTTATTCTAGTACTGCAACTGCGATTTAATTTACAATTTCGTATTATTGTATGAACACTTTTCCATTGTAATATGGACACTGGGTATAAATAAGATAAAGAAACACAGTATAGAAAACGAAATAGTTCACAATTACATGGTCCGATTTGTGCAAAACATATATTATGTATCACAGAGTACATCTACTCAATTTAATGAATTATGTGTATTTTAGTTAAATAATCACAAGAAAATAAGATGACAATGAACCCAAACTTTCCCACTTGAGGTTTTAAGAAAAACGATCTTATTTTCTCACGAATAAATCTGAAAACCTTACGATCAGGTGACATAAACATATACTACGTTTGTGATTCAGGTTTGATAAGAATGATAAAGCGACAGATGTTACTAAATGCCCATACGGTATATATATTAAATTCAGACATGTAATGCCAAATACCAATAGGTAATAATTACCTTTTTACAGCCCTATTTGCCTGTTAGAAAGTTATTATTTGATTAAGATTATTGCGGACTTAAAAATTGTCTTTTATTATTGTTATCTAATTAGAAATCTTTTTGATTTATCTTAAGATTTCTACTATGTCTAGAGTTTCGTGTATGTAATTTTCAAGATATTAGAAAGCTGTATAAAGCGAGCATATTTGACTACTTACTTTCATAACTAAAAAAAGAGTTTTTGAAAAATGTGGGGGTCACTCTATAAATCGTTAATTAGAATACCCGGTGTATATACTCATAGTTGCGTCAGTCCATCCGTCTGTCACAATCATTTTTCTTGGAAACTATTCAATATGTAGACTGAGTACAGCATTAAAAATGAATATATAAATATTATAAGTAGTTACCTAGGCCGGAGTTCGCAAATACAACAATAGTTATTGCAAATACTTAGCTACAAACTTTTTGTGCAGGTGTAAACATTTGATAGTCTTTAAAACGTTTACTTTGAAAACTTATACACTACCAAAACAAGAAACCAACATTTAATGACTTGTGAAGGCCGTTTGCAGATAACAACGAAAAAAAACATAATAGTTTTGAGATGAGAGAAGACTGGGTCGATTAAGCCAGCGAGCTTAGTTGCCTCTGTTTGTTATTACTATGCGGTTATCATTGAAACATACTGCAAACAGCCGATATTGATTGAATTCTTATAGCAGTCTTATCAAGAGAACCTTGGCTCCACGATACAATCAGCTTCCAAGTCATCGTTTAGCCTTTTCTGTTCTGCCATTGGTCTAAACACGCAATAGTGTGGCGCACAATTCTAATAAGCTCGGTAATAGTTGTTGATGGTGCTTTGTTTCTTTGGAAGTGTGTTCAAATAAGTATGGACTTTGCGCGTTGATAGGCCAAGAAAAAAGGTTGCAGTGAATCATTATTCACTCACAATTGAACCTAAAACAAATATATGAGATGTACTGGCACAACTTCATAACTTTTGTTACAATAACTTTTTTGAAGCGATTAATGTCGCTCCATTTTTCTATGGCTTTCTCCTTCGATAGCCCGTGTGGCGCGGTTTACGGCATCAACGGAATGGCGTCCTCGCTTTATTGCAGTTAAACAGGGTGTTAATCTCGTCGGTTAGCCGTAATGACTGCTTGTTGTGTTTTTATCGCCTTAACCTTGTCTGCTTTGGCTGTGGCCTCTAACGCCACGCGACGCGAACCGCTGCGCGCGGCGGCACTCTTAACACAAGCCCTTAAGGTGCAATGTCGACAATCAGGGCAGCGCTTTAAAATATTTCAAAGATAACGCCACAAGTTCAAGTATACGTGCTACGTATCTGGATGGTGGGCCGTATTATAAAGTGGCAGAGTAGGTTTTCGAAATTGTTTGCACTTGTGATTTATTCAAATAATGTAGAGAACGATCATTCGTATAAGTTTATCGAATGATGGACGCCACTTTAAATTTTTGTTTTACAATGATGATTTACAGTGAAATAAGGGATTTCATTATTTGTTTTAAATTACCTACTTTAAAAACTATATTTATAGTATAAGACTAGGAATGTGCGAGTCGGACTTGCGCAGTAAAGCGTAGTTTTTCAGTAGTCTAACCTAATACCTAACTATTATACTTAAACTATTCATAGAATTAAAGTACACTCAAACGATTTACGGCAGTAAAAAATAGTTTTATTGTGAAATTTTATTTGAACCTTTGTTTTTATAATTTTTGGTATTAATAAACGTTAAACCTCTTGCAAACTTCAGATTTATAATCATCTAGTTGTCGCCCCCGACTTCGTCCGCGAAGACTACGCTATCCCACAGGAACCTGTTACCGGAATATATATCCTATGTCCTAGTCCGGCTCATGGTCTGTCTATGTGCAAAGTTTCATCCAAATCCGTTCAGCCGTTCTCGAGTTTTGCGCTTAGCAAATATAATTTTTTTTATATACAGATATATAAAAAAATATATATTGTATTTGATACTTTATAAAGAATTATCACACCCTAGAGGTTTTATTACTTAAGTACACACAGCTGCACATCAACCTACCAACAACTTTCAAATTTCCTCAATAGACTTTGAACTTTTTGCCTTTTTTAGGTATATGTTCGAAAATGTATTGAAGAAATTTGACAGTTTTGGATAGGTCGATGTGTAGGCTCAAAATATTTTGTTTGTACACAAACAAAATTTTGTTGGCGTTAATAAAGACACTACGAAAACAACTGCATATTGGATTGGTCTATATATATTATTGTAAATCGTGCTTCAGCCAATCAATCGAAGCTCGCCAGTTCATAGCAGATACCGGTTCTATGCGCAAGTGTTCATTCTGAGAAGTAATGTTGATTGCATACCACACAATATGGGAATTAGCATGTATTTAGCAGTACATATTGCGCAAGCCATATTGTAACATCTTGTTCCTTTATTTACTATCGTCCTTTGTGATGTCGTCTATTGTATATAAGCTAACATGGTAAAATAATGATTATTCGTATTATCGTTGTACATGTTCATATAGTAGAATATAGGTAGGTAGAAATATAGGTAGAATTAATAAGGTACAGACGGCAGCAGATCAACCAACCTAAGTGTTTGGGTATAAAGATCAATTTCAATTAGAGAAATTTGACAGTTTTGGATAGGTTGATGTGCAGGCGTGTGTACTTGTTAAAATATTTTTTTTACTAAAAAACATTGAAACTAATATCAAAACTCTAAAATACAAAAAAAATAATCAATGCGTATATTGTACGAGATAAAGTAGTTTATAAATGTAACAATTGTTTATGTAGTATAAGAAATTTAAGTAAATATACCGTCGCGTCGTAGGCACGTGGTTTAGTGCAGGCTTTAGTGCACCTGCACCTCTCTCTGCCACATCGCTATCCCTGTTTTTTAACATTTTATATATTTTTATATATATATTTAGTTTATATATCATAGGTATCTAAGTTAAATATAATATTAAATATAATAAATGTACCTAATGCTGGGTACCTACAGGCACATCGTTGTGTGGCTGTTGACTCTTGCCCGAGAGGATGATTAACTGCTAACCACAGAAACCTGCCAATTTAATGTGTTTAATCAAACCACTAACCTACAGTACCTGTGCATGTCTGAGCCGTTCGTGGCACTTGCACCAAGTACCATTAACAAGGCCTTTAAAGATTACATCAAAAACAGGCACGGCATCGAATGGAAAGAGCAGCCGGCTATGAAACACTCCAAATCCTTCCTTGGCGAAAACGCCTTAGGACGGAGTAAGTTCATATGCGGAGGCGGTAGACGGCAGGCCCGACTAACCATCGGTCCCTTGACAGGGCACTATGCCACAAAACAAATGCTCCATAGAATGCACCTTTCAACAAATAGTTTGTGTAGGGCGTGTGGAGAGGAAACGGAGTCGATGCAGCACCTACTGTGTGACTGCGACTCTCTGGCTACGAAAAGAATGGGACTCCTGGGGTCGGCCTATCCGAAACCGGAGGACTTCAGGCTCTTCGCTCTTAAAGACGTTGCCAAACTCATGGCCTCTATCTTTGCGGAGGACGAAGAGTGAAAGGATGGGGTTGCACAAAAGATCCCGATGGGTCGAGGTGTTATTGCGAGAGGGAAACCTCGGCAGGCCCCACTAAGATAAGATAAGATAAGACCTGTGCATGTCACTGTTATATAAAATAATTTTAATGAAAATTCATCAAAACACAATGTTTAATAATTTCAACGCATTTCTTGTATATAAAATAGTAAATTAATGTGTAAAATAAACGCGAGTAGATCCGTCAAAGTGGCTTCATTTAAATATAATCTTATAAATACTAACACTGACATATCGAATATGAGTGAAATGAATTTTGAATTTCATAATAAGAATTCTAATTAATTAGCAATGCAGTAGTAACAATTAGTAAAATATAATCATTGTCGTTATCATTAATTAAAAATATTGAATTGCTAAATTATTATAAAACTAAATAATTTTCGTAAACAAAATTCAAACAGAACTTCGATGGTAGCACGAATTAAAAAAACCGTGTTGTTTTGTTTTACTCGTATCCCGGCGCAGTGGAGTGGTCATGCAGAATTATTAGGTATGTTAGGTATATATTTTTTCTGTTTCGTTGACTACGGCTCAAACAATCGGGTGATTTTTTATCGCGTGCCCACGACCTCGGAGTTTTTGCCGATGATTATTGAGATTGCCTCTTGAGCCGCGATGACCAATGGCTAAAGGTCGTATGCTCGGCTGCGGCTCGTGACGGCTCGTGACAGCTCGTCGTGGATCTTGTTGAGACTACAAAGATGAAGGTGCTTAAATAGTGTTTTTTTTGCTGTTCGGTATGTAGTTAAAACATACGTTGAATCCTTTACATAGACTTGTGAGACGACAAACCTCAAAATCACTTTTTGACTTTACTAGCTGTAGCAAAAACTTTTGAGGATCTGTACCTTAACCGATTATAAGTAAATTGATTACAACTGAAATGGTACTAGTTACATTAGGAAAGATAAAAACTTTTCTTCTTGAACCTAAGTTATTAAAGTAGTAAACGAGACGTCGCTGTTCAATGCATATATTGATGAAGAACTAGATTTGAGATAATTAATATTAGTATGAAATAAGTTTTAATCACCTACCTATTTTTTAGTAATTATGTCGAAATCAATTTTTATTAAGTACTGTTTTTTCTACGATAAAGTAAACTCGTCTACATCTAGTATTTAGCTTGTAGGATGAACTTTTTCTCCTTTTTTTTAAATAGTGTTGGGATAAGGCTTATGGGGGCCGTAGCCGGAAGTAAGTCGTCCTTGAGGCTGCGTGGCAACGGAAAAGAAAAAATCTATACTAGTACGGTGCACGAAGGGCGGGGGGTGCCACCCAACTACCATGGGGAAAATATACTTAGAGAAATTATAGCGCGCCGCTCGCTTGCGATAGCGCGCGGATCTCTTCGGCGGCGTTGCGCTGCGTCGTAAGTACCTAGGTACTCGTATGAGCTTGGAATAGATATTCGTTAGTGTTTTAAATTTTACTTTTTTTATTTTTAGGTGCTAATTGCTGCACTGAAGCTAAATTAAATATTTATAAAATTTATAAAATACAGTGAGAAAATCATACGCCCACGCGACCCAGCCAGGAATCAAACCTGGGTCTTCCGCAAAAAATGTGGAACCCTTCATGATTTTGCGTGTCACCTTACGCAAGGATTATATATTATATTTTATAAATTTTATAAATATTTAATTCCGTGATTTGTTTCCGTTAAGAACTTCATTACAAATTAAAGTAAAAGGCTTGGTGCCTTAAGTTATTACCTCTGTACTATAAAATGCTGTTTGTTTCCCAATTAATAAATAAAAAATAAATAAATAAGTTTTCGAAGGTCATTCTTTGCGGGCATTCTGTTTCGGCTTATTCCGGGTAAAGTGCAATACGGCCTTATTATAACATGTTACCAGTTGAACCAGTTGAGATGAAGGCATAGCGATTCTCCGTTGAGCAATATGTTAGAAATGTATCCCAATATTTTTTAATTATTGTAATTGTGTTAAATTATTGAATTTCTCAAGATATAAAAATTTTGAAAAACTAAGAAATGAAAAACCGGGTCGCAATGTAAAGCTTGGTCTTTAACTTAATTAGTTTTATTTTAGTAAATTGATGTAGCGTTCGTTGAGAAATTCAAAGGAAATCTTACAAAATTTGCAACAAACAAAATTGAATAGGTTAAAAGTTTAAGAAAACATTCATTAAGTTCCCCCAGACTGAATACCGGTAATTTTTTTGTATTCACAATAGTTAATTCTTTAAATATGTTTTTCAGTGAGAAGGCAACATAAATATATGATAATTTCTCGATTGTATAGTTTTACGTACAATAAAACATTATTATTATTATACACAAAAAGTATTTTTTGTTTTTTATACTTACACAACTGTTTGTTGCGTTTTTTTGTGTTTTTCTGGCGGGAATGTCGGGTGTTTTAGATGTCGGCATCACTCTTATATCTAGATTTCATTTGACCGGGACCGAGGTCATCATCATCATAGTGCTATCTACATACTAAGAGGTCGTACGACCTAATGTTTGTAAAGTTGACGATGACCATGCTTATCAATTTGTAGCGTACAAATTCCTATAAAGCTGCGTCTATTCACCCCAGTACAAATACAGCCCAAGAAAAAAATGCAGGCCACGTCCCGCGCCCCCCGTCGCCATGGCAACGCCCGGGCGGCTTCCAGTCACGTGTCGCGGGAACTTGTTTCCGCTTTTCGCGTTTTTCTTTTTCTCTCGTTCCACGCGCATTTTTTCTCCTCCCCCCTCCTGGGCCGCCCCCCCCGCCCTCGACAGCTCGTGTACCCGACTTAATTGCGTCTGTGAGTGTGGTCCAGAGAAATTAGAACACGTGTACTTACAGATACAGAGGGTGCACTATGTTTTTTTTAAGTTATTGATGGATGACAATCCTTAAATGGAACTGAAATATATAATAATTGTACTGGGGCTTTTAATTTTGTAGTCTAATATATTTAATTTAAATGCGTAGTTCTCATTAATTATAGGACTAGGGCCAACAACTTTTGAACTGAATAATTGAGCACGCTTTATAATTAAGATGATTGTCGCAATATTATTAATTAAAGTTATTTTTATTTATCGCTGTAACAAAAAAGTAATAATTGAACTTGCCAGGTCAATGGGGTCAGGTGTTCCAGAGATAAGCGTAATCGTTCAGCCTTGTTGCGCGCGCCCGTGCTAATTGTTTACTGCGAGCTAAATTATTAAATAATAACTAATAAGGGCGTTCCAGTTAGATACACATATGTTACATATGGAACCGCTAATTAATAAACAAACTGATAGTACTCTGAACTTGGAGGTATAATTATAGATGACAACGCTGTTGACAAAGTAGATGTAAGGTCATGGGTTACAGTGCTTGGCCACACAACACTCCGGTATGAACATAAAAACGTTTGTTGGCAAAAACGCGAAGTGTTTAAGAAAAGATCGTTTATACTATGAGATTTACGAAAACTCTTACATTAATTTATTAGTATTACCTTAGCGTAATGCCATGGTATGCTTCTACACGTCGTCGTTAATCTTTCTTAAACGCCAGATGGATTGGCGATTGAAATAGGGTTGGTTAAATATTTTTACAATGCGTTTTAAATTCGTGCATAGATAATATGCAATAAACATGTATTGTAGTTTATTATGTGAAAAGATAATTCATATTTTTAGTTCTCTATATGACGTACGGGTTTATATTGGAATCTATGTGGTTAATTAAACGTATTATTTGAAATCCCGTTTTCCCTATAGCTAAATTAGCGTCTATGTATTTATATTCATGGGCTTTCGATTATTATTACACGAGTTATTTAACATTTAACGGTGATGATAACTACGTAGAAACTAATATGATGCTAATTTTTAATGATGCATTTATTATTGTAGATATTTCCAATAGTAAAAAGGCCTTTTGTTATTTTGTTGATCAAAACGTGCTGCCTCTGTTCCGCTTCCTACTCTGCGCGGAGGCTTGCACCGAGCCCCAGTAACATTTCTTTTTCGTGAAAATCTATTTATAACTAGGGCAGCCTCGTGCCTCGTGTCGCTCCTTCATTATATACTTTCTTTTTATCCACATAAAGTGGAAAATTGCGTGTCGAGAGCTTAGCGTGGATAGGTATACATTTTTTTCTCATAGTGGCTCTATTATATTGATTAGTAGGCGCCTCCTTCCGGGAGGCGTCTTTTGTGCGTTATTCTTGCCATCCTTTTGTTTTTCGTAATGTTTAGTATTTTCAATTGTTCAATTGTTAATCAACCTACATGAAATCAAATGTATAGAAAAATAAACCCTATTTATTTTACAAAAACCACTAGTTATTATGTTTCCTTCTCTGAAATTTGTTGACTTTCATCGGTTCAATACCTACTTGGTATTTATAAATGTGATAACATTGTTAGGTCATTTTCCATTGTACAATTTATTATAATAATTTTATCAAGTTTGTACGTCAAAAAACATGATTATTCGTCACTGAAATATCTAAACTAAATTTGCAAGGCCAAATGAAAAGTCTTTAAATAATTTAGATTAGGTATATATATTAATATTGTACATTATTTTTTAACACGATTCCAACCATATAAATACGAGCAATATACTGAGTGGGCATATACAAAGACACATAATATTTAAATACTCTGAAATTATATAATTTGTTATGGTGTTGACGCTACATTGTTGCGTCGATAATTATTAGACAACGTCACATAAATTATTCTGATCACAAGTAAGTAGCCAAAGCACTCGTATTATGGAAATCAGAATCACGACGGTACCTACCACAACCACCCAGACCTGACACTATTTAGAAAATTTCGTTTTCGACGTTCACCCGACTGGGAATCGAACCCGGGACCTCAGTTAGTTAGCGCCGCTCAAAGTCCGGCGTGCAAGCCACTCTGCTTTCGGAGGTCGTCAAAATTATTAAGATAAGTTCAAAACCAAAAAGTTTATATGTTAACATAGTGATAATGTGTATACATTAAATTAAATTTACAATTTAATATAATGTTATTTATTAATATATTATTCAAATTAAACAGATTCATATTACAAATGGTTTTAGCTGATTTATGCTAATATCTTATTAGAAATTTATATTATTAACAACACCATAAAACCTGCTTTGGTGGGCTAGTGATTTAGAGTTGGTTAGTTAGTTAGCATATGATGCTTGTGGGAATGCTTAAGCCCAGCAATGGGACGTTTATAGGCTCATCACATAATCACCAGCTCATTCTTTATGTTCCCACTGCTGGGGCACGGGCCTTATCTTTAGATGGAAAGATGGAACACCTAATACAGCCGGTACCAACGGTTTATATGTCTTCCGAAGCACGGAGGAGCTCGTGATAATAATTTTTGGTTACCCATCCCACTCTTCAACCTGATCATGATCAATACCACCTGGGGAAAGTGGCCAGAGAATCACTATGATGCAGCTGTTGCTGTTATGTGGCAGGTTGAAATAAGAAGCAGTTATACTATAGGCAGGCAAGTAGTGTAACTACTACACCACAGGGGCGCTTATCGTTATCAGGATTAGCGCGATTACTTCCTGCCAGAATGACGCGGTTCGGAAACGTTATTTCATATCGTTATCAACCAATCATTGGATCGCAGTCATTATCAGACTGAAACACTCGATCACTTACAAAATGTTTGATTAAGTAAATGTTAAGTCGGTTATTGAATGTGAACTGCATCAGTGTTGCATGCAGCTCACGATTAATTAACCACAAGAGAAAATGCATATTTATTGACTTGTAGCCGGGCGATTTTGAGCTTGAGTTTTCCTGTAAACTTGTCGTTACGGAAGTCTCGCAACTTTAAACGAGTACTTAAATAGTTATTTGCATTTATCCAATAACGATTTACTATTATTTACATGTAGATCGTTATTTTGGGTTATTTGATGATACTATTATAGATAATAACCAACCTACCTTCAATCATCAACCTACATAAATATTACGGCTGGGAAATAAACGAATAATTTAAATTGTGTTTCATAGTTCGCGAAACTTTAATGGAAACAATAATTTTTTCCCCTATTGCTCTCTTTGCAAGTGCTTGTGTATTTGGTGCAATAATTTTGCCCTATCTTTTCCTGGAATGCGATCGTGAGCTTTCAGCGTCAGTTTCCAGCCTTTTTTTGTAATAATTAATTTTTGTTACCTAAGCATACAAAATGTTTTCGCAAAGAACTTATTGATCATGCGAACGCGTGAGTCAGAGCCGCTCGAAAGCGAGCGGGTTACGCGTCCACATTTTGCACGGTGGGTTTCCCCGCGCATATTCGTGCGCGCACACATACAGGCGCCCGCGCACACGCACTGCTCGGACTGCTATAAGGTGAAGACGACCTCGCCGAATGGCGGCCAGACGCTTTTTGTTTTGTTTGTATCACTACTGAATGGAAAAATTTTGAATACGATTTTTAAGTTTTTGTATCATTTTTTGTGTTGTTTTCAAACACAGACAAATGAGGCGCGTTAAATACAATATATTAAGTAGAAACTATTAAACTTTAAAGTCGCTTTTCGTTGTCGTTTTCTAAATAAGGATAAAATTTAAAACACGGTCACGGTCAACATTACGAGAAAATTGTTTACTTATTCACTATTATTATGACATAACAGGTTGGATCTAAAAGTTTAACGAACTCATAGCATTAGGCACTTTTCCTTATTCCAATACGAGCATACGTTAATGTCTATAATAGCGCCAACAAAGGAAGACGTTTACCATACCGCAGCGAACTACATAAAACACAAAAACATTTAATTATGTTCTCACTTTTCAAATGCGATATCTGTTTTTATTGCTTAAGATTATGCATAAATAGTTATTTGAAACATCAGGGTGCCATGTGCGAGTTTAATTCGCCATTCGATCACGTTAACGTAAACGAAAATTTATATGGCAAAATGTTAACTCTTCTCGTATGTCGCCAGGAGGCGTTGCTTCAATCCTGTACTAATTTTCGTTTTCGTAAACGTAATCGAATGAATACTTTTAGTCAACAAAACTCACACTAGGCACGCTGATCGTCAGTTGTTAGTTGAATAACTGGAATTCGTTCCGATCGCGGCGGCAGCGCATCGTCAGTTCACTTTTCATCAGGAGCCCGTTTGAGCCGCCAAGCGCTCCCTAGAAAAACAACCAAGAAAAAAAGGGGTGTCGTAGCATGCGCGCTACAGCTATTGCTACGGAGCTTGTGGCTTGCGGTCGTCAAAATCCAATCCAATATTCTATAGAATGCATATAATGTTCAGGCACTATATGAAATTTAATTTATTCCATACTTTGCTTAGCCATTTTGTACAATACCGAGTGTTCAGGCGGCAATATGTTATGCGGGGCCAGCTATGGGTCTTAGAGGAGGTTGCGTGGAGCGAACGAAGCCAAGCGAGCGAAGCAAGCGAGCCGCGGCAGCGGCCATCGAAGCGCCAAGATCAAAAGGTTCTTATTAGGCGGTTGCCAGCTGTAAAGTCAATTATGTATTAATTATTTAATTCTATGATTGTGGAGTAGTATATGATAGTATTAGAAACAGTTTCAGCTTTTTAATTAATTGTAAGAAGGTTTTTGGCAATTATTCAACAATACGTGATACGGAAGTAACATTTTCTTACTTACCCTCTTACTGTTGGAAGCACGTTTAAATTAGCTTATTTAGCATAATTTAATTAAATTTAAATTGATTTGCCTAAAAATTATTAAGGACAATTATTGATGAACTTTTTGCCTCCTGTTTTAAGTTAAAGGCATTAGTGTAATCAATTAATAATGTGATTGAAAACTTTAGAGATTTTAAAACTTTTTGTCCGAACGAGATTTTGATAAATAACAAAAACATTTCCATTTTTTATATATTATATTTTAGTTTAAATATTAAATATGATTCTTAATGATAAAGTGTATTTTAAAAGGTGACACAGATTATTGTTTTCTTTGATATTTTGAAAGCGACAAACTTGTTGAGCCCACGCAACGCGTATCAGTTCGGTTATGTAACCTGTATTTGTTTTTTTTTCATTATGGTTTATGGTCTGGCTACGATTCATCATGCGACTTTAATGTTATTATTTGACGAACTCTTGTTGTACCTAAAAGTCTGTTCAAACTTCTTCCTCTTACGGTAAGCATGACGATAAAATTGCAAATAAAAAAGTTTTTGATCCTTGAAATTAATAATAAAAAATTAAATATGAACAATTGAATTTTTAGAATTATTCACATTCAGTATATTATAATTCAATTTTAGTTTCATAAATAGTCACCGGTGCGTTCGAATACGAGCGCTCGTAACTAATATTAAAGAGTGCGAATTGACACCGATTCATAATCGCACCCCTACCCAGGTTGTTTGCTACTCCTTGAAGTTTTTCATAAAGATGGCTCCTTTTCGAACTTCCGTGATTTTCTCGATACACAAACATACCTGAGGCGAAGTTAAGTAGCTATGATGTTTTAGTGAATTTCGTTGCGTTTTATTTAAAAGCCCGTAACCGATGCGCATGTTCGGTGAAACTTTTCGCTTTAATTTTTTATTTAATGGCCGCCGCCTCGTGCTTCGGAATTTGTTCGTTTAAGGATTCATGAGCTGAAACTTCGTTTGTTCTAAATCTTCCGTGTTCCTGTTTCAATGATGTTAATGGAGTCGTTATCAATTTTATACAATTAACAGGTTTACTTTTAATAGTGTTATTTGAGTTATTTTTACCCAATTGATAACTATACAGTATTTTGGTCGTGCGATTAGAAATACGTTTTCTAACGACAAACAAAATACGAAAGATTGAGTTATGCTTCATAGTTTATCACAAGTCTTATTTAAGTTAATTTAAATAAATATTAGTGTGGTAATGTGGTTGCCAATGACAACATCACGGATACGTTTACATTACCAACGGGCACGAGACTGAAATCGCGCGTCGCACCAACAAAAAAAGCGGCACTCGCCGATGAAACACGCCTTTACCACAGAATAAAGAGACAACAGAAGGCAAGCTTCATAAAACGCGCTTGAGCAACGCACGCATAGATCCTCTCACAGACACGGAATCTCGCACCATCTCAAACCAGTCCGAGCGCAGATGTTGCGAGATCCCGTGTCCGTGAGAGGTTGTCTATGTGTGCGCTGCTCCTGCTCGGCATGTACTAAGCTCACCTTTTGCAGTCTGCTTATTTTGTGCCTTTACTCTACACGCCATGATATAAATACCGTATCATAGCAATTATAATGTGCTCGCGCCCGCGCCGGTACGTTGGAGAGGGACAGACTGAGGAAAACTGCGCATAGTGTGCGCACACAGACGCGCGCTGTAGCGACGGCGGCCGCTGTGACGTGGTGTGACGAATTTTTAAGCGGCTCTTGATATTTCGCGCGATTTTTAATTGACATTAATTGGGTGGTTTTCGTAGAAAATGTAATTTAACTAATTGTAACTATTCTTGTAACTTAATATTACGTTCTGATGGTCATGACTCATTTTTTTCTTAGAGAAAGCTACAAACTGCGTACATTTAATTTTATATCTTTCACAGGTGTATGTAGACGTATACAGTTGAGGTAGGTCTTACAATTTTGTGTTTAAAAAATATGTATTTTGTACCTTACCTTTTTATAGTACTTAATAAAGAAATTAGACTTCTTTTAGTGACGGCTTCCGTAAATGTAATTAATTAATCATACAATGTAATTTTTTTAACAATGATGCTCAATTTGGCACTGAAGATGTAAGCAGATAAGGGTTTGACTAGACAAGCCACTCCCTTCGCATGAAGCTAGTTTGACTTTACCTATGTTGTATAGAATGCAGTAGTTACATAGGATTTATGTAGTTAATTTCAGTTGTCAATATTTCAAGTTTAAAAATTAAAAGGCATTTTTCTTGGATTTGGAGATTTGATCGGTTAACAAATTAGTTTTTAAGTGCACGCATCATTGCTATAAAACGATTATTGATTGGCTTTTCATCTACAAGTTTTATTAGTTTTATTATTTTATTATATATATAAGATACTTTTGCGTTCCTTAAGTATTTCACAGACACATCTAATACCATTAAACGAGCAATTCTTGTATAATTATATATAATCTGAATCTCGGAATCGGCTCCAACGATTTTTATTAAATTTAGTATGCAGGCGGTTTTGGGAGTGATAAATCGATCTAGCTAGTTTTCATTTTTAGAAAACATTATAAAAAAACGAGCAAAGCTCGGTCATCCAGGTACTAGGTATTTGTATAATACGTGCTTATCTACCCCTCAGTTCATCATCATCATTCTTATAAACGATTTAACCGCTTCTGTGGTCTAGTGGCTAATACCACCGGTGTAGACACAAAGTCCCGGGTTCGATTCCCAGCGGGGGGTACATGTTTGTGTACTCGGTTTGGTTGGTGGTAGGGCTTGTTTGTCCGCGTGAAGTGCGCTTCCATCATTGGCCTTATCATCACTTAACATCACGTGAGATCAAGGCACTGTGCTTACCCGTAATTATAAAAAAAAACATCTGTAAAGCCAGTAAAGGCCATAGGTAGCAGCAGTATAGGCTACTTTCCTTTTTTTATTATCTTTTTTTTAAATTAGGTACACAAATCAAATTGCAGTCATAATCACTAACAAATATTAGTAACAAATATAATGAACAGAATTACAATTCACCAGATTTGTCCTCTAAAGTAAAAAAGGCTGTCGCCCAAGCGATGTGTTTGGTTGTCACACCGCGCGCGTCGCTTCGATGCAACGAATCTGCGCGCTCGTCACTGACGCGCATAAAAACCACCTGACGCACGCCCTCATTTCGCGTTGAATCAATTAAAATACTAAGTTTGTTTTTTTTCGCATTTTGAGCGTCTTTTATAAGGAGTCGGCGGCGGCGGTGCAAGAATTTCGGTTAGATACGTTGTTTTAGCTGAAATTAGATAAAATGGTTGAATTGATTATATCGTATACTCAAAATGAAGATCACTTCACATAGTAGCTGCTTTCTAATATCAAACAATAGAAAGTAAAACTAAAAAAAATTGGTGTGTTAAATTAATATCTAAAACACCTAGGTATATAACTATTTCAAATTGAGTAACTGTAATAAGTTCGTATACAGATTTCAAATATTACACAAAAAAGTAAAAAAAAGTTATAATGTTTTAAAATACTACCTACATGATTTTTTTTATTTGTAATAAGAAACAAGGAACGATAACACCTTACTATTAATAATATAACGAGTGTATTTCGAATTAAATTTCCTTGCCTTTGTAATTTCATAATAGCAACACAACTAACTGGTCTCTGCAAAACAGGAAGATTGTCTACATCATGAAAGGTTCAACTAGGTTTTGTTTCCTCAAAATAATTTTGCTCTGTTTCCCGTAGTTGTGACCACACACTCCCATCTCCATCACTCACCCTGTATGGCTATATAAAAAGATCGTAACCGAAAATAAGCTTATTGGCTTCAGCTAAATGGACAGACGACATAAAATCTGAGTGTGTGGTTTTTGCATAACGTAGAGCAGGCGGTTTCCTTAATGAATTCCACAGTGGTACTGACATCGGATACGGGACTCGCTTATCATTTGAGTATTGACCATGACCCGTATACGACCGTAAGTAAGAAATCTTAAATGATTTTAACATGAGATTGTTTGGATAACCTTAAATTGCTTAGGATACCCACAATTAATAGTTTCATTTTTAGTAGCAGTTTGTAGGTAGGTAACATAGTTTGCTTTAATCAATTTATTTAATTTTTATACGGCAACATAACACTCAGATACGAGATAATTTAGAAATGTCGTTGAGTTTACGACGCTGGCTACATCTATTAATTTTACGTCATTCATCATAACAATAGTTATCTAAGAAGTCATTCTGAGTAGAAAAGTTAGAAGTCCAAATCGTCACTGGAAACGAAATAGTAGGTACTATTTCGTTTTCAGTGATTTGCCATATAAAATGTGTATTAATGATGGATCATACATTAAAATTTTAAAAGGAAACGTTTATATTAAAAAATAAGTATCATGCAATTTTTTTGTAACGTTAAACCATTTATTTTTTATATCTATCTTCTAGTTTTTATAATACACTTAATATTTCTTGTTACGGAATAAAAAAAACTATATCTTTGGAAAACCTGTGTTTCCAGTTTTTCGTGCATCGTGCTCCGCGTGAGACAAGTTGTACCACGAAAACAGTAAAAAAAATAACACAACAACTTCACTTGCTTCGTGTTCGTTCAGAAATCCGGGAACGTATTTTTATACTCATTCCGAAATTTAATACAGTCTCTAAATTTCCGGGTGAATGACGTTACAATGCTAATTTTAATCATAATCCACGAGTAGTAAAGTTTATTTTCGAGTTGAGCTTGTTAAAGTTTCTGGTGGCAAATTCGTTGTAGGCTGAACTCAGGCAATATGTGCCCCGCCCGATCCCCTAGACGCCACAACAAATTTACAGAATACACTAAACATGCACACTAGTTTAGGCCCTAGACACCGTACTCGTAGAACAAGGGTACGAAGAACCGGTTCACACGCGCTCTGCACTAGGTACAGACTTGTACCTGGGTGCTTCTCTCCTCTACCACGGCCTGGTCAATCCAAGCCGAGGTCTTTAGAGGCGCCCTCGGGTTGTTCCGCTCCCCGATCCGATCCGAACCCTTCGGAGAATCTAGTAGGGCACGGGGACGCGCACTAGTGCGCGATGCCGTTCCCTTTAGATAACCTCCGAAGGTGATGCGTTTCACACGGCTTGAGGGACCTTTTACGTTCCTGGCTGCCCCCAAACAAGCCCAGTGAAGCTGAAAATGCCGTCTGAGGCAACCAGCAATCTCTCTAAAAAAAAAAAGAAAATACAGACAATGTGTGTTACAACATTTCGACATGCAAATGTTGTTATCAAAACAACTCGCTTACTGTTGATAGTGGAGACATTGACACAAAATATTTTTTGTACAATCGCTTTTATGACCTAATTGTAGCATATAATTAGAACAATATACTAAATCCTAACTAATATAATAAAATGAGTTTGTTTACAAAAACACAAATGTGGTACCACGATAGCTCAATTAGAAGAGCACCTGACCCGGTATGTCAGAAGGGTGCAGGTTCAAATCCTGCTCGTGGAAATTTTTTCAACATTTGTGTTTTTGTAATTTGTTTCGCAACAAAATTTGCGTTAAAATTATATAAACAAAACAAAAACATTTTATGAGTTTGTTTGTTTGTTGTTTGTTGCGCTTTCACGCGTAAACTATTCTACCAATCATAATGTGTACATATTCTCAATAGTATAATCAAACACATAGGATACTTATTATTAAAAAAGTGAGTTTGTTTGTTTGTTTGATACGCTGCGCTCTCACGCGTTAACTATTTAATGATTTGTTTTTTGTGGTCAGACCAGTAGAAACAGTCAAAGCAGTACGAAGTCCGCCGGGATCAGCTAGTCATACTAATATTATAAAAAGGAAAGCTTTGTATTTTTGTAAATAATTTATTAAGTAGAGACGAAACCTATAGAAAAGCTACCTGACATACTCGTAAAAAAAGAAAATCGTCCTGAAAAGTCCCGACTTGTAGTTTAAATAGCTAAGCAAAGAAAAATGTTTAGTAAGTTATCAAGGATCCCATTATTTTCTTTGTCAACGACTGATAAAACAGCAAAATTGCAGTGACTGATAACGAGCAAGTCATATTGTGTTACTTACACACAGCAAAGATAACTAGTGGCCTTAAGGTTACACCTTTCCCAGCCCCACGGGGAGTTCCTTTTTACAGACTTTACACAATTACGTGCGTAGTGTCAAATGGTTGGTGCATGACAACTCAAGAACGCGCGCAGATATTTGTATAATTATTATCTTCTAGATGCGGACATTACACACTGAAATAAACTCGCGTTTACTTTGTATACTGCTTGACACTGACTTGTTACAGTCCCATCAATTTAATATCTGCATTGTTATTAGGTAGATACTGACAGGCAAGTTCGATAATATTCATCACCAGCTCATTTTAATTCAGAGAGCAGCACGCGTACTCCTATGGAGGAAGGGAGAAGGTGGTATAATAAGAAGTACATAGTAAGAAGAATAACCCACATACTATGTCACCATATCTGTTCAAATATAGTAAGCACTCTATTGCGGTAACAAAGGGCTGAGAATGCGCTAAAATAAAAAAAATTAAAATATTACGATAATTTTGAGTTACAAACCATTTTAAAGTAAAGTACCTATAGATAATTTTTCAAAAGCTTTATGTTGTTAAGCCAGCCAAAGCACACACGCAGCCAAGACTTGATGCAATAAAATCATGAATATATTAATCGGCTTAAAAACATGCAAAATCACGCGCGGTTAACATTCTGGTGGCCCAGCGCGTGAACTGGTTTGGCCGAGGCTGCGGCAGGTTCGGAGCCCGCGTGCCGTCACTGCGCCGCGTCCAACGGTATAACGATGCAGAGAAACACCTCCGAAGCGTGAACATGCAGCGCGAATGCTTCTAAAAAGTGTGTAAGTTTCGCCAATATGACACAAAACACTGCGAAAATCTTTTGAGCCAAAACACTCTATGCGCAAATGAAATTAGGTTATATTTTTTATTATTAAAATTTTCGCATTCACAATACATGATATTATGTAGTTACAAGATACAATTTTACCAGATTTTTTTAGTCTAATTTTATCTTTTAGTACTGTATATTTTTCTGTATAATCTGTCTATTTATTGTACACACGCCTGCACATCAACCCACCACAAACTGTCAAATTTCCTCAATAGACTTTGAAGTTTATGCCTTAATTATACGGTTGAAAATGTATTGAAGATATTTGACAGTTTTGGATAGGTTGAAGTGCAGGCGTCGGAACAAAATCCACAGACATTAAATATGTATAACAGTGAATTAAGAGAAAAAAGAAATTTGCTTGTAGAAATGTGTACTTAGGTGATGTTGTACTTTACAGTCGAATAATTTTCTTTGTCGACATCAATAGGTTTAAATTTTGTTATACGATGAACAGTGTTATTATAGCATTGTACCACGTTTTTCAAATTTTTATTTATCCATTGGTATTGACCGCTTAGGTTAAATAGCTTATATAGTTCTTTCATATTAAATAGTATCACGAGTGTATTCATTTCTCACTATTCTAACTCCGTTTAAAGATACGGCTGATAAAGAATAAACATATAGTAAGTAAATGTCATAAACTTAGGACTTAGGGACTTAGGCGTCATGTTGGACAGCGCCACCTATTGAAATAATAATAAAACGTGCGGCCTGTATGTTGGGATTCTTGAAGAGAAGCGCCGCCAAAGGTTTTCGAAACGTTAAAACTAAGATTGTTCCCTTCAACACCCTGGTGCGCAATCACCTCGAATTCGCAAGCGTTGTCTGGAACCTTGTCTATAGTGCAGCGTCACAACGTATAGAATCTATACAGCGAGCATTCACACGCTATCTTGCCTTTTCATCCCCAGGCATATTCCACAGACATCCCTACAGTCTACGACTAGCATTTTTCAAAAAGACAACCCTGCGAAACCGCCGTTCGATTGCAGATTTAATGTTTCTTTACAAATTAATAAACAACAGAATTCAAATATAAATCTCCTAAACCAAATTAAAATAAACGTTCCTTACAGGTATTGGAAACCGGGGTCCAATTAAAAAACATTTTACCTTCCGGACCATAAAACCAATTTAGGCGCACACTGCCGTCTTGCCAGAGTATGTAAGGAGTACAATGAGACTTCCCTTAGAATCCCTACAATTGACATTTTTAACGACTCTTCTGGAATTTTCAAAAAGAAATTGACCGATTATTACCTTCAGTCTACAAGCACACAAGCCTCGTAAAATAATGTATTACGTTAGTCCGATTATAACTGGCATAATATGTTCTGTATTTAATTTAAGTTTATCTAATAAAAAAAATAAACAAAGTTGCATCATCATCATCTCAACAGACGTCCAATACTGATGGAAGTTGCCATGCCAAAATAAAAACTTTTCAATAATATTATGATGCTTAATAAACAACATCATATAGAAACCTGTTAAATATGTTTTTTGGGCCGTGGACCTCACGAAGCCTGCAGGCAAATGGGCTCGAGTGACGTCACTGACTTGCCACACGGACAGACAATTCGTATCTCATAATAAACATGTCTACTAAACTTGTCTGTTATAAAATACAAGACTAGTTTTTAGTAAACAAATTAAAAAAAAAACATTTCAAATTATATAAATAATATCAAAGTGTCTACTCTATATTTTGTTGGGTTAAAATGGTTTTTAACCTAACAAAATATAGAGTAGACTGTAGTCAGTGGTCAGACCACACCTCTATCTCAGTTGTGAAGAAAGAAGGTTAAGTCGACGTTAAACTTAGTGTTTTATGTAATAGGTCCGTACAAAGAACTAAGCATTATTTTTATTTTTTTTCGATTAAGTACAATATTTACCATGACCGTCAATCAAGGTTTCATAAACTTACACTTACACAAAATGTATAAAAACTTAAAACATATACCTACGTACCTAACGACCTTCAAAGTGTCAGTGGAAGTGCGAAGAACGACGCCATTTCACAAGAGGGGGTTCGATCCTCGCACAAACAGGTTTCGGCTCCGGCGGTCATTAAAAAAAAAACACCACTGAACAACATGCCAATTTATAAAATTCGGTTTTCTGATTCTGCATTGTCAAAATACAGTCGTGAGGAGGTTTGTTTTGATCAAAACGAAAAACTTCCATAGTAAGTATCTAGCAGTGAACTGATGCAAACGGATTTTGATAAAAAAAATCTGAACTACGACTTTCAGAAACAAATACTTCGTCGTAATAATAATATTAATAATAATAATAAACATTTATTCGGCTTTTAAACACAGGACAAACATGAAAAAGTAATAAATAAAAGTTAAAAATAAGCATAAAGATTCCATCACCTTTTCTTCTGTTATGTTTAAGTATGTTCATGTAGTAAATTTTTATTTAAGTTTTTTTTATGGTATGTATATTAAATTATTATCACTTAATTTAATAAACTTAATATGTATATTTCAGTTCTTATAAATTTATGTAGTACTAGTTGTTGCCCGCGACTTCGTTCGCGAAGACTACAGTTAAAAAAAAAAAAAGTATCCTATATGCTGGTCTGGGTCATGGTCTGCATATGAGGAAAATTTCATTAAAATCCATTCAGTAGTTTTTACGTGAAAGAGTAACAAACATCCATCCATACTTACAAACTTTCGCGTTTATAATATTAGTAGGATATGTTTCATTTACGTTCTTTGTCGCACCGCTTACCAATTTTAGCCTAGCCCTTAGGTCGACTAGTAGAGAATGCCATTTGGCATTAAGTCCGCCTTTTGTACTTTATTTAATTGTATTGTGCAATAAAGATTAAATAAATAAATAAAATTAAAAATAAAAAGTTAACATTTCACAAGATACGCGAACTACTGTGCTGTGGAGCCAGCTCTCGGCGGCGGTATTTCCGGGCCATTACGACGTAGGGATCTTCAAGAAACGAGCCTATTCCATCCTTAAAGGCCGGCAACGCATCTGCGATTCCTCTGGTTTTGCGGATGTCCATGGGCGGCGGTGATTGCTTCCCAGCAGGTGACCCGCCTGCTCGTTTGCCTCCTCCTAATATAAAAAAAATTAACTAAAACAGAAATAAATACGTTAAAAGCCGAATCGGCTGATCAGCTCAGCTTAATGCCACAACGCTGGTATTGTGCTGGACCCATAACAAGGGAGGAGCTCAACATAACAAAGGCACAGATGATAGCGTATGTGCAGAAATACATCTTATATGTACACGTTTTACAAATAAAACCGATGCGGTTAATAAACGTAACCCATCCTAGTGATTATATGTTTAAACGATAAAGAGTTACAACACCTAGCCATGCACCTAACCTTCTGAATTGTATCAGGTCGTAAATTATTTCAGTGTATAAAACCGATCCGCTCGCCCCGACCTTACCGCGTTGCTGTATTATTTGCGTTTATAGCGGCCTCATCATTGAATTTAATTACTGCCATTGAAGTCTCCGTCGTCGGAGAATTATCACAATTAAACTACAACTAGTTTTAAAAGTTGGTGGTTTTCTTTGAAAACGTCTGTAACGTATTCAAAGTCAAATGCAAAGTCAACATTTTTGATACAAATAAACTTAATAATAACTACTTTTAAATCGTCCAAACATTTTTGGGACGTTATTATTTTTTATCTGTAGAGAGGAATGCACAGCTTTTATAGAAGTAACGACATTTATAAGAATTAGCATTGAAGTTGTGATTGAGGTCCTAACGCAACTTACAGAATAATCTACAACTTTTCTACAATTGCTTGTTACTGATACCTAAACAAATGACAGTAATCTAAGGATATTTCTCGACATTAAACATTTGTTTATAAGAAAACACAAAGGATACGCCCACAAACAAAACTCGGCATGTCACCGCGTCATTCATCAAAGTTTTGACAAGGCCTAGGCGGCGGGAATCCCAGGTCTTCTGCCAAATGCCTGTTGAATACAAACGACGTGGCTGACCTGGGATGAGAAACCGGACCGCGCACACGCTCGCGGCATGGGAACGGCTGCATTACCAGGCTCCTACCTACGTCAGTCGTTTATATACGACTCACTGCCACAGCATTAAATCTATATTTTTGTTTTCTTAAACAGTCTTGACTTTTATTAGTAGGTACTGTATGACGATGTAAAAATTGTACCTGACGTGAATAATCTTTATGATTTCATTTTTTTTATACGTATCTCGACAAATGACTCCACTCCACCTGATGTTAAGTGAAAATGGAGTCCAGACGCAAGGACAACTGGTGCAGCGCGAAAACAACGCAGCATCAGTCACCCTCACCCTGCCCGCCCACAAGGTGCCTCTTCACGCCTCGTTTGAAGGACCCCATGTCATAGGAAGGAGGGAAAACGTGTGCTGGTAGACTATTCCATCTTTTGGAAGTGCGACAAAGAAACGATTCACCAAATTTCTTTGTGCGCGATGGAATGTTCGAGACAGCACAGGGGTGACTCCGGAGAGCAGCACGCGAACTCCTATGGAGGAAGTATTTTCCAATACTTCACGCTGTAAAAAGGGAAAAAGAAACGCCCTTGCTTAATTTCTTGACGGTTCTTTTCAGTCAGACAGAGAAACACGGTTTCTCGCCCTGTAGATTAACAAACCGATGGCGCAGTGACATTTATAAAGGCTTACTTTTTGTAGCCTAAACTGAATGAAATGAAACTTGAATTTAAACTCCACCTGACGGGCTGAAGGAAGCTTGTAATTTATGTGTCTGTTATTAAATAATGTAAACGTGAAATTAACTTGATTCGAATGTTTAATGCGCTTTAAGATTGCTGGTCGGTGTGGTTAATAGAATATTAATGAAGGACGCATGAACTGCCGTTAGTTGGTGACGTCACATTGATATTGTTAAAGCGGTTTCGATTTGGTTTACCCGAACTCAAAGTTTTGCTACTAAGCGATAAAAAAACCCGCTGACGATCGTTATACTAATTGAAAGTAACAGCCTGCATACTGTCCCACTGCTGGGCAAAGACCTCCACCATTGAGACCAAGCCATCGCTACAATTGATGGGTATTGGTTTAATCACAACGCTTGCCAAAGTGCGTGTTGGTGATCACAAACCCAGGCTTACATATAAATCTGGAGCACATTTTGCCTGATTTTGAACTTGAATTAACCTGCGCATAACGGGCCGAGCACACCGCCACTTCGCCACCGAGGCTTTAAAATAAAACTAAAAACTCAGATCTAATTAAAACGAAAATATCTAGCTATATTTTCTAGTTATACATATAGCATATTATGGTGACATCTAAAGCTTTACCTGACCATGACGACCTTATCCTCAATGTCGAATCATAAAAATGCGAAACTCACCTAACATTGAAAAACAACGTCAGAGATACTAAACATGGCGTTACTGAGCATATCGGACGTTAAAAAGGTATTAAAATCAATAAGGTTATACGGTTTATTGGTTTTCATAGAAATTATCATTTGTTGCGTTGATTAATTTCTAATTACTTATTTCTAATGCAAACATACATACATTATACTCACGTTCTTCTCTCTCAAAAAGGGTTAATCACCATCAAAATCACCAATTTAGGGTTGTCAGTGACCTCGACGCCACATTTAGCATGATCAAAGTAGGGCTCCGAGCTGGAATAGATAGCATCAGTAATAGGTTGCTCGCCTGATTTGCGAGCATCTTGGCACCCTTGACCCGACGCCGACGTTATGAAGTTAGGTAGGAAGTTAAGCAGCTGATACATTCTTTGAAATCCTATGAAAATCCTTAAAACTGGCTTTGCAAGAAGATGAGTATTTTTACTAAAAGTACTCAATTGTGTCTTTAATTACGATCATATACATTTATCCTTGGCTTAACTGTCATCCAAGGTGATCATGCACAATGTTTAGTTTCCATTTTCTTTATATAATTTCGCATAACATGTCTATTTACTTTCAGTAAAGCATTTTTTTTATCGTTAGTGGTTGTAGACACAAAACTTCTCTCATGTTTACATAACCTCCTTATCTTTAATACCTCCTTAAATAATTGCTCCGCATCATAATAGGTCTCGAAAATCACCTGACCATATATCAGTATGTCTCATTGAAAAACCAGAACAGTTATCCTTGCAACAATACACTTGCACCTGATCCAAATGTCAGGTGCTACAATTTCACCCTTTTCGGATTCGGGGCACGTAAAGCCAGATCCTTGGCCTGCTGATGCTTCGATACAAGGCAAGGCCACAGGCCGGCCTCGTGCATACGCACCGGGCATCCAAATCCGTGAATCACGCAGGGAAGGTTAATGATCGACGAGACACACATGACAATATCAACGAAAGGTTAAGCATTGTGCCTCACATACATATTTGGAATGTTTGCGCAGCTACAGTGCACTTGTGATTGTTGAATCACAAAATATCCAGGTTTGTTTTACAACCCATGCCTGAGTAAATAGAAAAGACCAGAAAGTCATAAAAAATATTTAAAAACTTCCAGTTCATATGGTAGTTGCACATTGACGCAATACTATAAACTGTAAGGAATCATGTCAGCTTATAACCAAATACGGTGTAACCTGATCGAAATGGCAGAAGTTAACAGTAATCACTTTTGTTGTACAGACGCCTGCACATCAACCTACCCAAAACTGTCAAATTTCTTTAATACATTCTCAACCATATAACTTAGTAATGCAGTTCAAAGTCTATTGAGGAAATTTGACAGTTTGTTGTAGGTTGATGTGCAGGCGTGTGTATTTAAGTCCTAAGATGAATTGTGTATAAGTCTTAATACCATAAATAGTTATATTATAAATAAATCCATGGTTGAGCGTGGTAGAGCTTACGTAAATCAATTACTATGAACAACAAACTCGATTTGTTTGTATCGTAGCAATTACGGGGCTCATGGATACAAGGCCGCATTAAGCTGACGTGGTTGTCAGTACACAAGCGACAATAACAGTAATCGCTAGAAGTATTGCTTTCATAAATATCGCGACAATTATATAATCAGATCAGTCGGAAACATTATTATTGGCACGAATCCGCCGAAGGTCCGCTGAGGCAATCGATCAGGATGCCCAATGGCCGACGTAAAAAAGGCAATTATTACAAATGAGGCGCTAGAAAAAATGGACGCAGACACGCTACGTACCGTCAATGCCATTGCCAGCGGCTGGCGTTTTTATGGACATCGATAACGCAGCAGGCTCGTTTCACAATTGGCATCGATCTAAACATATTTTCATGAAGTTGACTAAACCCTTACTACGACTGCAGAAACAAAATTATTAAACTTTATTCGAATCGAAACACGGACAGAGCAACACTATTAGAAAAGTCAAATAAAAACTTATTAACATTTAAAATTCATAAGTTAGTAGCGATAAAAATAAAGAGCTAATGCCTCTCTAAAGTACCTTCCCGAAAATTGTGTATAATTCCTATATTAATATATTTCCTATGAAATCTACTTTGTCAATTTTCTTGGCGATTTCCTATTGGCCATCCAAGGCCACGGACGCGTGAATAGGTTGTTTATCATAAACCACATAATATATTGTCTGCGGCTCCTCAGTCCGCGCGCTGGTAACGACTGCTACAAGTGAGCCTTGACTCCAATCACAATCAACTGGACATTTTGCATCAGAACTTGACACTGATGTAGACGCTTTATTCGCAACAAGTACGTGCAGTTCTTCCATAAAGGCGGAGAATTTATTTAATTAGCAAATTGCACGAGGAGCTATGTTATTAGTAGTTCCAGTTGAACTTGACTTTATAATTGCTTATTCATCGATGAAACTTATGTAATTTCTGAAATATTTTAAATCGTGTTCTGCAGTCAGAATTAATTGTTTTACAACACCCACAATATTTCTGCTTTTAAATTTAAAATATAACGGCGGAAAGACTTTGGAGAAAGAAAAGAGTTAATAAAAATTTTAATTTTTATTTTCAAGTGCTAATTGCTACACTGAAGCTAAATTAAATATTTATAAAATTATAGCATAGCGGTCAGTGCAGCCGCCCGGATTGCGGAAGACCCAGGTTTGATTCCTGGCTGGGTCGGGTGGGCGTTTAATTTTTTCACTGTATTTTATAAAATTTTATAAATGTTGAGTTAATAAAACTTATGTTTAAAGATTAACATTTATAAGTCAATAGAAATATTACATAAGTAATGTATAATTGCAACGCATTGCGACCCACATTGCAGACGAGTGCAATCAGCCAATGACATTGGTCATTTGTAATTAACTAACGCGCAGATTTTACGCATTATAGATAACGTGTTCAAATAATTCTTGACAATTCTAATGAATTCTATGTCACAAGCAACTTTTAAAATTATATCAACAACCAACCAAGTATCATATTCTGGAACTGTAATCCTTAACTTATTATTTTATACGACTTCTTTGACTAACCATAACGTTTCGAATGATTGCAGATTCATCAAGCCCGACGAGGTGGCGAAGCTGTGGGGCAAGATGAAGCAGAACGACAACATGACCTTCGAGAAGTTCAGCCGCGCGATGCGGTACCACTACCGCCAGTCCGTGCTGGTGTCCGTGCCCACCGCCCGCCTCGTCTACCAGTTCGGCCCCAAGGGCCCCGACATCACCACCGCCAACCCCACCATGGTGAAGGTCAAATCAGAGACAGACGTCAACGACATCGCCTACTCCTAGTTTAAGTCAACCTGTAGGTTAGAATTGTTGAAAACCTTACACACGATGCTCAGAACAAAATATCGAATAAGAAGGTTGTTTCGAATGAGATAATGGTGGCGAGGATTCTTTAAACATGCATTTCTATGTGAACGATGTTTCAGATATAGGTTTTTATCTAACACAATATTTTTTAGAATATGAATAACCTAGATAAATATACATTAATATTAGCCGTTTGCAGTTAAACACCGCTGTTAAGCAACCTCTTAATGCATTTTTAAAGAGCTCCCTCGAATGATTTCCGTCACTCTTAGAAGTGATTAGTTAGTAAAAGGTTTATTAAAGATGAATTGTGTTCTTCACACCTCTCATGATCTAAGAGTGGAAAGGAATTTGATGGTATTATATTGTAAGATCACTCGAACGGTTTATTGATTAGATAGGTGTTTCCAGAAATGTTATGGGTGTGACTAGTGAAGATAAGCTCAATGTTCGGCTCGGCATAGTTAATGGTTGTATCGTGCATGTTAAATATGTATAGTTGTTGGATGGTGAGTTATTCCGTCAATTAACGGTTGTTGAAGTGTCCATATTATTTTTTTAAGTGATTTTTATGTATTCTTGCGACTTAGTCTCGATGAGATTTCGCGTGCCCAATCCCGCGGGATTTGTGGCGCTACTGAGGATTTTGATAAAGTATTTTTAATGTTTTGATCGTTGTTACCATTTGCGAGAGCAAACTAGACTAGTTGAACAAATATTTTAAACATTCCGATTTTATTTAAAACTATTATTTGTAAGTTAGTTACTTAATTACATGTAATTTTAGCATAGCTGAAGATGCCATACGTATTACTTATTTGTTGAATGTACTTAAAGTGGGATCACCATAACCATCACTGTTTTCATCACAATTTTTTAGGGAATTTACATTAAGATAAATGTCTTGTCCGCTGCAGAGGTAAACGGACGTATATTTAACGGATTCTCTCAAGTCTCAGTGTTAGCTATATCAAAATATTTATAAGTTGTTTGACGTAAAGGTGCAATAACACAAAATGACAAGAAAAAGATCTGAGGCCAAAGATTAGTTTGACAAAAAGTTGTTTTTTTATTAAGAATGTAGGAACCGTAAAAAAATATTATAATTTTTGACAATTTTAAAGTAATTTTAGTATTAAGTTTTGAGTCTCTCAGGCGATTGCTGTGATGTAAGATAAATTGAAGATTTTGTTTCTGTATATAAATACACTTTTCTGTTGGAATACATTCTAATTCTTTGAAATAATAACGAACTTAATAGTATATAGGTAGTTGTTTACAATAAGAGTATAAACATATGATTTGAGAGCTAAGTACTTCTTTCTGTTCTAATTTTACTGACCCTTAATTTTGGGATACACTATGTCTGGTGGCCAGAACACAAGTTAATATTTAAAAAACCAAATTATACGAAATGAATACGTAAATAGGTTTACTTTTGATGACGTATCAAATAATGTGAGCTTCTTCCAACACTGCGTGGGCCTGCCCATAAAAGTTACGATACTTATATTTATTTTCATTTATCTGTCATATCTGCCGTAATATAAATACAGCTCCAGGCGTGCTTAACACAAAAACGTTGAATAAAAACACATAGTCCTGTACTCACGACATTAAAATTGCAATACAATAGCAATGTTCTTTTTAAAGTAACGGTAATTTAGTTTCACTTATTTTGTGGTCTTTTGACTGATTATGTATTGTAAGATATTCTTAGATCACTTAACAAGACGAACAAATAATGTCATAATAAATAATGTAAGTAATTTAAAGTACGTTTCCATTATTTAAAGGCAGGCCTATGTTTACGTATTTTTAACCAACTTATAGTAGTTTAGATGTTTAGTATTCGACATAGCTGACGCATTTGGACTGCACTGTAAGAACGAATATATATATAATATTGAAAACAGTATCATAAGGCAGGTGTGTTAGTTTGTCTGATCGTTCTCTTCTGCATCCCTCCTTGCCAGCTTTTTTGAAACTAACTTTAACTTCAGTACAAAGTTGTGTCTTAATATACAACGATATAAGTAAATAGATACTTTTAAATGTATGATGTGATTAATTAAGTCCACAGAACAATGTACACACAGTGTTATACAGATATACTAAAAAAGTTAATAGATTTTTTGACAAAATCGTACATTGCAGGAAGTCCATATTTTTGTATGTAAAATTAGGATTTCGGTAATCATACAAATTGTAATTATAATAAATCGTTAAATTGATATAAACTTTGTCATATTTTTCTTTTTAAGCAGTGTATTTAAATGTAATGTCATTCAATCAATTTTGACATACTTAGTATAATTGGTGCAATCAAAGTTATTTATAATATTAATCAGATTGTAAAAATTAGTGCCAAAAAAAACGAATTTTAAAAATATTCTTAAAAATGGCATTTCTGAAAATTACGTGCCACGTTTGTCTTACCTTGGTGTTAATTAAATTTATTATAAACACCATTTTTGATATTGAATTTCTAATACTTTTAAATGTTTCAAAAATATTAATTATTATTTACCTAGCAAAAGTTTCAGTAAACTCAGTGTTCGCTAAATTAAAGTATTTGAAAAATTATTTTTTTTTACTTAGCACGGCAAATGACTCCACACCACCTGATGCTAAGTGAAAATGGATTAATTAATTAATTGCAATACCGAGTTAGGCTTTTAGATAAAGGGTCTTGAGATATGGCACTGTATCTATTTTTTCGTCCACAAAATAAAGTTGTGTAACTTATATTTAATAATATTACGATAAAGTTAGTCAAAAAGTACATGAAGTGTGTACAATTGTGCATTAAGTTACCGCACGTATCCTTTAATTTGTAACATCGTTAATTTATTACGTGTAAAGATTATTTTCTAGATAAGTTCAGTTTGTTGATTTTTCCTGCCGTTTAAGAGGAGAGTTTTATTGTATTATTTCAGAATTTTACGTGGATTAAGATGAAGAATATAAGATTTATGTATGTGAATTATGTTGTTTTCTTTGGCTCCCTCACTGACACTAAAACAATATTGTTGTTGATATACGGTACACATACCTCAGGAGTAGATACACTCGCCTGCATACCGACAAACCATAAACTGTAAAATGTCCTCATGAGACTTTGGACTTTATGTCTTAGTTGGTTGAAAATGGATAAGTTACAGTTTTGGATAAGTTGATGTGCAGGCGTGGTGTGTTAAATATATATATCTATACTAATATTATAAAAAGGAAAGCTTTGTATTTTTGTTTGTAACGAATAAACTCAAAAACTACTGGACCGATTTAAAAAAAATATTTCACCATTATAATGCTATATTAGCGCTGAGTAACAGTGTATAGGTATGGTAAAACCACTAAGCTAAGCTAAAACTCTGGAAGCAGAGCACCGCTTCTGAAAAACTCTTCTTTTAAAAGAGTTATAACTACCCACACCGACCCTCACTAATAAAGGCTATATTTATTTGGATAAATCGAAGTTATGAGTTCGAATCTCAATGTTTGTAAATCATATTATTGAAATGTGAATTTTTGTTACCTCTTCGTTACCTCTGGCTGACGAATCATAAAGTCTCAAGAGCTATAAAATTATAAACTTCAATTTTACAAAGAAACAATTAAAAAAAAAACTTGATCACGAGACGCTGGCGAAGTCATAGACGGCCTTGTATTTAAATGTTTTGGTGACGAACAAAATAAATTGTGTCTTAAAACATCTAGCCAAAGATATTCTGTAACATTTGGTGATGACACAAAAAAATATTTATTTTGCGAGTTCTGGAACAACATTAGTAAAAAGAAATGAATTCCTTACAGTGCCCTACACAATCATATAGAACAATGAAGCAATGAAAAACCAGTTCAATCGAAAATACCATCATCCAATGTGGTTTTCTAATCTAGGAAGCCATTATGAGAAATCAAGACCAACGCAGCCTAATTGTTTTTCCACAAGCACCGGACAATGTTAATAAAAACAAACAAAGATACCAACTACTCGTAGCATGTGGGCCATAAAGATAATATAATTGCCACAGTTTTGTAATTGCACGGCAAATGTCATTATGTTATTTGCGAATATAAATAACTGGTTATGTAACGCGGAGGCTCGGCATGACAGCGACACGTTGCCACACCAGAGCCTCCATGAGAGTAGAGGCACAAACAAGGAGACTGCAGGAGGTTAGCTTCGTACAAACGCCCTCGAGCAACGCTCATATAGACCAACTCTCACGGACAAGAAATCTCGCAACAACTGCGACCGGAATGTTCCGAGTTATTCCATGATCCGTGTCCGTGAGAGGGTCAAAGTGTGCGCTGCTCGTATTAAGGTTACCTACTGGGTCTTCTCATTTTGTGGTAAAGTCTGCTGCGTGCGACACATGTGACTTGCGGCGGTCAAGTGCGAACTACACACTGCATACAGGGTCCCGTACATGAAGTACTTTCCAACAGATTTTTCTTTATATTTACTGGTGGTTTGATCTCATTCGAAGTTAAGTGATGATAAGGCCAATCATGGAAGCGCACTTAACCCGGGATCCTCAACTAATGAGACACTGGCTATTTTATCTCTAGCTGCCGGAACAGAACAATGCTACATACAATGATGTTATGGTGACATATTGAGATAAGATGGTGGTAGCTAGCCAGGCGGACAAACAAGCCCTACCACCAACCAAATCGAGTACACAAACATGTACCCCCCGCTGGGAATCCAATACGGGACCTCTGGGTCTAAACCGGTGGTCTTAACCACTAGACCACTAAAACTAAAAGCAGAAAAGATGTAAGATAAGATATAAAGGATTGAAACTAAAAAGAGAAAAGGGAAGAAAAATAAACAGACAGAAAGGCAAGAACATTCAACCTCAACATTAAAAAAATAGCAAACCGCTTTTGTTTAGATTCTATGTAGAAAAATCAACATGCAAAGATTTGACAATTCAAAATGATGCTGTTATGGATTACATTTACACTTCGAAGTGCTAATTATGTTTTAATGTTTAGATAATCATTTCCAAAGTAAAATAGAAGGGGTTGGTGGCTAGAAAAAAAGCGGTAATCACAACACGAACATACAGGACATTCTCTAATTTTTAATCTTAATTAGGCTTAGCTTTGTAATATAGGCTAAATACAAAATTACAAGAGTCTCTTAAACCTTATTTTTTTCAAATTTTACCACAGACAAGATTCAACTCACGCTTGACAATATTCATACAAAGATATGCTGTAAACACGTTAACAGATCAGTCGACAGAACCACAAAGCTACAAGTCCTAATGATCGTTAGGTCGATCAGTGGAACTGGTTTTCGGGCCGGTGCATACAGTCGCGGGAAAACCCGTAGTCGCTACCGAATCACACCACTATCTGTATCTATCATCATTTGTCTCTTAGGACGACACCTCGTCCTCGATTTGTAAACATTCAAAATGGCTGAGTCTTGCTGGCGCTGTCGCATAAAGTCGAAAATACGTAACGCCTGCGACGAGTAAGATGCAAAGTTTTAGTTATCAAAAAATGCAGCTACTGAATTACGAATATTGATGTTATCAATGTATTTGAGTGGTTTCCAAGCATATCAACTAAGTAATTTTGTTGTAATTTCAACAATAGTGATTCTTTGAGGTATTTTCGAAAATAATTATGAACGAGTCAAAATGCTACAATCGTGTATTTGAACTAGCAAATTCAGATAATGGCATGAATTTACCTATCATCAACAATTCAGATTAGTTAGTCACATCAAGCACATTAAGCACTTGAGATAATCAAAACAATTTTAAGCTTATGATCAAAGCAATTAACAAAAGATTAAGACCAAAATACAGTCATGCGTCGTCATAGAGCAGTGCAGCTTCTAGGATGCGGTTTATCCCTTTGGCAGAGAAGGGATGCTACTAGGTGTTTATTTCCTGATAGTCCTCTACTTCTCCGTCAAGTTTGAAATGGAGAGGCAAGAATGTAAGGAGGATCCTATATAACCTGGAGTCACTCCCTGGCCCCGGTTTCTGCGTCAGAATACATTGTACCTAGTTAATAGGTTTAGGTGTAGTGGTAGACTCTAGTCTAGGGTACCTATATAAAATAGGTAAATTAGGCACTCTACTAGCAACATAACCTTCGGTTAGATTATTTAAAAATAATCGGCACAACATCTAATCCAAAAGTCTGTTGTCATAACATCAAAGTTAGATAGGTAGGTACATTGCTGTATTTAAAGTTAGGTATTAGGTAGTCCGTTCACCAGTTTACCATCAGGCGAGTTGAAGGAAAATAGTTTCTTCTTTAAAGAATTAAAAAGGAAGCAGACTTAAGAACATATCAACTAGTTACAAATATACTCGATTCTAAAGTACAGATGATTATTAAGACAGTTCCAACCAACAACGTTGCGCTGAATGGCCCTCTATCGGTGAGCTTGTGAAACAAGTTGTTGATTGAATTGCAAGCATTAGCGGCGTGTCTGCTATTTAAAGAAAAGTATGCTCTCGTTGTTAGTTTAATACAAATTGTAATAGATTTTAGATAGATGGCGCCTTTAATAAAGTTTAGTATGCTCCATGAATACGCTTTTTATATATTTATAAAATTTATACAATACAGTGAAAAAATTAAACGCCCACCCGACCCAGCCAGGAATCGAACCTGGGTCTTCCGCAATCCGGGCGGCTGCACTGACCGCTATGCTACCGGGAAGGCTGACGTAAGCGCTGAATTTTGTCACTGCTTTTTAATTATTATTATTAGCACACAAAAAAACAAAAATTGTTAAATCCGGTTAGATATTTATGTAAACGGTTCAAGAACAGCTTACCTACATTAAATATCTAACAGAAATCTTACTATCTTAATAAACAAGTAATGTTTTGATTATCTTTACCAGTCATTCTAAAAACTATCAATCACGATGTGATTGTTGAAATTTGAATTGAAAACTAACAATCACGATGACTACAGCAATACTGCTGATGACATCGTAATTGTTAGTTTTTAACTGTTAGTCTTTCAGGTTCTTCAAGACGTGATGTTCTCCTGTTTTCACGTATATCTTAAACATTAATGTAAAGAGCTTCTACATGTACAGCGCCTTCCCTAATTGTGTTATGCTGGCGACTATCGTATGGTAACATTATCGTAGCGTACCAATCGCGTCGAGCTTGATACGTCAACATCATCGCATAAAATGAGCTGATGATGATGATGATAATGATTTGAACTCTTCTCATTTGTAGACATGATTCAGTGATGGAATGTCAAATAAATCTCTCACTAGGCACCCAGATGTGCGCCAACTAGGATTTCTCGCAAGAAATACCTTCAGTACCTTAATATCGTACCTTCAGCGTTGGTTACAATAGTACGTTTACCTCAAACCTCTTTCGAATCCACAGTACCACTAGTTATCTTATCTTATCTTATCTTAGTGGGGCCTGCCGAGGTTTCCCTCTCGCAGTAACACCTCGACCCATCGGGATCTTTTGTGCAACCCCATCCTTTCACTCTTCCTCCTCCGCAAAGATAGAGGCCATGAGTTTGGCAACGTCTTTAAGAGCGAAGAGCCTGAAGTCCTCCGGTTTCGGATAGGCCGACCCCAGGAGTCCCATTCTTTTCCTAGCCAGAGAGTCGCAGTCACACAGTAGGTGCTGCATCGACTCCGTTTTCTCTCCACACGCCCTACACAAACTATTTGTTGAAAGGTGCATTCTATGAAGCATTTGTTTTGTGGCATAGTGCCCTGTCAAGGCACCGATGGTTAGTCGGGCCTGCCGTCTACCGCCTCCGCATATGAACTTACTCCGTCCTAAGGCGTTTTCGCCAAGGAAGGATTTGGAGTGTTTCATACCCGGCTGCTCATTCCATTCGATGCCGTGCCTGTTTTCGATGTAATCTTTAAAGGCCTTGTTAATGGTACTTGGTGCAAGTGCCACGAACGGCTCAGGACCAATGAGCTGGGTCTCCGAGCCTTCCCTGGCAAGCGCATCCGCCATCTCGTTACCGTGTACCACTAGTTAGTGGTATTGTGGATGTACAATGTCATACATTAAAACTTTTACCTGATGTAAATTTGTTAACTTAGTTTATTTAATTTTGTTTTTTTACATGTTGTGGTTGTCTTCTATATTTTTGTGTTTATTTGTAATGGAAAGTAACCTGCTATGATAGGGCATTTTTCAATATTTTTGCACTTGCTGAGTTTCTTGCCGTTTCTTCTCAGTAAAAGATCTCCCCCGCCCAGAGTAGACTTACGAACCGATGGCATAATGACATTCACAAGAGCTACTTGTAGCCTAAACTGAATAAATTATTTTGAATTTTGAATCACTTTTTTGTGATTATTATGGATTTTGATCATCACCATCATCATCATTTTATTAATTTAATGTCCCCACTGCTGGGGCAATAGCTTATGGATGGCAACACCACAGGGAGAACGGGTTAACGTGCTATTCGAAGCACGTAGGAGCTCCAGATGAAAAAATTTTAATCAAACAATCAGATGACTGGCTTTTGCGAAAGTTACTTAATTTCAAAAACACAAATGTTGAAAAAATTTCCACGAGCAGGATTTGAACCTGCACCGTTCTGCTCTGCTTCATCCTGCTCGTGGAAATTTTTTAACATTTGTGTTTTTGTAATTTGTTTCGCAGCATAATTTGCGTTAAAATTATATAAACAAAACAAAAACATTTTACTTAATTTCAGCAATTGCAGACTTGAGAAATGCTGACATTCCGGTAGGACAAGCAAACAAGCCATTAGCCATGCAAAAAATGTCTCCTTTTGTGTAGCTTATGAAAAAACAAATACAGATGTTAGGTTTCATTTTTAGACAACCACAATAACAACACATTTACGCACCAGTTTACGAGATATCACACATGAATCATTTGATTGCAGCATATAGAACGAATACGCGAAATATTAAATATTTGACACCATACTTGGTATTTTAAGCCATTTTACAATAAATAATCAACTACCTTCATACTGTTGGTACGTTGACGATTAATTTTCGATAGTAAATATATAGGAATGCCAATGTCTTTATCAGACTGGAATAAAAAAAACGACGGGTTGCACTCCGGGAGTGCCGGCAGAAGTGAAAACTTGAATATTAACGTTGTGCATTTTTGATATTTTGGAATGGTTAGGGAATAATTTTGCACGAATTGCTTCAATTATCAGTATAAAAGTACTATCATTTATGTGGTAGAACACAATATTTATTTATTGCGCTATCGTACACAAACATGACAATTTACATTACATTAAAAAGTTTATCTCTCAGAAAAATCAACACTGATGCACTTCCTCAATTTCCATATTTTAAACACTTTATATACACGAATTTTATGAATACACAGCAGTATGGCCACTACACAGACGGTCGAGCCATCAGCTGTCACCATCCATGGATGCGCGTGGCACGCTGTAACATAAACACACACGAACATTCGCGCAAGCGCCCTGCGCCGCCTAAACGAAACAGCAGGCATACATTTTCGCCGCGCCGTAGAAAGAGAGGGGGAAACTTCCTCTCCTACGCCGCGCCGGCTGTCTATTCTCCATCCGTCTTACGAATTTTCGATCAGGACACGTGACCTGACGCGAACTTAACATTTTTTACCCATTACAAAAAAAGTGTACAACGCCGCTAAAGAAGTTTTCACTTCAAAAATATATATTTGCATTGAAATCGAAATTTTATATAAACTACTTAAAAGATGATTACTGTTTCAGATGAGACTCGAACCAACTACCTCTCGCTTTTCCTAATGCTAAGCAGCGGAACAACCCGACGGCGTCTTAGAGGCGCCCTCGGGTTGTTCCGCTCCTGATCCCCTCGGAGAATCTAGTAGTCTAATCTCTAATCTAAAAGTCTAATCTAGCCATCACACACTAGTGCGTGTCCCAGAGGGCACAGGGACACGCACTAGTGTGTGATGCCGTTACCTCTAGATAACCTCTGACGGTGCTTCGTTTCACTCGGCGTGAACCCTTTAAGGTTCTCGCCACCCGCTACAGTATAGGAAAAACGCAATCTAGCGGGATTTAATTGAAAATATCAATATCTATTCATTGAAGAAACAGTATTGCCTGTTTGTACCTAAGACTCTACTTGTCACTTCTGCATTTAAGGATATTTTGTGGGTAACTCAAAATAAAAAAAAAACGTTAAAGTGGGTAGACAATATTCGTCGTACATTTACATTTCAAGCGATATTAATAAAGCATCAATTGTTATTACGATTTCAGATTACTTAAAGACACAAGATAGTTTTTTGGGTTATTGTCGAATTGTGTATATCTTTGAGGTAAGTTCAAGTATATTTTTTGGAACTAATAATGAAACTGTGATTAAATAACATCATTTCAAAGCAGAGGTAAAAATTTTTTTTTTTGTGTGGATTTGTAAACAAAGTTGTGCATATATTAAAACGCCCGTATTATCCTGTAATTATTTTTTGGTTTATTTAATAGTACAGTTCTTTTTCTGAATGCCTACCGAAATAACAAAAAAACAAATTTTCGATATTTAGACTGTGCTTGCAAAATGAGCGATTTAATGCTATTTTTGCGTTTGTAAAAGATAAATACCTAAGTTTAAAAGATAAATACTTAAGTTTTCTGAAGATGCTGTGAAGGAAATCAAGGACTTTTTAAGAAAGTTGTGCAGCAACTTTGAGGGAAAATGGGCAGCAATCGGTAGACATCGTGAACGCTTTTTAAACAAAAATATAACATTGTTCAATGGATACATTAACTTGCCAGATAGTGTTTTGCGAGATGTACCGTTTTCATCTAGCAAGTCATTCACCAGGAACACCACAAAGATGTTTTATGGAATGTAGCGATAAAACAAAAAAGCGCAAGGTTCAAAATCTTTAACAATCCCCCTAGCCCTGAAGAGATTATAATTGCGACTGAATGTAATCTTTGAAATTATGGTAAAAGAGATTCTGCTGCTATCGTAAGTGAACTTTCAATGATTTCACCAAGAGAGGTACTGTCATAAAACACGTACGTAAGAAAATTGGTAGTGAAATCGATTCGGTGACTTTATCTGCCGATGAAGCTTTAAGCATGATAATAGATGGTGGTTTATCAAGAGTACCCTAAACCGAAGAGCATGTATGAAGGGAATAATGAAAGTGGACGAAGCGAAACAAGTATGTAAGGATCGTAGCAAGTGGAAAGAAGTGGTCTCTGCCTACCCCTACGGGAAAGAGGCGTGATTATATGTATGTATGTATGTATTTATCAACAAATCAATAACCTGGTGATACGACAAAGAGTAAATAAACTTGCAAAAAAGCTATTACCATTTTACGATTAAATAAAAGAGGCCAAGATTAATAATGATATCCTCCCGGAAAAGCCGTAACAGAATCAGAATCAGTCCTAGTATCATAGTATCCATCGTTTGTAAATGTACTAAAAATGGCTTAAATTGCAACACTGTAATTTTGACAAGTGTTAGTAATGGCGCGTGTTTCCAACGCCAAATGTTAGTTTGTAACAATACATGCAAAATAAAACGCTTTACCATTGCTCAATGCCGTTCAATTGTTCAGTTGTTCAACAGAAATAACAATTCTGTAAGAACCGTGTATCGACTTTTGCGGGAAGATTATTGTCCTACTGAACGAACAATTCGCTAGATAGTGAGAAAATTTGAGAAAACTGGAAGCATTGGAGATAGGGTAAGCCGTTTACATCATCGTAGCGTACGTTCAGCTGAGAATATTGCTGCTGCGATTCGTCGGCGTTCGTAAAGTTTGGGCCTTTCCTATAGCTCCCTTTGGCGCATTTTGAATAAAGACTTGCACCTTCACCCGTATAAAATTCTTTTAACACAAAAATTGAAGCCCAGTGATCATGGTCAGTGAAGAATTTACGCAGAATGGGTATTAGAGCAGCAGGAAATCGATTCTGATTCTTCAATTCTTCAATTCTGATTCAAAGAAAATTTACTTCTCTGATGACGCCCATTTTACATTCTTTGGGTATGTTAATAAACAAAATTGCCGCATATGGGGTGAGGAGAATCCTCACGTGATACAGGAGATTCCATTGCATGCCCAAAAAGTAACTGTGTGGTGCGCACTGTGGTCCGGCGCCATAATAGGGCCTTACTTTTCTATAGGCGCATGATAACCGAATTTTTTTTTGAACGAAATCGAAGATATGTGGAAGACATGTGGATTCAGCAAGACGGCGTCACTTGCCACACAGCGCGTGCAACGTTAGATGTTTTGCGTGAAACGTTCAGAGGTCACATTATTTCACGTTACGGTGACGTAAACTGGCCGCGAAAATCATGCGATTTAATGCCGTTGGATTTTCTTTATGGGGTTTTGTTAAGAGTCGTGTCTATACCAACACACATGCTACGTTGGAGCACCTAAAAATTAACATCCGCCGAGTTAACCCCTAGATTGCGGAGATAACCCCGAAACTTGCGAAAAAGTCATTAAAAATTACTTGGAAAGAATCAACTGCTGCAGAAAGTCCAGAGGCGGCCATTTGCCGCACATCATTTGAAGTAAAGGTGTTGGTCAAACTTTATCTAGAGTATCGCTACGGCACTCGTACGAGTTACCCGTGAGTTAGTAGGCAGCAAGTTGAATAGCCAAATATTTGTTTACGTTGTGCGCGCCGATCTCTTTTGTTCCGAAACCGGTTTGCTACCTGGCGATCGGTGGCGGGCCGCTCGCTAATAGCGATGCGCTTTGATGTCATTAAATACAATGAATGCATTTGAAGACGGAAACAAATCTAACTCAGTATATAGCGATGATTGTTTGAGTGAACAAGAAATAAGTGTGAAAAGTAGTATGGGAAGCAAAGGAAATCTCTTACAGATGGAGGAAAGCATGAAGGAGTCGTTTAGACCTATAAAAAGAGGAAGAGAAGAAGACGAGCAGGGGTGGATAGAAATTAAATCAAAAGAAAAGAAAACCAAAAACATAAATATTTAATTATACATTACGTCTAATGAAAAAATGCCTAAAGTATTTGCTTTGGCTAAAATATTTAAGTCCCTCGGGTTAAATAATATCGAGAGAGTTAAATTTGTCACGCCCTACAAAGTCAGGGTGGACTTTAGCGACGAGGAAAGCGCATATAAGTTGAAATCAAGCCAGGAGCTGGTAAAAAGGGAATGGAGATGTAATCGAGCTATGGAGACAACAAAGTCTTTTAGCGTGATAAGAAATGTCGACATAGGTATGGATGAAAATGAAATAATAAAATGTATTACGTGTACTGGTGATATGGAGATTCTCGCTGTTTATCGTCTCAAGCGTCGCAGTCAAGATAGAAACGAATGGAAGACATCTGAATCGGTTCGTGTATGTTTCAAGGGAGCATCTCTTCCCAGCTACGTTACAGTGGACGGGTTACGCATAAAGTGGAACCCTACGTATTCCCAGTCTCGCAATGCGCCAAATGTTGGAAGCTTGGTCACACTACGAATAAGTGCCCTACTAATAAAGTTATTTGCCCAAAATGCAGCGGTGAGCACGCAAATTGTGAGGTCAAAACCTTTTTATGCGTCAATTGCAAAGGCAGCCATATGTCACTAGATAAATCTTGACCAGCGTTTAGAAAAGAAAAAAACATAAGGGATATCATGGCGCAGTTCAATTGCACATACAGGCGCGCACTTACCATGTACGTTACACCAGCCCCATCTGAGCTAGGGACCAAGGAACCAAAATCAAAGCCGTATAACGAGAAAATAGTAGCCCCAGACTTTAGATTACCAGCCAATCCACTTTCAACAGATTCTCCCACATTCGCAGAAGTGACTAAAACAAAAGCTTTGATTCATGAAGATAAAAAAAAACGTACCCGATTTTCAACGCACAAGTCACCAAGAGCTTCGTCGCCGTGTTTTTGGAATGAAGAAATGGAGGTTAACATTCCACTTGAACCTAATCTCGAATGCACAAAAAAAGTTTCACCGGAAGAAACGGAAGAGAAGACCGTTCATTTCAGTGAACTATTGAAGAGGTTGAAAGAAGTTGTATTTTTAAAGGGTTTATCATTTAAATCAAAAGTGAAGTTGGGCGTTAAATACTGTGTTGAATGGATGATCCTTGTAGTTGCAAACTTTATTCCAAACTGGCCGATGTTGCAGACGTTCTTGGACTTTATATCTGTTAATAGGTGATACGCCAGAAAATATTATAACGCTTAACATAATACAATGGAATGCTCAAAGTTTAAAACCCAAATTACTGGCATTAGAACAGTTCTTATCCCAAGAAAACATCCACATTGTTGCTGTTAGTGAAACGTGGCTTGACCCAGACACTCACATTAAGGTAAATGGATACAATATTTATCGGTTGGAGATATGGACGATACATATGGTGGCGTCGCAATTTTAGTACACAGTTCTATTAAATCAAATAAGCTAAAATGTCCCGCAATCAACCCCGGTATTGAAACTATAGGTATCCAAGTATTTAATTGTAGTCAAATTAGAAATATCATATCAGTGTATTGTGCACCTACTATTCGTACTAGTCAACGGGACTGGGACGTACTATTCAACCGGCTTAACAAAAAATCTTTAATAGTAGGTGATTATAATGGGCACCACTCTAACTGGTCCTGTAAGACTGATCAGAGAGGTTCATACATATTTGATGCTCTTATCGATAATAATTTCATAACATTAAAAAATGGTTGTCCTACTCGTGTAAAGCTAGTAAACAACCTTACAGCAATCTGCTCCCGATATTACTTGTGTTACGTCAGATATAGCTTTAAAATTTAACTGGTCCATATTAAACGAGACCTTAGGAAGTGGACCGAAGTGACCTTAGGATAAAAACATCCTCAGTTTTTAATGCGGTTTCTAAATTTTACTATAAAAAGAAGGATCGAACAGGCTGACTGGGCAATGTACAAAAGTGAGCTGGAAACTACCTTTAAGAACTTTTCATTTGCAGATAATCCACAACTCTTATACAATCGATTTATTGATTACATAAATGTTGCGGCAAACCGCTACATTCCATATACTAAATGAACCCAAACCTAAACACAAAATTTTCTCCCAAACCCTATTGGAACCCATCTATATCGAAGGCTATCGCAGAACGCCGTCTTTCACTATCAAAATTCCGGCGCAACCCTACTCCTAATAACTTAATAGTATTACAAAATAAAATAAGTGCTACTCAAAGACTTATACGTGACGAAAGAAACAAGTCTTGGCAAAAGTTTTGTTCATCATTAGATGCCTCTATAACTCAAAGTGAATTATGGCCGAAAATGAAATGGTTTAAAGGCCAAAAGGGACCCAGATATTACACTAGCGAAGACATTGCCGGTCAGCTTCTTCGAAGTTTGACTCCCGATTATGCTTGTTCGAATGAGCCACTTTTTGTATCTAAAAACGCTGAATTAGAGGCCCCAATTTTAAGACACGAGTTGGACCATTGCATGCGACATAAAGACAGCTCCCCGGGTAGCGACAATATATCATATTCGATGATAACAAACCTTCCTACCAACGGTAAGGACATTTTAACGGTTCCATTTAACGAATTTAATAAAACTGGATTTGTCCCATCCGAATGGCGCAATATTAATATTATACCAATACCAAAGCCAGGGCTCGACATTCAGTCTCCCTCCTCCCTTCGACCGATCTCTATGATTTCGTGTCTTTGTAAAATATTTCACAACGTATTAATCAAAAGATTAGAATGGTTTGTCGAAAAAAATAGATCACTGGCTAGTGGCACTACTGGCTTCAGGAGAGGTCACTCAACATTAGACAATTTAACCAGATTAGCGTCCAATATCCAAACGGGGTTTCTGCAACGAAAATTCACACTGGCATGCTTTATAGATATTGACAACGCTTATAATTATGTTGATGTTTCGTTTTTGTTAGAGACTTTAGACAAAATCGGGGTAGGCACACAAATGTGGCAATATCTATGGAACTTTTTGAAGGAGAGAAAACTCAAAATTCAATTTGATAAATATTCTATCTGCCGAAATACACAGCGAGGGCTAGCTCAAGGTGACCCATTTTCCCCTTTTCTTTTTAACATCGTAACTCATAATGTTTGCAAAGACATTAAAAACATTAACATCTATATGCAGATGACTTTGTGCTATATATAAGTGGTAAAAGTTCAGAAAAAGCTTGTCAAAAATTACAGACAGCAGTAAACAAATTGGCAGCTATCCTCACTAAGATCGGTCTTAGTGTATCTTCATCTAAAAGTAAAATATGCATTTTTAGGAGAACTTTTATTAGAGACCCTATAAACATTTCTATGGACGGTACTTCTTTAGAAGTGGTAGACAATTTCAAATATCTGGGGCTTTGGTTTGATAAGTCGCTATGTTGGGCTAAACATGTCAATGAACTTAGAGAAAGGACGTCTAAAGTATTGAACGTTTTTAAAGTTTTAGCTGGATCTAGTTGGGGAATGCACCCTCGAAATCTAAAAAGCTTTATATAACTTGTATTCGCAGTAAATTAGATTATGCGTGCTGTATCTACGGAGATAGTGCCAAAACACACCTAAGTAAATTAGACAGGGTACAAAACCAGTGCTTACGTGTAACGGGAGGCTTTATACGAAGTACAGCCATTCATGTTATGGAATGTGAGCTGCATATTCAACCTCTAAGGATACGTAGATACTATCTTGCTGGTAAATATTGGTTAAAGAAAAAATCATACACTGAAAGTGAAGTAATTAAGGCATTAAGCAAGTTAAGCGTACAGTGTCAAAATTCATCAGGGAGACGCAGAGCAAAACCACTTCTAGTAACTATCCATGAACAATACAAAGAGCTGCCAATACGTTCTAGCTCTCAAATAGACATGTTTTCGTTAGATAAATGGGTGAGCAGTGTGGATGTTTCCAATGTACATACAAGCATTAATGTTATAAAAAACGCCAAAAATAGCTATGATTTAACTTTAATTAGAACTTTATGTGATGAGTTTATACTACATAATTATTCAAACTTTTACAAGGTCTACACAGATGGTTCTAAGGAAAGCGATAGTTCAGGGTTGGCCATTTTCGATCCTCAAACGGGCACTTACGTTAAAAAGAAAATAACAACTACCATTTCCATCATGTACGCCGAGCTTATAGCCATTGCAGAAGCACTTGCTTATATTGGCTCCCTAGTGGCGGGCAACTATGTTATTTTAACAGATTCGAAAAGTGCTCTTCAGCACATAGCTCAACTTCCAAAAAAACTAAAAGGGACACCAATAGCATACCGAATTTTGGAGTTGCTTGCAGAATCAAGCGCTAGAAAAATACTAATTACACTGCAATGGATACCATCTCATGTGGGGATAACCGGAAACGAATATGCTGATCGGCTGGCTCGAGAAGCACTTACTGACGGGACACTTATGGACTGGTTGCCTTACCACAGCGACCTCTTATCTATTATTAGAGAAAAATGTAGACAGAATTGTAGAGAGTTCTTTGACGAAAGATCGTTGAGCAAAGGAATCTGGTACAAAACCATACAACCCTGTATTGGGAGAGCGCTGTGGTTTGAGGGATTGGACATGACCAGGTCTTATATAGTTACAATGATGAGGCTTCTATCTGGACACATTCCATTGAATAGATTTGCCCACCTCATGGGTAAAACAAATTCACCTAATTGTACAGAGTGCAATGTGGTGGAAGATGTACATCACATATTGATGGAGTGCGTCCGAATCGAAGCCGAGAGATTAGAATTTATAAATAAATATAATTTAGATATGTACATGATTGGAAACTATAATAGCATTTTAGCGTTTCCATTATCAGGGAAAGCTAGAATGTTAGTAGAAATTATAAAAAAATGTATAAGGCGTAGAAGTTAATTATAGATTTAAGTGTCCTTCGAGGGTGACATAATCAATGTGATTAAAACCTCGGTAAAAAAATTAAAGAATAAAAAAAAAAACTTTATCTAAAACTTCGCCTCATATATTCAGGGTAAGTAGCTAAAGCACTCGTTAGGAAATCAGAAATCTAAAAAGAAACTTTACGGTTAACGATACATACCGTCTGTATCTTTAATCTGTTTCTTGAGTAAGTCAATCATCTAGCTACCCACTTCCACCATGAAAGGCACCATCAGCCGTATCTTAGAGCTAGTGAAAGCTGGACTCAGAGTTGACCGCATGTCCTTCCATTCTTGACCTAAAATAATTACTTTACGTTACGTTTATTAGATACATATAACTCTAACTGTAGACGGCTTCACCGTGCACCTAATACTAATTTATTAACATAATTAAACATTTATACCTACACATCTAAATACTATGCCATGTATTGAACCTAACTAATTACTAAATATAACAATATTACTAAAATAAAATATACATAAAATATAACTCGATTCTAAAGTACTTACAGATGACTATTAATATAAAAGACAGTTCCAACCAACAACGTTGCGTTGAATGTTTGTCAATAGATTGTCAATCCCAAATTTACCACAATTTATGTAACCGGAATCTAACAATCATAATAAACAAGCAATATTTTAATATTTTTTAGCGGTAGTTATATTATACGAGTACTGCTGTGGTCATCATAATTGTTAGTTCTAAACTGATAAAAAAGTCTTTCAGGTTCCTCAAGACGTGATGTTTTTCTGTTTTCTCGTATATCTTCAAACATCTAAGTAAAAAGCTTCTGCATGCAGCGCCTTCTCTAAAAGCCGTTGCGTCATGGTGGCGACTAGCCAGAGCGTATCATCGTAACGTACCATTCGCGTCGAGCTTGATACGTCAACATCATAGCGGCGAGCGGCTTGACTCACTTAGTTCTGACCATGCGAATGCTCGCATCGAACATGTTACGTTACGGCTTACGGTTATTTGTGCTGCAAGCAGAGATGTAACTTATCTAAGGTACAAGTATCTGAATTACAGAAACAAGATATAAAATACGTATTATCTATAAAACTTTTTTCGTATCTTGTATTTAAATATCTTTTGTTTGGTATATTAGTATTTTGTAGATACTATGTTTGCTAAAATACTTTTAGTAATAGATAACCAACCACCTCTTGCTTTTTCTAATGCTTAGCAGCGGAACAACCCGACGGCGTCTTTAGAGGCGCCCTCGGGTTGCTCCGCTCCTGATCCCCTCGGAGAATCTAGTAGTCTAATCTCTAATCTAAAAGTCTAATCTAGGCATCACACACTAGTGCGTGCCCCAGGGCACGGGGATGCCGTTACCTCTACAAAACCTCTGACAGTGCTTCGTTTCACTCGGCTTGAACCCTTAAATTCAAATTCAAATTCAAAAATCATTTATTCAGTTTAGGCTACAAATAGCTCTTGTAAATGTCACTATGCCATCGGTTCGTAAGTTTACTCTGGGCGGGAGATCTTGTACTGAGAAGAACCGGCAAGAAACTAAGCAAGTGTCCAGCTCTTTTCTTCCTTATAGCGTCAAAAATATTGGAAAATGCCCTATTTTAGCAGGACACTTTTCATCACAAATAAACACATAAAAATAAAAAAAAATATAGAAGACAACCACATGTAAAAAAAAAACAAAATTAAAAATCTAAATTAACAAATTTACCACAGGTAAAAGTTCCAATTTCCACAATGTCATACAGTACCACTACAGTACTCTAATAAAAGTCAAATTTTTTTAAGAAAAACAAAGTCAAATTATAGTAAGTAATATTAAAAATAAGATAAGTATGCAAAAGCAGACCAGCCTCCACAGGCTGCATCCGTTCACGAGTATGACATATGAATCAGCCATCGCTTCGCTCAACCATATTTTAGGGAACGTAACGACCCAACGCACACGCCACCACTGCAGAGACAATAAAGAGAGCATGACACACTCAAGATACTCTAAATAAAAGCCTAATGATCTTTTTAACGCAATGCTGTTTGTTAACTGTAGAACACTGCTGATAAAGGCTATGATATCAGTTTAAAAATCATATAAATTAATATTCTTTGACTGTATAATAAATAATCTTTTATAATATAAAAGTGTAACTACTGACAATGTGAAGTAACATGTGCAGGCGAGTTTTTATAAACATAAATGATATTTTCATAAATATACTGTGAAGCTACAGTTAAAATATTTATCTGCTTAAATAACTCTCTCAGCGTATCACGGGGCTTAAGGCTATAAATAGCTCGAATGGCTCTTTTCTGTAACACAAAAATGGTTTTAATGTCAGCCGCTGAGCCCCACAATAAAATACCATATGACATGACGCTGTGAAAGTAACTAAAGTAAACCAATCTTGCCGTTTCTACATCAGTAAGTGACTTTATTTTTCTAACCGCATAGGCAGCTGAGCTAAGTCTTCCTGCCAGGGCAGAAATATGAGAACCCCATTGTAATTTGTGATCCAAGGTAAAACCCAGGAAAACTGTCGAGTTAACTATTTCAACTATTTCATCGTTCATAGTGATACTGGTATTAACCTGCTTCACATTGGGCATCGTGAATTTAACACATTTAGTTTTTTTTGCATTAAGCAGCAGATTATTAGTGGTAAACCAATGTAATATTTGAGAGAGAGTATTACTTACGTCGTCAAATATTGCTCTATGTCTATCAATTTTAAAAATCAATGAGGTGTCATCAGCAAATAATACTATCTCACAAAGATCTTCGGTGTAGTAAGGTAGATCATTTACATAAATGAGAAATAAAAGAGGTCCTAATATTGAACCCTGGGGCACCCCCATAAGTAACGGAGCGCCAAAAGAATCGGTACCGTTAATATTAACTTTTGAACTTTGCCAGTGAGGTATGATTTCAATAAGGTAAGTGAGTTGTCTGAGACACCATAATGTTCCATTTTTAACAATAAAGTCTCGTGATCGACACAGTCGAAAGCTTTCGATAAATCACAAAAGATACCTATCGCATCCTGTTTCTGCTCCCATGCATCGAAAATATGCTTGATGAGTGCAACTCCCGCGTCGGTTGTATTTCTTATTTGTACCTTTAGTAAAACCGAATTGTTTGTTATGAAGTAACTGGTTATCTGTAAAATGTGACAGTAATTGAATAAAAATAACTTTTTCAAAAATTTTACTAAGAGCCGGTAGTATGGATATAGGCCGAAAATTAGATGGGTCACTTTTATCCTGTTTTAAATAACGGTATAATTTTACTGTGCTTCATTAAGTCTGGAAATACACCTTCATCAACGCATTTATTAAATATTATTGCTAAATTAGACGCGATAGAAGATATTATAGATTTTTATATATCAGTGGAGATACCCCAAAGATCCTCAGTCTTTTTTATATTAAGTTGTCTAAAAGCTTTTATTATTATATCAGAATCAATATAGTGAACATTAAATGGAATATTACATATTTTTACACTCGACAAAACAAAAATAAAAAAATTAAACATGCTGAACATGGGTTTCCTTGTCTTATTTTTCAAGTACAATTTATTACGCTGTGCGAAAGCGTATTGTTTCACAATGTTCTGAGTATTGCACCATGCAAGTAGCGAAGAAACATTTTTACTAATAATGATGAAACATTATTTTTAATAATATTAAAGGACTATAAATGCAAAAATTACAGTTTAATCAATTGTATCTTGATTACTTGTAAAAAAAAATTATTTGTGTGTTCGAAGTGGATTACCTAGACAATGATGAAACATCGCTGGTGTATAGCGTAAGATATATTACATACAAGAAATTGACTAATTTCTTATATTTGCGTTGTTAGCGAAATTGAAAATGGAAGTGCCGTTGCCCGAATTGCATAAAGGTCGTAGGTTTGAGTCCCATCTGTGAAACAACCTAATTGGCTTATTTAAATACTTACACAGAGGCAAGCGCTTGCTTGATATCCGGTGATCCTGGGTTCATTGTCCGGATGGGCATGATTTTTCGTATTTTTTGTGATCATAAAACTGCATTTAGAGAGCGTGGTGGTTTTAAGCCAACACCCACAAATTGTAGTGATGACTTGATTTCAATGATAGAGACCTTTTGCCCTGCTGGCTGTATAAATATTAACTTTACAAGAAGTTACGCTGATTCTAAGTATACCTTTTCATTGTCAAGTCCTAAATCAACATTTGCTAGAAGAATTGTGTCGCTTAATTATGTAAGTATAAGTTAATGATGTAATTTAAGGGACGATGGGGCAACATATCCGATTGGATAAGTATGGACCATTTTCAAAAAGGATATAAAAGAACCTATCTATTTTTCAATAAGATATCACAAGTATTGTTTGGTCATTTTAATATAATTTTCCTTGTACGACATAATAACGTATAAAAATAATGTTTTGATAGCGCGTGCGCAGAGCTCGCTCGGCCACCGGTGCGAGCGCACGGAACCGGTTTTCTTACGATATTTACGTTTCCGGGTCAGTGTTTGATTTAATTAATTGAGTAAGTTTTTATTTGTATTTTTGTTTATTTTGAATCGTTATTGATGAGACGTACATTATTTTGTGCTGTTATAATAAAGATCATCATAATTTTAATGTCCACTGCTGAGCTTGTATGTCCCCACCCAAAGAATAGCACAAAGAACTCACCACTCTGGTCCAAAGCTGATTGGTTGTTGTTGAGTGTGCTCCGTGCTTCGGAAGACATTGTGCATTAGCAGTCATTATCAATCACCATCCGTACTGGGCCCGCGTGGTGGTTATTGGTCCGTTTTCTCTATCCATCCATAGGGAAGGCTCCAGCTTGGAGACATTAAAAAATCTGGTGGTGGTGATGGGACGTAGGCTTTGGCATCTGCCATTATGCAATAAGAGCACCGGGCTTTACATTCTTTCGGAGGCATGGAGGAGGCCAAGATATTTTACTGCGGTCACCAATCCGTTGACCAGGCGTTGCGGAAGTGACATGTACGATGACAATCGAACGTGACATGTTGTGTCTGCTAAAGTATGATTAATGTTTCCATTGGATTTTATTCTGTCGTTTCGAACCCTAGCATAGAAGTGATATCCCCTAGGTGTGGTCACAGGAAGTCTGAGCTGATGGTCAATCATAACTACTTTGTAACTTGCATACCGTCAATTGTTTTTGTCGAGTTCTATCTGTTTTAAATGCATTTGAATATCAGTGATTGTTATCTGTTTTGTTGTCTTAATAAATAAATTTCAATAAAAACAGAATACAACGAAACGATTATAATTTTAAAGCAGTCATAGCGGATTCTAAAAAAAAACTTTCATTTTAATGTGTATTAGTGTTCGCGTACAGGAAGCCATATAATATAGTGATTTATGTGTTAACAGCACATTAATTAATTTAAAAAAAATATATGATTTAGGCAGTCTTTGAATATGATAAGTGTTATTAATCAATTTACCTTACCTTATCTTGTCTTATCAAAGGATCGAGTGTTTATATTGTGATTATTATTATACAGTGCCTTCGTTGTTGTCACCTTAAACCTTTACACAGTCTCATATCAAGTAACTAAAGCCAAGAGTCAATAACTGTCGGCTACGTTTCTATTACGTTTCTATTCTTCATTTGCAAAGTGGAAGCGCTAGATATTTATCGTCATTTACGTGTGTATATACTTGTATGTATAAATATATACGTACATATTTTTGTATAACTTATAATAATGATATGAAAATTTTTACTTAAATAAAATATAAGCTGTTCTCAGATAGACAAACGGTAACTAAGCTGTCAAGTAGGTACCTGGGCGTAAAAAAAAATTTAATTAGTTTGTAAATAGATAGATAAAATCTTTATTTGGACACTATAAACACACATATAAAATCTTAGGAAGCCAAATGGTTACCCGTAAGAATGAAATAAAAAAAGAATTTTAAGCTAAACAGATCATTATGGACCCGACTAACTTACTTCTCTATATAAATAAAACCGGTCAAGTGCGTGTCGAGTCACGCGCAGTGTAGGGTTCCGTAGCCCATCTCAATAATGAGGACTCTGAGAAGAGGGCTTTAATGAACATTTATTTAACGATGGCTCATATATTTAAATGTAGATACTACCGGTTTCACACACATGACAACGTTGTTTATGTAGTTCCCAATGAGGAATTTGTGCTGGGCCAAGTACATTTTATAAGTTGGTCGACTGTTACTGGTAAACTTATAAAGCCTACTTAGCTGTGATAGTTTTCCTTTTAATTTCGTCATATATACAACTACCGTCAATTTTTTCACGTATCCGAAAAAAAAACATTTGTCTAGTAGGGGGGGGGGGGACACAATTGACTCTAACAAAATTTTGCATTTTAAAGCTTGTTAGTACAGAAGAAAATTAAAAGAAAAAAAATATTTATACTAAAAAGCGACCAAAACAAAATCCAAAGTCCAATACAAAATGTTCCTAGACGTGAAACATTTGATGTATTTGTTTGTTTTGTTGTCATAGAAACTGTCAAAGCGGTACGAAGTCCGCCGGGTCAGCTAGTCCTACTATATCCTAGTAATATTATAAACGCGAAAGTTTGTAAGTATGGATGGATGTTTGTTACTCTTTCACGTAAAAACTACTGAATGGATTTTAATGAAACTTTCCTCATATACAGACCATGACCCAGACCAGCATATAGGATACTTGTTTTTTCTACTGTAGTCTTCGCGAACGAAGTCGCGGGCAACAAATAGTAGATAATAAATTTTCAAGAAACACGTGCAGCGAGAGGACTTACAAGGCCCCAGCCCACCAAATCTTGGATAGGGAATACAGGTGTTAGGTTATGTTAGGTTTATGTAACGGTGTAGCTGTGAAAAAATGTGTAAGGTATAAATTTGAGGCATTTTCGGCCGACATTCAAACATGAGAATCGTTTTGCTTTATCACAATAATGATTACTTAAAGAGATAATGTGCGCCGTATCTTCCTATTGTCAAGGGTAACGAACGATTAGTCCGTACCTAGGTATTTATCGAACTTTGCGTAGGTATGATGTGTATATACATAATTATAGCATTTAATCTTTCTTTTTTTATTGAACAAATACACTTATTTAAGTACCTGTGTAATTACTTATTATGGTTTGATGTTATCTCTGCATAAATGAGTAAATAAAGTCTTTTAAAGTGCAATTAGTAAAAGTGCAGTTTATTTACTTTTCTATATTTCACGTATTTGGTACTTAACTCGCTTTTAACGTAGGTAGTACGGGTCTGTGGTGATTAAATTTGCTTAAATAGAAAGTAAAGCCTCTGTCAGTAGCTCAAGATCACGCGATATACACGAGTACCTCTGACAAACTGAGACGACAATTAACAATGAAAAATACTTAGTACTTATGTTTTTATTTAAAACATGTGTTTACATTGTCGCTATTAAACCTATTTGCAACTGTCTTCAAAAGAAGGTGGAGGTTCTCAATTCGTTTGTATATAATTAGGATTTTGTAATTTCGCGCATAATATATATATTTTATTTTATTTATTTATCTAGTACAGCCACATGCTACATATTAAACATTTCATCAGAGTAACAAAACTAGTTTAGTTTAGTTTAGCAAAATAACGGCGTATATTATTATATAATATCTCCGGTATCTAAATTATTTGTTTACTTTGAAGTATGGTTGAAATGAAACAACTTTTACGGATCAGCTCGCGTTTATTTTATAGATTAGTTTTCAATTAATGTTTTTTATGGCGTTTCGAACCCTTTGCAGGGTCCGGAAATAAACGCGAGTAGATCCGTAAAATTTGTTTCATTTCAATGTGTAGTATTCGCGTAAACTTTAGAAAACAATATTTGAAGTATGGTTTCAGGTGCTAAGATATCATCGCTCGCCCACAACAACATGTCCCGCAAAAAACACGCTGACTCTGGGAAAATGTTTAAAAAAATACAAAATCAAGGAACTTTTGTGTAGCGGATCTACAGACATCGATCAAATACACCAGGGATATTGTGAAAGGCAAAGGCAAAGTCCTAGAATACAAAAATATCTTTTCGCTGAAATTTCTTGTTCAAGTGTGGAAATGATATATCTGTTGGTTGATATTAACATTGCGATTTGGAAACAAAGTTTAAGCTTTAAATTATATAAATATACCCTTTAAAGTAACTGTTTACTGTAAATAAACTTACCGAAATAGATAATCTGCTAGAAATTATAAGTTGCTAAAATGATCTTATAACTTATACCTGGTAGGTATAAGTTTTCACATTTGTTTTACGGTGGTCCCTAAAGGTATTATATTCTGTTATATTATAAACAGTAATGTTTGTCTGTATTACCGACTGACAGCTGTTGATAATATGTTTACATAAACTTGGAATACACTTGAGTTATACCTAGACTATAATACGATAGCACCTAATAATCACAGATAACAATTATGGTATTTATATGCTGATAAAAGAACACTTTAGTTTGTTTATTAAATAATAATAAAAAAGTTTATTCCCTCTTCACAATAAGGAGTTACAAAAGGCTTAAAATATACTATTAAGATACATAGCATCATATCATTTGTGAGAGACTGGTGCCTGAAATAGGTTTCATAAGAAACCTGCTAATACAGCTATAGTATAGAAGTGATATACCTACGCAAACCTGTTCGCACCACTGTGCGTGTATCAATGTTTATTTCCGCGGCCTTGATGGTACAATCAACATTAAAAACATCTTAGCATAATAATATAACCACGTCATCTTAGTAATTGAATCGACATAGAGACAAAGTTTTAATATTGTTAAAAGAAATATTACAATCAGTACAATTCAATACGAATTATTAATAATAAAAAAGGGATCCGGTGAAAAGGCTAAGTAGCTTTCTGAGGCGCTGAGATTGATGTTTTGATACAGGAAAATATTGAACGAAAACATAGAAAAAGAAGTAGGCGCGCTATGAAACAAAAATTATAATACAACTGAATCATTAACTCGCTCGCTCGATCATCAAACTACAAGAAGTACATCCATTGACTCACCTGACGCTGTCCTTGTCTCGGCTTCCAAGCCTTGTCTAGGTTTCCTGGTTATTCTCGGTCGTCGGCACGTCTACTACTATAGTATCTCTTGCACACGTCTATCCAAATCTATATTATGTTATCAAAGTCAAAATGAATCGTTTATTCAATATAAGCATTTACAGGCACTTATTGATGTCAAAACTAAGTATAAAATTCAAATTATAGTAAACAAAATTTAGTTTGACTAAACAAATTCGACCGAGACAAGCTGGCAAGAAACGCAGGAGCTTTTTATGTTTATATTTTATCTTTTAAACCAATTTACAATCATGTAATAATTATAAAATATAATTAGTTTAGGTATTGACCTAAACTAATTAGCTATGAAAAAGATATATAGATAGCATTGCTTCAATCACTTACAAGCCCATAGAAAAACTTAGTCACACCAGACACACTGTAAAAGGCCACATAACAAAAAATAACTCTCTGATGTTCTTTCATCCACAACATGCCTCGCCATCTATTCCTGAAAGTCACAGTACCAGATATTTTGTGTTGTGTTCCCTTGTACCCAGGCATTGCTTTTTTGAATGTCGCCTTGTCTTTTCTACGTTAGGAGTATTCTTATTTCGGGGTTTAATAAGTTTTTCAGTCTTGAATCTTATGACTTCCTATTCTTTTAGTTGTTTATTTTTTTAAATCTTGTTTTGTATTACATTTCCATTGTCATATACGATCTTAGCTTAACCATAATTTATTTAACCCTATTATATACACATTTTCTTACATGTACTATTATTATTACTATTGTCTCTCTTAAATTGGATTTATTGTGTTTCTATTATAATTCTCAACTTCTTTCATAAATCTCTAATTTTTCTAACTGTTTCTGTTACAAACCTATAGTAAGTAAAGAAAAGTAAACAGCCTATGACTGTCCCAATGCTGAGCAAAGGCTTTCATCATTAAAATCAAGTCATCACTTTGATGGGTACTGTAGAAAGCCTGTGGTAGGAGGTGCGCCATATTGAGGAAGGACAAAGGGAAGATCTTCCTCCGAGCTGGGTGGTATAGCTCGGGGACCGAGGTCCAATGAATGTTAGTTGGAGGTGCTATATATAGCGAAGGAGATGGTGAAACTTCGCTATCGCGATGCAGGCTTCCCATACCATTTATCGTCGTAGTATGGCGACGTCGTTGGTAAGCGTTTTGGGGCGCCATCTGTTGACACGGTTGAGATGGTGTTTGCTTCGTGTCGATTAATGTGCGGCGTATGCGGTAGGGGACGCCGCCACAGGTAGCTTGCCAAACGCGGGTGGGTGATCACAAACCTGGGCTATGCATAAAAAATTCGAAACATAATTTGCTCTACCTGGGTATTGAACCCGGTACCATCGAGGCATACAAACCTGTAATAATCAATTATTGTACATATAAAGCACACATTGAAATACATATTACACAAAAGCTTCCAAGTATTTCAAACGTCTTTCTTATAATTCTTATTTTTCTTAGTAGGGCACTGATATTGCTTTTATTTATGTCAACGTTTGCTTGCAGACGATGTTGTTCTACATATGGTGCGCGACCCTGGTGGGGGCCCTGGCGCTGTACCTACGCCAGGTGTACTCCCGGTTCACCAGGCTCGGGGTCAGGCACTTCTCCCCCGTCCCGCTGTTCGGCAACATGACCAGGATCCTATTCCGCCTTGACCACTTCTCGGACCACGTCTCCTGGATTTACAACGCGTTCCCAAATGAAAGGTATGGAGGTACTAGTGTTTTGAGAGCTATCCAATTTTCGATGTATACTAATATTAAGATGTAAAGTAGTGACTCCAATAATATGTATAGGACCCTGTCGCTCTATTAATACAATTTTCTTTATGATTATGGTTGCCATGAAATTTAGATTGACAGATGTTACTTTGACAAGGATCAAATGAGTATTTGTATTTCTAGGACCCTGTCGCTCTATTATGGTTGCCATGAAATTTAAATTGACAGATATTTCTTTGACAAGGATCAAAAGTGCTTAGATAAGATTCTGTCTGTTTATTGCTCGTATGTAGTGCCTCATCTCTCACATCTAACAATTGATCTCTGGTTCTACTGAACCGATTTTAGTGTTTTTTTTATCAGATAGTAATAACATAAGTAAGTATATTTTTTTCTCTCTGACTGTACTTAAAAACTCCTGCCGTGGGAAAGTAAATAATAATTGTCATTTTAATTTGAAATTATCGTAGAGGTTGTAGGAACAAATATACCATTTCTTTTGTGAGGTTTTTGGACTTCTGGGAATAGTCCGATAACACTATATGCTAGCAAATGCAGACTGCCACGATATTGACAAAAAAACAAACCGTATTTAATGCTGTTGTTAGAATCGCTTGCCTGTTTCAGTAAGTGCCTCTTTTATTATAAAAATCTGGGGCCTTACCCATGACCTCTTTAAACAATTGTAGCATAAGGTTAAACTTTACTAGAAAAAAAAACCAGTCTCAGGAAGCTGGAGTGGGAATTGACTTTGTAAATGCAAAAATTTAAATTATAAATTATTAAAGTATTGTAGCATATTTGTTACGGCTGTGAAAACGAGACGCGGGTGGAGTCTCGCGGCATATTTTCACAACTGCATTACATTGCACTGCTTTTAAGACCTCTTGATAGGGCTTCATATCCCGCGTTAACCTTGCATATAGTTGACTGACCTCTTGCCCCCAAGGTTCATCGGGCGCTACGAGTTCCTGAACCCGATGATGATGATCAAGGACATCGAGCTGATTAAGAAGATCACCGTCAAGGACTTCGAGCAGTTCCTCGACCACCGCACCATGGTGGACGAGAAGACCGACCCCTTCTTCGGACGGAACCTGTTCTCTTTGAAGGGTCAGATTATACTTTAATGATTTTGCTATGAATATGCGCTTCTGTGGCTGTTCGTTTGCGTAGCATTGATTCATAGGTCGCTGGTTCAGATCCGGTTCGAAGGACCATAAAAAGGTTTGGCTTAGGCTCGTCGATAAGCTTCAGCAACCCTTTAGTGCTTTGGGAGTTATAAGTCTAGAGTTTACTATAAAAGTATATTAATGACGTATAAGTACAAACTTTATAAATGGTAAAAATATTTAAAATTATGAAATTAATTGGTAAATGACCACTGTCGCGCGAATGGTAGCTGATTACGTACTGAATGAAATTGTGTTACAATATAATATACCAATTAAAAGGTCAATTTGCATAAATGAATATTGTTGAGTTGTTCATTTGCATAGCACCGAGTGGCGATCTAGTCCTGAATACAATTCCCAGTCCCGGCAAAGTGTGTTTCGGATGTTCATTCGATTGTCAATAGCCATCAGTTGTAGCGATGACATGAATTCTATGATGGAGGTCTTTGGCCAGAAGTGGGACAGTATATATGCTAATTACTACTACTACTACGTAGTATGCTATAGCTATGCTATGCTGTTGTTAGCGACTGCTAATGCCTAAGCCACGGAGAAGCTAGAGGTGATAATTTTTGGTCACCCATCCTTTGCGAAAGTTGCTTAACTTTAGCAATCGAAGACGGCGTGTTTACCACTGCCATCATCATCATCATCGTCAACATCTGTAAAATATTAAGAGGTGATTGGATAGGTGATTCAATTGCAATAATTTTTTATTACTATTTGTTATTTTTGTATAAAGGTCAAGAATGGAAGGACATGCGGTCCACCCTGAGTCCCGCCTTCACCAGCTCCAAGATGCGGCTGATGGTGCCTTTCATGGTGGAAGTCGGCAACCAGATGATCGTCTCTCTCAAGGAGAAGATCAAGGGATCCAATAGTAAGTGTTTTATCTAAATAAATCAATCAAATATCCGTGATTCACAAACCAATTCTGCTCCACTAGCTGGCTACGTGTTTTAAAATACTGCACTCTAGGCAGAGAGAATGACTAAGAAAATGACTGTGCTTTGTGTTTCACAGACTTTTCCCATCGGTATTCTTTTTTAATGTGCGACTGTTATCTTTAGTAACATTTGTAGTAATTCTATTAATACAAAGCAAATACAAACACAGATAGGCGCGGTACACATCATGCAAGTTAGTTCTCCTACAAGGTTGACTGCTTCTGTCGGGTCAAAACGAGAGCACGACTGATTGATAGTATATTGCACACTTTATTTTTCTTCATACATTTTGTCAATTTTACAAAATATAATTTAGAAAGCGGAGTAGCTAAAAAAGATTAAGAAGTAAGAGACATAATATACCACTTAAGAATGTGTACGAATTAAGAGGATAGTAAGATGACTTAGGAAAGGGACGTTATACGAGTACGATATGATATAGGAATTTATAAGAATTAGTCGTGGAGAGAAGAGGAAATGGGTAACATAGGAATTACTGAGAGAAGTGGACCCAAATGTTCAGCAAGTACCAGCAAGGACTTGCACATTTTGGTTAAATATGAATAAATTGTTATTAATATTATCCTCTTTATTAAATATATATCTTAAGAAAATTTTTTTACAATATTATAACCCAAGCTATCGTTGGTTAGGGTTGCAGAGTGAGGAACCTCCTAACAATACGTGCCGTTTCAAGGAGCATTTACCTTTTGCATCTGACCCTTGACCCAACCTTTCAGCGAGAGCCTCTCTTAAGTGTTGATCGAGGCTCTTGGCTAAAATACCGTTTGCCGAAACGACTATTGGTACAATAATGGTTGAATCCACATCCCACAAGACGGTAACCTCGTGAGCCAAGACAAGGTACTTACTGAGCTTGTCCTTCTCGGCTTTCACGAGGTTCTCATCATGAAGTATGGTGATATCAACCGGTACCTAGTCGACCACCATCAGGCTTATTGGCGACAATAGTCCTGTCCGTAATGATAGAGCGATCCCAGTAGAGCGTTACATGACCATTTTCGAGTACTGGCGCAGGTGCGTATTTATAGTACGACACCTCCGATTCAACAAGGCCATATCCAAGAGCAAGTTGCTGGTGAATTATTCTGGCTCCTTCTCAAGTAATTGATCAAATAAAACTTGAGTTGGTTTTTAAAGTCAATACGATGCTCACACATGAAGTTAATGAAGAATTTACTTTTAAAGTAATGAGGTATTTTATTTTAAATTCGTAACTTTTTTAAAGAAACACTTAAGAAAATACACGAAACACGAAGCGGTTTATACATAACAATTGTTTTTATCGAGAGAGTTTGCTAATTGTCTCAGACGGCATTTTCAGTTTCACCGGGCTTTTTTGAAGCGGCGAGAAACTTAAAGGGTTCCTCAAGCCGCGTGAAACGAATCACCATCGGAGGTTTTCTGGAGGGTACGGCATCACGCACTAGTGCGTGTCCCGTGCCCTACTAGATTCTCCGAGGGGTTCGAATCGGATCGGGGAACTATACAGCTACGAGAAGCTACATATAACCCAAAATCCGATTCACAAAACAATTCCCGTCAATAACATTAGTCTGATCCGTGACGCATGTAATGGCTGCACGTAATAAATGGGCTAATGCTACACATAATAGCGGTACTTATTTTTAAAATGACTGCCCGATGGTGTCCGAAAAAAACAGGCATTGTTAAATTGTACATTTCACAAAACACACCTCTGTTATTATATTTTACGCAATATTTGTTGAAACAAAATTTGCTTTTGACTTACAAAGTAAGAATAGATAGTGTTGATTAATTTAGGCTGGTTGGACATAGCCACGATAGCATAGTTGGTAGTGCACCTGCTCGGCTTGAATGCGGTTTCGAATCCCGCACGTGGAAATTTTTTAACACTTGTTTTTCAAAATTTACATATTTAAAATATTATTTATGGGTTATTATTATGATAAGATAAGATAAGATAAGATAAGATATTTTTTTTATTGCCATAAAATTGTGTAAATACCTAGCAGGTGTTAAGCATATAAAAATGGGAACAAATAATTTACCCTAGCCAGGCATTCAATTTTTAGTACACATGTTACATAGAAACAGCCACTATGCTGTTTTTGTACCGAAATATTGAGTCAAACTGTAGAACGCCTTATCTATAAGCCTTCTTTTTAATTTAATTTTAAAACAGCTTAAATTTACTGAGGCTTTTTGATCTGTGGGCAGATTAAATATTTGAATACCAGTTACATAGGCACTCTTGTGAGGGCATTATTAATATTTGGTAAAGACAAATTTTATGAAAACAGCCATATCTAACACATAAATACCCGTCAGTGTCAAATAACCCTCTTCTCTGAAAACATTTCTCAGAGTCTCGTCAGAGTACATACTGTAAAGAGTTCTCAAGCATTTCTTTTGTCTTATAAAGGTAGATTTTACATTAACAGAGTTTCCCCAGAAAATAACTCCATAAGTAAGAAGAGGATAAACTTGGCCAAAGTAGGCGGCTCTGGCTACTTCTACAGATGATGTTTCCGCAAGTATAGATAGGGCATATCAGTAACTCGATATTTTATTATTAATTTTAGATATGTGCGATTTCCAATTTAGATGTGAGTCAATATTTACACCTTAGAAATTTATTTCATCCACAATTTCGATGATTGACTTGCATTCAGACGTTATATTTAGTTTAATTTGATTTGTTTTATAGTTTCTAAATTGTATTACTTTTGTTTTGGAAAGATTTACTGTCAGATTTAATGATTTTAGAAAACATGGTTTCATTTACAGTTTTAATTATTTATTTTTAAATTTAATGTTATCATTTTGATTATTGGGTATGGAAATTGTAGCATCATCAGCAAACATAACACATAAGTTGTTTGTGATATTCGGGAGCTCGTTCACATATACTAAAAAAAGAAGAGGGCCAAGAATACTTCCCTGTGGCAGACCTAGGAGCATCTCTCTAGGATCAGTTTTACCTTTTTAAATGTTTTTGTTATCTTGTCAAAAGTATCTATTACTGTGTATTGGTCTCTATTTTTAAGGTGGCTTTCCAGTAGTTTTAGTGTTATTCCCCGAATACCTAATTTATCAAGCTGATAACAACCCTGATGACAACCCTTCTAGGGTTTCATGGATTTTTATTGACATATTTTATTCTTTATTTTAGTTTGAAAGTTGACAAATACTGAGATTTTGATCATGCTGCGCGTCCATAAATTTGTCATATAGAGCTCTTCTGTGTTTCGGATGACTACATTAGTAGTCGTTAAAAACCATCAATCCGCAGTGGGCCCGCGTGGTGGTTTATGGCTTAATCTCCCTATTCATCTATAGGGAAGGTTTGTGCCCCAGCAGTGAGGACATAAAAATTGCTGTTAATGATGATGAAACCTACTTGACTGTCCTCAGCACAATATATCGACCTGGACTCCAAAGATCTGACGACTCGGTATGCGAATGACGTCATCGCGTCGTGCGCCTTCGGCCTGAAGGTAGACTCCTTGGCGGATGAGAAGAACGAGTTCTACGCAATGGGGAAGGAAGCATCCACTTTCAATTTTAAGCAGCTGCTCATGTTCTTTGCGATGGTTAACTTCCCTAATGTTATGAAGGTTTGTTCCAATTAATACCTTTCAAAACTGACAGCTCTCCTTAATCATCCATAGGAAAGGCTCGTGCCCCAGGGCACGAGCCTTGAGCTGATGAGCTGATGATGATGATGATAAAAACTGGCAACGCCATGTTTGTTTAATTAACGCACTCGGTCTACAATTGCTGAAGTCAAACTTCGGCAACGGCTGGTCATCGGAAGGGCCATCTCCTCTGTGCATTAGCAGTCGCTAATAACCACCAATCCACAATGGGCCCGCGTGATGGTTTATGGCCCATTCTCGCTGTAGTTTTTTTATTTCTACGGGTAAGTTCTTGTCATCACTTCACATCTCACTTGATGTTAAGTGATGATAAAGCTGAAGGTGGAAACGCACGTCATCCAGAAACCTCAACTACTGAGGCACAGGCTATCTTATCTCTAGCTGCCGGAACTAACATTGATGTTAAGGCGATACGATAAGATAAGATGATATATTTAAGTAAGAGTGTGGTAGCTAGCCAGGCGGACTCAAAACAAACGTGATGTTTTCATTCATAGAGAAGGTTCGTACCCCAGAAGGGAACACATAAAATATTAGCTGATTATGATGACGAGGATTAGTAAAGTACTTATATGTTTGTTATATTTTGAATCTGCAACTCTGATATAGTATAACGTCAGTGACCAGTCGACAAACAAGACAAGTTTAAAGAACCACAAATAGTAGAGGTCAATTATTAAGATGAAGTGTCAAGTATCATGTCTGAACCTTATGGCTAACGTAATAGAGGCTAATTTTAGTGGTTATGCTTGGCTAACTGCAGATCCAGTGTACAATTACGGAGTGACGAGGAAGGTCATCTAAATGAGGCGCAATGGTACAAGATCATGGCCGCAATGAAACAATTACTATATAATTAGTAGTTTTATTAGCTTATTCGGTCTTTGAATTAGTTCTGAATCCGAAAACCATTTCTATTATGTGCAGACGCCTGCACGACAGACTATTCAAAACTGTCAAATGTATTTAGTAAATTTTCAACCATATGCCCTAGTAGAGTAATTATTAACGGGATTCTTACCATGTTTGTTATTTGTGAGTGTCAGATATTTATCTGGTGAAGGTCGGCAGCCGCTGGATGCGAGCAGCACAAAACCGGTCGTTGTTGAGATCCTTGGGGGAGGCCTTTGTCCAGCAGTGGACGTCTTTTGGCTGAGGTGAGAATGATGATGATCTGATATTTTGACAATATTCTTATTCCGAAACTGCTTACACAAAGAACAAGAGTAGCGGTTTCATTACGGCTTCGATGAACAGATTCCACGAATGAATGTCGTTTGAGAAATAATCGGTAACACGCTGGCACAGTTACAGCCGAAATAAGCTTCACAGAAGATGATGTTCAATTAGGGGGAGCAGAGTGTCGATTTTATGTCGTAATAGTAAGTATAGTTGCATGCGTCATCATCATCATCATTTTAAGCCCGTATCTACCCACTGCTGGTTATAGGCCTCCTCTATGTTAGGCCAATCCCTTCTGTTTTGAGCTGATCGCATCCAGCAGGTGGTCGGCCAGCGCTCCGTTTGTCCTTCCTCGGCAGCCACTCTATGAGGGCTTTACTCCACCGGCCATCACTGGCCACGGCCATTTGATAATTTTTTGCCTGCGTCATGATCACGGAAATATTGGCTATCCACAAATAATAAACATGGTAAGGATCCCGTTAATAATTACTCCATTGCAAGTGACCCTAGACATAAAGTTCAAAGTATATTGCGGAAATTTGATAGTTTGGGTAGTCTGACGTGCAGGCGTGTGTACTTTACTGGACGCATTACTTCTAACCACTCCATCTGAACCAATCATCATTTAAAAAATTGTAATTGCATAAAAGTCTAAACGTAGGTTTACAGTTCAATAATTTTATTTTTATTTTTTGCGCTTGTTGTGGTATGCACAGTCAAGGCCTCGACAATAAGTTCATATGGCTTAGAATCACTTGTGGTTAATGTCGATTTAAGTTACAGTAGTATGGTATAGTATAGTATAATTCATACCTAAACTGTTTCATCCATTTGGCATCGGGTCAATTTTTGCGGTTTTCAAAAGTGGCTATAGTTAATTGAATCAATAAGTTAAATAAAATCAATTGAATTGTTATTTATCGAACTGCATCTCAATAGCTAATACTAATGGCAAGATATTTTTACTTTTTTTTAAGTGCTTGGTGCACTGAAACTAAATTAAATATTTATAAAATACAGTAAAAAAATTAAACGGCTATCCGATCCAGCCAGAAATCGAACCTGGGTCTTCTGGGAACCCGGATAGCCGGACGGCTGCACTGACCGCTATGCTACCGGGAAGGCTGACGTAAGCGCTGAATTTTTTCACTGCTTTTTAATTTTTTGAGTGCTAATAGCGGCACAGTGCCCGGTAGCATAGCTGTCAGTGCAGCCGCCCCGATTGCGGAAGACACAGGTTCGATTCCTGGCTGGGTCAGGTGAGCGTTTAATTTTTTCCCTGTATTTTATAAATTTTATAAATGGCAACATATGTTGGGAAAAGTGTTGCAAATATTTTCTACGAGGAGGACTCGTATCCGCACCTTTTCACACAAACCCGTTCGTGTCACTGCCAATTAGGCTATCGCGGGTATGTCGACACGTTTAAATTTATCAACACTATCTTATTCAAGGGCAACAACTACGTACACACAAGTAATCAGATATATCACGACCAAAACAATATAAAAATAATGCGTCTGCATAATACATCCGATTTTTTGCCAGTAGACGGAAATTGTCTATAGCTAATCATCATCAACATCAGCTGATTTTATGTCCTTACTGCTGGGGCACGAGCCTTACCTATGGATGGGTAGGGAGAACGGGCCATAAACCACCACGCGGGCCCAGTGCGGATTGGCAGTTGTTAACGACTGCCAATGCAGCCGGGACCAACGGCTTTACGTGCCTTCAGAAGCGCGAAGGAGCTCGCGATAATAAATTTTGTTCACCCATCCGATGGCCTTTGCCTTTGCGAAAAACTGGGAGCGTTAACCACTGCGCCATCGAGCTCCGATATAAAACCTAAAATCATGTACTATTATTCTTTCCAGCGCTTGAAAATCGCGTTGTTCAAGAATGTCACAAAGAAGTTCTTCAAGCAGCTCGTGTTGAGTACCATGAGCAACCGGGAGAAGCAGCAGATAATCCGCCCCGACATGATCCACCTGCTTATGGAGGCCAAGAAAGGTCGGTGACACTGTATATCTCTCTCTCTTCCTCGCTATGACCCCACCGGGTCAGCTATCCTTGTCTCTTACCTCTTCGTCGCTATGTGCTGGACATCCTCATCGGGAACTTGCCACTCTCTCATGCTCTTTAACACTACATGTTGTCTTGGGTCTACCTTTAGATCTTCGGCCGTGGATGGAAAGTTGTAGAGCTAAATACCACACGTATGCAGGTTGTGCCCACCTATCAATACACAAACGAAAAAAAAACACTCTTATATTTTAAATTGATGTGCCATTTATTGTACCCTTATATATTATATATATATAGTATATTATATTATACCCTTATAATTGTAGTGATGACTGGATTATGATGATGGACGCCTTTGCCCAGCAGTGGGACAGTCTTACGCTATCTACTTTTACTACTTTTATATTTTAATAAAATGTACTCATTACGCAAATTCAAATAAATAATTTTTAGATCATTGCGTTTTCGAAACTACATTTTAAAAGCCATTTTACGGAAGACCCAGGTTCGATTCCTGGCTGGGTCGGGTAGGCATTTAATTTATTCAATGTGTTTTAAAAATATTTATATGATAAAAAAAAAGAAAAAAAAAATTATATAAAACAAATAATAAGACAAATTAATTCTTTTTAATTCATGGTACCAAATCACTATTAAATGTGTACAACAATATCGATAAAGTAAAAAAAAAATTACTATGGCATTGAAGCGTCGCAGCCGAGCGGAGAGATACTAGGTTTGAATGTGAGAAGTCGTGGTTCTATTCTCATAGTTACAACAGACTACAGACGTGCACCCATTTCTAACACAAGCTTATTACTTCCTAGAGGCGATATCAGGATTTTTAATAACACATTTATAATATAAAACAAAAGACAGGTTAATCACTAGTTAAGACAGATTTATTTATTTAAAGTGATGAGACGTAACATAATTGGTATTATTTTACAGGAAAGTTGACACATGAAGAGAAATCATCCAATAAGGGCGATGCTGCCGCTGGTTTCGCTACCGTTGAAGAATCCAATGTTGGAATGAAGAACGTCAATAGAGGTAAATTCACGCGATCGCTTCTCTTTTATCTCTATATTATATCCAACTTGAACACGTACAATATTTCAATGTCTAGGGTAAATAAAGAAGGTAAAAATAATGAAAATACCGTGGATTGACTAATGAGATGAAATGAACGGAACAAGCCCACCTCGATCACTACATATTTTAAACAGGCAACAATCATAAACTGGGCTTTTGGCAACAGGTCAGCCAGGAGAATGTGTTTAAGAATCAGAGACTGCTGTGATACTAAGGTAGTTGACTAGTAGGATATTTTTTTTGTACTTAGCACGGCAAGTGATTCCGTTTCACCTGATGTTTAGCGAATATGGAGTCCAGATGCGACGACAACTGGTGCAGCGTGAGAACAGCGCAGCATCAGTTACCCTCACTCTGCCGGCCCACAAGGTGTCTCTTCACGCCTCGTTTGAAGGACCCCATAACATAGGAGGGAGGGAAAACGTATGCTGGCAGACTATATTTTTTTATATTAAAATGAGGCCAACGTGCAGGCGGTTCACTTGATGGGAAGCAATCACCGCCGCCCATGGACATCCCCAAAACCAGAGGAATCGCGCAGATGCGTTGCCGGCCTTTAAATTCCTTTATTATGTTCTTTCATAGGATTGCATCAAAATAGCGAATAATGACGACGACGACGCTGTTATGTTCCATTAATTGAGTATTTACGAGTAATAACTGCTTTTTAGGATCAGAAAATGGTCTATTTTTCTTGAACTGTTACGATAACAGCAAGCTGAGGCCTGATTGACAATAATTGTCTTGTGCCACTTTAGGTCTGTGTCTTGTGCTATGTTTGTTTTTTTATATTTATTTGTGTTTCAATAAATGTTCCTCTTTCTCTCATATGCGAGTATTTATAAGTTTTAGAATTCATGGTTAGTCAACATTATTCACAAGTGAACACTAATTTCTGTTTCTGCTGTGCAGTGTGGACTGACGACGACCTGATCGCACAAGCGATTCTGTTCTTCATCGCCGGCTTCGAGACGGTCTCCTCGGCGATGTCGTTCACGCTGCACGAGCTGGCTCTGCACCACGACGTGCAGGAGAGACTGGTGCAGGAGATCAGGGAGAACGAGACCAAGAACGGAGGCAAATTCGATTACAACTCCATTCAGAATATGGTCTACATGGATATGGTGGTTTCAGGTAAAGCAAAGATATTTTTACTATTAAGTATTTAAAAAAAATAACGTGTAAGCACCACTAGTGCTTGCCTCACCTGATGTTAAGTGATGATAAGGCCAATGGTGGAAGCGCACTTCACTCGAAATACTCAACTACTGAGGCACTGGCTATCTTATCTCTAGCTGCCGGAACACAACAATGCTACAAACTTTGATGTTATGGCGACATATTTAGATAAGCCGGTGGTAGCTAGTCAGGCGGACAAACAAGTCCTACAACCAATTAAACTGAGCACACAAACATGCGACTGGTGGTCTTAATCACTAGACTAGAGAGGCGGTTGAACTCTTTTAGATATGCTTTTGGATATATTCACGCCTAGGTGGCCGATTAGATAAGCGCTTGGCCCGATAACCTTAGGTACTGGATTCAATTCCCAGGTCGGCCTAAGTGTGTTCGGCTTTTTAGATAGGTATAAAGCTCGGGTTTGTGATCATAAACCTGCATTTAGCAAGCGTGGTGATTAAGTAAAGTAGCAATGACTTTATTTAAATTTTTAGGCTAGGTAAAGGCTACTTATTATACAGGGTGGAATTTTGTAATTTTGTAATTTTGAAAAGAAAGAAAACTACATTCAAAGATTTTCGAAAATTCGCTTGCCACTCCCGGGTATCGAACCGACTAAAATCTGTAAAAATTACACTCTGTACTTTTATTGCAACGATCGTTAGGGTCAATTAAAAGGATAAATTCTCCCTAACAAACTTGATAAATTAAATGAAAGGAAACCATGAAATCTAGACTTATAAATTCAATGGGTCAAGTTAAGAACTTTTCCTCCAATATCCACTTGTCCAACCAAATCAATCATTATTTATGTTTTCAGAGGTGTTAAGGCTTTGGCCACCAGCGATAGCATTGGACAGAGTCTGCAATAAGGACTACAACTTAGGAAGACCCAACGACAAGGCCACAGAAGACTACATCGTAAGTAGAAAACTTACGTTTTTCCTTAGCATAAACCATTATACTTTTCTTAGGAGAGTATAATTTCAATCTTATTTCTCAATCCTTTTTTGTTTTCACTGGGAAGCACTTGAATTTTATTTCATCCGATTGTAAGTTATGATGAAGGACTCCGAAGACTTCAACAGTTAAGGCACTAGCAAGTATGTCTGAAAAAATGGGTTACACGCATAACGACTGATTTCTTTCACGCATATTGACTTTCACGCATTTTGACTTACATGCATTTTGACTTACATGCATATTGACTTACACGCATATTGACTAACACTCATATTGATTTACACGCATATTGACTTACACGCATATTGACTTACACGGATATTGACTTACACGCGTATTGACACACAAGTAGTAGCCTGTGTTCAAATCTATTTCTGTGCAAAATAATCATGAAAATTAGATGCGTAGTTTTGAAGAGAGATCAAACCCACTTTACTTCTTATTTTTCTTATAAATAAATAAATAAAAATAAAAATAAAAATTAAACAAAACTTAATGGCAAGTTTTAAAATTATCCAAAATAACCAAAAAAATACGTACATTTACGAATGAGTTTATCACTAAAATAAAGAATGAACATTTAAATTAGGTATTTAATTTATATCAAAATATTTTACTGTAATGCTGATGAAACCGTAAGCTGAACATATTGCAGCACGTTTGTGAAAATAGAAACAATATCTTCCGTATCTTCCTTGTCAAAGTGAAGTTCCCGTGTGTCATTTCGCGTATGAGAATATGTGTCAATTCACGTATGTCATTTCACGTAGTCGTTCCCGTGTGTCATTTCGCGTATGAAAATTTGTGTCAAATCACGTATGTCATTTCGCGTAGTCGTTCCCATGTGTCATTTCGCGTATGAGAATATATGTCAAGTTGCGTATGTCATTGTGCGTTTGGCTACCTAAATGTGTCATTATGCGTGTAACCCGAAAAAATGTATACTATATTAAGACGACTGCTAATAAGGCTGAGGTAGATAGCCAGACTAAAAACAAGCCTTACAGCTACCCACCGCTGGGAATCGCGTTGAATTGAATTGACCACAAAAGCCGGTAAAGGTGACCAAAATGAGCTAAATAGTTGCTAGGTATTTATGATTTTACCGGGAAAGTATCAGTCCATTACGTTGCACTATAACGTATTATAACATATTATCTTAGTTAATTACCGAATTTAAACGATAATTATTTTAAATTGAATTTGTCTGCTAATCTAACATCTCAACTCAATTCTTATCTGTATCTATATCTTCCATAATTAGTAAATCATTAATCAGTTAAAGGAATGTTGTGGTAAAGTAAGATTTTAGTACATAGAGCTAGTACAATAGACAGAATAAATAAACAGATAAGATTAGTAAATAGTTTTATATTTATGCTTAATTAGAATTATGGAAAGATTAGTTATCTTTATCTACTTAAAGATATTAATGGTAGAGTAAGTAAGTAATTTGCGTATAAATTACTGTCCTACATAACAGAAACTTAATTCATATAAAAAACCCAACCGAAAGTTTGCTAAAAAGAGTGACTGCCTAAATGGTAGTACCTACTTCAGCAAAGACGATCTTTGACAGCTATTTCGAGGTTTGGCTATTTGAGACCCCTTCCATTTCATTTTTAGGATGCTTTGAGTAAATTAAGTAGAAAGAAAGAAAGAGATTAGCTTGTATGTGAATTTTACATTAGGACAAAATCTTTATCCCAAGTGACGATAAAGCGAAAGATGAAAGCAATTTCACCAGTGTATATACTCAAGCATCGAGATTATCTTATTGGCATTATCAGTATAAATAAATACGAAGGAATAAGATCAAAGTTTAAAAATGAAAGACACAACAGATAGACGAAAGTAAACCGACGTTTCACCAAGAACTGTGTGGCAATGGAAATTTGAAAATGTTTGTCTTTACAGGTTTACAAGGGTGAGGGCGTGATGATTCCCGTGTGGGCTATCCACCGGGATCCCGAGTACTTCGAGGAGCCCCTCAAGTTCGACCCTGAGCGCTTTTCCGAAGAGAACAAGCACAAGATCCAGCCGTTCACGTACGTGCCATTCGGACTTGGACCCAGAAACTGTATCGGTAAGATCCATTTTTGTTTGTCCTCTATAAGAAAGGTTCATCTCATTTTATGAGAGGCCCAGAAACTTACTTGACTCTCCTCATTAAATGAAGAGCTCTAAATACGGAACTGTGACCGAAGTATTCTGGTTTATGCAGTGCATATGTTGTAGTTCTAGCAACCAAGTACGCCTGTAGGTACAGATATAGTGTTAAAATAGTTTTTAAATAAATTTATGTTTCTTTACTTATCTCTACAAAATATATGTTTTGGGGTAGTAATATTGTGTTTCTTTATAAAGACTAAATTTTTAACTAGTGGTAGAGTCATGAGCATTTCAAAGAACAATCTTTCAAAACAGAGTCATAACGATTAGTCTATGGATTTTTGCAAAACATGTTTTTACAATTTTTTCGTTTTCCTACAGGATCAAGGTTCGCCCTATGCGAGGTCAAGGTGATGCTGTACCAGCTGCTCCAGCACTTCGAGATCTCCCCCAGCGATAAGACCAGCATACCGGCGACGCTCTGCAAGGACACCTTCAACCTTAAGATCCAGGGAGGCCATTGGGTCAGGCTGAACATTAGGAAATAGATTTCAACCACCAGTGGGCGAGCTTGTATGCACTTCTTATCATTGTATATCATCATCAGTCTATTTTAGTCCACTACTGGACAAAGGCTTCTTAAGGTGCACTGAGCACGATCCGCGGCTACTCTCATACATTATACAGGATTATTTATATAACAGTTTCCAAATTTTCGGGAACGACTCAGAATCGGTAAGTAAACAACTTTCTCCTAGTAACATGGGTCGAAACATGATCACGTGTTAGCTTTAGTGTGGGAAATCCAAATATTTTTGTTGTATTCCGACCCATATTACTTATTAAGAAAGTTGTAAACTTACCGATACTAAGTTTCTTTTGAAAATTTGAGTACTGTATTAAAATAACCCTGTATATACATAGTATACCTTTTTGAGACTCCATAGCCTTTTTGTCTTGGTAATGAGAGTAACAAGAGGCAGTCGCTCTTGTCCAGTGTTGTATCATGTGGTATCAAAATAATCAACCTTAGTCCACTGTAGGATTTGCGAATTCATTCAGGACAGATTATATGATTTAATTTGTTTTTATTGATAAACTTCGGTTACTGATAAAATATATTTATCGTAAGTGAGATTTTTTTGAATCAATAAGTGGCTGTGCCTGTAAATATAAAATATATTATGGAACAGACTCGATTGGGTAATATTAAGTATTTATTATAACTGTGTTTATAGAAGAAGACCTGAAAATATCTTGTAAACCCTTGTAAAAGGAAACGAGTTGTAAATAACGATGATGAATAAAGTGGTCGATTTGTTGTTGTTGTTATTGTTGTTGATTTGTTGACAACTTTAGTTAGTTGACCATGGTGTTACAAAAATAATAAGCATGTTGTTAGACAATGGAGTTTGTTGAGCCATGTGACAATCGGGTTTACATGATTTTAATAGAATATTGTTACTATTTTTTAGTACAACGTTATTAGACCATGTTTTAAGTTAGCTAATGCTAACTATATATAAAAATATATTATTAATAACACAGTATGAGGATTTTATTTGTATTACATTTTACATATACAATTTCTTATACTGTGTTAATAATATTAAAATAAAATAGTTAGTGTTTAAGTTACTTTTTTAAGTTTAACCGTGACTATATGGATAGTCACGGTTAAACTTAAACTTAACTTAAAAAACTTAAAAAACCTAATTACATTTCATACATATGAATGTATGAAATGTAATTAGGTTTTTTAACAAATAAATAATATGTTGTGTAATGTTAAAAATAAATTACTGTATAATAACTTTTTTTTTAAATTAACCGATCCCATATAGTTGAAAATTTCTTATTTTACATGATAATTGAAACCGGATGTTGCGACTCGTATTCGTGACTACAAGTTCACTGAGGTGTCAGGTTCAGAAAAGGCAACACTTTTATTTAGCATTAACCTATCAGGCAGCTGAGCTTTAAGATTCGACCATCTTGTCAGCGTACTTACATTTTTTCTGAAAAATTTCAAGCGTTTCGTCCGTCGAGAAATTGAAGAATTAAGTGTTCCTTTTGTTTATTGCGATATTTCTTGCATGGTAAGTTTATGACTAATGGTATTGCCATATTAGGATATAATAATAAGTAATACAGGTTTTTAACTCAACAGCTATTGACGTAATTTTAGGTTATTGACAATATATTCAAACAGTGATTTTATTTCATTTTTGTGACAGTTTGTTACATATTTTTGTTACGTTACAAAGAATATTGCATAATAATATATACTTTAATATCACAAAGCACAACAATATCATTTAGTTTAGGATTTAGGATCACAGTATTTTTTTGGAAAATGAGAAATACTTATATATATTTATGTAATTTTAAAATTTTATGTAACTACTTGACGTTCATAAGTGCAATTTATATGCCTTAATTAAATAAAGGATTTTCATTTCATTTCATTTCATTTCAATAACCTTGTTTGTAAAAGCAGGTTGGGAGATACTTTAAATATATATTTACGTATCGTCGTCGGTGGAAAGGGAAAATTTCTTAAGCGCCAAAAAGACATTCGTAGTTCAAACAAAAAAAAAAAAATCCACCAATTGATTTTTAGCGCTTTGGCTTTGGAGAATTCACGTTCTATCGAACGATATAGTTATGGCATAAATGATGCAAACGCCTTGGTGACAGAGTGCATGGTGAAGCGCTCGGCCCGTCACCTGGAGGACTAGGGCTCCATTTCAAGTTTTGTTTCATACATTGAACTAAGTTTTTTCATACATTCCTTGAACGGCCACAATCCGTGAGAGACCACTTCCCCTAGCGGCCACTTCCCCATATGACCACTTCCATTAACTACAATCCTACCGCCAGCGCCGCCGTAAAAGTTTTCAAAATACAACTAAGGGTTTGTTCCGGTCTGATAGCGTTTCGATAAACAGAAAATTTGACTTTTGCTGTTCGTGCCCTAAGGTTGACTGGAAGAGAATGCTTTACGGCATTAATTCTGTCTTTGTTGCTTTAAGATTTGTTATGTAGATAAATAGAATAAAGGTTAAATAAATAAACATTTGGACGGCCGCATAGCCTAGGGGGCAGTAGTGACCCTGCCTGCGAAGCTGTAAGTCCTGGGTTCGAATCCCGGTAAGGGCATTTCAAAATTCAAATTCAAAATTCAATTCAAAATTCAAAAATCATTTATTCAGTTTAGGCTACAAGTAGCTCTTATGAATGTCACTATGCCATCGGTTCGTAAGTCTACTCTGGGCGGGAGATCTTGTACTGAGAAGAACCGGCAAGAAACTCAGCAAGTGTCCAGCTCTTTTCTCCCTTACAGCGTCAAAAATATTGGAAAATGCCCTATTTTAGCAGGACACTTTCCATCACAAATAAACACATAAAAATAAAAATAAAAAAATATAGAAGACCACATGTAAAAAAACAAAATTAAAAATCTAAATTAACAAATTTACCTCAGGTAAAAGTTCCAATTTCCACAATGTCATACAGTACCACTACAGTACTCTAATAAAAGTCAAAAATTGTTTAAGAAAAACAAAGTCAAATTATAGTAAGTAATATTAAAAATAAGATAAGTATGCAAGAGCAGACCAGCCTCCACAGGCGGCACCCGTTCACGAGTATGACATATGAATCAGCCATCGCTTCGCTCAACCATATTTTAGGGAACGTAACGACCCGACGCACACGCCACCACCGCAGAGACAATAAAGAGAGCATGACACACTCAAGATACTCTAAATAAAAGCCTAATGATCTATTTAACTCAATGCTGTTTGTTAACTGTAGGACACTGCTGATAAAGGCTATGATATCAGTTTAAAAGTTATATAAATTAATATTCTTTGACTGTATAATAAATAATCTTTTATAATATAAAAGTGTAACTACTGACAATGTGAAATAACATGTGCAGGCGAGCAGACTAAGATGACCACACATTATTATCATTAAAATAATCATCAATTTTATAGTAGCCTTTTTTCATTAGACCTTGTTTTATTTCTGTCTTAAACTTGTGTAGTGGCAATTCCGTTAGAGTGAAAGGCACTTTATTGTATATTTTTATACATTTCCCAACAAATGAATTACCGACCTTATTGAGTCTAAGTTTTGGAACGGCAAGTTTGTTTTTATTTCTTGTGTTAAAATTATGTGTGTTACTTTTTTTTTCGAATTTATCTAAATTTTTATAAACATAAATTATATTTTCATAAATATACTGTGAAGCTACAGTTAAAATATTTATCTGCTTAAATAACTCTCTCAGCGTATCACGGGGCTTAAGGCTATAAATAGCTCGAATGGCTCTTTTCTGTAGCACAAAAATGGTTTCAATGTCAGCCGCTGAGCCCCACAATAAAATACCATATGACATGACGCTGTGAAAGTAACTAAAGTAAACCAATCTTGCCGTTTCTACATCAGTAAGTGACCTTATTTTTCTAACCGCATAGGCAGCTGAGCTAAGTCTTCCTGCCAGGGCAGAAATATGAGAACCCCATTGTAATTTGTGATCCAAGGTAACACCCAGGAAAACTGTCGAGTTAACTATTTCAACTATGTCATCATTCATAGTGATACTGGTATTAACCTGCTTTACATTGGGCATCGTGAATTTAACACATTTAGTTTTTTTTGCATTAAGCAGCAGATTATTGGTGGTAAACCAATGTAATATTTGAGAGAGAGTATTACTTACGTCGTCAAATATTGCTCTATGTCTATCAATTTTAAAAATCAATGAGGTGTCATCAGCAAATAATACTATCTCACAAAGATCTTCGGTGTAGTAAGGTAGATCATTTACGTAAATGAGAAATAAAAGAGGTCCTAATATTGAACCCTGGGGCACCCCCATAAGTAACGGAGCGCCAGAAGAATCGGTACCGTTAATATTAACTTTTTGAACTCTGCCAGTGAGGTATGATTTCAATAAGGTAAGTGAGTTGTCTGAGACACCATAATGTTCCATTTTTAACAATAAAGTCTCGTGATCGACACAGTCGAAAGCTTTCGATAAATCACAAAAGATACCTATCGCATCCTGTTTCTGTTCCCATGCATCGAAAATATGCTTAATGAGTGCAACTCCCGCGTCGGTTGTATTTCTACCTTTAGTAAAACCGAATTGTTTGTTATGAAGTAACTGGTTATCTGTAAAATGTGACAGTAATTGATTAATAATAACTTTTTCAAAAATTTTACTAAGAGCCGGAAGTATGGATATAGGCCGAAAATTAGATGGGTCACTTTTATCGCCTGTTTTAAATAACGGTATAATTTTACTGTGCTTCATTAAGTCTGGAAATACACCTTCATCAACGCATTTATTAAATATTATTGCTAAATTAGACGCGATAGAAGATATTATAGATTTTAATATATCAGTGGAGATACCCCAAAGATCCTCAGTCTTTTTTATATTAAGTTGTCTAAAAGCTTTTATTATTATATCGGAATCAATATAGTGAAAATTAAATGGAATATTACATATTTTTACACTCGACACAAGAAGAATCTGGGCAAGATGTTTAGAAGAATTTAATTTACTTGATGTAATGAGTGGAATTTTTGAGAAAAATGTTTCAAACGCGCCTGCCACTTCCGTATCACCATTGATGTAAGCATTATCGACTTTGAGTTCAAGTATACGATCACGAGACCTTACTTTACAAGTTTCTTTATTAATGACGTTCCAAGTGGCTTTTATTTTATTTTTTGAATTCACAATCTTTGCTCGAATGTAGTTAGCCTTTGCTATGGAACAAACTTTTTTGAACATTTTTGAATAATTTTTAACATATTCAATTACACTTGGATCCTTAGAATTTGCCTTTATATTATATAGTTGATACAACCTATTTCTACTCTTATAGATGCCAACTGTGGCCCAATCACTGAATTTAGATTTAGTCTTATCTATTTTGATTAATTTTTGAGTAAAGTTGTTATTAAACTCTTTTTTGATTAAATCAAATAGGTTGTCATATAAAAACAAATTTCTTTGTGTAACGAGCACGAATATTTGTTACCGAGTCATGGATGTTTTCTATGTATCTACATATGTATGTATGTATATCGTCACCTGGTACCCATAGTACAAGCTTCGCTTAGTTTGGGACTGTGTTGATTTGGTAAGAAAAAAAATATACAAATATAAAAAAAAATACTAGGATTATTCACGCTACATCTATCTATAATGCCATTAATGAGTAATTTGTTGATGCCTTCTTGAATCAATTATGTGATAACTGGCCACTTAGGCTATCTGCTTTAGAATTCTATCTTTTCTATTCTCTTTTTATATCTATTTGAGACTGCTTCTAAAGCAAAAAAAGAAAGAGGAACTAAATAAAACAATTATTCAATTAAAGTCCTATAATTTCAAAAACGGAACAACAATATGTAAGGAATATAAAAAGAAGTGATAAATTTAAGTTGAAAGCTAATAGGTGTTTTTGTTTTATGTTTTTTTTTTTATTTCATTAATAATACTACTATATACTTACTATACCTATAATTTTTATTATTTAACTGTACTGAAACCCAGCACCCGATGAAACCACCAGACGAAATTAAAGTTATCTGCATCTTGGGCTCGGTGTTTTTTTTTTCGCACTACCGGTTAAACGCCAGCGACACGTTAATTTCTCAAATTTTTCAAGTGAAACTAGGAATTTACGTAGAGGTCACTCGGGGAAATTTCCTAAGTTGGATTTTGCACAGTGGTCTTTCGGGGAAGTGGCCGAAGTGGGAATTTGCATAGTGGTCTTTCGGAGAAGTGGCCGAAGTGGGAATTTGCATAGTGGTCTTTCGGGGAAGTGGCCGAAGTGGGAGTTTGCATAGTGGTCTTTCAGAGAAATGGCTGAAGTAGGAAAATACCTAACAAGGAAATGGCCGAAGTAGGAATTCACAAAGTGGTCGTTCAGGGAATTGGCCGTAAGTGACCGGATCCACTCGAAAAACATAAACCTCCTTCTGACGCAGTCGGGTAAAAAGTACAAAATTTAGAGCGCGTTTACTTTTATTGTCAATAAGTCAGCTATGATTAGTAGTTGTTTAATTGAAACATTGACAAACATGACTGTGGGACCAATTTTTAGGTGGCATCCAGTTGGTGAGGCTGACTGAGTGAATAGAATTTCACAACATGGTAAATAATATTCATAAAGCAAAGTAGGTATACACAATAAAATCTTAATGTAAAATAATAAAAGTTCGAAGGAACGTTTGGTAAGCCCTAATTTACCAGTTTCAGATAATTTTAACTCAGACTTGGACGAACGGAAAATATTATTTAGAGAGAAGCGAAATTTCAGCGCCACCTCAACCAATATAAGAAAAAAAAAACGTAATTCGTAATTTAATAGGTACGAACTTTTACCACGTGTTAATTGAAAAGGGTTTTTTTCCTTCAAACGTGTCGCGGCCCCAACACAAAAGTCCAAGTTGGAATATTTCCCCCCCTTTCTTTTGTGTCCGCGGATATTTCGAAATTCGTAATGTAACACTTTCCAAAGTGCTGCAAAGTTTCTGTTTCCGACACCCTCATCTGTTGGTGTTGTTGCCGAGGTTCGCGGCAACTTTGGAACACCGTTGTTCAAGAAACCATAGCGGTGTCCCAACGCGAATTTCGTAAAAGGCAAAAACCTCTTTTTTAGAGATATTAAAAAAAGAGTTTCCATTTGAATACAAACCTTACTTACGTAATGTAAGTTATGTACGATGTTTCGAAACGCGATCTTAAACGAACGAAATGTTTTATTATGACTAAAGTAAGGCTAACATAATTAATTACATAAATAATTAAGTTTACATTTAACTACGAGTACATCACATTATATTGATAAACTTCTGAGATGTACAAAAACAAGCCCTTAGAAAATATTTATATTAAAAGAATAAAAACTATCCTATGTGTTAATCCAGGTTATAAGCTATCTGTATGCCGAATTTCATCCAAATCCGTCCATCCGTTGCAGCGTGAAGAAGCAACAAATATACACACATACACACAAACTTTCGCATTTATAATATTAGTGTGATTAGGTTTGAAAATTCTGCTTTACATGTAGAATACGAACATAGTGCGCCGGCAATACTACTAAGGGCCTGTTTCACAATGTCTGATCAGGAGATACTTGGCAGTTAAAGTGACAGTTTTGTATGGACTATCTGTCAAGCAAACGCTAAAGGGAACTTACTTGTAGATGGTTAAAGAGGCCGTTAATCTTTTATCTCCCAGTGGCTCCATATGGAGCCATAGAACAATTGAATTTGTATTGCGTCTGGTTTTATGGATAACGAGATGTTAATGCTGATAACAGTAAGCCACAACTATCATAAAAGCAAACAACTGCAATACTATCAAGCTTATTTCAGTTCTTTATGATAAAGCGTATTTATAGAAAAAACGCACAAATAATTTAGCAAGTACGTTATTATATATGATACGTTATTATAACGGAGTGCTTTAGGTACATGGCACATTAAAAACCTTTAGTTACGCTTAAGTTACGCTTGCTGAATCTTTGTTGCCCGTAATAAAAATATTTTTAATATAGATTTTTTTTGTATATTTTTGTACAACAAATAAAGAAATAATGTTACTAACCTTTTTTGAATTGCATTTGCTTAAAGCAAATGAATGATTCATTTGCTTATGCAATCCAAAAAAGGTTTAATAATATGTTTTTTCTTCTTTCAACCATAGTCCCAAGTAAGATGTTTTTGAGGAGATTAGTGGTCGATTCAGGTAGGAATGTGATATTCAATATTTGAAAACAATCTTAAAGTCATGCAGCGTGTCAAGCCAAGTTCAAGCTAACAGAACTGGCGAGAAGCACCGTGTGTAATATTACACTTGCATTTGGAGCCACTTTTGACCTCCTCATAACTCAAAAACTATTTCACATAAACATGTCAAATTTGGCTCATATATTGAGACTTGCAAAATACACATGTGCTTCAAATTTCATAAACACACCTCAAACGGTTATTTGAATTTTAACGTCCAAAAATCGTCATTTTTATCACTGACTAACTGACTGACTGACTTATCAATAGATAGATCAAAACTCTAACCGAGTTCCAGATGATCTAGAAAGTTCTTTGGCATCCTGACAGGTAGTTGGGCGAATACAAAGGAATAAATCGGAGTTTCACCCGAGTTCTTGCCGTAATAACACGTGTTGTAAGACTCCATTTTAATTTCTATCTACCGTACTCTTACTACTAATAATAATAAAAATACTTGAAATTGGCTAAATGCTAAACGCGAAGCCATTAATTAAGATAATTAATTAATTAAGGAATAAATCAGAAACTTTATCGATTTATTATATTTTTCAATTAATTGATTCTATTAGGAACACTTACTTATAGATGCCTGTAATGTAAGAATCAGCAATCAAAATTGGTGACAGCCAGTCTTTATGTAAATTTTAAGGTCTTCACGCGATATAACGAGTGGAATACCACCCTTAATTTTTTTTAAATCCAAACATATAAGTTTAATTACTTAAAACTACTTATAACTAAGAATATAGACGACATTCGTATTGATTACGTTATTATTAATTGGCATTTAGTATTCATTATTAGCACATCACTAGTGTAAGATCATTACTTATAATTTATAAGTAATGATCAAACACCAT